>JAWZSL010000025.1:6042500-6642500 GCA_034769285.1 Lutjanus argentimaculatus | reverse complement strand
GTCATTTGCAACTATTCAGAAGAACATAACACCATAATAATGCACTCTTAGAAATTAAAGTGCCAACTAGAACCATATAGGGTTCTTTGGGTTGTTCCCATAGGAAAACCCTTTTTGGTTCCTGAGTGAACCTTTTATAAAGGTTCCACTTGAAACCTTTTCATAGACCTTTTCCATCACCATGGACTGGTCCTGTACTGGTTCAAGAACCTAATCTGCAACTGTTCTGAGCATTTTCCACCGAAAACAAATAAGTTTGCAACCTGAAAAGTTGGTTGTCAGATAATGGGAACACACCTTGTGTGACATATTCTACATGCTGTTGCGCTTTGTGCAGCGCCCCCTTTTGATGATATCTTTGATTACAATGGTTCCACTCAAAACTGTTTGAAACGTGGGCTGTTTGCTAGATAGCACCAAGGCCGCAAGAATTTTCAACAAAACTGGTTCAAGAATCAGAACTATTTTGGTGGAAAAGGGCCTTCAGAGAGTTCTGCCTTTAACCTGACATTAAGTGTTCTACCTAGAACCATCTGTACAAGGTTCCACCTAGAACAACCTATGAGATGTCCATTCCATGGTGTAATGGTTCCACCCAGAACCCTTTCTGGGAGTTCCCTCCAGAACCTTTCCACCTTTTAACGGTAGGACCCACCCAGGAGTTTCTACCAAGTACCCTTTTATATTCCTAGGGTTCCATCTAGAACCCACCCAGGGTTTTCTACCCAGAGCTGTTTTATATTTCAAGGGTTTCATCTAGAAGTCATTCAGGGGGTACTACCAAGAACCCTTTTATATTCCATGGGTTTCATCAAGAACCCATCCATTGGTGTCTATGGTGAACCCTTTTATATTCCAAGGGTTTCATCTAGAACCCACCCGGGGTAATTACCTGTGTTTAAATAAGAAAACATCCATGCATTCAACAACCCTTGAAGAACTCTTCCTTCCAAATAGGGTTCCTTGGATGAACAGGGTTCTTATTCATTCCTTTTGGAACCCTTATTTCTGAAAGAGTGGATGTCAGTGAACTAATTGGCTTGAGTCTCTTTAATCACCTGTAAAATTCAGAAAACAGACAATACATTAAACATGGCAGCTTAAGTAGACTAAAGTAAGTGACATAATTTCCATGCAAAGGGGCTCATGTTGTCAGATGAGCACAGAGGGAATTCTTTCATTTTCTCTCTTTGGTCACACTAAGGCTTAATTAGAGAGTGGAGGAGTTCTCACAGAAAATTGGCCTTTATAGCTAGATTCAGCTAGTAAGTATATCTCTCAACCTTAGAGGTTAAAACGCAGAGAGGAGGAAGCCAGTCA
Source organism: Lutjanus argentimaculatus (assembly GCA_034769285.1). NCBI lineage: Eukaryota > Metazoa > Chordata > Actinopteri > Lutjaniformes > Lutjanidae > Lutjanus > Lutjanus argentimaculatus. The sequence goes on along the minus strand of JAWZSL010000025.1, from coordinate 6,641,180 downwards.
GCCTCCCTCTGAGGATGTTATGGATGATTTGATGACCGCTCTGGGCAGCTGTACAGCAACACAGTATATCACGCAGCTACAAGGCCCTGCGGGGTGGCACTGGGCCAGTCTGAGACCTGTCTAAAGTACACTGTCCGAGTGCCAAGTGTACCAGCAGGGCCCTGTGCAAGGTCAGAGAGGAGCAGAGGGCCAAATAAAATCCCCTGACTGCAAGTCCATCAAGGTTCTCGGACATGGTTGGCAGAGCTGTTGACTAAAGTCTAACTAAAAGGATTTGCTGCTTTTCTCTGTTATGTTGCTGTATATGAAGTATCTTTTGAGCTGTTGGTTACTCTTTTCTGCCATTTTGTGTACTAATTTATTAAGTATTTCTTGATTAAACGGAGTTCAGATTATTTGAAGTGGGTTGTATGAGATACTCAATAGTCAGTGTGTTAGCTACAGTAGATGCTGGCAGAGAGGGCAACACCACAGAGGCACAAACTGGAGTTTACTCATTAAGCACTGTCTCATTTTTCTAGTGTTGTTGTTATTGTGTGGCTTCAATCAATCCAAATTACCCCTTTAAACCACTCAAGTCGCCCAAAAACACAAACAAGCTAACAGATTGAGGCGGCGGTGGACCAGCAACTCCTGTCTTCTGTGAGGTAAATTTGCTGATTTTATCTATGGAGTTTGGTTGATTTGGAGGGAGCAATATTTGGCTCATATGACAGAGTTTTCCCATCAGAAAAGGCTGTCTGATGGCTGAGTTTTTAATGGTTAAAATACCTTTTGTTGCTGAGCGGTACATTGCTGTGCTTTTGCGCTGGTGCCCTTCTCTGTTAAGGTGATACCAGCCCTTTGCTGCATATCATCCGCTCTCTCTCTCTCTCTCTCTCTCTCTCTCTCTCTCTGCTACTTTCCCTGTCTATCTTCACCTGTCCAAACCAATAAAGGCCAAAAAATATATATTTTAAAAAACAATAACCAACAGATGAATGGGTGATGAAAACAGTCGTCAGTTGCAGCCCTGTTAACTTTCACGAACAAAAAGTTGCTTTCAGGGTACACCAGCCAAAGACAGATTCCAGTTCTGTCCTTGTCCTTGTCCGTCTTTCCTCTCTAAAAAAGAATCAGAAATTGCTCTATGTTTTGCATAGGATTTAAATGTGATGATCTATATTTTAATTATGACTGCTGGTGCTCTTCATCTAATCTTTTCACTGAGGGAGGACATAAACAGGGCGGCTACAGGTCCTTAAAAAGTCTTAAAATGTCTTAAATTCACATTTACTCATAAAAGTCCTTAAATAGTCTAAAATTCTTTTTGGCAAAGTCTCAAATATTTATTTATTGGATGCTCTGATGGGGGTCTTTCAAGGACTATAGTTGTATTTGATTGCTTCTGTTATCCTGTTTCAGTTTTTTTTTAAGGTTTTTGCTAATAAACATATTTGGACAAATGTTCTCAAACTCAACCACATATTGTCATTTTGCCTTACTTATAATTTTAAGATGACAATATTTGTATTTACTTTGAGGGGTACAGCTTGATTTTCACATTTGATGTTTAGTTTTATTGCAAAATTTAAATTCAATTAAACCTAGGTATTAAAAAGTTTTACATTAAACTTGCTGATACATGCAGACACGCTGCTAAAGCATGCACTGCCCAGTGCAACCAGCAGATGGAGCACACTCAGTATTGAATATGGCCCTGAGTCAGTTTCAAATCACACTGGCTCAATGTTCTCAATTAGAACAGCTGTTTCAACCTCAGCCCACCTACTACAGATGCCAGGAAAGAAACACGGGTTCTCCCCTGTCAGATTACAGCTTGAACAGACCCTCTCCTCTCTCTGCCTCCTCTGATGTAAACATTGTTTACATGGCTTCTCTAATTCATCTGAAACATTACAGGATTTCTTTACTGATCCTGGCTCCTGTCTCACCACAGCTCTGCCCTTATAAATGAATAATGCGTCGCTGTCTTTCCAGTTCACTACCCGAGTCTGCTGCCCAATTATTACACCCTGTTCTGGCCTGTTGGGTTTTCACTTTTCCACAGTCGTTTAAACGCACCGCAAAATGCCATCTCCTTCTATCCCTGACTCAGACGAGCTGACACTTATATGTCACAGGTCTCACCATGCCCCCTTGAGTCGCGTACAGGCGCAGAAGTGTGTTTGGCTCCGAATGTGAAAAGTCTCAATTTATTAGAATGTTATTGTGGCGGGAGTCAGATGGATGTCATTCTCCAGGGTGCCATCGAGCCCCGCACTCAATGACTCAATGAAATATCCTAGCAACGGTCTGGAAATCGGTGTGGGCTGAGCTGGCTTTGCAGTTTTGTGCATATATTTATTAATTTCTATATTTGTAAAGACTTTTTAAAGTTCATTTTTCATACCCTTGATCTGAATTATTATAACCTTTAGAAGTCTGACTCCAATTAGCACCGAGTTTGCAACTCATTATTCATTTTAAATTAAAATGTGAGCCAATAGAAATTTTGTAGAACAGACCTTTTCACAGCAGCCATAGATATGAAAATAGGGTAAACTCAGGTGTTACAATGATACTTATTAATTAATTAATTAATTAATGCACAATAGCAGCACCCTGACTCTGCTTGACCTGAATGGAACGGAAGCTTAATTAGTATCATTTGTAACACCTGTTTAACCTACTATGTAATGTAAAAAAAGGGCTGCGGAGAAAAACGGTCTGTTGGATCTGAGGTAACATGCCTGGTGAAATTATTGCCTTCACAATAAAAACTTCTGTCCTGACCGGTTGGTTGTTGTTTTTTTGGGAGTTATTGAAAAGATTTCTCTCATAAACTGAAAGCCTCAGTAAAATGAGCAGTAGAGGAACTTTAACAAACTGGGTGTTTGCTCTTCTCAGATTTGGTTCTGTAGTCAAATATAGATACAGGATTTAAAATATACATACACACTGGTGGAATGGTTATAAGTACTTGTACTCAAATACTGCCCTTAGAAGGAAACTTCAGTACTTTTCATGTGGATGTCCAGTTAACATTGATGGTAAATGTAGTCAATAAATTTCTCTGTACGTGCTATACGGAGTTGTCATACTACAAATACAGCATGTTTCAGCTGGGTGAGTGTTTTTGTCACCTAACGCTATGATCTGGCCAGCAAAGTAATAGCTGCAGGCTAGGGTGATGATACATGGCAAAATGGGCGTGGGCATCAGAAGCTTGCATGCAGTGCATCCTGGTACATGCAGGCACTGCCAGCACGCCTCTGCTAGCAGAAAAACTCAACTTTCTTGGTAAATATGGCACGCACTGAGGATTTTATTGCTTCAGCTGACTCATATACCATCAATACTGATTGGACATCTGCATGAAAATAAATTAAAACATTAAAAAAACATTAATTAATTAATTAATTAATTAATGCAACCACCTGTTGCAGCTTTAGTTGGCTTCGTGGTCTGTCCAGATGTGTTTGCAGGAAGAGGTGCGCTGCATCGCAAATTTTCCTTTAAACAGAAATTTGAGGTCATTCTACTATTCTCATCCTAACTTCTATTTCTGCTCTACTCCACATTTCAAAGGGGACATATTGTCCTTTTTTAACCTCACTGCAAACATTTGATGACTTTAGTTACTTTACAGATTTAGATTTTTGCATACAAAACACATGAAATTATACAGGCACCACTAAAATCGATTAATACATTTATAGACAGAAACATTTAATTGCTCCAGCTTTACAAATGTGAAGATATGCTGCTTTTCCTTTGAATATTTTCAGTCAGCCAATTTATTATTTAATAATTTTAGGGACAGACTGTTGGTATAATGGAATAAAACGAAGCATTGTGAATGTGTCAGTTTGGGGTCTGGGAAATTGTGATGGCATTTTTCACTAATTTCTTTTTTATTATTATTATTATTATTATTATTATTATTAGCTGCAGTCTAACTACAGCAGTAAAATCCTACTGCATTTGTAATCATATTATAGTAATCTAATGATAGTTGGTTATAACAGTCCCAGGCGACATTTTTCTGCATTCAGTACTTTCACTTTCAATATTTTAAGTACATTTTTGCAAAAGTAAAATTGTCAGTGCAAGACTTTTACTTGTAACAGAGTAGTTTTTGCAGTGCGGTTGCCTTTTACTACTTGTGAAAAGGAATTAAATGATTTGAATGCTTCCTGTACCACAGCATGTATTTGCCAGCAGTGTAAATGTAAATATAGGCCAATGGGGCAGTAGGCTGGTGTAAACAGAGCCAGTCCGTTGCGTCGCACAGCTTGACTCCACTAGGGGCAAAAAGTTTGCACTTGTTGACGTATTTCAAACAGTTCCTGTTTCGGAATGTACAGTGTGTTTGAGGCTTTTCACACCACGAGTTGCAGCTTGTTACGTTTTGCCAACACCGCGCTTTGTGCAATGACTGCGGGCTTCGCAGCACTTTGAAAGCTTTGTTTTCAGCAGACCTGACGGTAGGTTTGCAGCAGCGCAGTTATGGAGTACATACTCTCTGTGACGGGCAGCGGAGCGAGAGTTGTCAGGGACGCAATCTCTCAGAGACTGTGGCCTGGAACCGGACAGGAGACTGTCCAACTCAGCAGCTCCATGCTGGGACGACAGACGACAGTAACACCGTCCACTCTAAAGCAGGTCAGTCCAACATTCAGCTCCGTTAACTGGTAGTTTTTGGGGCAGACGTCCGCTCCCCACAGAGCCCAAACCTCCTCCCAGGCATGCTGTTCCAGAGCGTCGAGCCGAATTCCCTGTTAAAAAATCGTTCAATTTAAGGTGTCCTCGCTACGTGGATAATTTTCTTATCAGGTAGAACGTAAGTTAAGGTCTAGAAATAAACATTTAAGGTCACCCTTAAATTCGGCTAAGCTGTATTCATTAAGTGTCGCTTATTTCAACTTAGATTTACTTTTTAGTTGAGTTATTTCCGCAGCCTGCTGTCACTAAAATACACAGTTCAGTGCTTCTGAACAGCGTGACACACAAAAGTTTAGTTATTTGAAAGACTACTTACTGAATTCAACTGAATATTGAGACAACTCTTCTAATTTTACACCATATAAACAGTATATGACACTTATTTAACGACTAGATGTTGAACCAGGTTTGCAGCTCACCCTGCTGTTCCTGTCAGGAGCAGCCTTGTCAGCTGAAACAGGGAGTTTTGATGCATTGCATGTTTTTCAGTGTCTTAAAATCATAAAACTCAGTTTTATAGGGTCTGTGGGTGTGAAACAGCCGCACTGCAAGTGAGTTAATAACAACAGTAGAGACTGTGAACACAAAATGTGTCCTTGTGAACAAAAGCTCACAGCTGAGAGAAATTACATGGAGCCCCTTGCTGTAAATTACCAGACCAACTTTTTTTCCCCCCCGCAGTGTTTGTACTGTACATTACAACAATACGTGTCAGTTTCCTAGCATGCATTAAACTGATCATGAGGAGATAGTGCTAGTACATTATGCAACGCTTGCTGTTGCACACATGTTAAGGAGGACTTCCTGGAGTGTGTATTCATAGGACTGACATTCATGTGTTGTGAGGATAATGGGAAAAATGATTTTCCCACTGGAAAAATTCCTGTGAACACCCCCTCAAGTCAGAAAGTCAGAGACATTTTGTTACAAGGGTTGCTTGAGTTGCTGTCTGTTGACATTATATACACAGAAATATGGTGGACGAGAGAAAATGTTTAGTTGATACTTTGTTAATTACATTTAATATAATTTTGGGTCATATAGCAGCATTAATGCTTATAGAATGTCTACACTAGTGCTCTCTGCTCTTATGCTGCAGTGGAGCCAACATCGGAGGTCGAAATTTCGCAGTTCTTCTGAAATCAAAGCGTTCCAGGTGCAAGGAGCCAAAACTAAACAAAAAACATGTCCGACTGTTAAAGATTAATGACTTTCCTTTGGCAAGAGTACTGAACCTTCAGCAGTTCTACATTTTATTTGTCGGTGCTGAATATCAATAATAATATTTGTGACATATTTTAACATCAGTTTACATGCAGAACAGGTTATGAAAATATGTATTATTTTAGGCTTCCGTCATTTAAGAAGTTGGAATTAAAGAATTTTGTCATTTTTTTCCTTAAAAGATTAATCAGACTGATTAATTGATTATCAAAATAGTTGTGGATTAATTTAAAAATTGATTAATCAATTAATCATTGCATCTCTCCTGCCATTGTTGTCCGATTCACAAGCAGGAACTGTGACTTTGAATGGCATTCCATTTTACTTTTTCTAGTAGGAGGTGGGAACATTCTGACCTACGACGCTGTCTGGAACGCAGCATTAGTAGCATCCGTGCTGTTACTACATTACGACATAAAAGCACATGACCACACCAAAGTCGGAATAGCGAATTCTCATCTCGCAAACTGGGGCCATCGGAAGAGCAAATGAATGCACTGTAAGGGCATCTATGTTTGCTTCCCGGCCAGCTTCCCTTCTTCTGAACTGAAATGAGCTAAGTTCATGTCCTCGGTGGTTGCACTCTGCCTGTCCAGTTAAGTTGTGAGGACACGCTGCCTGCAACAACTGAGGCATTCCAAATATTTCAGATCAGCAGGCAGTGCATGCTTAAAGCGTCCAGCCAGTGAGTGAACAAGTATGTCCTCAAGGCTTTTCACATCGGGGAGTAACTCCATGTTAATGAAGATTGGATTTTTTTTTTTTTTCCCCTTTCTGCTTTGCCTCTCACACATAATTTATTATGAGACGCATCAGTGCCTCCTCTGACTTTGAATTAAAAGCTGAGAAATGTTGTATTTGAAATGAAAAGCAGAAGCAATCTGAGCTCTCGGCCACACGATCCACCGAAATATCACACAGAATGCTTTGCGCTATTAGCTGGCGTTAATTGGTTGTTCTGAAAACACAAGAAGTTGCAGAGTGAGGGCGTGCGCTCACCCCGCTGCTCTGGTCTTAACGTACAGGGGGTTTGCAGCTCATGCAGAGTCATCGGGCTCCAGAGCTCGGTGGCAGGCAGGTTAATTGTTCGATCTAATTAGGACAAAGATTAATCAGATGCATGCTCTGCTGGTCTTGAAATGCGGCGGATGGCAGGCGGGTTCATTAGCAGTCCCTGTGCCTCTCTCTTCCAGCAGCAGAGTGGACCGCGGGGGCGGCTTGTGTCTGCAGGCTACTGCCCCACTCAGGGGAGAGGAGTGAGACTAACTAGACGAGGAGTCAGGTAGTGGAAGTGAGAAGATGATGTTAGAGACGAGGGTGGGCACAGAGGGAGTGAGTCAACCTTGGGTGGGCACTGACAAGTTGGACACGGACGGGCCCGGTGGCACCGTCCATCCACGCTAACCCGTAAAAAACAGGCTTGACATCACCTGTATGATCCTCACTCACTGAGTGCCTGGGCTCTAAATGCTGTGTAAAGAGTGGGACAGAACTTTGTGAGTTCATATTACCTGCGCCAGAGGCATATCTGTGGCTGGTAAAGTGTGAAGCTCATATAATTTTTATTCATAAAATCTGAATCAAAGTCTCTATGTTATTAGTCATGGTTTCGCCACAGAAAATCAAAGAAGCCATTCACACCCACTCGACCTGAGACAGGGCATGTGATCTCCCCCAAACTACGACCGCTTACTATCACATGACTCCACATTTAAAGGAGAAATCTGTTATATATTTTATGATATTATAAATCATCAGAGACCAAGTTGTTAAGTTGAAATAATTGCTTCTCTGATGACAACACTACAGTGTCCCCCTTTGAAAATTTTTAGCCTAATCCAGGCCGGAACAACTGTTTTTGTACCCTTGTTTCATGGTAATTAGAGTTCAAATTAATGCCGAATGCTTGCCTGAATGAGTTAGTGTCTGTTTATGAGTGGTAAGAAAGCATTAATAATCTTGCAGAAGACGTTTATGTTTATAACAGTTAAATTGAGCAATATGTTAATGGGGTCTGGCAGGCGGTGAGACAGGCAGCCACATAACTCACAGTCCAGAGTGTGTATTTTCAGAGCAGTGGGCTTTTGTTTTCAGGATAATAGGCTTAACTTTACATTGACAGACAGCTGACACTTAGAAACAGCTGATCAGCTTACAGTGCAGCACTCATTGTCGCTTGTATTTATCACTTTACCATGTTGCGCTTGTCTTGCACTCCTGCAGTGTTCCTGCACCCTGCCTGAGCTTTCCAGAGTCTGGGGAGGAGGGAGGGAAGGAAACAACTCGCATCAGCCATAGATTGTATATTAAATAGGATTTCAACCTATTTTAATATACAGTTTATGGCTCCAACTCATTACTGGGACTGCAGTACTCATTTTTGCATGCGCAGTTGCTACATGACGCTCCTTTAAGTCATGTGATGATGTGAGGAAGGCTGATAGGGATGTCACAATACCAATGAAACAATTCTCAATACCTAATTCCATACTACGGTGGAAAACAAGATCTATAATAAAATTCAGCTGTTGTTATTTTTCTTTGTCAACTGAATTGAAAAGTTTTCTGAGTTTCTCAGACTGAGGGGGATGTTTACTGAGTCTGATGCGAATCATTGTCACGGGAACATGTTGCCATGTCTGCTATATAATGGAATGGAACCCAGAGTGCAAGCAATCGTTTAAATGTACTGGCATGATGACAGGCCAAGGCAAAGTTCTTCCATATGTCTTTAGACTGTTTTTCTTTTTGACAAGTTGAGGCAGAGCTGTCGCTGCAGCTGTACTTGTTGCCATCTTCAATGTGTTGTTTTTGTTGCTGCGTGCTGGTAGGTGTTCTTCTTCCTTTGGCATTTAACAGAAGATTATGACACTAGTAGGCTTATATACGGTACCTGTAAGGTCTGGAAGAACTGCATCACCTATAGCTACATTACTTTAGAAAAATGAGTCTTTACATTGTCTTTACATTGTCTTCTGACATTGCTAAGGGCTGCAACAACATGAAATCAATGAAATTTTATCATAAGAATAGTTGGTAACAAGTTTCATTATTGATTGTTGGGTTGGGTTGGATTGTTGTACGCTGACAGAAAAAATCTGTTGGACCAAAATCATCTAAGTGCTTCAGCACTTTTAATGTCTTTTTTTAATGGTCTTCTCCAGTTGTAGCATCAGAATACCAAAAACTGTGGGCAATTACCTCAAACAAACTACTTAAAAGTTTGCATAAATGGCTCGAAAAGTCTGTGAGGGAGTCCTCAAGCCCTTTCTGATTTCACAGTGGGACAGCCCTGAGCTTTTGCAGATTAGGCCTAATCGGGAATGTGTGTCAAAGTCTGAGTTCACACGGTGGTCAGTGGGTAGGGGACAGATGGGTAGAAATGAGACAAAAATAGATATTCAGTTTTGCTTTCAGCTGCTTTGACAAACAGCTGCAACGTGACAAGTTACGACATGCAGAATGGCACCGTGAAGGCTGTTTGACATCTTCTGTGTAGTTTCTATTAACATGTCGCAGCTATACCACTTATTGGTTTAGCTTGCAGATACAGCAGTGACTGAGATGTATAGCCTCGAAGATACTGACAGCAAATTGCTGCAGGCTTACCTGCAAGGTGGCAAAACTATAGATGTATAGAAAGATTATAAAGAACAGGTTTTAAGGTATCTGCTATGAACACAACTTTGCCACAGCTACAGGCGTTGAGAACACATGCTATAGAACAGTATGTTAATGCAGATTCTCCAATCATCCGGTCTATGCTGTAATCAGCAGCTTATGACTCAGTCCTGTGTGTCCTGAGAAACTACCCTGGTTGAACAGATACAGTAGTGTGTGCATGCTTGTAATGTGCTTTTTCCCCTCTGATTTGATTATACAGCTCTGTGAAGGAACTAGACAGAAGGGTAGTTTCTGTTTTCGTAAGGGATAGACACATTTATGATGATGATCATGACTGAATATGATATTTTATTGGAAACCCTTGAAACTGGAAAATCATCCATAGCACCCAGGGATGCTATAGTGCTCCAGGTTTCTAAAGCAGAATCAGTACAATGCCCTGAAGTTTAAAGATGTCTCTATAAAATGTATGATAGAGGTAAAGAGAGCACAGCAAGAGAACACTTGCTGGCAAACAAAGTCCATATATATTTTCTGAGAGTGCATTTTAATATCAATATCTCCTTTTTTTAAACCAAATCTTTCAACTTAATCTATATTGAACTAGGGCTGTGCAAGGTCACTGTGTCTAAGTACTGAGTAATACATTACAGATCAGATTTTTCAGTTGCTCCAGGACAGTGATTCCAAACTGTTTTGGCTTGTGACCTCTTAAAATATAGTAATATCAGTTTAAATACTATAAGCTATTCTAGCGTTTTCTTAAAATAAATATATAAAAATAATCCCTCTAAATCATCGCTTAGGACACACTAGAAGTGTGTGGAGGTGTCTGTATCTGTAGACACCCTGCCCTCTGCCTGTATTTTCTTATTTTCTCACACTTTGCCTGAGGATGCTCGATTTCACAATCATACTTTGGCTTTTATAGACCATGTGCCTGAGAATTCAATTTAAATGCTTTGACGATCTGTCAAGTCAGATACTAGTAAAGACAATATTTATGTGCCAATATGCGCCGTTACCGATATAGCTGGGCAGGCCAATATCGGCCCCGATATTTATCGTGCATCCCTAACTTTGCTGTGCTTGAGACATGTCTGGGCTTCAGCTTGTTTGGTAGTTGTGTGTAACCCCCAGTCAATACACACGTGGGTTTTGAGGTCAGGACTCTATAAAAATGACCCTGCATTCTCCATCTCTCTCCTCTGCTCTCTGTCTGTGAGAGCTGCAGAAAGAGATATGCACACATACGTACACGCAGGCAGAGGATCACTTCAACCGTATTCACACAAAATCTGGTGTTGTCCGGAGGTTTGGGCTGGTTTATTTCTGCTTTAGAACATGACCGCTGTGACACAATCAGAAAATAACATTTTATTTCTCTAAATCACTGCTTTTTGTTGCTAATGCCCCTCGCTCTCACCATCCCAGACCCACCATCATCTTGCATGAGTGTATGGGTTATGACCAAATCAGCCAAAAAGTGATTATTTGGGTAATTTTAGAGACTTAAAGATGCAAAACTCCAGATAAAAAAAATCCAGTAATTAACAAAAATAAATAAAGAAATAAAAGTTTAGAGAGCCTCTGAGAAGAAAGAAAGGTTTGATATAGGAAATGATTAGCATATAGCTGCTTTCCTATCCTGTAAATCGCGTCACGACCCCTCAGCTTTATCTAAACTAGAAGGAACGTTGCCTGAAAATGTATTTTTCCTTGCCCTTCATTTTACAGCTTACATTTTTTGTGGATTGCTTTGTTGGATACTAGAATACGCACATTCTGTCATATGTAGAAGCATTACAGATCCAGCATGAGTTTGACTCTGGACGTGCTGTTACAGTGAAGTGGCCATAAGATCACATAAACAGATTGTGTCCATATATTAATAGCAGATGATTCACCAGTGTCACCGGCACAAGAACAGGTTTGTCCTCTTGACATTGAACTCCTCTCTGCATCTCTAAGTTGCCTCTGTCCCCCCGGGTGTTCACTTATTTATCACTGTTCACGTTCACCCTACGGCTGACACCAACCCTGCCACAATTATCGGGATGATTCAGAAAGTGCAATCTGCTGATGCTCTCAGCACTGTAATAGGTGATTTTAATCACCTTAATTTCCCAGAAAGTCCTTGAGCGGTTTGTCTCAGCATGTCACTCGCCCTGCATGCCATTATGAGACCCTCCTGGGATCTGTTACGGCTCTGTCAAGGGAGCTTAAGTGGCAGGAGTCTCAGCAGGATCACCGGACCACAGCACGGTGCACCTGCATCGCACTCAGAGGACTGTGTCTGAACTGATGACTGCTCCCTGACTTTTCAAGGATGCTCTGTCCAAACAAACTGGACTGTGTTTCAAGAGTCGACAGTATCAGGACTGTACTGGCACTGTGTCTTCTCAAGGACTCACCAAAATGATAACGGGCTGTCCCATTAACAAGGATGATGCATCTCCTATGAGGAAAACTAGAGAGGAGATCAGTTTAGAATTATAAACAAATACATAAATAAAATCTGGCAACTCACTTGCCAACCAGGCAAATATACAAAAGTGGTAAAAAGAATTAAACTATTAAACTTTTGATAATTTATTAATCATTAAAGTAATTTTTCATGCAAAAATAAAATGCTGTTTTCAGCCACTCAAATGTGAAGATTTCCTGCATTTCTTCATTTTTTGTCCTTTGGACAAAACAAGACCTTTAAAGACATCACCTTTGACTTTAAAAAACTGAGATGGCCAATTTTTCAGTATTTTCTGATGTTTTATTGATGTTACAGCCTTAAATTAAACATGACATTTAACTTGGTCTTTGTCACTATTTGATAACTGCTTATAAATAAAACAATTTGCACAGGGGCAAGTAAGAATTGACTTCAGGGAAGTAGCTTTCTGACCTACTTGCCCGACCAGCGAAAAAAAACAAAAACAAACACACTAAAAGAGTCTACACGGGGTTAGTCATTAACCATGGCCTGGTGGCCCAAGGCCACAAATGGTTACTCTGCATATTCCATGTAGGTGGCCACAAAGTTTCATCCCCATGCTGCAAGTTTTCACCAACACAATGTTACAGCTCCACAAAAATCCTGATTCCCTATGTTAGTTAAACAGTCTACAGAAAGACTGAACCGTTCTTGTACAGCAGAACTTACAGAAGAACCAGAGGTCTAGCTCATTTTTCATCAGTACAATACTTTCAGGAAAAACCACAGCACAATTCATGGGAAAAATGGACAACATAACTGTGACAGTTAAAGAGGGCTGCATGTTTTTTTTATTTAAGTTTACAATTTGGTCACCAAATATACTTTGGCCACCAAATTTAGGGACTTGGTGCCCTCTGGGGCCGGTGCTTAAAAATACTGTTGTATCCTTGAGTCTATGTGAGGGAGAAGGAGACAGAAGATAAAACTTATGACAAGATGATGACATTAGCCACAGCCTGATGGCCCATGGCCACAAAAAGGTACTCTGCGGCCACCAAATATTTCATGTAGGTGACCGCTGTGGGCACAAGTTTTATCCACAGTCTGCGAGCAACACAATGTTATAGTTCCACAAACATCTCAGTTCCTCTTTTTCGTTCCACATTCTAAACAGTGAACAGCACTCGTTGCTGGCTAGCCACCGATATGTCAGGGTCTTAACTGTGCTTACGCAAACTGCTAATGCAACCCTGACAGAAGAACCAGAAACACAAATGGCGGACGATGATATGGAAACAGAAGTTTTAGTTGCTAGAACATGACACATCTATGTGGTGTGTGCATGACACATTTCCTCAACTAACAAAGTCTTACTCATTTTTCATTGGAAACGGTGCCTTCAGGAAATACCACAGCACATTTCATTTAGGAAGGTTGTTATAAGTTGCCTTTTCTGTATTGTTTTACAGAACTTAACACAAGTTTACATTTGGGCCACCAAATATGTACTTTGGCCACCAAATTCAGGGGTTTGGTGGCCTGTGGGGCCGTTGCTGAATAATATTTGTGTCTATTCCTGTCTGTCGGGAAAGGAGACAGATGAAAAGACATGTAACAGGGTGACAAGCCTGGAAGGACTTAAATTAGACATATGTGTGGCCAATAAACTTGAGAAGCACTATTCATGTCGTGATTGCCACTCCCAAGATAAGTGAAAGATATTTTCAACAGCAGATGTTTCAAAGAGGCCAGATGATGAGCACAAACACTGAGTGCAGTTGACGTGTAAGGGAAGGTAATTAAGACCTGTTCCGTTCCAAGTGACTCAACTGCATCTTCATCACTCCAGCTGAAAAGAGAACCCAGCCTCAGGAAACATGCAGCCCTCATAGTCAAGGATTCCACACCTGCGGCAGTAATTTCCCCACTAAAAACATCCGAAAAAATAAAACCATAGACTTAAGTAGAGCACGGGTGTGACGCAAGCTGGAGTTTTCTAAAGGGATGTTTTGAAGCATGGATCCGGGTCTACCGCTCGAAAACTTCTGATCATCGTTTTTCTCCAGCCTTTTTAAGATGACGGACTTTTCTTAGGGTGGCTCTGTTAATCATGACAGAGAAAAGCAGCCGTTCCATTCGCTGAGTCAAATTGGGAGGATTTCACTATATATCTTTTATAAGCTCGACGATGGGGAGCCAGCGTGAAAGGGTGTTTGATCAAGCGTACAGATGATTGTGTCACTCTCCAGCGGGAGGTCAGGGAACACCCAGCGATGTCATTTCTCATGGTGAAAAACGTTGGAAGTTTGAGCAACATAATTGCTGTGAGGCAAATGCTGCTTTACAAGAACTTTACAAGAGTTTTCAAGACACATGACACACAACAAAAACTGGTTTGTGCAGCATAGGTTTATCACATCAGAAATCAGTCCTACTTCAACTTCGAGTACATTTTGTCTAATCGCGTTGACCTCCAATGATCTTAGATTATGTCTACAAAAGATTAATCTGCTCACATTAAGTAACTCTGCAATGAAAGCTTGTCTAGCTGGGTCAAAAAGCCAATAAAATTCTTGGACAGGCTTAGCTAAATGTAGTCTGAGATGATGACTGTGAGGACAACTAGCTCCATTCACTATTGTCCATGTCAGCTGAGTCTCCTGTCCTCTGGGCACACAGTAGAAGGCCTCAACTACAGTAGAACAGACACTCATTAATCTCCACTGCAGTTAAACTGTTTCAGTCAAGCATTAGACTAAATTCTGTTTGTCTAAATAATTAGCTTTGCAATGATTGACAAACCTTACACTGTATTGACTCACTGTCTAGTCATATGCCAGAGGTAGTCATTTTTTGAATATGTTGCACACCTCAGTTCAGTTCAGTTTAGTTTACTGTCATTCAAACATGTTAAAAACATGAAGGAGCGAAATTTGTTACCCAGATCCAGCAGCGTACAGAATAATGCTATGATAAGTAATTAAATAACCTAAAAGCCTATAATAAATAGAAGACATAGTCATAGACATACCAAGCAGCATGTTAGCGCATCAATAACTGCATGTAGAGGACTGGCTTTTGTGTTAAGCTTCATGCTAGTCATTTAGCATATTTAGGCTTGGCTCCATGAATATGAAAGGCACTGCCCCTTTGGTTATTTTATATTAGGAGCACGGTTAATCTTAGTTTTTATTGCTAATGATTTCTCTGAGGCTCAAAATGTCATTGCAATGTTGGCATCTCGATATCTTTCGAGTTTTAAACTGCACTGCAAGTTCAAATTTATTAATCAAAGTCGTGTTTACATTTGAAAGTGACGTGGCGATGATGAGGATTTGTTTGAGCTTGATTCGGGTCCATGGGTTGAGCCGAATGCTCCAAAGCTTTTTCCGTTGCTGTGGTTAATCAATGTCCAAATCGGTATTTGATTGCTTCTGCTTTTTTGGTTTTTGTTTGTTTTATTGTTTGGTGTTTTTAAAGGTAGAATCAGTAGGCTTTGTCCGAACTGTCATGAATGCACAGAACAAATACCAATGTTTTGGGTTGGTAAAGCGTCCCGAGCACAACAAAATATTGAGAAAATAAGAAAATACAGGCAGAGGACAGGATATCTGTAGATACAGACACCCCACACACTTTTAGGGAATCATAAGTGATGATTTAAAAGGGATTTTGTTTGTATGAGTCTATACATTGTTTTCCTTAAGGAAAATGTTGCATAATATGCCTTTAAAGAGGCAGCTGCATTGAAAAAGAAGAAAACACCAATAAAAAGCAAGAAATTATGCTCATCTGTTGCTCCTAATTAGCATCAAAACCTGTACGCATAAAAAAAAAACGGGTACATGTAATAAAAGTGCACAGAACAGTATCAGCAAGCAGAAAAAGCGTCCTTGTGAGGAAGTAATTCTGCTACGCTCAACTCCCCCTACATGCTTGCAGCTGCTCAACACTTGCCTGTTCGTCAAGATGACTTCTAAGACTTCGGGGCGGGGGTGGAAAAGACAGTGGCTGATGTGTCCCCTCCTGTCTTAGTCTCTCATTAGACTCATATACTGCAAACCCGAATAAGTTAGCAGTACTCAAAAAATTCAGGCAATCGGTGGCCACAATTTTTTTTGAGCTCATTAACTCAAAAGTTGGAGGTTATTAGTACTTAAAAGTTTGGATTTTGTGTTTCATGTACTCTTTGTTTACAGTTAAATTAAAATGATTGATTAAGGCAACTCAGAATTTTCATTCACCTCTGTCATAACAATAATTTAACACAACTTAAAAATAACTAACATTATATTCTGTCAAATTAATATTAATTGAAAATTATGAGTTAAATGAACACAAATAAAATTCTACTGGCACTCAGCATTTGTAAGTTACTAGAACTTCTTAACTAAAAGTTTTCACTACTTATTACAATTAATGAATCTGAGCATATGGTTTTACAGTGTAATTATAATATTAGCAAAGTATATAAATAAATTAAATAAATTTGAGTAAAGTAAATTGTTACTGAGCCTTCAAAGACATACATAGAAATAGCTCCCAGATTGCCTTAACTAATGTCTTGTTTGTAGATTTGTATCATGGGTTTATGTTGAAACAGTTTGCCAATAGTTAGTCACAAGTTGTTTTTAAGACCAACTTTTAAAAACAATCCTTACAAAACAGTCCAAAGGTGATTCTGCAGTTTCAGTGAACTCGGCTCTGAACACACACTGGTCAGTGTCGGGCCACGGTGGCTCGCGACATGGTCAGTGTCCGCAAAGAGTAAGAGCCAAAATGACAGACGGCAGTGAGGTCAATGATCGTCCTTCCTCTTAAACTATCTGTGAATGTTTGATGAAGCACCTATGTCTGGTTTTTACCTGTGCTTTTAAATTGACTCGACTCCTGACTGCCCATAGTTTAAGGGAAGGGGAACTTCAAAGGGAAATTTAAGCTGAGATACATATTTTTTTTCACCTCCTCTATATCTAAGCTTGCTGTATCATAGATGATAAACATTTAGCACCAAAACTGTAAGAAGAGTTTTGTTTTATTGCTATGGAGAGAGGCGGTTCATCAAGTTGTCACGTCTCGTCCCCCCCGTAGTTGTTAGTCATGCAGATGAATTTGAGGAGATGCTGTCTTCATTTTTTCCTCTTAATCTCAGCAGACCTGTCTGGCAAATGGAACGCAAGCTGTCTGTGTTGGTGATACAGCCTTTGTGCCTGGTTGGCCATTACAGACTGTGGTTAGACAGGAGGTGCACTTTGAGAAGCATTTTACATGACTCACCTTGCTGATTGCCTTTATTTAATGCAGTAGTGGGAGATGTTTCCAGATATTTCACTGAAGTATAAGTAACAATACTGCAACATAAATGGACTGTTAGGTAACGGTTCTTAAACATTTCACTGCCCCACTTCAGAAGCAGAAAGAGTTCACGCCCCACATCCCACCCACATGTTTTTTGTTTTTTTTTATCAATCATTAACATCGACAGGGGAAACAACTAATAAAAAAGAATGAGTGAAATAAAGGCCAGCAGAATAGCATCAGCAAGCTTTTATTTGTTTATTTTCCCTACATGAATCATATTAATTCAACTTAGTTTCACACCATGTTTTCCCCCTGATCATCCATGCCCCACCTGCAGTGGCTTCATGTCTCACCAGTGGGGCCCACCCCACAGTTTGAGAACCACTGAGTTAGGCTGAAGGTCCTGCATTGAGAATTAGTATTTATCAGTGAAATGTACTTAGGTATCGCAAGTATATGTGGTCATTATGCAGAATGAGCCCTTTGAGAGTGTTATATTTTTATACATATTGTATCAGGTTAGTATTAGTGACGCCTTAAAGGAGTAATTCAACATTTTTGGAAATTGCATGCATGCTTTCCTTCTGAGAGTTAATCGAGAAGAAGCTAAAGCTCAGTACAAAGCCTGTCTCTGTCCAAAAGTTAAATTTTAGAACATCACCCTGCTAGCACCAGTGAAGCTCACTAATTAACATGTTATGTCTAGTTAGTTTAATTTATACCAACTAAGCCTTGTTTTTACCAGAGTTGGTAAAAGAGTGCTATCGCAGGTGTTTTAGCTGTGTGCTAACTATGTCCCCCGTTCGGACACCCGTGTTTCCTCACTGTAAACAAGCAGCAGCCTTATATAATGTAATTCCGGATATACCGGATATAATTCCAGTAAATAAACCAGAATTAATAAGTTATCAAAACATTTCACGATTTATATAATAGCTGACAAATAATCGATCAATTGACCAATCATTGCAGGTCTAAGAAGAAATGGTACATCAATTACCTCACAAATGAAAAGTTGAATTCATGAACAATAAAATGCATCCATGCTGAATACCATACACTCAGGATATTTGCTATGACAAACTTCCTTGGTCTGCTGTGATCAGCTGAAAGGGGTGGCTTTAGTATTTGCCATTTTTTCCCTCACCACAGTAGCCACTGTTTGGAAAAAGTTAACGTACTTAGTTGGGAAACTCTCCAACAACTGATAAAGAATGTATGTATGACTGTTAGACCAGCGTCCCCTCCCTGTACCTGCGGTGGGCCTGTCCCGTACAGCAGCTGATTCAAATCTTGACTCCTGAGCAGGACCCCTTGCTTTTGGCTCAATAAGAAGATCTGATAATGCAGAGTTTGTGTTTCTCATCGCTGAGCTCATCACTTCTCTGGCTATTGATTGGAGCTGTAACCTGAGAGGTTAGTGTTGCTGCCGAGATGCAGAGTGCCAGGGCTCCAAAGGGCCACGTAAACCGATAAAGACGCGCTTTGGTATCAGAGAGGTGGACGACACAAGTGTGCTCATGCCAACCCTGCTCCATTTTCAACCCTCTCCTTCCCCTAAGAGTTTCCTCTTGAGGCAATTAAAGTATTATTTCATTAATTAAGGGCGATTATATAATAATAATGAATGGACGCTGGCCCTTTTTGCACATCATCACACATCAGTTGAGTCACGGCGTTGCATTACTGTCATGGTAAAGATGAATCACAGAGTTGTTGTGGAAGCTACAGCGAATGTACATTATGTATATGTATCATCGCCATCGATCCAGCCGTTGCAGCGGTAGACTTCAGCCTTACCATTCATCACGTCCCCCTTTACCACCCCCCACACACACACACACACACACACACACACCCTCCCACCCCCAACTTTGACTTGCAACGAAAATATTGCTCAAAGTGCAATAACCTTAACACCAAAGGTTGGAGGAATCACAGTGTGATTAGCAAGCCAAGAGCCTGAATGCATGTGACAGCAGAGAGGAGGAGGAGGAGGAGGAGGAGGAGGAGAGGGAGGTCTGGACTCAAGCAGGACTTCCTGTTTGCAGCTGGGGATCAAAATGCTTTCACAGAAACTAGCTGTTGCAAATACAGTTTTGTCTTGGCTCATGGTGTGCAGGCTATTGTTTCATCACAGTGGTGCCAGTTTCTATGTGGGTAGCATTCAACAATTGTTGCCATAATCCATTAATATGTATTTTTTATTCTATTAAAACGTTAATAGTTTGTGAAATGCCAGAAACATGAAGTTTCAGTATGAATAGCAAAACAATGATTTTTGATATATTGTTTTGAGAGGTATAAACATTTTTTTTTCTACAAAATCCTTCATCTATTTTGGGCCAACCTCCCACTTTATTCTCAGATATTCTATAGATCTTCTTCTTTAATACTTAGAGAGTTTGCCAAGGATTTTCTTATACTGTGCATTCAACTATTTATTTGCTGCTGTAACAGCTGTGGGATCACGTCTGACAGTCATACACAAGAAAAGTCTAAACAACTATTGGATAGACTGTTGTACTACTTTCTTGCACATAAAACATTCTTGCCCCCCCCCCAGGGGAAACTGTAATAACTTAGATGAAATCCAGATTTTTCATTTAGTGCCACGATCAGGCCAAAATGCTTTGTTTATGACTAAATACCTGCAAAAGTAATGACATTCCATCAGCCTCAGCTACACTAATTTGCGTAATATAACTGTTTAGTGTTAATTAGCATGGCAACACACCACACTAAGCTGGGG
Organism: Lutjanus argentimaculatus; assembly: GCA_034769285.1. Lineage (NCBI taxonomy): Eukaryota > Metazoa > Chordata > Actinopteri > Lutjaniformes > Lutjanidae > Lutjanus > Lutjanus argentimaculatus. Next base: position 6,621,138 of record JAWZSL010000025.1, on the reverse strand, counting down.
ATCATGCTAAACATTATACCTGCTAAATTATCCTTGTCATAATGAGCATGTTAGCATGCTGACATTAGCATTTTGTTCAAAGCCTCGCCGAGTACAGCCCCACAGAGCTGCTAGCATGGCTGTAGACTCCTGTTTCATTTAACAAAAGAAGAGCGTGTTCTCAAATGTTAAATGTTTTCAGCGCAAGCAAGCGCTGATCTCAAACTGTCATTTAGTTTTTATTTGAATTGTAAACTGTCTGATGAAAATATATGTATATTGTTTGCACATTTTAAAAATGTATTTCAACAAAAGTTCATGACTCTGAGCAGACATTCGTTGGCAACTTTTAGTCAGCACCAAAAAAGTATTGGTGTTTGATATCCAGAGCTAGCCCAAGGTTACTTATTTTGTCTGGCCAATAGTCCAAAGCACAATGATATCAATTTTACCATGATATATAGCCAAGAAAAAGGGCAAATCTTCACATTTGTGAAGCTGAGAACAGGGGAATGCCTTAAACAATTGATCAGTTCATATTCTGGCTGATTTATTTTATGTCTAACCTGTACCTTTATGCACCCCTGAGGATAAAAAAAAGGCTAAGACTCAATGAGCATAGATGGAAATATTTCATAGCTCTGACCTAAACAAATCTTACTGACATCGCTATTAAAACAGAAAGAACGGTTCTCAGCTTTTATATGTTCATTTATCTCTTCTCATTAAGTTCATCTAAAAACTACACAAATATACTCTGGCTTTTATAGAGCATTTTGCTCAGAATTCAGATTAAAAATACTTTGACATAATCTGTCACATCTGATATTATTGTAACCCATATTAATGGCTACAATTTCATTTTTGATAATAAATAATAATATGATTTTCCATTTATTTGTTGGCCAACATACATACTGGTGCATCCCTAGTTCACATTAGTACTACAAATGTACTGTAAAGGGAACAAGACTGGTACGCTGACAGGTATTGTTAATAAACACTAATTAACAAGTTAACAGCCTCAGTAGCATGGCTGTGAGTAGCTTAAGTGCTTCCTCTTTTCATTCAGAACAATATGATTGAAGCAGCAGCTACTGTATAATGCAGACAGGTTTGCCACTCTTATGTTTTTTAATAACACCTTTTCCCTTTCAGTCTGCACCAAGTTCGTCACTATGGAAACAGTCATGTACACGCTGTCAGAATATTAATTAAAACGAGTGCTGCGTTGTTAGCATTAACACAGGGCCAGCGTCTGTCTGTTTGGCTTTTTACCGTTGAGAATGTGGAAGGAGAATCATCTCTCAGCATAAAGAATTTAAGCCACATTACCAGCAACACAACAGGAGTGTGATTAGCCGACATAGGGAGAGTGTTAATGAGAGGACAGGGCAGATCCAGTGCCTCCTGTTCTAGCGTGGACGGCCCCACACACACACACAACACAAAACTGCAGTTCAGCAAAGTTTCCCATAAAAGCTGAGTGGTGTATAGGTTGGTCCGTGGAGGCTGGCAGTGTAATATAGAGCTGAGTGGTACTGAGAGTGTTGGCAACGGGATGTTGCCTGTCACACTGTGTTCTCTGTGTTTAAGTTGACAGCTCCACTAGACCACATGTACTGTATATTCATTACAATAGAAAGACTACAGCTTATGCTAGCACTGTAGTGGAGTTACACAGCAATAATGGCCTGTTTCTTGATACAGTGCTGCTGGCACTTTTCCTCTATTCAGTGGTATTCATAAGTCTTCTGAGACAATGGGGACTGTTGACTAAGAAAGTTGACATTTGCTGTTGTTGGTATGATACATTGCCTTTATCTTCTGGCAACGAACAGTGAGACAAGTAATTAGAGGATCCATAATTACTTTCCTCCAGGTTGGCGACATTAGAAGTATTAAAAAAGTCTTTAGATAAACAGCCTAGCTGTATTGAACGTGATCTGGTCATTTAAGGCTGGTACAGCTAATGTCTGCCTCGTCCAGGTGGCCCCCAGGCTTTAAAACATGAAAATCATGTTCCTTTTTTTTATTTTTCCTGAAGCCAGTAATGGTATAAACTTGAAAATCCCATTGCAATGTTGCAGTGTTATTAGAGGGATACTTTAGAATATTTGAAGTGGGGCTGTATGAGTTACTTAGTCAGTTTATTTGCTACAGTCGATGTTGGTAAGCGCAGCCCCAGTTCGGAGAGGCCTAGAGGGGCACCAGCACCTGCTGTGCACGAGGTCAGCAACAAAAGCTATTTTAGCCACTTAAAAAAAGGTTCACACTATGTTTAAAATATTTTCAACACTTTACTTTGCCGTCAGACAGCCTTTTCCAATGGGAAACTGCCACCATACAAGCCAAATAAAACTCTCTCCAAACCAACCAAACTCCATAGGCAAAATTAGTCTTTTTACCTACAACACAACAAGGGCGTTGCTGGTCTTCCACTGCCTTGATTTGTTAGTTTGTTTGTGTTATTGTGTGACTTCGGTGAATCCAAAGTGTCCTTTTGAAACACCAAAGTCGCACAATAACACAAACTATCTAACAGACTGATGCAGTGATAGACCAGCAACACATTAACATATTGCTTAGTTTCTGTGCTTCCAAACTAGGGGCTTGCCTACCAGCATCTACTGTAGCTAATACACTGACTATGAATAAGTAACTCATACAGCCTTAATAGTAATAATCTTAACTATCCACACACAGGCCCTGGCAGCAGCAAGACTCCACACATACCATCAGTGAACTTGGCCTCTCAGCTCTCTGTATCAAACTACATTAATACTTTGCTTATGGTATATAATTACTCACTGTAGCTTGTGATACATAATAGATGACTTCCTTTTGCACATGAGAAAGAGGCCCATGAAACTCGCGGCTCGTCTTCAGTGTAATAAAGTTGTCATGTCCACCTAACGATTTGGCGTTTAGATAACAGCACCACCGGCCTAGCTTTAAAGCCAGAGCTTGTCGCTGCGTGGATAGTCAGCACTTTTTACTCCTGTTTTATTTGAGTAAGCATTTCACCGCATACACTGACTGATCACAGTCTCTTTTCACAGACTCTTGACTTCAAGTCAGAAGTAACGACTCTTCATCTCTCCCATTTAGCTCAACACTGTGGCCTACCTGTCAGGATAGGAGCATTCACATTATGTTTTTAGAGCTGCCCCTGACTAAAGATTTTCCTAGTCGATTAGTGGTTGTTAATTCAAGCAAATAGTCGACTATTTTTGCACATTTATGATGATAACTTATCAGCGCAATGGATGGTGAATACTTAGAAATTGCCTCGCTGAAAACTCACTCATCAACTGCATCACACCTATCCTGTCCCCTCCTGAAGTCGCCATGTCTTTGTCATCCCCTGGAGTCAGAGTCCTGGTCGGAGCCCCTGTAAATCGTCTTGGTACTGTATTCCCAGCCATCAAACTGGCCTCCGTCCGCTAACTGGCCAACGGCAGCTACAGCACAGTTAGCAGCAGTGGATCGCTAAGTAACTTCCTCTGATACTTGGGTTCTGGCCTAAAAACTTGTTTTTTTTTCCCATGTCATCCTTGTGTTATAAGTCTAGCTGATTGTGATACCAAATATCAAAGGACCCATCCATTTTTAAACTTACAACCATATTGCGTAAAAGGGGTAAAAATACTATCTTTTAGGTCTCAGGAAGAGCAAAAATCTGTTTTATCTGACTGCATTTTTCTTCTTCAGTGTCATGTAAAAACCTCTGAGCAACAACATGGTAATGTGTTTGTTTAACTTCAGGGTAGTGCCTGACTCTGTCAGTGTTTAACAAGTTGATGTTGACATGTTTAATGCTTGTTAAACATGTATCCACACAATCAGGTGCAGAGATTGCTTTGCTTTGAGATCCACTTTCTGACCCTGGCTTTGTCCTCCTCCTCACCTCCTCCTCACCTGAAGCATCATACACTCAGGATTGGAAGATGTTGCCACAACTGAGCCGCCTGTGTCACAACACGTTTTTCTCTCAAGGCAGAAAAGCAAATGGCAAAACAATATTGTTTTGTGTTGTGAAACAGCCTTATTATCTCTTTACCTGACACTGTTATTGGATTTCTGATTTAACTATCTAGCGAGCTTATTCTGTTTTGGAAATGTGTCCGTTACAGGCCATCATAAACTGTGCCAGGGGGCTGTTGTTGTTGATGTTCAATTACTTTAATGCCGATAGATATTAAAGTCAAAACTTACTTTATGTGAATTCATGTCCAGAATCCCCACAATAATGCTCTCTCATTCTGTTAGAGGAAACGTAACAGTAAAAATACACAACATGATACATGGCGCTGGACAAAATAAACAGGACAACTAATCAATTTTTAGTCAATCGTGTTAAGAAATTTAAAAAATGACCCTTGCAAGTTGTCTGGGCCTTCTTCTGTCTTCTTTCAAGTGTTTTATTTTGTCTCATCAAACAGAATACATTTTGTTTATGATATAACAGAAAAAAAACTGTGACTCTGCACATGCCTGTGGCTCTAAGAATGGCCTTGTCGGTCTGTCCCCCACTTTGGTCCAGACTCAAAATATTTCAGTAATTATTAGATGAATTGCTGTGATTGAATTCGGACATTTATGGTCTCCAGAGGACCCTTAACTTTTCATTTAGTGCCACCAGGTCGAAAATTTTCATTTGTCTAAAAATTTGGTCTTTGACAAAATACCTGCAAAGCTGATTCCTTTCCCATCAGCCTCAGCTGTACTTTGTGTTCAGTGCTAATTAGTAAAGGTTTTTCAGCCAATACGATAACCAACAATTACCTGCTTCTCAGAACAGATGCCGATAAGATAACCGTTGATTTCATGTTGTATTTTTAAAAGAAGTTGATATAACCTGTAGTTTATGCACACCCGAGGGTCAAAAAGGCTAATATGTAGTGAGTGAACATGGATGATTTAATATTCCATAGCTCTGACAAAAACAAAACAACAAAAGTCAAACAACTGCTTCAAATGTTCAGTTAGTTTTTCATCAAAAAAAAACATCGCAAATAAACTTTGGCTTTTGTAGAACATTTTGCTGAAGAATTCAATTAAATTCTTAGACATCATCTGTCAAATCAGACATTATTAGAAATGATATTTATCAGCTAATATAAACTCCTATCGATGCTGACTGATATACTGTAATAGGCCAGTATCGGCTGATAATTTATCGGCACCAGTATTTATCATGCATCCCAACTAATTACCAAATGTTAAACATGCTAACACGCCAAACTAAGATGGTGAAAATAGTAAATATTACCTGATAAATATCAACATGTTACAATTGTTACTTTGAGCATGTTAGCATGCTGATGTTAGCGTTTAGCTCAAAGCAACGCTATGCCTAAGTTCAGCTTCACAGAGCTGCTAGCATGGCTGTCGACTCTTGTTGTCTTTTTATTTGATGAACTTCAAATGATTATCAAGGTCTAAATGGATGGAACTCTATATGTAATTTTATATCTCAATATCTATATATTTATCATGGTCGAACACAACATTGTAAGCGGTGATCAACGGTAATCGACTCAGTACTTAAAGTAATCTTAATGATGAGAAAATAAAGTATGGTCTCTGTATCATGCATAGTTTGTCTTTAATAACAAACACTAACAATTAATAATGATTTGATTAGGGCTGTAACTAACAACCCAAAGATCTTCAGTTTACTAAACTAAATGAGTAAAGAAACCAGAAAATATTCACATTTAAGAAGCTGGGATCAGACAATTTAAATGGAATAACAGATTAAATTAAATAAATACTTGCCGATTAATTTAATAATCAATTGTCGCAGCTCTAATTTGACACAGAGAAAAGCTGAACTCTGCACTTTATAAAGTGTGTTTTTAGCCATGCTAGCGTGGCTCTAAGGGTAGAAGTGTCAGTCTATTGCAACTTTTGGTCCAAATGAACGTCCACAGAGTTGAATCAAGAACTCTCTAACAAACTTTTCTAAGATTCACAAAATCAAAAGGTGGTATGTGTTGCAGACGTATTGCATTATATTTCACAGATATTTCTGTTATTGTGTCCAGCCCCTGCGTACAACAAACTGCTGCGCCACTGACTCTCCCTGTCCTCCCTCCCTCCCCTCCCTCACAAACAAACTTTTGAGGAAAAGTCTGCAGCTCTCTAACTAGTCCTGCGCAGCACCTGTTCTCAGCGTGGCTGTGGTGCAGAGCCTCTTGCCTCCCGTACTGTTTAGGGGTTTTCTAAAAATAACATCTGGGGAGGGCTGCGTAGCCAGCAGGCAGGGAAAACAAGGGAGCAGAGGGAAATTGGCTGCTTGTGTATTCTATCAGACCATGAGGGAATGTTAGTCAGATAGTTGTTGACTCTCCCATTCCCCGCCCGCTTCAGTTTGTCATAGCTGTGTACAAAGTGAGGGGAACTATACTGTATATTTAGCAGCCGTGATTCATACCCAGCAGATTGCACGGGTACGGAACACAGCATGTTCAGAGAGTCAGATGCAGTAGAATTTGCATTTATCATCCAGATTCCCTGCATTCATTGGCTTCTGTTGGATTTGTTAAGTGTACAAATTCCCAACAGCTTACATAGTTTCAGCGTGCTTTAATGGAGACACTTTTAATTGTTTCTTTTTTTTTTTCTATTACAATTCAGTCACGGAGGACATCCATTAATGGCAGATATAAAAGAGCTGCTGTAGTTTTGTTCTTCACGAGCTTTCCATATTGATGTCCTTGCAAGAAATTATCCGTGTATGACTGCATAATACTTGTTGATTAAGGCATTTTTTTTGGAGGACAGAGACAGAAACTCATGAATGCATTTAAACATAATAGATGTTTACCTTTTGGACGACTTTTTTTTTTTTCTTTCTCTTTATAAAAGAGAAGTCTTATTTTCTTTTGTCCTGAAGAAGCTTTATTTCAGAAATATGTCGCTCAGCAGGGTGTTTATCACAGTTTTCATGTCACAGAACCCCACATAGACATATTCAACTATGGAGCTGCAGATAGGTGAGAGTCAGTCACTGGCATATTATCTAATTGGGATCATTTGTAGTAGAACCTGACTGATGAGTCCAGTACCAGTTTTATAAGGGAAAAATCACTGATCACTAGGGCTGGGAAATATGGCTTCTAAATAATATCTTGAAACTTATAAGAAATTCCGTTATATAAGCTAAATATATCTGGATGTAGGCCTACATATTTTCTCTAAATCAACATGCCATAATTTCTCAAATATTAAATATTAAATAAATGATGATCTTAAAGTAGAGCTGAGCCATTTGGGCCAACTCCAATATCACAATTCTTGACCAAATACCTTGATACTGATATTTACTGATATTGCAACAATATTGTAGGGATGACTATTGGTACTTTCACTAAATTTTAACACAATGGGACTTTTGCTAAAAAATTGTCATTAGTGTGGATACAATGACTATGTGGGTAAAGACAAATAAGAGTCCATAAGTTCAGAAATTAACATCACGTTTCTATAATGCAGCCTTTAAAAGCAGGCAAAGACTATATCCAAAATCTAAAACGATATCATGATATTGATATAACATTGTTTTGTTGTCCAATTCTACTGATTAGCGATATGGTGGCAGATACAATGAATTTTTCAGCCGGAATAAAATTATACCTTTTCAGTGTGGATTGTGCGCCAATTTTGCATTGATATGACTATGTTGATAGATTGTTCCCATCAAGATCAGGAAACAGTGTATTGTTTTTGTTTGCCCGTTTCACGTTAGTCAGAGTTCAGATTAATGCAGAATGTTTGCTGAATGAATAAGTGTCTGTTTATGAGCAGCAAGAAATCAAAAAATAATCTTGTGGAAGGCGTAGACGTTTAGAACTGTTAAACTGAGTCTGGCAGGCAGTCACTGAACTCCAGCTCCAGAGTGCGTATTTTCAGAGCAGTGGGCTTTTGTTTTCAGGATAACGGGCTGAGCTTTACATCAACAGACAAGTGACATTTACAAACAGCTGATCAACTTACAGTAGAGGACTCATCTTTGCTCGTTATTCTCAAATTACCATGTTGGGCTCCTTTTCCTTGTTTCCTTGAGTCTGGGAAGGAGGCGGTGGGGGGAAACAACTCTCATCAATCGTAGACTGTATCTTAAATGAGATTTCAACCTACAGTATTTAATATCTATAGTTTATGGCTCCAACTCGCTATTTGGACTGCAGTACTTTTCATATGAGAGCATGTCACTATATAGTATATCTGTGATACACCCGTATCAGGTCAATATCGGGCTAATATATTGATCTGCCAGGCTCTAATTTGTAGTGATGTCTAGTCCAGGATTGTGTGTCTCCATGAGTCCGCAGGGTGGCCAATTGTTCCGCTTTTTTTTTTTTTTTTTGTTAAGTTGCTCCAATAGGCGTGACTTCTTGTGACTGTTTACAACCCAGTCTGGTGAGAGGCCGCCTTTGTTCTTCCTGACACACAGCAGCTCCTTTCAGCGTCTGAGGGAGACACACAGCTTCTCTCACAGTTGACCCACTGTAATTGTAGTTCGGCTCATTAGTGAGACGAGTAAAATGTGCTTTATGGGAAACGACAACAGTAAAATAGCTTACGCTGTGGCAACTGTTGTTTTACTTGGTTGAACAACAAATTAGATAACTAGCGACCCCGGCTCACCTCAGTTAGAAATTTTCCCACTGTGCTGTGCAGCGGAGATAACTGCGTTTACTTTATCTAGATTGGCATTGGCCACGGGCCCGTTTCTTCACGCCTTCCCGGAGCAGCCTCTGCATCTCAGATTCTGACATTTTGAGCATGTTATATCACGCTGTCTCGATGCATGACGTGTTCCTGCTATGGTAAAGGAGCAGACTGTGTGCCAGAACAGGGGGAAAAAAAAATCAAAGTTGAAATACTATCTGTTTGCATTGACGGCAAAAACAGTCTTGACTGAAAATCGAAATTCCAATACTTCAGTGGATCACATGAAACAAACAGGCTGTGATTTGTGGACTTAAGAAGTAGCTTCCCTCCATAGAAGCAGGGCTTATTTAGAGACAACAGATGCTCCTGGCTTCCTGTGGAGTGGGATGAAACCAGAGCCTTTGTTACTGAAGATGCCCTGGTGCTGAGCTCCGCTGTGTGTCTGGAGTGTGAATAAAATGCCCATATCTTCTGCCACCATCCATGGTGAGGTTTAATTTTAGACCAATCACCGGCTCACCATGTGCAAACACCCCTGCAGCTGCTAATGCATATCTGTTATTCTCTTTCCCCTCTCCGTCACTCTCTCCTACTCCCCTCATTCTGTACTGTTTGGGAGTCTGATCTCGTGTTAACCCTGATTGTGCTCAGCCTGCGTCGGTTTCACTGTTTACAGCAGTGCACAAGCGCGCCAAGCCACAAGAAAAAAATCAAAACGCCGCACAAATCTTTGTTGTCTTTGCAGTCGTGCCGCTAACAAAGCAGATCAACACCTCCGCTGTTTACTAACCGAGTCAGGTTACATGCAGTCTGCAACACTGGCATGACCCGCAATTAAACTGAGACACAGTGGATTATATTTCATAACAGGAAAGCATGGAATCACAGTTATGATGTGTCGCCTCTAAATAGCAACCAAAACGCAATCATCCACAATCCACAGCCCTGGGTTTGTGTTCTCCCGCTGAAAGTAATCATCCTTCCAAGGTTTTCATTTGGATACTGAATAATTGATTTGGCACACGCCCACAGTTTGTGCAGCCATTGTGTTCTTTCTCAACACAACTACTTATCCAAGATTTTCGTAGTGCCACAGGTTATTTTATGCACTTCCCAAGCTGGGCAGATTTAACAAAATTAAATGTTGCCATAATTCTGAGACTGTGCCTCAATGCTGAATGAAGTGCAAATAATCTGGAGATGGTTATTGGTCCTATTTGAAGAAAATACACACAAAAATGTAGAGGAATGATCAGTAGTAATGTAGTTTACCCACTGAGGTAAATATAAGGGCAATGCAAGCCAAATGACCATGGGATAGTAAATGAATGACAAAAGGCAAAATTCTTCTTCTTTTTTTTTTTTTTTTTTTTGCTTCCTTTTCCTTTTGATTTTCTTGTGAAATATTGGTTTGCTGTTTCACAGTTTCTGGCCTTGAAAACATCAATAAAAGAACAATCTGAGGAGGGAAAATCTTTCCTTGCAGTAGAGTTTTTTATTTGTCCAAAATGTTTGGTCCAATCTGAAACAGACCAGTGAAAAATCCACCCAGACCCGACGTGTATAAATGGGCTTTCAAAAAACAGAGACCCAATCCAACGAGAACCTGAGCACAGTCAGACCCGATCCGAACAGAGAGAGAACGCAAACACAGACGGCAGCGTGATTAGTTTAGCTGACAAGCAGCCACGATAAAAAAAATACAGCAGTATGCTTACAATGTGAAGAACGAATGTAAAGTCATAGAAATTCCAAAAAGAATTATTTTATATGCTTCAAAGACTAATTCATAGAAGTAACTTAAATTTCTATTCACCTCTTAAACCACTGGTTCCCAACCTCCACTATGGGTCACCAAAGCTTCACAGAAGGTTGCAAAGCTTTTTTGATGTTAGGGGTCTAAACTTAAAAAAATATATACAGTAGGCCTGTATCTGAGCATTTCATTTACTTCTGAGATGAAAACAAAATTATATTTTTAAAGTTTAGATTTTTTTAAGATATAAACTCAAAAAAAAAAAGAAAAATCGAAAAACACAAACTGCTTAACAGCATTGTCCTACAATAGAAAAGTATGCATTTTAAACAAGAGCTAAGAGAGCAATAGCCACGAGTTAAGGAAAAGAATACTGTCCAAAAAGAAGCTTATTAAGCATGTATGATAAAGACATAACAGTTATTAAATTCACCATTTGGGTTAATTGTACAGGGTTGCAAATTTTGTCCATTTGCAGTCTATTTGCAATTTTGTTCATGTCCATCCAATTGATTAATCATCAATAATTAATAAGATATAAAAGACATTTTTTTCTCATTTTCATTTTTTTCTTTTTTTCCCCTCTTTTTTTCTTATTTAAATTTCTTAGTTAAGTTTTTATTTAAGTTTAATTTTAAGTTTCATTATCCAAAGAATGGCTCCAATGGGGCCCAATTAATGCCATTTCTAGACAGTCGATTAATTATCAATTAATACATGTTTAATCTGTTAAATTCTTATTTGGCAATTAATCAATTAATGACTAATCATTAACTTATATATGTGAGTGTGTCTTTGGGCTGGAGGGGCTCAGCTTTCCTTAGATATAAGTAGGGGGGCGCCAAGGAAAAAAGGTTGGGAACCACTGTCCTAGATCAACAATAAAACATTTTGTAGCCAATTGGGCAATATTTAGACAGAAGATGATAATTTTCTAACTAATTTAATATCTGTAAATTATTTTCAAAGTCATTTAATAGCACAAAGCTTTTACATAGGCTACTAATTTTCCAACACATTTTCTGCTGCTGTGATTAGGATGTACTACATGATCAGAGCTGATAGTATTATAGACAAAATCTCAGACGTTATCTAGTTTCATTTGACAGCATGAGTATTAAATCCATAGATTTGCCAGCCTAAGCCTGCCTCAATTTCAGCTATTTGTTCTTGAAGGGCAAATGGTTTTGCAGTAAGACGTAGATACAGGAAGATGAAAAACAAAAAAGCTTACAAAACAAATAAATAAATCACTGATCTAAACATGGATATACAACCTGGATACGTACAATTACAATTCAGCAGCCTTATGTAACAACGTAGCCTACATTTCATGAACGACACCTACGGTATCATTTTTACGAGACTTGATATTTACACCTGAAGCAGCTCTCATTTCACCTCCCCTCTCACTTTCTGCCAGGCAGTCCTGAGCCCCAAAAATAGCAGCACTGGTGTATGACTCATGGTTTGAGCTATCTGAGATGCCTGATGAGAAAGACACGAATAAGAGGACTCATTAGTCATGTGCAACACCTACGAAACAAGGACATTTAAGGGAGGCGTCTGAGGGCACTGGGTCAACATGTGTCCAACATAAATCCATCACCAAAACTCAGTGACCTCCTCCCTTCCTGGGCCCTCTCACCCTACCTCTCCAATCATCAAAGCCCTGTATGTTATTCCTCAAGCCCATTTGCCCACGCTCCTTGTTCTCAACCCTAAGTCAAAGACCAGAGTCAGCCCTTTATCTAGATCTTCTCTATTCCCAAGAGTCCCCTTCCAGTTTCTTTCATCTCCCGTCCTATCTTTTGCTTCTTTCTTTCATCTTCTTGCTTCAGTATTCCATCCACCCTCTTCCCTTCATCTCCATGCTTTCTCCCAGCTTCACCCAACCCCCCAGCTTCTTCCTGGGCTTCCTTCTATCAAGTGTGAGCCAACTGTGGCGTCACCCACTGGTTTGTAGACTGGCGTTGAAGCCTTGAGTTTGGTATTATCAGGGTTGCCATTTTGGGTTTTTGCAACCAGAGCATGCGCAGTTCTGATGATAGCGTGGAGCTGGTGAGTGATGTGCTGCGACTTGGACGGTGCTTGGTTTGGGCTCGTCTGTTCAGCAGGAAATAATGGCGATTTCAATTCGTACACCTATGTGACTGGCCGATTCACTCGCTCCAATTGTACAAACAAACCACATCACAAAATCCCAGCCGCCAGACCACACAAACCTCAGTAACACCAATGATATACAGTTTTGTGATTCACATTTTAGCAAGAATCATGTATCCTTACGCTGGAATATATTTCTGATAACATTTTAGGCAAGAAATAGGAAATGTAGTAGCAGAATATTGATCCATATTTGATCAATATTGCCCCCGTTTGACAATTTGATCCCGCTTTTGGGAGGCACTGTTGGAAACGGGACACACTAAGGCAGCCACCTGGTGGCAGTCTTTCTTGTATTACAGCTAAATGGTAAATTAAAATATGCTTATATAAAAACATTTTAGGCAAGAAATGCAGTGAGAAAATCTTGATCCATATTTGATCAGCACTGTTTAGTTTGAGAGTTTGATCTGAGTTTCATGAGACCTGTGTGTTGCGCTGGACGAACTCACTCAGAATGACTTGTCAATCAGATGGCAGCCCCGGCCTAAAGTAAAGCCTGCTTTATCATCTATTTCACTCTAAATGGGGCCGTAATTTACAAAATGAACATTGTGCTGTATTGAAAAAGACTTGAAACTGAGAACATTAACTCATTAGGAAGCTGTTTACTGAGGTCATAAATCAAGTGAGAAGTAGGGTTATTTTTCCATAAGAGTACATACAATTGTACTTATTTTTGCAGCCAGTTGAGGTGCCCCCTGCTGGCCATTAGAAAAAAAGCAGGTAAAAAGGCATTTTGCATTAGCTTCACCTCTCAGACCCAGAGGCTCCCTCCACTCTTTAATGTAAGCCGTATAGTCACATCCACTTTCTTTTTTATACTGTTTTCTATACCTCAAAAAACAGCTGTCTCTACCGAATTATATTCCTTTTACTCTCAGACTAAAACCCAAAGCTGTCAGCCGTGTCCCCCTCTTATTCTCTATCTTGACCTGACTCTCTCAACAATCCACTGTGGATCTTCACCTTCTGCCTTCTGCCCCTTCCTTTACCTCCCAACCCTTCCAGATCCTTACACAAAAAGTAGGAAATATTAAATATTCCTTGGAAAAATGCTTTAAAACCCCAGTTCTATGCTTGTACCTTCTTCTTCAGCTGACACTTCCCTAAACCTCCCCATTACCCAACCAAACACTTAGCACTGAACCCTCCCTTCTCCTACATCGACCCTCTAGTTCAGCACCCACCCACCCCTACTTCCCCACTTCTTCTCCATCTCCAGCTTTCCTCCCAACCGAATCCATCTTCCTCTCTCCTCCTCCTCCAGCAGCAGCGGCACCCCGATGGAGGTCAGGCCGGTCTCTGTCTGCTGCGAGAGGCGACGGGGGGAGGAAGGCAAGGTGAACCGGTTTGAGCGGCTGTCACTACGCCGCGCGGTGGGCGAGGAGGTGGAGGAAGAAGGAGGGAGAGAGAGAGAGAGGACAGTGTGATAGAGGGAGAGCGAGGGCAGGAGGGTAGAAGCAGAGCGAGAAGGAGAGAGAGGCAGGCAGGGAGGGAGAGAGAGAGAAAGTGGTCCAGCGCTCACAGCTCACATCGCTGGCTGGCTGGCTGGCTCGCTCACTGTTGACGAATGAGCTGTCTACCCACGGGGCTGGGAAACGGCAGCTTGTGACAAGCTGGGGAGAGAGGAACATGAATGTAATGCGTACCTTGCCTCGCTTGCTTTCAGATACCGGCCAGAAGAAGACTCCAGAGAAGAAGGATGGGAGGCGCATGTCGTTCCAGAGACCCAAAGGGACCATTGAATATTCTGTGAGTAACGCAGCACGCAACTCTGCTCTGTATCTGTGTTAATGTCGTTATGTGTTTTTGACGCTTTCCTGCTCCCGTGCTTCTGCTTCTGCTTCTGCTGCTGCTTCTCTGTGTGTGTGTCTGCTGCTGCTGGTGCTCTCTGTAGCTCCAGTCCTATTCAAGCTGTAGCGGTTGTGTTTGTGTGTTGTGAAGGCACTGTGTCGGACCATGCTTGGTAGCTCATTAGCGAGGGGGAGAAGCATTTTGTGGATTTTGCCAGTGCAGCACGTGTAGCTCGTTCTCACACTGTTTACATGAAGAGGTGCTTGTGTGTGTGGACAGACGTACAGCTGGTGGACAGCTCATGGAAATAATGTATCCTCTGTTAAAGACGGCGGCTCCGGCTCTCAGCTCCATTTTGCATGTTGATGTATAGAAAGGAGAGAGGAGTCGCAGCAGCTCCGTAGGTTTTCCTCCAGAGCAGGACGGACAGGGAGCTGGAGCGCTGGCAGGACATGTATTTGTTTTTCCATCCGTGCCATGCATCGGGAGAGCATTCCACCACAGAGCTCGCTGTGCTCGCGAATGACCTTCCAACTGCGTTGTCATTTCTATTGATTTAGCTGTTGTGTAGGAGAAGGGGAGGGGAGGAGAGGGGGGTGAGGCAATTGAGAGAGAGAGAGAGGGAGGGAGAGGGCTCTGGTTCCCTGGCGTGAGCTGAAAATGGAGCCTGTCTCCGCTTTGCCTGGTTGTGTTCTTCAAATGACCCTCAAATCCAGCTGCAGTCAGACTGCTTTTCCTCGCCTCACTCTCTCTCCGTGGCAACAGTGAGGAGTGGGATCGCCGCGGCTCAGCTCCGGCTGTCTGCTGGAAAAAAAAAAGAGGAAGAGATGAAGGGAAGAAGAAGAGAGGAAAGGGATGGAGGGGGTTGTGGTCCCTTCTTCCAAACTCCTCCGCTTTTCAGCGATTGCTCCGCCATCGGGGTTCTCCGGCTGTTTGCTCCAGGAGCTGCTGTAGGTTTCACTCTGATTGGCTCCCCCCCCTCATCTCCCAACACCTCGGCAACACCGACAGCACCTCCGCCTCCCCAACCTGTCAGTCATCCAAGACCAGCTGATTGACAAGGCCCTTGTTTATCTTGCTGGGCCCTTGAACAACCCAAAAACCACTACAACGGGATATTTGTCAGAGCCAGAGCACTGTGTCACAGCCCAGAAGGGTCACAACAAGTCAGCAAGATGGACAGAAATGCAGGTGCTAAAGAAAAATAGGGAGAAATTTAGTGTTTAGTATGGAGGGGGGAGAAAGATTCATATCTCAATCACACAGCATACCAATCCTGCTCTTGTCAGCCATCACCCCCCCCCCCCCCCCCCCCCCGATTGCGGCTAGTGTGATGGATGGATCGAGCGCTGCCAATGATTGTGTCCTGTAGCCTCACATGCTGCAGCGGCACGTAGCGACAAGGCTCACGGCCACGGAGAGCGTTTAAGGCGCTATGACAGACACATGGACGCCAGCGTCCCAGTGATTGAGAAGCAGCTTTATCTTAAACTCATCTCCGGCACTGGGGGGACGGCCGGCAATGTTTCCTTATTTCGCTCTCCAGCAGATAAGTTTATAATCTATCGCCTGGCGCCCACAGGAAAAAGGAGGGTTTCCTCTCATGCCAC
This sequence comes from Lutjanus argentimaculatus, assembly GCA_034769285.1. NCBI lineage: Eukaryota > Metazoa > Chordata > Actinopteri > Lutjaniformes > Lutjanidae > Lutjanus > Lutjanus argentimaculatus. The sequence goes on along the minus strand of JAWZSL010000025.1, from coordinate 6,605,145 downwards.
CTTATCAATACAATCTCTCTCCCTCCCTCCTCTCCCCTCACCCCTCTACCTCACACACAGGCTTCTTACTCTGTCCCTTTTTTTTTCTTATTGAGAAATAACCTGAGCAGCTGCAACCCATCTGCCTAGACACTGATAACGCCAGTCCATTCAGCCAAGTCCAGCTATTGGCTGACCTGCATCCAATTAAAAGTGTTTCAAGTGTGTGGGAACAACAGAGATAGATGAGGAGACAGAAAGACAGAGATAGAGAGAGGCAAAGAGCGGCACAGAGGTGAGCCATGAGTCAGGGGGGGGGCTTTGTCTTTCTTCCCAATAACTAGGTGAGAGGACGGCCAGTCAAAGTCAAACAAAGTGAGGAGCTGAGAGAGTGTAGGCCGCACATATTTATCTCCAGACACGCCAACTTTATCACATCGTCGACATAGATACTCCAGTTGGGATGCTATTTTGGATTTTGCCTGAACTCTGGGGATCCACATGGTGTCTTGACTAGCAAATAGCTCAGAAGAAGTTTACAGGACAATTCTGTTTTATCGCAACTTAGGTTTCAGTTTCATAGCTGTGAAAACGGGTGGAAAGGGGGTGGGGACAGAATTGATTCTCAGATGCGTCACGATTCTGAAGACGAATTCACGCTGAAAAGTCAAAACCCATCTGTTACCATAATGATTACCTTTAATACTTTTGTACAGCTGGGCTGAATGTTCTTTATGGCTGAACCAACTGGATGCTGAAACCAGCGTTCGAAATTATGGATGTCCTGCTGTCCCAGGGACAACAAGAATAGCAACTAGGACACAAAGATTCTGTGTTTGGGACAATGCTAGGAGAGAAGAGAGACGTGTTATTACAAATGAAATTACTGAGGGCGGCATTGTGGCGTAGTGGTTTGTTATTTCTCCTCTCAACAAGAAGTTTGTGGGTTCATAGAGCCATTCGGACATGGCCCGGTTTGCCTGTTCTCACTGCACCCTGTTCTCCAGTTTCCCCCACCATCAAAAACTTGGTCAATTCTCCAGTCACTACCACTGAAAGAGGTGCTGGCACTGTACAGTTGTACTCTGTCTGATTGTATGATCGCAATAAATTTGGCCATTATGTTTTATGCTTCATGGAATATATATTATTTTAACTGTTGAAATTCAAAACATTTGAGGCGGCACCGGCACAAACCCTACGCTAAATCACATGCACGCTTACACACTGTCATGATGTTTAAAATAAAGATGTTTTTTACTATGAGTGTATGTATGTAAATTTCCATCATCATAAAACTAATCAGAAATAGATTTGCATTTGCAGTACAGTTTACAGTAGGGATGGGTACCGAATTCGGTACTTTTTTAGGTACCGACCGAATTCCGTCGGTACTACCGAGTACCGATTCACGTGAAATCAAACGGTACCATGTTTCGGTACCTAAACGCATCCTTGTGACTGTAAGGAGTGGAAGAGTAGGCGATTTTCCATGCCGGACTTGAACACAACTGTTACCGGCCTGAGCATTCCCCTTTAAGGAGGTGGTGGGTAATGTAGTCCGCACGTAGCCGTGTTGTTGTAGTGTGTACGCCCGCAGGTGTGTGTCTCCCTCTCCGGTGAAGTGTGTGAGAAGTAACGCCAGCTGTAGCTACTGTAAGTTGTATAGTCAGTGTGGTGAAGCTCAACTCTACAGCCATAAAAGTACTGTGTTGTCACGTCAGAGTGAAGGAAAGAGCTGAATAAAGCCGCGGTCCGGTCCATGTGTTCAACTATCCGCCTCTCCTCCTCTGTGTGTGTGTGTGCGCGAATAGCCCGGACTGCTGGTTACCAGCGCAGAACGAGCCAAGCTTTATAATCAGCTGCTCCATACCACGGTTAGGAGCTACAAAGCTGAGGAGGTAACACAACACAGGCTGAAGACTGTACAACTTTCGACAGCCTCAGATCTACGGCTACAACTCCTGTATTCAGCACCGTTAACATGCCTGCATCCGTTAGCGACGCGTCGTCTGCAGCCAGCAACGTGAGAAGAAATGGCCTTAACACTTCGTCTGCTCCAAGTAAATAAGCCTGGTGACGTTAGCTTGGCATTTTAACTTGTATTAGTTATCGTTATCAGCTCGGTTCCTCGCACTTTGTAACGTTAATATTTACAAGTCAGAGGGGAAAGGAAAGGAGGAGGAGTACGTGGAGCTGGGTTTTAATTTGTGCATTATTAAGAAAAAACACTGTGTTGTTGTAGTTAAGGGTTTTCATGTTGTTCATGAAATTTGTGAAACAACTGTGACGTTACAACACAAACAGTTGGATGTTGTTTTGCTATATTTGTTAAAGTTTATATATTGAGAAATAAATATGTTACATTGAAAATTTTTGAGATTTTATTATTAAACAAATTAACATTTATTACCACACAAGCACACACAAAAGTACCGAAAATTGGTACCGTTGAGTACCGATACCGATTCGCAGGTACCGGGTATCGGTACCGTATCGGTTCAAATGTGAAAGGTACCCATCCCTAGTTTACAGTGATGCATTTGTTGAGCAAACAATTGGAAATAAACAAGAAACAATAACTAATATCATGAACATTGCTTGCTTATTCATTTAGAACTGCTGGGAACAATTAACAGAACTTTCATGGCAGATCAGAGCAAGTCTGTGATGTGATGCAAGTTACTGAAACAAAGTTATTGAACTATATCTAATATGTTTAATGGAAAAAAAAACTGTCAGTTTGGGACCGAGTTGTAAAGTCTGGGATGGTTGAAAGTAGAATTTGAGACATTTGCAGGACACTGAGGAGAAAAGTGAATTTCCTCGCTGAAATGTAATGGACATAAATACGTGCATTGTGTTTACGTTTAAACTAGGCTATGTCTTGAATTTTGGTGAGGATGGCTGAGTATGAGCAACTGCAGATGTGTACAGTCAGAATGGCAACCCCTGGCTTAAAAGCTGGTACAAGGAAGCATTTTGCCACCTATAAAGTTTATTGGAAAAGGGACCTGAACAAGAGCAAAACTGTATGCAAGTGTCCCAACTAAACAAATCATGGATCATTACAATTATGCTATGTTTGACGTACGAAGTGCCAAGACATCCCCACACCTAGAAAAACACACACACCTAAAGACAAACAAAACACAAAAGAATGGGAAAGCCATGCAATCAGATTTTCAGTTTCATAGCTTTGGGAATCATTTCTGAGAGGTCTGAAAACATTGCACTTTCTGAGGTAAATGTAATTGAACTTGTGACATGGTGTCATCACCAAAAATATGTCAAGAATAAAGAGCAGTCAGGGGGTTGTAAGAAAGGTACAGTTTTGGAAGGTTATTTTGTGGAGAAACCAAAAGCATACCCAAATAATAATCCCTCCCAATGGTGCTCACTGTTATTGAGCACCGTTATTGTAGGTTAAACCAGGGCGTTGGCCTCTGTAATGAGTGTTTACAAGAGACAGTTTGCTCAGTAATGCTGTTGACCTATATTTTCTCTTCCAAATATATTAGGTAACCTGAGGGGTTTGTTTAAGACCTGTCTGACAGGGCCAGTGTTGGGAAAGTTACTCAGGAAGTGTAATAAGCTAATTTTTTATTTATTGCTCCTTTAAAAGGTAATACTGTTACTTTATTTATTATTAGTTATCAAAAGTAGTTAGTTACTAGCAATATCATCGTATTACTTTTGTACCTTGTTGTGCTCCAAAGTTGAACAGCTGATCCAGTGAACTGTTAACCATCAGAAAGCTTTTGGTGTTAGCAGTCCAGATGTCGGCTGTGGTGGAAACAAGGTCGTCCTCTCTGAGTGAGGCCTTCAGATTAGATTTCATCACCACAGATTCACTCTGGAGGATCCAAACAAACTCAAAATAATGACAATACTTCCACCTGTGGAAAGTATTCCTCTCTTATTTAGCTTTTATGCCAGCAGCTGACGTGGCCTGACCTGACCTGCAGCATGCACACGTCATCATTTTGAAAACTCTTACACTACTTATCACTGGGTTAAGTAATAAGTTACTGAGTAATGCATTACTGCCCATCACTGGACAGGGCTGGGTATTGGTAAAATAACCCAGTTCCAAGTAGTATCAAAACACCTTCAGTCAAGCAATACTTGTATTTGATCCTTTTTTGGATCCAGATTTAAAAAAAAAAAGACTCTGTGTGGTTTTGCTCGTAGCCAATAAGTGCAAGCATTCTTTGATTTAATGCAATGTGTAATTGGCCCACTACTGCAGAACTACAACCTATACAGTCTGTGGTGTGTGGTGGTTAGCAGTTCAGCACGCCGAGATGTCACCAAAACATTTGAAAGTATATCTTGTCGGTTGAAAACGGACGCATCTGTCAACGTTATGATCACCTGGACGTATGTCCGTGTGCTCCACATGTTTGGACCTGCTTTTCAAGTCCTTCCTGTAACAATTATTTTCATTATTTATCAATCTCTCGATCATTTTCCCCAGTGATCGATTAGTTGTTTGGTTTCCCAAAGCCCACGATGACGTCCTCAACTGTCTTGTTTTGTCCACAACCCAAAGATATTCAGTTTACTGTCAGAGAGGAGTAAAGAAACCAGAAAATATTCACATTTGGAAAATTTGGACAGTTCTTTTTTTTTAATGACTCAAACTGATTAATTGATTATCAAAGTAGTTGGCCAAGAATTTAATAATCAGTTGATTAATTGTTGCAGCTTTAATGGCTATACTATATGCCTGTGGCATCTGATGAAAATAAATTCATAAAATGCAGAAGGAATATTTCTGGAATGATCCAGTCACATGATGGAAAATGAAGTACTCTGTTGGTATTGGTATCACTTTAAGGATACTGGCATTGTCAATGGTACTGTAATTTTTGAATCAATACCCAGGCCTCCTATCTGGGATTTTAAGACCCTGACCATGTTTTATTCCCCTGTCACTTCTAAACTGCTTCCTATCAGATTTAGGATTGTTTTTCTTACCCCTTCAGCCTTCCTCCTCTTTTGTGTTATTGCCACATTCCAAGATCTTGGCAATTAACTTCAGTGTCATCATAACACATAGCAACCATGGCCAGAACTACAAAGATAACATCTCCACTGTGATAAACTGGAATTATTCTTTAATGTGTGAGTCATGTAGAATCTTTTTTGGCCTGAACCTTCCAACCCACACTGTTTCAGTCTATTGCAGTGCTCTCAGTAGAACTGGCACAGCAAAGCTCTCATTACATTTTGTATAGTGACACTAGAGAGCAGTTTTTGGGGGAAGCACTGTCTGGATTCCAGTTTGTATGCCTGGGAAGAAAAGAGGAGGTTGTCAGTATTCATGATGTTGTCATTCTTGCCAACAACATGATCAGTCAGCTAGCATTATAATCTGTGAGTGTTCTAGTGGGCTGTAGTAAAACAGTGGTTATAGCAGTCAGTCATTTGCCCTGAAATGTCATTCTGGGTATAATTAGAAATATTTAGCTATGCTAGTGGCACGGCTCCAAGCAGGGTTGTTCTAATACTGATACCAGCATAAATACACTGATTACCAGTAAAAATAAAAATGGAATCAGAGTATCTGTAGCTTCAAAGATGGCAGTGTTGGTCAGTCAGGGTGGTCGGTCCGCCACCTTGGTCCAGACTGAAATATCTCAACAACTATCAGATGGATGACAAAACTTATAGACATTCATGGTTCTCAGAGGATGGAATTTGTGGTTGTATGTAGCGAGGGATGGTAACTGATAAGATTTTATTGATACCAATGCCATTATTGATTCTGCTTATCAGTTTGATTCTTAATCTATTCCCTTATTGATTCCTGATCAATTTCCTGTGTAGAAAAAAAGTAGGCTGACAAAGGTTTTCAGTGCCAGTGCAACAGTTTTATTATCTCTGGGTCTGAACACAGTGTAGAAACAGAGCGGCAAAAAAAGCTACATGTGACTCAGGTGTTCAAAAGCTCTTCTTTTTAACTGCTGTTCAATTTGGAACCGATTCCGACTCAAATGATAGAACATTTGTACAGCTTTCGTTTTCATTCAAAGTCTTCTTAGTCAAAGAAAAGATCTGCTAATCCTGCCTGAGTGGTGCTAATGTTATTATAACACATGTAAGTGATAATGTACAGTGAGGAGTTCATTATTGCGAAATAAACCCTGACAGGCTGATGCAGGTCTTGAATCATCCTGAAGGGGTTTATTCCCCAATAAAGACCCACTCACTGTATATTATCCTGCTTATTATATGGCCTCATACTAAAAACAAAAACAGTAATATTAATTTGACACAGAATGTTGATTTAAAAATGCTTCTCCCAAGTCTATGATCAGAACTGAGTCCATAGCTACAGTATGTTATTCATAGCAGCGGTCTGCTATTCAGAAAAAACAGACTGAAGAATTCAGTCATTTAAGAATCAGAATCAAGTATGCGACAGAGCTGTGCAACAATAATATAATAATATAATAATATAACACATTTTCTGAGGTTAACAGAAATGCTGCTTGGTTTGCAAAGCGTAGAGTGTCAAATACATGGCATTCCTGGAATCCATGCTGCACACAAAAATGATTCAGCATATTTCTGGAGTTGCTACTCTGATTTGAAACGATCATTTTATTCATGAAATGAAGCCATGGTTTGGTTTCTTCCTCTCTGCCGTGACTCCTTACTGCAAGTTGCCTGCAGGGTGGACATGAGTTTGACATCATTGTTTTGCAATGTGCATTCGTCAAAAAAAACCAACAACAACATGCCAGCATCGATAAAAGCAATTGATAAGCTCGGAGGCATATGAATTGGATGAATTTGACAATTTGGCGTTGGCTCCCAGCTGGAACAAATGTTGGATTGATTATCATGAAGTTTGATACGCACATTCATGTCACCCTCAGGATGATCTGTCCGATATTTTACTTCATGACCAAATACCTGCAAAACTGTTGAAATTCCCATCAGCCTTAGCTGTATTTTGTCTTTTGTGCTAATTAGAGAATGTGGTGGAAACACCCCCTCCAAACATCAGCATGTTAGCATTGTTATTTTGAGCATTTTACCATTAGCATTTGCCTTGCAACACTGTTTATACAGTCTAACAGAGCTGCTGGAACTGGTGTAGACTTGATTCGATACCTTGAGGAATATGTGTTTGTACAAAACCCTATTCATTTAGCAAAAGGAAACAAAATATCTCGGTGTTAAGTGAGGAGCCAATTCCTCAATGAAAACGTCTGAAAAGGGCAAAAGTATTATTTAAATCAGCAAATACCTGATTGAAGAAGTAAACAAGACTATGAATCTCAGCAAGCATTCAGTGCCAGCTTCTCCAGCTTGACAGTTTCCAATACTTACTGCCACAGGCACATTTTGGTCTGTACCAAAAAAAAAAAAAAAAAAAAAAAAAAACTGAGGTTTCACCGAGCGAAACAACATGCCCGCACACAGTTAATCGTGTTTTATAAAAGCTACTCTGCTGTATATGATCTACAATATGATTCAGATGTATCACGATTCCAGCAGATGTGAAGAAGATGAAGGCTGATAATGACAGCCGTGGTCTCTCAGTGTGAACAGTCTGCAGGTTGAATGGATTTCTGCTTGGCTTAGAGGAAGCACGGTGGGCATTAGAGGACTTGTGGACATTAGATGAGTCATACGCCGAGCGCCAGGTGTGTGTGTGTGCGCATGTGAACATGGAGAGACTCACACATCAGCCGCAATCTTAACTCCGCACCCTCCTGACAATCAGTCACTCTGATTGCATTATTCACCGCTGGGTAGGAGAGGAGATCCCACTGTTTCAGCTCTTTAGCAGCTCCCTGTGTGAGAGGAGAACAAGTCAATAGATGATGGAGAAATGATGGGATTGGAGGGGTGTATGGATGGCCATGTTAAAAGGGATGAAGGAGGGGAATGCATACGGTGAAGACAGAGACTGATGGATGGATAGAAGACAAGAATAATACATGGTCCAGATGTCAATACCTTCCTCTCTTACCTTTGGGTCAAATCATTCCTATTTCGATCTAAGATACCAATGTTGACCAAATGCGATAAATAACTTGTGTTATGTTAATATATTGTCTTCACGATCGAGGTGACATCTTCAGTCAACCTGAGCCAGATTGTGCCATTGCGAGAACGAACCTTTAAAAACAAAAAACGTCCCATAAAAACCAAGGACAGGCTCAATGCTGTCAGCAGGCTCTCATTTTTAGATTTTCATAAGCTGCATCAACATTTATTTTGTCTGCCAGCCAAACTTCAAACCAACTTGGCTGTTAACTGGTAAACATGCATCACGGAGTCACAGTCAGTCTCTGAGCTCTGCCAAAGATGGTTTTTTTTCAGAGATTGAAATGCCCCTGTATCATTTTCATATTTAAAAAATTAGCGAGGTTTCCCTTTTCTGTGTGTTTAAAAAGACCAACAGAGTGGTGAGCCTGTCACTCAAACGGTCTCGCTTTTGCTGCCAGCGCATGTTGTTTTCCAGCCCTGTATGTGGTAGCGGTGTCACGATTCTTCAAATCAACAGTTTCATTTGACTTTTGATTTTAAGGTGACAGTTCAATTTGATTTTTCAATTCAAACTGGTTTGTTTTGGACTGTCTGCTGTACCATTGTTGGACTATTGAGTCTTGATTTGTAAAGATCAGCAGACGATTGGTCTAATGGCCAGTAAGCTATGCTATGTCATCTTTGAAGTGTTGTTCTTTGGGCATGCACCACATGCAGTGATTGGGATGGAAAAAATACTGGCAGATTTGCAAATTCTGCCTTTGATTTCGATTATTGAAATTGAGAGCTCCTTTCGATCAATTTTTGATTTCATATTGAATTGAATTGTGACAATCCATGTACATGGTAGCCAGACATCAGTCGAGTACTGTCCGACAGCTGATGGTAGTAGATATTAAACAGTAATCAGAATCCATCAATTATACTTTCAGGTGCATCACATTAATATGTTAATCTCTTAAATCAAAACCTTTGAGAGCTGAGCTGCAGCTCATCCTGTCAGTCTGTAAAACTATAATGTTTGCTAACTTTAGCTCAGCATCCACTGAGAGCTGCCAACAGGGTCAATTTAGATGATATCTTCAGCTGCATTGTTAGACGTGACTTACCAGCAGCCTGTCATTGTTACCATGTAAGTGGAAAACAACATAGCAGGCATCACTATATATAGTTGTACTTCTGAATGTAATGAGTTATGAGACGTTCATTAATTCCAGAAATGTATTTATTTTCACTAAATGCAAACAGCAGTAAATTGGTCTGTTTTTCTAGATACAAATCAACTTCAAAGTCAACTGAAATATTTGTCTGTGGCACACCAATTAAGGCCAGCCAGACTAACCCCATTTTCTCATCCATTTGATCTTGTAATTAATTAAAATTCTCATTTCATTATGTAATCAAAAACAAAATATGCTATATGTGTCATTTAATATGTAAACACAGATGGATGCAAATATTTTTAAGCACTGGCCACCAAGCTCCTAAAGTAAAACAGACTTTTGGTGGCCCAATTATGTAAAAACAACGCAGAAAAGGAAATTTAATGCAACTTAACATAGCCTTCTTTAACTGTGACATTTGTGTTTTCCACTTTTCCCATGAATTGTGATTGGTGTTTCCTGAAGTCATTGTTTGCGATGAAAAACTAGCTACACCTCTCGGCTAGTTAAGGAAACCGGCGCCCTTTTTCCACTACGTCCTTAGCCCTTGCCACTTAAAACTCCTGCTTCCAGTCAATTTTCTTTGCCATTTCATTACCTCATAGTCCGCAGCCACCTTTTATGTTCCCAGTTCCTCTGTAAGGGTCGTGTTTAGCTGTATTTCCACAACATCTTGACTCGACTCAACGCTCCTCGCTTCTTCGATTCTCCATTGCAGATAGTGCTTCCTCAACGAAGGCAGAGCGACTGCATACAGTACCAGCACACACACAGTTGCTTTGGTCTTTAGAAGCTGCAGCCTTTGGTCACTGACAAACTGTAACCTACTCTCTACATTTACTGTCGGATTAACAACTTGGGACAAAGGGATGGTATTCTTGATACAACTGCACTTCTTCGGTAGACCACTGTGTGGTTTTGTGGGCTGCCGTTTTTTTTAGAGATGGAAAAAACTGCTGTTGATAGAGGCTTGGCTATTTAAAACTGCTGGGTTTGTGCAGGACATGCCGTGTCACACAACCAGTCAGTGGTCTGCAGTGTTTTTCTGTCACCATTTAGTATTGGCTCAGCTCACTTGGAACATCAACCAAATAAAGTATCAGGTATTAGCCACAATGGAAGGTCAAAAAAACGTGAGTAGAGTCAAATCTAGCTGTAACATGCAGTGGAAAGGCAGCTTTTTGGTAGTCTTCGTGAACCCAGACTTGAGTTGCACCGACATATCAGTAGTTGGCCAGCGGTGAGTACAGTTAGGTCTTATCAAAGGACTTGGAATGTTTGTAGAAATGTAAAGTTGTGTTAGTCAAGACTTGCAGCATGGTGAGAAAAAGCACCACACAGTCATAGCTCCATTTAAGTTCCTTTAATCACCAACGTGATTAAGACAACATGTCGAAACTTTGTGATTAAAGGACCTTAAACAGAGCTATGAGTGTGTGACGCTTTTCCTTGTTTTTCATGTTTGAGCCTCAGTCAGTGCCAGCACCTGACAAAGACTTTGGTGTGCGTTTGCCTTACCCTCTTAGAGAAAACTTTGTGGGCACTGAGTAACTTTTTGTGGCCATGGGTCATTGGGCTATGATTAATGTCAAACCCTGTCAAATATCAATTCTTGTATCATTTTAATGTTATTTTTTAGCACTCAGCTGGTGTACGGTGTCCACTGTATCATTTATTGCCTCCCTTGAATGAAGCCAAAGAAAAGTATTAATCTTCCCATTTGACCCCCTCCCAGAAAATCCTGGCTTAAATACAGCCTAAGCTTTGGCATTTCAAAGTCGCAGTGAATCTCTTTTTGCTTTGCTGCTTCTTGTGCGTCATTAGGTCCCTGTATTATTTGTGTTGGTAAATCAGTAGAAAGACTATCACAGCCTGAAGCAGGAGGTCAGAGCCTGACACAAGCAGGGATCCATCAGAGCCTGAAAGTGAGACAGCAGACTCATTCTGTGTCCCCTTAAAAAGGACAGAATAATGTGACTTTCTCCCCCGTCACTTATACGGGGGCTAAATTTAGGTCGGCCAATGATCAGCAAGGGTGCAGTTGCACACAATAGACATGCCATTAGGACAGTAACGACAAAGTCACCATGGCAACTGTCATGCTAAAGCCGGGGCTTCATCCTTCATTATGGAATGAGGAGCGATAGCTGCTTTGATATGGCATTATGGGTGATTAAACCGCACGCTATTGAGTTTTATTTCCAGTTTGATGACGACACAGTGGATTCATTGTCTTGTTTATGGTTTCTTTTTTACTCTCTTCGGTTTTTCCTCCTTTGTGACTCATTCTCTCATGTTTCATTGAGAATCTGAGCTCGACTCAGGGCAGAAACAGGTCCTGCACAAAAGTGTGGATCAGCCAACACCTGCGAAAGGTTACTTTTAAATATCTTTCTGCTTAATAATCCGACCAAGGAGCCGTAGCCATGAGATTGCATCTTATTCCCCCCGGCCGACCTTTTGCAGTAGCACTCATAGATTTGCTCTCATGTTCCATTCTTAATGTTCTGACCAAGATGCCAGCGGACTCCCTAATGGAGCTATTAGTCTGCTTTTGTTGAATCGGTGCGTCCTCTCCTGTTCAACAAGGTGACCATTAGCTCGATGTCAGTCATTCTCAAGATGGCTGCTATGGCCTTCCTCTACCCTTCTGCTAGAAAGGACGGATGTCACCCTAAGAGAGGAAGGAGCTTAATTATTCATCGCCAGTTTGAGATGAATAATGGGTATTATTGATCAGCAGGATAAGAAGATAGGGTGGACCTGTCATTAGCGGCTATGATCCTGATTGTGATTACTCTCTCCGTCCCCTCCCCTCCCTGCCTTGTTCTGCTGTCAATGTGTCAATAACAGGTCTTTATCAGTGGGTCGCATTTGCATGTCCCCCGTCCTCTGACACTTAATTGAGTTAGAGACAGCTCCTCTTACAGTACAATCAATCGCTGCTCCTCTTAGGTTTTGGTTCGAGTCGCGTGTGTCATTTTGGTCGTGACTTGGAGCTTCTGTGACGTGTGAAGCTAGCTGCGTTGCTAATTATACTTTCCCATGAAGATAAAGTGATTAAATAAGCTTAAAAGGCAAACTTGAATCATACTATTATTGCACCACATTTGGTGCCAGGATCATCCCACCACCTGGCTTCGCCTGTGTTTATTTCATTGAACACCAGATATTTTTACCCATATTGATTGTCCGAGCTCCTGATGCAAGACCTACCAGAGTTGCTATTTGATACAAGCGCCAGCAGCAGTCATAGGTCAGGCTAAGCTTTGAAATATCTGGTTTGTAGAGCAAAAAAATCAGAGGTTTCGTCCATGTAAGCCAACATATTTGACTTGATATTTCAGAATGCTGAAGAAACCCAAATAAAATCAGCGTTTCAGCAGCTGTGAATGTCCTGTAGACCCAATGTCCTATAGGCTGGCTTTGTGCTGAGTAGCAGAGGAGCTATAAAGCTAAAAATAAATAGTTCATGGATGAGACGGTAGCAAATAGCACCTAGGGAGAATCGATGCTCTATGCTGAAGCCGCCTGGATGAAAGGCTCTGACACTGTAGGAGCCCTGCTGATTATTAACTCTTTATGTTCCTGACTTAAAGGTCCAGTGTGTGAGATTTACGGGTATGTGGCAGAACTGGAATATGATATTCAAAAGTATGTTTTCACCTGAAATTAAGAATTGTTGTGTTTTGGTTACCTTATACTGAACTGGTTATATCTCCAGATGACATGCATCTTCGATGGAGGCTGCTATGTTGCCCCGGCATGTTTCTATAGTAGCCCAGAGTGGACAAACCAAACACTGGCTCAAGAGAGGGCCTTTTGCATTGTTTTTTTTTTTTTTTTTCTTTTTTTTTTTGCAAGTATAGGCTCTCCTAAAAGATTGTAAGGGGAGGTTCAGAGGATGTTTGCAATCTGCAAGCTCACAGCTAGATGTGAGCCACTAAATACTACATACTGGTTCTTTACAAAAAGGAAAACTCTTGTTGTCGCATAAAACAGGATCTTAAAACACCAGCCATGCACCAAGGACATTCACAAATGCTGAACACAGGATGGTAAATAGTTTTAGGATGGGGTGATTGATTGCTTATGACACACCACAGTAATAATTCTGAACAGTTAGGCTGTTCTTTAAAGTTATTATCCTGCTTTTTATGGCTATGTTGTAAATTTAGTGCGTGTTTGTGTGCGTCATTGTAGAGTCACAGAGACTTAACCACTCGGGGTCTGATCTCAGTGACGTCTGCTGCCCTCTTTGACACAGGATGTTTATCAAGCTGACGTGACGTCTGGATGAACAGCACGACTGTCTTTACAGAGCTGATGACATGACACATCATGAAGGACCTTGATGCTGTTGTAAGGTGTCTAAGAGCAGTTGTTAATGACCCATCTCAAACATCTCATGTCTTTTTAATGGTTTTGCTTCACTGGTTTCTTTTTGTCGCTATGGTGAAAGGCACTAAAATATTTTTCTAGTTTTTGACACCACTCTGCCTTGACTTTGGATGGTGCAACCAAAAAAAGAGGGTAAGCATTAGAAAACTCTGCGTCATGCTGGTTCTTTAGATGTTTGCTTGTGTTGAGCGCCTACTTTTCGTGACACGGTGCTGGGTGTGGGATATGACAGTATTGGACCGATGCTTGATGATGATATTGGTGCATCCCAGGTGTTAACATATCAGTATCCTACTTTCTCTCTATTATATTTGAGTTTCACTGTGGAGGGATAAGAGCATGTTAACAAGCAAAACATAACTGGGGTACTGCAAAAACCTGTTCATAACTCGGATACGTTTACGAATGCAGATTACAGCTGCACATTGCAGTTGCAATAAAATGATAGTTATTTTTCAGGGAACATGAAAATTGTAATGCAAAACTGTTCGTATTGCAATTTCAGTCACAATCTGACTTTTTCACCAAATCGTGCAGCCCTGATGCAAATACATTAAGTGCGGTAAGGCTATATGATGTTATGATTATAACTCTGGTGTGTTAAGGAATTTGTTAGCTCTGTATGAAATCACTACACACAACATAATTCAAGTGTTGCCTTAGACTAGGTAGCCATCTACAAACTAGCATGTACTGCACAAGCTAACCCACAAGCCTTGTTGTCTTCACAGACACTGGGAATATGCATTTTTGCTTCTCAGTCCTTCATAAATCCTGTGGGATAGTGGTGAGACAGCATGAAAATTTCATATAGTGACCAAAAATCATCACACTTATCAGTATTATCGTGGTATTAATAAAATGTGCTGAAAATGTTCAAAAAGTACCGATACACACACACACACAGGTTTCAGGTTGAAAACTTCTCAGTGGTTTGGAAAGGCATCATGTCCTTTGTGATCTCATTGTTTTCACTGACTCAAAACAAACCCACGTTGCTGCCGTGACTGTGTCTGGGAGACTGTTGCTAATTTTGCTTGATGCTGGACAGTATTTACCGGCAGTTTCTCAAAGCACTGTAGTGAGCCACAGTTTTAATGATATCAAAATTTGAAACCAGGAAATTTACGTGAAACCGGTACTTGTTTCATCCTCATAGCCATTTCCCATCTGTGGTTATGTCATTGAAAATACATCCTGATAGTACTCACATGTCCAAAATGACTGCAGTATATCAGATGCAGACTAGAAAGCTCTATATTGCTTGTGACGACTGACATTGCATATTTAAACCTGTCAGCTATGAGTCCGTGAGTTTTGTCTTGGTCCTCACTGCCTCGGTTGCTGTGCAAACTCCATTTAATTAATCTCATCTTTGATCAAATTATTGAATTGAATGTGGCCTGACAAACAAGCAGCGAAAATCCAAAGGTATCAAATTACATTTTGAAATATGAAGGATGTCTTCTAATCTGATTTGTTTCTAGAAAATGATCAAATTAACTTTTAATCTAGCTGGACAATTGAATCATGTAAGCAAACTGCTGTTATTGTGTATCTCCACTTTGACCCTTCAAGGAGATCTTGTCTGTGAACTGGGCAAAAATACACATCTAGATTAACAGGTGCTCTATGTGGGAATCATTATGTCATTTTTCACTTGTCACTTGTCACAGCAATACTGATGAATAATAGTTGTTATTTTTTTTATCTGTGTAGTATGATTGTAGGCAATGCAGCAATTTCAGTTCTAAATTGGAAATCAATCGATATGTACTTTAAAATAAGTTTGTCCCCACTAAGTTCCTATAGAGTTGTTGCTTAAGTTCCACTTTTGACATGCAGGAGAGAAAATACAAAGAAGCTGCTGCTGCTGGTCACACAACTGAATTAGGACAACTGATGCAGAGACAAAGACCCTTTTAGACCCAGGAATGATATCATTGTATTTTGCAACGTTCACTTTGGACATTGTGACATTCCAGTCCGTGGACATTGCCAAACCCTACGCTGCAGTATAAACTTCCACAAAAAGAAACATGAAAAAACAGTTACCGGCATTCAGCTGACTACTGTCTTTATTTAGCTGGACTCAAATGAGGCTTAACATTCACACAGATTCTCTTTAATGTCCCCCAATATTACAGCATTAGTCCACCATCACCCCATTCTGTGGGAATAGCCACATTAGCAACATGCTAACACCAGATTCAGTAGGGGTAAAACAACATAAAACATGGCAAAACTTGCAGCTTTCCAAGTTGAAGTCAGGTCACAGATGGCTGGTACCAACTGGCCACGTGCCCTTTTTTTATCAGATCCACAGAGGCAATGGAAACATTCACTGTTTTTTTTTTTTGTTTCTCAGTCAAAATCAGAAGCAGGATCAGCAGTCTCCTGGTATTATATTGCATGCTGACCCAGTGGCAGCTATTAAGAACAACTATATAGAAATAGCCAGTATTCTCACTGATAACTTCATATCTTTTATAACCAACAACTCCTTTCAGTACTTACTGTATAACTACACCTTATAACAGCCACTTTTCTATAACTCACTTCCAACAACAAACCCTCTAGTCTGCGTCTCATAGTTCAGGTCTTATGTTTAAAACTGAATCGAATTGTGACCTTAAAATCGAAAGTTGAATAGAATCGTGGATTTGGAGAATTGTGACACCCCTCATGATTATCAGTGACAGGGTAAAGGAAGCCCGAAGGTTTGCTTTTGGTCCTCGCTTCATTTCAGTCCAGTGACATCCCTCTGCAGCCAGTTACTAGCCTAAAATAATCTCCACCCATCCCATCATCCTCTGCAGTGTAGTTCTGCTCCCTGTGAAACCTCTGCCCGTGAAACTACCCTCCCAGTCAACCCTGCACACAGCACAACCTACGATCCATACTGCACAATGCATCCCTGCTCTGCCTTGTTCATTGTTGTCCAAACAAAGTTGCACACATTGCTGAGTCAGGGAGGCTGCATCCCAGCAGCATGACTGACCTCGGATTTGATTAGTTTGTTCCCCCAGAGGGTAGGGCATCCAGCGCTGCCTGCAATCTGGGCCTTGGTTTTGCACTCGCAGCCCAGATTTATCCGGCCCGAGCTAGTTCAGTCATCATAGTTCAGTCCAGATAAAAGGGACAGGAAGAATGTGTAAGACATAACATGTGATGACAGGACTATCAATCAGCACCAATGACACAACAATTATTTTGTCAGCTGCTGAAACTCTGGATGTCAGAACTTTGATATTGGACTTCGGAGATACTCCTTCCACCACTTTTTTTTAATTGCCCAACAGTGGAGAACAGAGCTGCAAGGAAGTGACCAACATCACAAGATAATTTAGCTCCAAAAGTTAAAAGAGCTGTTCTGTCCTGTGACACAACAGTGTTACTGTCAGTGCACTTTCTGGTGATTAGTCTTTTACTGTTTCTTCTGGACGTCTGCCATCGTCTGCCATCTAGTTTTTTTTATCATGTACACAAAGAGGGTTTTCCCACAGACGTTTCCTGAAGTGGTGTTGCTTCGAGTGTGGCCTCATTATAGATGGGTGTTTGCATGAATTCATTACTTTGACTTTTAACCAATTTAAATAAGCATGATCGCTAATTGTCGCAATTGACCCCTATATTTTTGTATCAGAGGCATGAAAAAACATGCTCAAGTTGATATGAAGTGGATTTTGTGCCAGATCCAAGTATAATACACAGCCAACATGTCTGTTTTCTGCACGGTGTCTGGTGTTCCTGCTTCTTGCTGGGAAAGCACCACCAATCCCATACTTGATCAGCAGTGTTTTCCCCCCCCGACTGAGAGGAAATACAGTATTTATTTTATAAAAATTCTAGCAAATTTCAAGGGCTGTAGTCCACCGAAGAAATCCGCCCTACTCTTCAACCGATCGATGGGGAAAAAGCGGCTTGATCTCTAGATGAACTAAATCAGCTGCAGCCAGCTAATTGGCAGCCTAAATGGGTGCTATTCAAAGTTACACAGTGTTGCCAACAGAATCCTGCAGTCTGACCATTTCTTTTTCACACGCAGCTATATTATTACTTTCAGGGCTTGTCTATCAAGTATTTCGTATTCGTATTCGTATTCGTATTGTATCAAGTAAATTGCATATAGCACAGGCTTCCATACATAAGTAAAGCACAATGCTAACACAGCTTGCGCTGCAGTATAAACTTCCACAAAAAGCAACATGAAAAAACAGTTAATCCCATCCGACCTGCTACTCTCTAGGGGTATAATAAAACGATGTAACAATCTGGATCATTATATCGATTCAGTGTTCACTGATCTAGTGTAATCGATGCAAAGTGAAAATATAATTGTCATCTTTAAGATTTGCCTTTATTTTGAAATTCCCATGGCACGTCTGTGTCACAAATATCTGGAAGAGTTCAGTCAAAAAAAGGTTGAATCATTAATTGAATTGCTTTACGTGAGTTGACATAAATGTAACTCAATGTGCTACATGGATATATGATCTCTGACATCGATCGCAGACCCCTGAATTCTGTCAGCCTGTGGGATTAGCATTAGCAACATGCTAACGCCAAATTCAACAGGATAGCCTACAAAATAAAGACTAAAACGACAAAAAACATGGCAAAACTTGCAGCTTTTGAATCTGTAGTCAGGTCACAGACAGGCGGTATTGATCTATCATTGAGCTTGAACTGTTAGCGCACACATTGTCATCAAATTTTATACACTCAGCTCTTCTGTCCTCTGAGGTCGGGGGCCGATGTAGTGATTTGTGCTTGTTCTATGACATGGTGTCAATAAGTTTGAAGCCAGTAAATCTTTAGTAAATAGCCTGTCACTCTGAAATAAAATACATCAGGTCTGCATCTGTTCTCTCCCCATGAAAGCAACACCAGCAACTGCCCGACCAGTGAGAATTTAGTCGGACAAAAACCTAACGACCAAGCAGAAGATTTCAGCCAACTAACACTGTCAATCCTATCTCACTCCTAACCTGGCTTCGTTTCAATACAAACCAGTCCACCGCTACATTGCCTTCGGCCCCTGTCTCCAAAATCCCTGCTCCTCTATCCCATCCTTTAGGAGATTCTCGCGCTAACAGGCTAAATAACTCACTTTGAATATTTGTGCTGCTGAGTGCTTGATTTGCTCTCCTCTCTGAGCCACAGATTCTGGGGCTGATCCCATATGGCTCTGTTGTTCTTGCTAAACCAAGTACACTTTATATATTTCAAATATTTGAAATATTAATCCCTCGGAGCTCTGTTTCAAACCAAATATCAGCCCATGCGCATTTTATCTCTCAATTTCTGAGTTTACTGGAAATTTTGTCTTGTGGATTTCTGCACATCACCTGGTGAAAGATGTGAAAGCTTCTAATATTTCACTTCACCATGACTCTCAGTTGCTACCTGGAGACACAATGGTCTGTTTTTGGAGCTCGACTTAGTGCACGTCATCGTGAGAAGACATTCACTGGCTTCATTCGGCTTCTGGGTTTCTGTATTTTCTGCTTCTTCCCCTCAATGTTGTTATGCGTAGACATGATCATGACCCTGATCATGTCATGTGTGTCTGCCTCACACACAATGATTCTGTGTTACTAATGTTCCAGCTTGTCTGCCTCGGTTCCCCTTCTCAACTACCTGTCTGTGACTGTGCTGTGTGTGTGTCTCTGTCTGTCTGTTTGCACAAGAATATCCTCCTGGAAACAGTCTGTCATGTCAAGAATTTGGAGAAGCTGTCATTCCTTGGTGTTTCTGTGGGACTCTATTGCACGTACACACACATACAAGGAAAGCTGCACAGCCACACACATGCTGAGATCCACGAACGGCAGTCCCATGACTGTTGCACTAAAACACACGGTGCCATTATCCTGTCCTAATTATACACAGCTCAGAGTCAGCCCTGCCTGTCTGGTTTTCAGGGGTTCTCTCCCCTGAGCACACTTTCCTCACTCATTCCACCGTCCTCACACACACACACACACACACACACACACACACACACAGACACACGCAGGCTCTTTCTGACATGGTTGTCATCCTTATTTGGAAGGTAGAAACTCCCACTGGGCATGTTAGCTGCTTAGCTAGTTCAGACACGCACATCTCTGTTGTATGGATTTTAACTGGTGGAGACGAGCAAATGCACCTGTGTCAAACTGCAGGGTGCTGCAGCTGAGCACAGGGTGCAGGCACAACAGCAGCCTCCATGATACATTAAACCTCTACTGATATGAATTGTTACATCTCCTTCTGCTTGCTTGCACACTTAATATGGCCCGGGATGTTATTCTTTATCATGTTGATTTAAATGACTCAGTTAGTGCTTAATAGATTAGCCAATTAATCATTTAACTGACAAAAAAAAAAAAAATCAATCAGCTACTATTTTTTAGAACTGATCAGCTGTTGGAGTTATTAATTAAGCATTATTAAATCATTAGCATTGTGAACTGAAGCTCTTTGTCAGACAAAATACTGTTTCGCTAAGCCCCACCCCTTAGTTACTGTTGCTACTCCATCAAGCTTTCTGTTCTCGCATGCACAAATGCAGTTTGCATTAATAATGATGGCAGATTTACCAGTTAAAATTTTTAGCAAATTTTGTAACAATGGGTTCTTAATTTCAATAAGTGGTAGACAAGAGCTACATCTTTAAAAAGAATGGAAAACTGTCGCTGGCAGATTTTATCAGCTGTAGACAGCTACCCAATGAAGCTAGTGTTAGCTCCACGAGCTGGTCATGAGTCAGCTGACCTTTCCACTTCCATTTTCTGTTAAGTGAGTCTTCAATATGCACTTGATGGTTACACGGCTCAAACTTAACACCAGCTACCAGCCAAATGCTGGTAAAATATGCAAGTGGCTGGTAGGGGTGTGAGAAAATGTTGAAAATATCGAGTATCACGATGTTATATTTTGTGATACTCTATTGATTCTCAAAAGACTGTATCATGATTTTGTGATAGATGTAGGGATTCATGGCAGTGGTTCATTTTGAATCAACTCAAGTGTTATACATATGGTGGTTTGTTCTTTGTTAGATTATCGTGATCTGTATTTTATCACCAGATCCTTGCCGATACACAGCCATAGTGGCTGGTAGAAAGAGGCTTAAGTTTAGAGCTGGATATTGGTGCCTAATACCTTTAAGGTACAGTCGCAATCCTTTTTGTATCTAGATCTGGGAAATAATTACTTATTTTTTGGTGTAGCTTGCAGCCAATCATCAGACATGTACTTCCAGTTAACGTGAAGTGTGACTGGTCCACTACCACAGCAGCTACAACCCATACAGACTGTGGTGTGAAGTCATGCGTGGTGAATTTGATGGAGTTGGCAGCTCAGCGTGCCGCGATGCCCCCAAAACATTTAGAAGTATGGCTATACTACATGCCTGTGACATCTGATAAATTTAAAGACTAAAATGCATAAAGATTATTTTAGGAACACTTCCCATCATGGTTATTGATGAATGAAGTAGAAAAAAAGTCAAATACTTTATTGGTATTCAAATGTACTGGTATTGGTGCTGGTTTTGTAATTTCTTAAACGATACCCAGGCCTACTCGACAGTTGATGATCCATAAAGAAACATCATTATTTATGTGTACAATTTGCAAAGATAGCACATCTCAAGTCTTCAAGTCAAGAAGGAGAAAACACGGGGTGCCCCTGTGGCTCAGTTGCTGGGGTGTTCGCCCCATGTACTGAGGCTGTCAGTCCTCTGCAGCGGCCGCAGGTTCGACTCCCGCCTGTGGCTCATTTGCTGCGTGTCGTTCCCTCTCTCTCTGCCCCCCTTCCTGTCATGTCTTCAGCTGTCCTATCGGAATAAAGGCAAAAAGCCCAAAAAATAATCTTAAAAAAAAAAGAAGAAGAAGAAGGAGAAAAAACTCACATTTCACTTATTTATTTGGCTCTCATCACAGTAAACAAACCCTTATGTCTTTTGGCACAAAGCCTTTATCAGAGCGTCTGCAGTACTATGAAGGTTCAGTCTGGTATTATACAAGGGCAGAAGGAACACACAGCTGTGTTCTTGAGATGTGCTACCTTTTCACTTTTTTTGGGCTCGCACTCCACTGAGAATCCCTTTGTTGAAACGCGACAGTGCAGAACATAGCATTGTTGTTGTATTGTAGTGTGTAGCCAGTTATAGCCAGGAGTAAAGAGCTGGACAGAACTGCTAGCGTTAGCCTAAACCCTGATATAGTGTCATCCAGGACTGGCTCAACATAGTGGAGAAAGACTACAGTGAAACCATGAGCCCCACACAATAATGTGAAATGCCGTTTGGCTTTGAAAGAAGTAACACTCAGTTACTGCTATAGGTAGTAAGCTACTTAGCTGCACCTGACAGCAATCGCAGCACACACAAGAGCAGACAAACACACTAATCTACACTTTCTCTCTTGTTTACTACAGCCTCACGCACAATGCTTCATCATGTGGAGAAATCTAAAGCTTGATGGACCTGCTGTTCCTGGTTACAGTTGCTAGGCTATGACTGAACAATAACTGTCCAGGGGTTTAGCGAACAGTTGATTTGACTGACCTTGGGTGTGTGATATTATGAAAGGCTTTTTGTAGGATTATCTGGTGCTTTACAGACTAAATGAGCAATCATATAACTGCAAGATGAATCAATAATAAAAGGAATGGTTTTCGTTCATAGTTTTAGCCCAAGACTTTGTGCAAAACGTTAGCCTAGATGTTGCTACACAAGTGGTTCACAAGATAACACAAGACTGCTGCTGACATTCATGTCAGTTCATATTTCTACTTGCAACATTGCTTCCCGTGGGACTCTATTCCTGGTCAACAGCTGACAGCTTTAATTTGCATAACATCCCAAAATCCAACATGCAAAAATCAAGCAAAATTAAAACCTTTTAAAGTAATGAATGCACAGCTTCGCGCAGCTTCCTCTCTCCGTCTCTCATCATCTGTGTCACATCTAATAGTCTTTTCCTGTGCAGCTTCATGGAGATGCCCTGAACAGAAGCAGGAGTGTGATTCTGTGTCCTCTCTTCTTGTTTTGTGGTCCAGGTGGAATCGCGGGACACGTTGAACAGCATTGCGCTCAAGTTTGACACCACACCCAACGAACTGGTTCAGCTGAACAAGCTGTTCTCCAGAGCAGTGGTGCCTGGCCAGGTGTGAACCGCCGTGCACGCCTTCACTGATACATTCAGCTGCATCGCTTCATCACTGTCCCACAGCAACCCCATATCTACAGCATCTCACCAGCCGCTCGATCTCTTAATAGCTGTTTCTGACATTTCAGAATGCCTCCTCAATGGTTTGCCTTTATCTCACAATCACTTAACATTTTAGGTAGAAAAACTGGGGATAGAAGGGTTTTTTGGGAACGTGCTGCATGTGTTAAGCCTCTTTCTTTCTCAAAGCAGTTTGCTGACTCACTGTTCACATCCCTACTATCTGTATCCCCACTTAATTGCCTGCTAATTACAGTGTCACTTGTCCCATTAGGATGCAATTCATTGCAAAGGACCTATTTTGTTTCTAAAAAGGTATAATAATATGTGCGATCCTTAAATTCTCCCAAAGATGCTTTAGTTTCCGACAGCATGACACAAGCTACCCATCTTTAGCCTGCTAAACACACTGCCAGCTTCCCCTGGCTGTCGTGTTTGTCTTTTCCCTTTTTTCCACCCCAAAAAATTCTAAATTTGTTTTTTAATGGGGGAAAGTAGCAAACGTCCAAAACGATATTTTGTATTTCTTGGCGTCCAAATGAAATCCGGACGAATGGAGGCGAGACACGTACGCCAATCCCGCTGGCACCCCCCATCTCAGCTCTTGGCAAACAATGCTGAGTTGAGCTGAGTCCAAACAGTGAGGTGTGGAGAGCACTCACTCAACCATTAGTCCTCCTCTCCCTCCATGGCTGAAGCAGACGTCATACCAGAACAAAAGGCTAATTTTTTTAACCTTAAAGAAGTAGTTACATTGATATTTAATCTCACGATTATATTTTTTATTGTACAAGCCAAAAATTTGCAATCTTAAAGAGGAAATGAAGTATGAAATTTAAAGGCTTTAATGCCTCCCAAACTTTTTTTCCCACAATAATTCTTGTGTAGATCCAAATGAGGAAATCATGAATGTCCCTACAGATTTAATCATTGAAGAGTTACCACTTATTATGTCTATGTCCGTGTCTACATAACATCCACAAAATGTCTGAATACACATTTTTCTTCTTACCTGTAGTGGTATTTATCCATATAGAATATTTTAGCGTGAGTTGCAGAGTTTTGGAGATATCAGCCATAGAAGTGTCCGCCATCTTGCCAGTATAATGGACCTAGATGGCAATTGGCTTGCAGTGGTCAAAGCACCAAAAAGGAAAACATTTAAAAACTCAGCAGCAATTGCTGCCTTAAAACAGGGTCTTTACTTTGTTTTCAAGAAGAGTTCATATGGACGCCCTTCCTTCTTGTGGTATTCGCAACCTCATAGTTCACAAGTTGTGTATACCACTTCCCGTGTCATAACAACAAGTACACAAGCTCCATTTGAAGGCAGCTAATGTCTCTTTCCAGATATCTTGACCCAGTTACTCAAGATAAACACCAGACCTTGTAGTGCGCAGTTTCATGTAGGAACTATTTTCTTTCTACCAAACTACATCTGTCAACTGTATCACAGTGCAGAAGGTAAAAAGAAGAAAGTTTTTCCTTGCCATGGTTGCTTCAGTGCTTGCTCTCAGTGAAGACAGCTGGGTTTATGAAGAGTACGGTCTAGATCTGTTCTATTTGAGAAGTGCTCTAAAATAACTTTGTTATGATTTGGTGCTACACAAATAAAATTGAACTGAACTGAAAGGAAAGGAAGCGTGCATCTACTCATGGATGAGAGGTTCGTGACAGCACAGGACGTAAACATTTATGGTGTCCAGTTTGGCTGAACTGTAACCTCTTGTCCATGAGTAGATGCCCGACATGATACAGTTGGCACATGTAATTTGGTAGAAAAAAAGTAGTTTTTACATGAGACTTCCTACAAAGAGGTTTGTGGATTATCTTATCAGGTCATGATTTCTGGAAAGACACACTGCTGTTGAGTTTTTTAAATGTATATTTTGGCACTTCGAGCACCAGAAGCGAGTGCCATCTCATTCTTTTATATTGGAGAGAAGACAGACATCTCTGCAGACGATATCTCCGAATCTCTGCAACTCACACCAAAACTATCCAGATGGATAAATAGCATGACAGGCGAGAGGGAGAATATGGATTTTTGATTTCTGGAGTGAACTGTCAATTTAACAGCTAGCCATCCCCTTCTTTCTCATTACATTACACAACAGATGGAATTTCGAACAGCATGAAAACCATCAGACACTATGTTCCCATCACTGCTAGTTCTGACATGTTGATTTACCATAATCACTCGTCACTTTCCCTTTTTCTGTTTATCCTTGTCAATAGCATGAGGCAGTTTTCATGATTTCACGTCGTTTGCCATTTCACACTTGTGGTTTGTCTGTATGCATACTGTATGTGTGAGAGAGATTATCTTTTATTGCTCCCTGTGCGTGCGTGTGTGGTGTGCGGTGCTTGTTTGCACAAAGGCAGCGCCTGTGTAAATACAGCCATGGATTGTGTTTGCAGGTTCTGTACGTTCCTGATCCCGAGTACGTCTCCAGTGTCGGAAGCTCCCCTTCCCTCAGTCCCATCAGCCCCCTGTCTCCCACCTCCTCAGAAGCTGATTTAGAGAAGGTGACGGTATGTTGACCACATCTCCGATACACAATCTCACACACTTAGAAAATGTCACTGCACATTAACCTTACTTTTACTTTTCCGTTGCTATTTATGGATAGAATCATGAACTATACCCAATATAACACTGATTATATAAAAACTTACTCATACATGCAATAGATGTTATTGCTCTTCAGAATCTTTTTTGTTTCTTGTTTAAGCCTCAAACCTGCTACAGTATGTTCCTGTTCAGATAATGTTACAGCAATGTTTAATTTTTTGATGAGGGGCCATAGTACAATTTGGTCAGAGATACACTATTTTGCCAAAAGTATCAGGACATCTGCCTTTACACGCACATGAACTTTAATGACATCCCATTCTTAATCCGTAGGGTTTAATATAGAGTTGCAGCTATGACAGCTTCAACTCTTCTGGGAAGGCTTTCCACAAGGTTTAGGTTAAGGTTAAGGTTTAAGTGTTTATGGGAATTTTTGAATTTTCCAGAAGCGCATTTGTGAGGTCAGGCACTGATGTAGGACGAGAAGGCCTGGCTCGCAGTCTCCGCTCTAATTCATCCCAAAGGTGTTCTATCGGGTTTAGGTCAGGACTCTGTGCAGGCCAGTCAAGTTCCTCCACACCAAACTCGCTCATCCATGACTTTATGGACCTTGCTTGGTGCACTGGTGCGCAGTCATGTTAGAACAGGAAGGGGCCATCCCCAAACTGTTCCCACAAAGTTGGTAGCATGAAATTGTCCAAAATGTCTTGGTATGCTGAAGCATCAAGAGTTCCTTTCACTGGAACTAAGGGGCCAAGCCCAACCCCTGAAAACCCACACCATAATCCACCCTCCACCAAACTTTACATTTGGCACAATGCAGTCAGGCAAGTACCGTTCTCCTGGCAATCGCCAAACCCACACTCATCCATTGGATTGCCAGACAGAGAAGCGTGATTCGTCACTCCAGAGAACACGTCTCCACTGCTCCAGAGTCCAGTGGCGGCGTGCTTTACACCACTGCAGCCGACGCTTTGCATTGCCCTTGGTGATGTAAGGCTTGGATGCAGCTGCTCGGCCATGGAAACCCAATCCATGAAGCTCTCTACACACTGTTTGTGTAATGATGTCCTTGAACCACTGCGGGGTGCCAAAATGCAGATGTTACTGTTTGTCATGTGGTTGTTCAGAAGATGGTGATTTATGTTGGAAAATGTTATTTTTGTGCGGGTTTTTTGTTACACCATGAGTGAAGTGGCTGTAACATTTCTTCACTCCAGCTGTGTTGTAGCAGAATTATTTGGAACACTTTTCCCTTATGACATGAGTCCAATATCCAATACCAATATTAGATTTTCATTAGCCATGCAAACAGCTTTGTAGGGATATTGTCTTTTTTGGAATAAGGGCAGAAACTGAAGTATTTTGTGGATGTAAACATAGTGAGGGAGCTGGCTTGTAGCGATAGAACCACCAAAGAACAGTTTGTCCTGAGTCTTAATTTTAGGATCTACAACTGAGAGTGTTACACCCAGAGGCACCTGATTTCCATATAGTGTTTACACAGTAAAGTATTTGTCCATGCCTTTCTGGCAACACCATATAGACGCATTCACACACACGGCACACATAAACACAGACTTATCCCTCAGCGATTACTGTCACATTTTAAAGCTCTGGTTATTGTCAGCCTAAAGGTGAACACGCAGGATGATGTGTCAAGCTGTCAAGGACAGAACAGACAACAAGAGGCACCATAATTCCCAAGGATAGTTCAGACCATAAAACCTGTCTTGTATTTTCCAAGGACAGGACAGGAGGTGATGTGTGTTTACTGTGTTTCACATATAGTCAAAAGCAACGCGGTATGTGTTGCTTAACGATAATGACTGTTTTTCTGTTGTTCACTG
Source organism: Lutjanus argentimaculatus (assembly GCA_034769285.1). Taxonomy (NCBI): domain Eukaryota; kingdom Metazoa; phylum Chordata; class Actinopteri; order Lutjaniformes; family Lutjanidae; genus Lutjanus; species Lutjanus argentimaculatus. The sequence goes on along the minus strand of JAWZSL010000025.1, from coordinate 6,577,940 downwards.
TGTGATGGAGGCGCTCATTGTGAGACGTGAAATGATTTCTTCCAGTGCATTAAGTCAGAGAACATGTATGTTGTCTCCATTGTGCTTTCAAAGCTATAAAAACAGAATGTGAGACTGCAGCCAGCAGAGATTTAGTTGACTTGACGTTATGAGATGGAGGACATTAAATCACACACAACACAACTAAAATAACACAATAAAGTACAAGATTTATTTGCAAGCATACAGGAGTCCAGGTGACAAAATGTCATCATAACAAACCAACATAATAGATATCTCAGTTTTCATCAATAAAATCACCCCAAGTCAAACAACAAAGAATAAGTTCTACGAATGTTTTCCATAAGCGATAATATGACCTTAGTATAAAAATTGTGATTGTTATTTTGTTGTGTTACAGTATATTGCCAACATGTGCTCTTGGTTTCAAACTCAACTCAACACTGACTAACTTGTTCTGTTTATTAGCTTTTCTAGCCAAAAGCCCAGTTCTGTTGTTGACTTTCCCTCAAGGTCTCCATGGTCATACTCTCTCCACTCAAAATAAATTATAAATATAGTGTCAGTCTTAACAATTATGCTAGATCACTGAAAGAGGGTGCAGTAAAAAGCAGACTATCTAGGACAACACTATTCAAACTTAGCTTTGAAAAGAAGATAAAGGCATACTATGCATAATTTTCAAAAAAAACTGGTTCTGACCTCATTATAAAATTGTGCCTGATGTTACATCTATGTGCAAATGTATATTATCAACATGTGCTCTTGGTTTCAAACTCAAAACAACCCTGACAAACTTGTTCTGAGATATCTGTAGTGTTTCTCTCAGACTAAGTAGTCAGCGCAGCTCAAAAACAAGGACTTCTTTTGTCATGTTTATTAGCTTTTCTAGTCATAAACCTGGTTCTGTTGTTGACTTTACCCCGAGGTCTCTGGTGTCACACTCTCGCCACTCGCAGTACTGTCTTAACAAACATCCCAGATAACTAAGGGTGTAGTAAGAAGCAGACTATCTAGGACAACACTGTTCAAACTTAGCTTTGAAAAGTAGCCAAAGGCATACCATGCAAGATTTTCCTTAAAAAAAACAATACTATATAGACTCATAAAAATAATTCCTCACTTATAACCCACTAGAATTGTGTGGTGGTGTCTGTATCTGCAGAGACCCTGCCCTCTTTTCTTATTTTCTTGTATTATGCTGTGTGTTGTTGTGAACAGTGTCATGAAGGAACTATTTTCTTTGTACTGAACTACACTCGCCAACTGTTTCAACATGATAGCTATCTCGGCGGTGCTAATATTACAGCTCAGCTGAGGAGGACACCATTAATTTTTGCATCCCAGGCTGTCATGAGCACAAGCCTCTCATCTGAACAACCAGCAAGGAGACTGAACATTTTGTTATTTTTTTATTTTCACAGTAAGATCGCACAAGTCATTGTTCTAACTTGTTGCAGACTTATCAACAAGATAAACTTGCCACAAACTCACGCCTCAGCTGTATCCTGCCTCTCCTGTTACCCCCTGTCCCCACCATGTCTTCACTGTCCCTGAAGTCAGAGTCCTGGTTGCAACCACTGTAAATCACCTTGGTACTGTATTTCCCTGTCTTCAGACTGGCCTCCTTGAGTCTCAGAGGCTGTGTCCCAGTCCAAGTGAATTCAGCTCATTGGACCACTGATTAACTAGCTAATGGCAGCTGTAGCACAGTAAGCAGTAGTGCACTGGTAAGTGACCTCCGTGTTGTAACCAGGTCAGGAATTTCATGGCGGCTGTGGCCCCTCAGTTTGGCCTTGATGCCCCTCAAAAAATCATACACCCTGGGGCCACTGTGGCCTTGATGCCCCGCCCAAACTGCCCCAACTGATTTCACCATTTTTCTCTCTGCCTCTTTCCTGTCAATACAGTTTTTAGACAACGGGGCCATTTATTGAGATTCTGACTGAGAAAATATCGAGTGAAATGCTGCTCACGTAACTAGTGATGGATCAGATTTAGAGCCTCTTATGAACCACTGGAAAACCACAGGGCGGTTAGAGTGTAAACTTTGATCATAAAGCCTGATGTTACACTGCTATTCTTTGTTTGAAGCTGCAGATTTGAGTTTCTGTTAACACTGACAAACAGCTAAATCTGTGTTATATGCTTGTCTCTTCTTCATTGCACTGCTGGATGCACTGTCTCCCTCTATGGAAGCCCATTACTGCCAGTGTGATGAAATAAAAGATGCTGTAGGTGATTATAATGAGAGCCTTCCTTAAAATAATGAGCTAGGTTGTCAAAATAATGAGAAACATATTATTATTATTCAGTGTGTAATTTGAGAACATTTTTTATGAATTTATGATACTATACTATACACTATTCTTTTGAGATACTATAATAAAATCAATTAAATTCAATACAATATTTCAATGGACTTAAAGTCATTGTTACATTTGATGGCTGGGCTGCCCTGGCATTTGGCCTTTGTGCCCTCAGAACACTGACAACACCAAAGGCCAAGCAGCCTTGCCTCTAAAATGATGAAATTCCAAGCCTGGTTGCAACAATCCCCCGATACATTCATCCCAGCACTAATGACAAGGCATAGCTCCCAAATGGAGTCTGTAGTGTTTCTGTAACCAACAGATGAATGAAAACTTGGTTGACAAAGGCTCCTCTCATTAACAGCGTTAAGTTGACTGTTAGGGTGCTGCCGTATTGTAAACACTGCACTTCCTAAAGCAAAAATCTACGCAATATGCCTTTAAATCCAGTGTCACCTTGTTTTTTCACATCACATTTTCCCAGGTGTCTCTCTCAGCTTCACTGGTGTGGCACTAGAAACAGACAGGCTGGTTGTTGTTTGTGTCTGAAGTGACTTCAGGTCGGGTCCACTGAGCCGAACACATCCTGTCCTCACGGCTCTAAGACCGGCAGCGTGAGCCATCTCCCTCAGGTATCACGTCTGCGGCATCTGAATGAGCCAATCACTAAGCACCCAGGAAGCCCAGTAGTCCCTTAAGAAATATGACTGTTTGCTGGTCTCTATGGAAACGGACGTCTTGTTTTGGCACTTTGGCGCGAGCGCAGACGGATGCTGCTGTCTCCGTTGCAATCACTGTCAACTGCCGCTCCACTTGAGTCCAGACACCCTCCCACCACAAGCGCTCCCCTTTCGTCGGCTCTCATCTCCGTCCGTTAATTTCTCCACGGTTGCCAACAGAAAGGGCCCCCGTTCATTTACTACTTATCTATTTAGGTCATGCCTGTGAGAACAGGAGCATATTCTGCGGCTCTCGACGGGCGAGGATCAGAGAGAGGGGCTGCGACTGCGGAGAAATTAAGCCTTTAAAAGTGATGCCGTGTCTGATATTTAGAGCAACTAATGAACGGGGCAGCTCGCTCCCCAGACAAGCAGCCAGGCAGCAATTATTCCAAGCAGAGGAAGTGTGCTTGGAAGGCAGAAGGGAGGGAACATTACCTCACCCGATCTGCCAACTCTGTGTATGTGTGGAGGCGTTTGTGTGTGTGTGTGTGTGTGTGTGTTTATCTGTCTGTGTGTGAAAGTGTGCGTCTGTATCTGTCAACTCTGTATGTTTGTGTGTGTCTGCCTGCACCCTCCTATCCCTCTGTCTCTTCCTGTGCGTGCGTGTCGTACAGGAGCAGGCAGCATCCAGGTGCCGTTTGCTTTTTAAACCACAGGAAGGACCTTAATAACTCACTCTGCTTCTTTTATTTTTTCCCTCCAGAATCCCCGGCATCTTTTAATTACAAGCCTATTTTGGTGCTCGGCGCGCATGTCTCAATGAGGATATATCCAAATAAATGCTTCTGGGAGGTGTGTAGTAATAGCAGTGCAGGCAGCGAATAGCTAGTATAACCCTGATGAAGACGAGTGTGAGAGAACAGAAACTACTTTCAGATGCTTCCCTTTTATTTTAGGATATAAAAAGAGATCTAGCACCAGATGTTTAAGGAGCCTATTAGATGTTCAAATAGCCTGACAAATAATCAAAGCCATTGAACTTAACAGAGGTTTTTCACTGCAGAATTTAACTGGCTGTTCATTTACATCAAAACTGAAATCATATGCGTTTGTGCTACATATTTTTTCCTGAAGCTTTGACAGTTTTACATGAAATAAAGCCTGTACAACAGAAAACAGACTATGATGAACCCACAAAAACACACAGTAACACAGTGAGGAGTGTTCAAGCTGACAAAATACATTAAAATAAAAAGTTTTGAGAGAAAAAGGGAACCTTACTGCCACTCCCATTAGCCGCAGAGTAGATGTTTTCAAAGTCCTGGCACTGGGGCCCCACTGCAAACAAAATTGCTGGTATAAGGCCATCAACAGTCTGTCTCGGACATGCCAAAAATCTTTGGATCTGGTTCTTATACCACCTAGGGAAGATTTTCAGACATTTTCTACCCAGTAGTTCACCAGCTCAGAACAGGAAAAGTTCTAAAGGTACTTTATGTGAGTTTTGCTGAACAGGGACAACTGTGGCCGTAATGTGTTAACAGAATGATGGTAATTACTAAAAGGTAGTTTAACAGTAGTGCATGTATAAAAGAGCCATGAAGTCAGTTGACTGAATCAGTGATGTCAGTTACACAACAAAATGTAGCTTCAAGGACCAGCGCGTAGGATTTGATGGCATCTAGCGGTGATCGTGCAAATTGCAACCAACTAGCCTACCCTCCCCTTCCAAGTGTGTAGAAGAACCTATAATGGTGGGTGCAAAAATGTTAAAAGCATTCTTTAGAGCCATTGTTTGGTTCGTCCATTCTGGGCTTCTGTAAAAACATAGCAGTACAACATTGCAGCCTACATGGAAGAGGGATGCGCACCCCCTGAATGTAAACAGCTCATTCAAAAGTTACGAAAACATTACAATTCATATTTTTCTTTTGATTATACACTAATGAAAACATACTTATGAATATTATGTTCCACTTCTGCCATATTCTGCCAATAGAGCCCCCTAAATCTCACATACTGGACCCTTAAGTTTGCTAACATTAGCCGCCATATGCTACTGGTCATACCAGATTAAGTAAGACTATAGTCGCAAAATCCCTGTTTGTATTAAAGGGAAACTTCGGCTCATTTGGATGTCCAGTCAGTATTGATGGTAAATGTTGTCAACTGAAGCAATAAATTCCTCCATGTGTTCTATATTAACCAAGAGAGCTGAGTTCTCCTGCTACAAAATCTGTTGTTCTTCCTGCATCCAGTGATGTCACAGTGATGTAGTTTGCACTGAGAAAGACCCACTGGCTATTTGAGCTTGGATTTCTTGCCTCTGCCTCTGGGTAGTCAGGGGGCAGCTAGATGAGTATTTTGTCACCTAACCCCATGTTTTGGCCAATAAAGTAATAGCTGCTGGCTAGGGTGGTGATAACATGGCAATGTTTGCATGGGTATCAGAAGCTGCGCTGCAGTGCGTCCTGGTACATGTAGGCACTGCTGCACAGTTCTGTGAGCAGGAGGACTCAGGTCTCTTGGTCAATACATAATACACTGAGGAATTTATTGCTTCAGTTGCGATCAACACTGACTGGACATCCACAGGAAAAGTGCATATGGGTGTTTTGTTTCTTATTAATTTAATTTTTCAGAGGAATTATGTGTTAGTTACATAGTCTGGCTTTAAATTGCCTTAGACCAAATTACATTTCTCACATTGTGCAAACACCTCCGGGAAGATGCTGTTGGGTTTAGTTGTAGAATGTTAATAACACCTAAAATTAAATTTAAAGCTGAAGTAAAATTAAGCACCACCTAACATTTATGGAGCATTTGTGTATGTAGTACAAACTACGATGCTTGCCTTAAATGCTTTTGGGGTGAAAGACTGACGTCAAAAACAAACATCTTATTCATCAGATTTCAAAGTGACAAAATTGGGCAAGTGCTGTTTGACTAATTTTGTATTTGAAGAATACTTAAATGCAAATAAAATTGCAAATAAAATCGCAATATGGCCAAGTGCCAGTATCCAAATCGCAGAACCAGATCTCAGTTTTTTGAGAAAGGAAAAATGTTTGAGGAAACAGCATTACAATGAGGTACTGTAGTGCTGCACCGATGCACTTGTTATACAACACCGCCCATGCTTCAGTTAGCAAGGTAGAAGATTTTCACCATCCAGCCATGTTGTTCAGTGTTTCTGTGGCGGAGCTAAAGGCCAGATAAGGCAGCTCTGAAGTGTCTTCATGCTCTCGGTCTGCCTGCTGGCCTGCTGGTATTGGCAGCAAAAAGTAACACATCTTGCAGGCACGGATCGTTGGCTGGCTGTCTGGATGTGCGTGCACGTGTGTGTGTGCATGGATGTGTGTGCGTTTGTGTGTGTGCATGGATGGGTAGCTGGCTGACTTTCCGGCTGGCGGTCTTGCTGTCGTTGGATTATTTGGCAGTCACCGGCTCGCTGGCATAGTTGCTCTCTGGTCATCTGTGTGGGCAGGCTCGTCCTCTTTGTCCTATCCAGACCCTCCTCCTGCTCATACTGACACACATACACACACACACGCACACGCGCTTACTCACCGTGGTGGCACAGCTACTACTGTGACCTTCTCTGTCTCTTCCTCTTTTGGCACCTCTTTTGCCTCCCTCCTTCCTTCCTTCCTCTTCCACTGAGGCGTGATCTAAAATTAGTAGTGAAGGAAGTGGAACCAGGAGCCAGTTTAGATTACCTATATATCTGGTGCCAGTGCCTCATAGGTGCATTTGTGATGATCTCACTCAATTGAACAGGTTTCATCTACTGAAATCCAGCACCTGCTGAGCCTACTATGTTTTAGTGAGAATCTCATGGTTAGCTTATGAAAAAATTACATTTAAATCAGTCTTCTTGTTGCTAAAAAAGCATGACATTCAGTATATCGGCTCATCAGGCTGTTTCAGGGTTCTCACATGCCCTGGAAAACGGGTGACTAATTTCCCAGTCATGGAAAAGTCATGGAAAATTAGAGAAAAAGAAAAATGCCCTGGAAAATCATTACAACATTCCATCTAATAGGGTTAAGTCACGTTTAAGATTATGTTAAAGTTCACTTGGTTACAGATTAACTTTGCTTTCTTCCCAACTTGGCTTAAATGGCTGAAACTTGTTAACTTGGTTAGGGTGGTTCAGTTGCTAAAGCTGACATGCTTGCTAGCTTGTTGCGATCCAACTCTGGCTAGGAGCAACAGTTTCAAATATGCTTTGTTTGGTGTTGTTAATAGATTAGGATAATAATGAATGGGAACTCTGAGTTGAAACAATTAACGGAAGCCAAAAACCAGCCAATGCTACTGTTTTACTTTGCTGGCATGAAATATTTAACTTGTGCAGCAGTAGCACACAGTGAGCATGATCAGCCTTGTTAAAGGCTCCACTTAATATCACTAGTGAAGGGTCTAAAGCAGGGGTCTTCAACTTTTTGCAGGCCATGGACCCCTTAGCTGAAACAGAGACACGGCAGGGACCCCCTACCACATATATTGAATTAAATATTTTCAGGTAATCTCTGGTTTGCTCTTACACGTAGCTGCTAAGCCTGCAGCAGCTGTAAGATGGCAAAATTATAGACTACGGTTCAGTTTATTGATGTTCAGGCAGCAAAGGTTAATATAATGTGGAGAATAAAAGGAATTTACGTTATAAATTAATAATAATTACAATGATCATTTTTAGAGAACAAACAAAATAAAATACAGTGACTATAATAAATAAATATAATAAAAATATTAAAAACAGGATTAAAACAAGGCAAGACATAAAAAACAACACTAAGAGGAGATAGTAGGGATGCATGATAAATATGAGTGCTGGTAAATTATCGGCCAATGTTGGCCTGCACCGCTATATCTGTCGATATCAGTTTCTGCATATATTAGTCTGTAAATATTAGATATAATAATACCTGATTTAACAGATTGTCAAAGCATTTAATTTGGATTCTTTGGGAAATTCTCTATAAAAGCCAAAATATCTTTGTGAAGTTTTTTGATGAACTTTACTGAAAAAAATGAATGAACATTTGAAGAGAACTGTTTTTTTTTGTTTTGTTTTGTTGTCAGTGATACAGCTATGGGATATTAAATCATCCACCTTTAATCACTACATCTTGGTCATATGTGAAATTATCATTTATCTTATCAGTATCAACCATGACACTGTGGTAATTTATGGTTATTAGTATTGGCCAAAAAGAAAAATCCATGCTGTGCATCCCTGGGAAGTAGTATAAGTAATAACATTAAAACATGTAAAGTTCTGCCAGTATAATCAGTCAGTCTGTGAATCAGACTTCGACAGAAAGGAGCAGATTAGTATATGGCATGATCCCTCTGTCATACCAGCTAGATCATCACTGAAAGTGTCCTGGAAAAGTCCAGTACAGACTGCAAGTAAGGACTTGTGGCTACTGACGTTTGATGAATCCCAACCGTTGTGTGCTCCCTCTTGCAGAACACGGCCGTGCCCACAAGGTGGAGCTGTGGATTGATTTTTGATCGCACCATGTGTCACTGTCAAGGTCAAAGCCGGGTGGCACCTACAGACTTCCCCCTCTGAAATCTTCATCATTACAGGGGAAACAAATGCTGTAACTAGTATACATAACATATGAAAGGAGTTTTGTCAGACTTGTTAAAGAATGGTAAATGTGTGGAACATTTTTCATTTATATCCCTCTGTCACTGACTACCACGCTGAACTGGATGGAAGCAGTATTTCACAGCCTCCATCTGGATTTTTTTTTTTTTCTCCTCTACTTTTCACTGAGAGAAAATATTGGTTGGAAACTAAAAGGATATTGATTTCTGTAGCCCCACCACAGCTGTCATCTAACATTGCTACACCCATCTCCTGTCCCCACCATCAACCCCCCTTGTAGCTTCCTGTAGAGTAGATTACCGCAACACCGCACTCCATCCACCTTTCCCCAAAAACCCTTGGAGACAAGCTCCTGGTGGCCCCGTCAGGCCCCACTTTCCCCTCTCCTGTTCTCACCCCAGCTTTTCTCCTCCTGTACGTCCATTTCAGTACTCAGTTCTCCCTCCATCATCTCCTCTCCTTCCCCCCTCCACAGGGGGTTACTCACAGTCCGAGGCCAACACGGCCGCTCTTTCATCTCTGGATTTCAGTGCAGCAGCCGGTCCACTACGCTGCACCGCGCTCTTCCTCTCCCTTTGATGTCACACACGCTGAAAAAAAAAAAAAAATCCCGTTTCCAAGACTCTGGAATGTGGTCACTTCAGGACGCTGACAAATGCCTCACCTGAACCTGAGGTCAAAAAAAAGAGTCTAGTTGTCTTCACCCTTTTTTATTTCTACTTACAGCTGCTGTCTGTTACCTCACCTTACCTTACCTGTGAGTTCTAGCACTTTAAATGAAAAGTCTGTATGAAGTGGAAAGTTAATATGGGGCATAATAAAGAGATGGGCAGGTTTAGTATCATCCCTCACAGTACCTCACTCCGGCAGCAGCTCAGAAAATATTGGATGCCTTGGAGGCCAGTGCAGGACAAACACTGGTCATATATTAGAGGGTTTTAGGAGTGCAAAGAAAGCAGCAGCCCAGAAAAGCAATATTCAGTTGAAATATGTGAGGCGGCTCTGGCACCTAGCCTAAGACTGTATTGATCTGTCAGCTGTATGTGTACCACTGTACCAATAGTCAAACTGTGTGTTTGAGTTTTGGAAAGATGTCTTATCTTTTTTCATATTGTTTGGTATCAACAATAACATCATCTCCAGTCAGTGGACAGTATGTTAAAGAAAGTGAAGTATGTTCTTTGTCAGCAAGCCAGTTAACATCTGAGAAGTAAAGGAGTGAACGATTACAATTTCCAACTAGAACTGCAAGCAGTTATGAAAGGGGGCCAAGCCTCCCGCGCGACTCGGCCCCCGGGCGTCGCGGAGCCCACGCAACGCAAACGGCTGTGTTTCGTCACCGGAAGGCACGCCGCCGAGGTTTGCCGTTAAATGTCAGGTCAAACAAGGCTGCCCTGTCTCTCCCTTGCACTTACTTTAATGGGAAGAGCACTGCAAGTGTCAGAGGCAGAATATGTTTGTTGTAAGAAGTCACGCCCACTTTGAGCAAACATGACTGAACTTTACATCCGGCCTCGGGAGAGAGTCCACATTGTGCTCGCCAAATTTTGTGCGAATCTGAGCAACTTTTGTGTCGCTTGATTTTTCTCAGTTTATAGCGCCCCCTGTTGGCCAATTTGCGCCAAATTTGGCACAGAGTCTCTGGTTGACCTCTGAAACAAGTAATTTGAGTTTGATGTCGATAGCTTTTACTTTGACAAAAATATGCAACGGTATGTGTTTTTTATCTAGCAGAAAAAATTGCGTATTTATAAATAGCGCATGTTTTGGAGTAGCAAAATTCTTTTGATAACTTTTGATCAGGCAAGTCTGGAGATTGTACGTGCAAAGTTTCGTGCAGATGGAGCGTAAACCCTAGGAGGAGTTCTAAAAAGTAGGTTTTAGACCTGTAGTGACTTACAAAGTGAAATATGCTGTAGGAGTGGGTGTGGCCTATGTCAAAAGATGCGGCTTTATGGAGGGAACAAGTGGATATAAAGTTTATGAAAATGTGATAAAAAATGTGGAAGTTACAGGCCGAAACGCGTTTGCGTCCGTTGCAGCGCCACCTAGTGGAGTAAACGTATAATTTTTGGTATGCTTGGTCTGTGTACCATTCTATATATACCCTGTGAATTTCAAAGCCTTCAGTATAATACTTGAGCTGAAATAAATGTTTGTTGTGTATCGCGTCATAAGCCACGCCCACTTTGACCAATCGCGATTATCTTCAAGATATCGCCTCAGGAGTGACCCAGCATGGTAGCCAACAAATTTCGTTAAAATCTATGATGCTGTTCAAGAGATATAATGTTGCCATATTTGCAGCGCCCCCTAGTGGCTAAAATTATCTAAATTTTGCTGATACGCTCACAGTCACATGCCTACCAAGGATCTCAGGTTTGGTGTCATTAGCATGTATTTTGACCGAGATATGCAACATTTTGCGTTTTTATAGCTAGCTAGAAAAATTAATTCGTTAATAATTAGCGGAGTTTTTGACTGAACGAAATTCTTTTGATAACTTTAGATCAGGTCCAAATGTAGACTCTACACACCAAGTTTCACGCTGTTTGGACAAAACCCCAAGGAGGAGTTCGAAAAAGTAGGTTTTCCAGTTTTCGCGATGTAGCGAAAAAAAAATTTAGGCGGAAATGGGCGTGGCCTATCCCAGTTTATTCACCGCTATTCAAGAAATCTGGGGATATGAGGTTTTTGCATGTGTGACATACGGTGTGGGAGTTATAGGCCCAAAGGTGTTTTCCTTGGTTATAGCGCCACCTAGTGGCGGACATAAGTGAGTTTTTGCGTGTGAGGTACGTGCAGGGGTCTGGACCAACCCTCCAAATTGCACCAGCCTCCCTTGTACGGTTTAGGCTGCAGCAGGACTTTTATCAACGGAAAAATAATAATAAAAAAAAGATGAAAAAAAATAAAAATCCGAACAAAAACAATAGGGTTCCCAGCACCGCTGGTGCTGGGAAACGCGTCTGCTTTGCAGTCGCGTTCCCCAGCCCCCGCGGGCTTGGCCCCCTAATTAAGTCAGGCATTTAGCAATTATTCAGAGTGACTTACAATACAGGAAGTGTCACTGTAAAGAAAAAACGCGCAAGTGAAAATTTCTCAGACATTAGCAGGGTAAATGGAGAGTTAAGTCAAAGTGCAATAAAGGCAAAATATGCTGCAGCATTTATCAAGGAGTGGGATTCTTGTTTCTCCGCTTCTTTTAGGTCAGTTCGTGTCCGGAATTTGGACGTGAGTTTGGGTAAAAGGTTGTGATCAGTGTATAACAAAGGGCTGTCATGATAACTGATTTTCAGTACACAATTATTGTGGCCAAAAGAATTCCTGCTAACAATATTATTGTCATGGAGTCACGCCAATGTGTGTGTATGGGGAAGGGAAATTATTTTTGAGCGTGCAGTGTGTTTAAAAGACACTGGGTTACTTACACGATATTATCACGTGTATTATTGACATGATAAAAATATCAACCTTGCAGTGTGTCATTGTTTAAATAAGACTTGAGCACTGCTTTGAGCTAAATGCTAACATGCTCACAATGAGAATGCTAACACACTGATCAGCAGGTGTATGATTTACCAAGGTAATCATTTTAGTTTGGCGTGTTAGCATCCTAATATTTGCTAATTAGTACTAAAAACAAAAGTGCAGCTGAGGTTAATGACAATCTAATTAGTTTTGCAGGAATTTGGTCATAAATTACCACAGTGATCACAATCTATCCGATTCCATCATCAATGCATTGGGAATCCATCAATATCTGCCTGTGCTAGGCCAACCTACAGGCCAACATTTCCATCCCTAGACCTTAAAACTTTTCTGGCCAAATGAAATTTATTTAATTCTACAAGGATCTTTAAAATTGTTTTGATTTTGGAGGCCCCTGTGGACAAAAGCAGCAGTTTCCACAGCAGTAGCCACAAAATGTAATGTCAAAAAATAATTTATATAAAGAAAAATCTCCTCCTGCTTCTTGTTAACAGGTTAACTTAATACTCAGTGTAACTTTTCCTGGAAAAAATGTAAACCTCTTCTGGAATGCATGCCATAAATTTTTAAATCTGATTTCAAGGAAAATCCAACCTGGTGGCAGGCATTAGGAATAATTATATAGAAAAAAATAGCTTATTTAGGTCACATAAAGGCATCACTATTAAAGTTGGACTGTTTCACTGCCAGTTAAAAGCTCCTTGTAGAGCACTTGTTTCATGAAGGTTAAAGTACTGTTGTATAAAAGATTACAGGGTTGTATTTCACAGTACAAGCACAATGCTAGAAACTCAGCCTGAGGTGCAACGAACCGACAGGAGGTAGGTCAACAAAACTCAGCCGATCTGCAGCGTATCATTAATCATTATCATTAATTAACAAAGTATTGTTTAGAAGAAACCAGACAGCTGGAGGTGTTGGAGAGCTGAAGCAGCAGAAGCAGCCAATAGCAGCAGCAGAAGCAGCCAATAGCAGCGTGTAGCAGGAAGGAAGGAGTGAGCGGCGCAGGTAGTCAGGGAGCAGCCACAGGGAGAAGAGAGGAGTTGGCAGCTCCATCTGTGTGAGATGTGATTGGAGGTTTAGATGAGGTGATGATTTGCTGATGTAGCATGACAGTGCAGGTTCTGTCTTAAGAGAATATATCATACCCAGGGTGGAAATAAACAATTAAAATACGCTAGTGATGATCATCACATGGTCTCCATCAGGTCCATACATGGACTATTACCTGGTGAAATTAATCTAGTGAAACAGTGAGCCAAGGTTGTTGTTTTTCCAGCTAGAATTTCACATTGAAAGATGAATAAAGGGACAGATTGTCAGCTTTGACAATATGCCACCATTGGCAACCAGTTAAACAGACCAAGTTCATCTCACTGTTGTTTACTCTTTTCACTGTATTTGCTCTGATTTCAGCCAGTTATCATCCCACACAGGAACAATAATGTACAAATACAATGGTTTTGGCTTTGTACAAGTCAACGTTTACCACTGTACCAAAAGAAATCATTACATGTCACCTTGTGTTGCCTAATGAGCGATCTCAGAACTAGTGTCTGATAACTTCTGTGGAAAATGGACAAAGTTTTCGGGCTTCCACTGTAGCCAGCCACGCGAAATACGCTTTTCTAGAAACAGGTGTCTGCATATGAAAGATAATAAAAAGCTAAATTGTCAGACAATAGCTGAAGGGTTTGAGCATAGACTGTATATTAAACAGTGGACAGGACACCCAAGTCTGAAAAGTGAAGCCAATCCTGAAGTGCCTTAAACATGCCTTAAATCTTTCTAATGGCCAACAGAGGGCAACTCCGCTGGCTGCAAAAAAATGTCTGATTGTATGTACCATTATGGCAAAATGACCCTACTTCTCACTTAGTTAATGAGTAGTTTCTTAATGAGTTAATGGTCAAAAAATAGATGATAAAGCAGGGTTTGCTTTAGGCCGGCTTGCAGTACATCACCCACCAGCTCTACCCTTTCGTCAGTACGGTGCATTCTGTGGTTGCAAAAAACCACAATGGTGCCTCCCATAATGCCAGATTCAAGGCGTCAAAACAGTGGTGCACAAACCAATGGGTTAAGCCATAGTTGATTCACTTTTGGTACCAAGATTGCATTTCAGCCATTGTGTTTCACCTCTTTTGCTTTCCACATGGACTGTTCACCTGCATGCAACGAAAGCCCGCTCAAACGTGATTGGTCAGTACCACTACTACTTCCGATACCAAAATCTTGTCCCTCGCTTACTGATCCTGCATTCATATGCAGATATCAGTTTATAGAGATTACCTTATGAGCTACAGTTCTCAGCTGATCGACAGCTTATTGTGTCTTCCCAATCCTCCGTCTGCGTGGGACGTGTGATGGGTGTTATTTTCCTACCAACACATAACACCCATTTCTCAGATGTGCCAGATTTAATGACAGGGAATGGGAGACAGTGTTTGTTCTGCATTTTTATGAGGGAGGACATGTTTTGACTGATCTGTTGCAGCTCATTTTAACCCAGGTGTGTGCTGCACATGTGGTGTTGCACGTGTGCTTTTCTGGTCCCAGGCGGTGGTGGGCACAGGCTGCCTGAGGGGAAGGGGGCACATTTTGTCCACTGGAAGCGTACCTTAGACAGCACCGTACCACATTTTATCTTCCATAGGGGCATCAAAGAGGGCACTTTCGAAACGTTTTTGACACTTGGGGCATCAGGGGCCAGTCGCTTATATGACATTGCATTGTGTTTTCTCTGCTAGAAGGTGAAGTGCCGTGTAGGTCGCTAAAGGGCACTTCATTATGTTTTGTCCACTGGAAGGACACACTACAGGGCACTTAACCATGTGTTGTCCACTGCAAAGGCACCTAGAGTGCACTTAACCATGTGAAGTCCACTGGAAGGGCACCCTAGAAGACTACTAACTATGTTTTGTCCAATGGAAAGGCAACCTACAGGGCACTTTACCACATTTTATCAACCACTTGAACATCACAGAGGGAACTTTTGTACTGTTTAATGTACCACAGGGACATCCAAGTGGGCAGTTTGCCCCCCTTGGGTTTACCAGTGGTCCATGGTGTGTTCTAGTCAGTGTTAACCTTCATTTTTTTGGTGGAAAAGCCTACTCCATCTTTTCATATTTAACCTTGGAGCAGGAAGGCCAGCTTGAATGAGTCACTGGGAAGTGACTCGCTGGGAAGTGGAGCAATCGAGTGCAGTTGTGTAGGTGAGGAGTGTTCAGTTTAAGTGGATGACAAGCGGGTTTAAACAGACATGTTCCTACACACGGTCCTTATCTTTAACAGCTGGGCCTCTGAAATTCATCAACAGATCCTGCTCTTTTTTTGTTTTAAGGATGTTCTTGAAAGTTTATTTTCAGCTCCGATCCTTCTCCTCCTAATCTCAATTTTACATTTTTAGGTCTCTCTCTCTCTCTTCTCCTCGTTCAGAGAGGCTTGTTTTGGCTGTAACAGATTGGCCCGGCCCCCTCAGCCTTCCCTGGCTGCCAGTGTCTGGGCTGCTTGTGTCGGTGTGGGTCAGTAGCTGCAGGCTGTTTGTCGACTGCACCGGGAGACAGAGAGGGGGAGGTGTGGGGGTGGGTGTCAGGAGGACAGCAGACAGTTGTTATGGGCCCAGGCTCTCTTCTCGAAGCTCTTCAGTGCTCTTCACTCCACTTCTCCACCGGCTTTTGACGCCCTCCCGGTCGAAATCCCCCTCGACGATAACTCCCACACACTCCACTCTGTCCTCCTTTTGTTCTTTGTCCTCACTCCAATCACTCTTTCATTGCCTGTAGCTCTCTTTATCTCCTTGTCTTTTTATTTCTCTACAGCTGCTTTGCACTGCCTTCCATTTTTTGGTTGCTTCTACTGCCGTTTCTAACCTCCTTTCTCCAATCCCTCTCTCACTTTCTCATCTTCCCGTCCGAACTGACTCCTTCAGCAGTCATTCAGTGTTACAGACAGCCCGTCCTGCAGAGCCAGAGTCAGTCAGACTAACGGTCACCTCCGGCCCACAGAATGTCTCCCAGTCAGACAGTTGCCCCTGTGGACAGTTATTCAGACAGACTTCAGTCAGTTTCTCCTTGTGGCTCAGACATTGCATGGCAACAGGCCTCTGGTAGAGACACCAAACCACCGCACCTCATGTTTCCAGCCCAGCAGACACACCATCTGTAGCAGATTTCTGAGTTACCATGGAGTAGATGAAGAAGCAGTAACAATTATGTTACAGTGTGTGTCAACATATAATAACAACATAGTTCAGATACAATTTACATGCAATATTTTTATTTTTTTGTGATATTTCTCATATTAGCCATCTACATATATGTATGTATGAGTGTGTGTATGTATATATATATATATATATATATATATACAATGATTAATAGTTTATTTATTTACTCTTTTTTTTTTTTGTTTTTTTAGTCTTGTTTTTGGATTATCTTACTCATGTGCCATCAGGGTGTTTGTTAGTATCATAGATGGATCATTGAACAGACCTACTGCATGCAGGCCCACACAAAGTGACCTCAAAGAAACACTAAATGACCTCAAAGAGACTCAAAACAACTTAAAGAGACACCAAAAAGAAAAACTCTAACAGACAAAGCAAACCTCAAAGAGACACAAAACGACCTCAAAGAGACACAAAACAGTCTAAAGAGCACAAAAAGACTCAAAGAGACACAAAATAACTCAAAGAGCACAAATACCTCAGAGATGACTCAAAGATGCACTAAATGACCCATTGTGACATGAAAGGCACATACACACAGACATTGTTTAATTACTTGAAATCATGAAATTAAATTTAAATTAATTTACTATGAACTGAAAATATTTCATTTACATTATTTACAGTTGTTTACTGGGATTCATTATTACACTGACAAAACCATTTAACTAATGATAGTTATTACTGCAGAGAACCAGGTATTTAAAGTGATTTTTTTTTTTTTTTACATTTTTACTCATTTTCAAATTTTCTCCTCTTCTTTAAAACTGTGTCCTTTTCTGGCCCTCTCTTTCCAAAGTTTCTAAACCTCCTTTGACTCAATGGCATGTGGTGTCAAAATAACAGTAACGAGGCATCAAGTCGTGCACACAGCACAATAATTAAAGCTTCTTAAGTTTCGAATATGAATGTTTTTTTTTTTTGCCTAATTGCCTGTGTGAAGCTCAGGCACACAGGAGGTGCGTTCATTTGGCTCGTCTCTGAGTTTCTTTTAACCTGATTGTCTCGCTGTGCAGAAAATATCTGTTTATATATAGATAATACGTTTAGAGACTTGAACACATTAGTTTGATGAAATGAGAGACAAATTAGTTGCACCGTGTATTACCAAGTGAACCAAGCTGTGCCTGTTCGTCAGTGCATATCATTTAGCCTGTTTGGTTGAATGCTGTTTACAGGTTTAGACATGATGCATTCGTTTAGAGATTTTTGTGAAGGCATCAGGATTAAATAGAACACAGCTTATACAGTTTAGCTTTTGTTTCAGTTTAGTTTAGCTTTTTTAAAATGTAGCCATTTATATTATTATTATTATTCTGAAACTATTTTAAAAGTATGTACAAATGAATGAGGTCTATTTCCTACCCCTATCTCCAGGAATCTGATGGCCCCCCAAGACCAGAGCCCATTCACCCTCCAGTGTTCACCGCCCTGCGCCAGTCCAGAGTGGTGTCATCCACCTCCGAGGAGGAAGAGGCCCTCACGGAGAAGTTCCTCAAGATCAACTGCAAGTACATCACTGATGGCAAGGTACGATACAGCAGCAAAAGATACTGCTTGTTCACTGATAAACTTGTTTAATATCACTCTGTACCCTCCTGGTCACATGACAGGCTACGAACTGCTGTAGTCAAAAAGCACACATTGTCAACAGCAAAAAATCCTACTCTTAAATGTGACCAACAAAAAGAGAGAAGTGGTTGAATATCAAACTAAATATATATGAACATAGAGCAGTAATGCCAGCTGCAGGTAGTCAGCATGCTTCCTATTTCAAAAGAATTGGCTGTAATTATTGAATTATTAGGCAGATTAAAAGAAAAATAACCCCCTTCATATAAAACTCTACAGTAAAGCAGTTTTTCTTTTTATTGATTTGATGTGTTGTGTTGTAAACCTTCAAGATTAAGTGCTTCTTTTGATTTATTTCACAATAGCACAAGAATAAATCAGTAAAAAAAAAATCAAGTACTGCACTGTAGCAGTTCAGAATCCAAATCTTGTGCAGTGCTGTCTGTGATTTTTTAAACCGTGAAAACACGATATTCCTTTGCTGTTTTTGCTCTTTCTGTGCCCCTCCATGGCATGTTCATCAATATAGAAATCACTAACCGAAGCAGGCGTACGCAGGCAGGTTGAAGGAAAGTCATTACACCAAAATGCATCTGATAACTTATAAAAATGCCTCCCAGTTTGTTGTTGTTTATTTATCGAAGAAACCAGGAAGGAGAATAAAATTAGAGCACCGTGAATACTGTGGGCACACGTGTGGGCAGATATGAATAACCCTGTGGACCAAAACATGAAGAGAAGCATCTCTCTTGCTGACTGTAATCTAATTCTCGTGATTATAGTTAATGTTGTTCAGATGGCGGATAACCAGAAAACTCAGTTATCTAAATACAGAATCTGGAAAGGTCTTCAGTAGCGTTAGATGCTGTGTTAAGTCTTCTTCAACAAATGTAATTTTTTTTTTTTTTTTTTAACTCAGAGATTCTATTGAGGTTTTCAAATGAAGCTTTGAACTTAAAAAAAAATGCTTCGAACAACATCCTCAGTTTGAATAAAGCGATTCACCTGAACAAGTGAGTTAGTGTATTAAATCAACTTTCTTAAATTAACATAATTTGTCAGTTTTGTTGACCTAAATGTTATTTGTGGTGCCTTTAGATGCTGCTAGACTGCCCCGTTTATACAGGCGTAGACCTCTGTGTGCAGCAAGATGGAGAGCCAACAGTTGTTTTTTTGAAAAGCTAAACACAAACAAATATGGATTGAAGCTGAATATTTATATTTTGACTTAACAACGCCCTGGAGTTACTGGAATGTTTGGATCCCATGAGTTGGAAACAATCCTATGCAGAATCTAATTCTACAAATACTATAATAAGAATAAGAATAAGAATATCTTTAAATTGCAGGAATATCAGGGATCAACAGTAAGTCTTGCCCACTTGCCAGAGGGAAGTAAAATGCCATGTCGGGCAAGTAAATCTAGCAACTCATTTCCCGACTGAGTAAGTGGTAAAAAAGAATTCAACTATTCGACTATTTTGATAACCAGTTAATCGTGAAAAAAGTATTCTTTCATGCAGAATGACAGAAAAATGCTGTTTTCAGCCTCTCAGATAATATAAAATAATAATATATTTCAAGCTCTTCTTTTAGACTGACAAAACAAGACGTTTAAAGGCATCACCTTGGACTTTGAGAGACTGGGATTGAGATTTTTCACTTTTTTTCGCTTTTTTTCACTTTGTTGTTTGAATGCCCATAACAAATAAAAGAGTTAGTACAGGGGAAAATATTAATTAATAATTAATTAAAATTAAAGTAAAAATTAACTTCGGTCAAGTAGATCTGACCCAGTTGCCTGACCGGGCAAGTGACAAAAAAACACGACAAACCCTGGAAGTTCAAAAAAAAAGCAGCATTCAAATGTTTCATATGGTTTTAGAATTCAAATGTCAGTGTTATGTAATAAAGCTTCACACTATTCGGTGCAGCCCTAAAACTGACAACTAATTCTGAATCTGATAAATGTTATTTTTTGATGCAGCAGTAACTAATGAACAAAAAAAGATGAGTCCAAAGGTAAGAAAATATACAATAGATGCACTTTAATGTTACTTTTGTTACGTCTGACCACTGTATGCACACACATACGTGCTGTTCAGATTGTGTGTGTGTGTGTGTTGTGGTTTGATTCAGGATGGCAGCCAGCTCCCAGGACGTCCTGCTATGAAATACACACACAGACTCCGCCCACATGGTCTGTTTGAGCGTGCGTGTGTGTGCATATACACACTACCCTTGTCCAGGCAGATGTCCTGCTCTCAGATACACACACCACAACACACACACACACACACACACACACACACACACACACACACACACACACACACACACACAGATCCATGGTATTGAACCGCTGCTGATTCATTCCCAGGTAGCAAATGAAAGCACTGAAGTGTTCGGCGCTGACGGTCAATAACCTGTACTTGATTTAGGACATTTGTGGTCTAAAACGGATTTGGCCTCCAGTTGTTTATGTGGCCGGGGTGCTTCCGATTATCTTTTTGGTGGCAGATGAACATGCTAAGCTGTTCCTTTTATGCGTTAAAAGACACTTTTCTCTCTCTTTTCCTGTGCTGATTCAGGGCGCGGTGAGCGGGGTGTTGCTGGTGACGCCCAACAACATCATGTTCGACCCTCACCGGATGGACCCCCTGGTTCAGGCCCACGGGTGCGAGGAGTACGGCATCATGTGCCCTCTGGAGGAGGTGCAGTCTGCCGCCATCTACAAGGAGATCACTGACCCCAAGATCAGAGAGACTGTGCCAGAGTAAGACAAAACACTGACATATACTCGTGGAAAAGACTTCTGTGATGTACATGCAGCTCTGAACACTAACTCTGATTTACTCCTACATATTTTCTTGTTCTTATAGTTACATTTTCTCCCAATGAGAAGCGGCTCCCTCGCTGTAATCAATGTCATTCTCTGCTGCACCTGTGGTCAGATTGCATCAGCAACCAACTGACAGTTTAATTCTTTTCCCCCCACATACCAAAATAAAAAGGAAACGGCAATTACGCCAGGGTTAATGAAGTATGCCTTCACCTCCTACGTTGTGATTGCTCAACTCTTTGTGCAGTAGGAAGCAGCCACTTCAGAGGATTCACTTGTGTTTCCTCCCACAGATTTGTCTGAGCTTTTTTTTTTTTTTTTTTAATTTGGATTGTTTTAGTGTTGTTGAAGACTAATTTACACAAGGACAAATGTCCTGTAGTATCGGGACCCCTGCAGAGTCATTGTGTTCCGTTTCTTCTGCTGGTAGCAGGATCTGAGCGTGGCTGCGTGTGGCTGGTTGAGCGTTGTCCGTGGAGCAGTTATTGTGCTGGCAAAATGACTGGGTTTTGTGCCAGGCCCAGCTGTTTTCTCAGCTGTGGGCCATTGTCTGTGTCTCCTCTCTCCTCTCTCACTCTCCTCTCTCTCTCTCTCTCTCTCTCTGTCTGCTGACCTCTCTCGCTCTCGCTGTCTGAACACACAGCTGAGCAACAAGTGCCTGCAGGATGTGATTCTGTAGAGTGTGCCGCCTGTATTCAAGTGTTGTCGTCTGTTTGCATGTGACTCTATTTCATGTTTTCAAGAACAGGAAATAGAAAGTTTTTATTTGCATGCAGCGCTGATTTTCTCCTTTGTACAGTTGCAATTTAGACTTGTTTAACATAAAATGAAATACAGCTCTGGTATTAGGGATAGACTAATCACAAACTTTGATCAAACAAAAACATTGCGTCACCCAAATATGCACAAAGTTTGTGCCACAGTATTTTCTCATAAGGAGACATCAGTTTTATCCATGCAGGTGTTTTCACCCGTTCATTTATGGCATCTGGAGCCTGTTAGTAGAAATGCACCAATCCACTTTTTTTCAGTTCCAGTGCCTGAATTTGCACATCTGCTGATAACTCAACACTTTCCAAGTTGCTGTCTTGCTTTTTTCTGTTTTGAGACTAAAATATCTCCAAACTAAGAACATGTTGAGTCATCCAGCTGTTGCTAGCTCACTCAGTTGGAGACTCTCGTGTTAAGTTGCTGCAGGTTCATGGTCCAGCACACGCTCTGCCTGTACGTCTAACTCATAGAAAAACTATGGGGACTACTGGATATCTCTGTGGAATTATTTAATTACTAATTAATTAGTTAATGTGTGCTACAGCATTTTGGCTACAGGCTTAAAATCACATTATTACGTATTTATAATTCATAAAAACTTCACACTGTGGAATCTGGATCGGTATGTGGGTTGGTGATGTCAGTACGATATGCAATATGTGAATTATTTCAGTATCAGCACCCGATACTGATACTGGATTGGATCCTTCTAACTTTTCCCGTGCTGCAGGCGTGACATGAGTGATTTTTTTTTTTTTAATACAACCATTTTATTTGAATTGCCATTCGAAAATAATTTGCTGAACTTTTAAACAAAAACAATTAATCGATTGCCAACTATTACTATACTATAATTGATTAATTAGTTTGAGTCTTTTTTTTTTTTTTTTTTTCCTTTAAGGAAAAATACTAAATTATCTGATTTAGGCTTCTTAAATGTGAATATTTCCTGGTTTCTTTTACTTCATTATGACAGTAAACTGAATATCTTTGGGGTCTAAGCAAAAGAAGACATTTGAGGACGTCATCTTGGGCTTCGGGAAACACTGATCAACGTTTTTCACCATTTCTGACATTTTATAAACCAAACAACTAATTCATGAATCAAGAAAATAACCAACAGATTAATCGACAATGAAAATGATTGTTTGCGCAGCCCTAAACATGACTTGAGCACAAACTAATTAGTTAATTAATTAGAAAGATCATGGTTTGGGTTAAAATGATCACTCCTGTGATATCTTTTGTGGATCTGGGGTTCCCTTTTAGACGACCAATCAAAACCAGTAAGACATGGTTCTGTTCTAAAGAGATCAGGGCAGGTGTCTGTATTGTTTCACCTGGAAAAATCTGACAGGCTTTTCTGTTAGAGATCTGAAGTCTCAAGCCAAGATCAGAGTCCTTTTCTCAGACGTAAACCACTCATCAGAGCCGCAGAGGACATTGTACAGTGTTTTTTTTTTTTTTTTTGCTGAGGAATACTGACTATAACAACTAAACACATCCACCTGTGTAGAAGACACAGTCAAAACACCCACATGCTATATTCCATTATTAGTGACAGAGTTGCATGTGTCTTATTGCTTCTCTTTCATATGTCCAGTGACCTGGAGCCTCTTCCAGCCGAGAGACATCCCTCCCAGCAGAAGGACCCAGAGCAGCGCCTGAGGGAGCCTGGGGCCAACGACAGCGGCAGCACGGCCCCGCGCAGCACCGAGGGCTCCATTTCCGAAGACGTGTTCACTGAGCCGGAGCTGTCCCCCATCCGGGAGGAGGAGCAAGCGTCTAATGAGGACCTCCGCCTGGACAAGTCCTCCGGCGCCTCCACAGAGTCCGTGCAAACCGTCACCCAGGTGGAGGCAGCAGGCTCCCAGGCCCCAGGCGGCGCCCGTGGCTCGGTCAGCCAGCCGGAGGAGCCCGCGGCGGTGAAAGCGGAGGACAATCCACCAGACACTGCCACAGAAAACGATAGCCAGTCCCCCATGGGATCCAAGCAGCACAGTGTAGAGAAGCCACCAAGCACACCCACTACCACCAGCAGCAGCACTAGCCAGGCCCAGGGTCCCAGCAGCAGCAGCACCTCTCGTCCAGGGTCCCAAAGCTCAGCCACCCCTGGTGCCGCCACGGGCACCGCCTCCGTCCCGGCCAGTACACAGGGGGATGCCCAGGAGGGGACAGACGTCTCCAAAACGGACACTATGCAACAAGGCAAGGAGGAGAAGGAGAATGTAGAGCAGACGCCAAAGGACGGCACAGAGAACTCTGCAGAGGGTAAACACGCTTCCTGAGTAACAGTTAACAGACGAGCAACTTAAAGGGACACATTTGAAAAAGTCAAAACCAGTGTCTCTTTTCAAAAATTATAAACTGCTTACTCAAGATAATCCACAGACACTTTTTTGAGCATTTTCATATAGGAACTACTTTTTATCTGCAGCAGAATCTACCTGAACTACTTTCTTTTCTACTAGAAAGAAAGTAGTTCCTACATGAAACTGCTCATACCAGAGTCTGTGGTATGACTAACCTGGCCATGATTTGTGGAAAGAAACACCGTTGTTGAATTTTTCAAATGGATTTTTTTACACTTTGAGCACCAAAAGAGTGTAATTTAGTCCCATTGTTTTTTAACACAAAATTTTAGTAACTCTTTAGTCACAGACCATATGTGATGTAGAAAAACAAAAAACAACAACTTTATATACAGACATACATGTTACATCGCTACATGAGCATTTCATAGAGATCTCAGAGTTTAGATATGGATGGACAGGGAATACACAGCGAAGGCAGAGCAATATAATACCCAAGAGAGAGCAGTAGGCATTCACAGGGGTACAGGAGGGACACCAGTCCACATTGCAATAGTATCGTGCAATCCATCAGAAAACCTTCAAAGATTTCTCCATGCAACTGGTTAACAGTTGGAGGTCTGGGCTTAAACCACTGAAATAAAATGCATCTCCTTACTAATAGGAGAAGCTTGTTCAATAGTTTTTGCTGAACACTTGAGAGCACTTCACCTGAGAGATTTAACAGAAACAAACCAGGATTTATTTGTATTTTCTTACCAAAAATGGAGTTGTGTTCCTGTGAGACTTTCCCAGAATTGATATATCAGAGGAGTGCAGTTCCAAATGCGATGTATGTAAGTCCCCAGGCCCCTGTCCCATACGCTTTCACTTCTGTCAGTGTTGAATGTATTGAGGGATGTAGTCCCGATATATAGAATGTAGAGAAAGTAGACATCTCTACAGCTGATATCTCTAGAACTCACACCATAAGTATTTAGATGGATAAACAGCACTACAGGTGAGAGGGAAAAATATGTGTTTTTTAATTTTGGGGTGAACTGTCCCTTTATAACTCGTGGAGAACAGGTGTAGGACCTTTCAGAGGATGAGTCCGGCTTCATGTTGTATTTAAGCTGCAACCCTACATCCATATTCTTCTGAAGACTATCAAAGTGAGTTTCCCTCCTCTCCGGCTGCGTCAGAACCACGTCTCTCATGTCGGCTCGTGATAACCTTTCCTTTTCCGCTCTGCCTTGGTGCTAGTAATTGGAACATAAAGACGAAGGGAAACGGCAGCCTCTCTGTTGTTATCAGCTTGGCGGAGCTAGCCGGGCTTTATGGGGCTTTATGCGGCTCTTTGATCTCTGGCTCCGGTGGTCTGGGCCACTCCTCCGGGCGATAAGCTAAAACCTATCAAACACCACAATGCCACAAACACACCTCGTACCCAAAGGGGAAACGCAGCGACGACGAAACCCAACATCAAAACGCCTCCTGAGACAGCATTCAGGGAGGTGTTATTTATGTTTGACATCCGTCTCTGGTCTTGCTTTCATGTGGATTTAGAAAAAAGCTAAATGCAACAAAGCTTGGAATAAACTTCTTTGTGTTCATTGCCATGTTTAAGATTAAAGGATCATACCGGTGTTTTTAGATGTCTGAACCTGTCAACCGCGGGTAGGCAGGTACTTAGTTTTTATTTGTGGTCATGCCAAACATTTGGTGCATCACATGCTTGGATTCCAAGATACCACTATGTATCAAAAATATAACAAGACACTTCATAATAAGAAATATATATATACAACCAACCGAAAACATAATGTATAACATGTACTTCTCTATACTTTCTACCAAGATATTTATGTGCAGAAATTGCGAATAAATTGTGCACCTAACAGAAGAAGAAAGAAAAGAAAGGCTTCAGTCTTCTCAGGCTCTCCAAATAACTGACTTATGACTGTCTTCCTAGCAAGTAGCCAATTCCATAACTCTTCCAGTAGTCCTCTCATGTCCCTCCCTAATAAGGCTTTTTGCACTAATTCACATATTAAGATTTCTAGGGCCCCAAACTGCAGCTTGGTCTAGAGGTCTAAGTATTAATATTAATCTGCATTGCTCATGCATTGCTTATGTGATCCAGCATTAAATGTGCAAAGGATAGTTTTTTTATTCATTTTTTAAAATAAACTGTTTCCATTTTGTACTTCATACTGCTCAATACTTAAAGGGATAGTTCGGATTATTTGCTGTGGTGTTGTGTGAGGTCATTATCAATAGTCAGTGTCACCTACAGTAGATGGAGGTCAATATGCCCCCAGTTTGTAGAGGCAGAGAAGAGTATCACCTATTTAGCCACTTTAAAACAAGTTCCGCCCGAAAAAATCAATTTCAGTTTCAGTGCACGCTGGAAACTGCTTTTATGTAAGCAAAATATTGCTCTCACCACGGGAGTTGTTAGACTCCTGCTGCCTCAATCATTTAGTCTGTTTGTGTTATTGAGTGGCATGCATAAGCTTAGCTTAGCTTATCTAAGCATAAAGACTGGCTCTGGCTTTTACACTTTAGTCTTTGAATGGATCAAACTAATGAGATTTAGCATGCTAATTAATGAGCTTTACAGGTGTTGGTAGGCAGATTTTATTAGCTTTGGACAGGGGCCAGGAGAGATGTCCCCCCCCTTTTTCCCCAGACTTTATGCTAATCTAAGCTAAGCAGCTGCTGCCCTCGACAGAAGAAGATTGATATCACTCTCATGTCTGTACTGTAAAAAGGAGGCTACAGAAGCAAAATATTGTGAGTTTCTGGTCTACCACTGCCTCGATCGGTTAGTTTATTTGTCTTATTGGGTATTTTAAAATGTTAGTTCATATTGACTGAAGTCGAAGCAGCGGTAGTCCAGCAACTCAAGTGTTCTGTGAGGTAAAATTACTGTTTTTCCTTAAGGAGTTTGATTGCCTTGGAGAGAGTGATATTTGGCTTGTATAACAGCAGTTTCGCATCTGTCTGGCTGTAAGATAAAGCTGTGAAAATATTCTAAATATAGCGTATATTTAAACTGATACAGATTTTTTGGGTAGACCTTTTTTAAGTGGCCAGAATATGTTCTGCTGACCCTGTTCACAACAGTACATTGCTTAGCTTCCATCCTGGTACTCCTCTCTGCTTCTGCAAACTGGGTGTGTGCAAACTGGGTGCTCAAAATAAACCTGTTTCATGCAAGAAAAAACAATGGCCAATTTCACACTGTCACATCATTCTCCCAGGTTTGATTTCTTGACAACACAACTTGTAAATTTAGTCCTTTTAGTAGCATACTTTCAAATTACAATATCCTTGAATGCACCATCAAGTAGTTTTAAAACAGCCCATTCTCTCTGTATCACTGCACAGTGATAACATAACTTTATAAAGGTAGCAGAATGTTCACTGTGATGGATTACCTATCTCCTGCAAGATGATGTTCAGTGTACTGAAATAAATGGAGTGAAGCAGTGACTGCCTGGGAGTTAGGTAGTTACTAAAAAAAGCCAGATGTGCAAGAGAAAATTGCTGCAAATACTGTGAATTAGTAGTTAATAGTCTAAAACATCCAGCATCCATTAATAAGAATCTGGTCGGCACAGTTTTGGTCTTGTTATCTGACAGTGCCCTCAGTCTGTCACACTCACTGACTCACTTGTGTGCATATAACCCTCTCTAGTTGGACACTTAGTTGTGATTCCGATAAGATTTCTTTCCCCATAAGACCGAGGCAGTGGGAGAGAGATTTACCATTTTCTCCCCGGCAATTATTGTCACACAGAGAGCCGGGCTGCAAAAGCAGTTCTAATTCACTGGGATCTCAGCAGGGCTGCCCATTACTCTGTTCACATTAGCACAGCCCACACAAGTTAACAGCAGCAACTTCAAAAACAAGCTGCATTAACACAGAATTAATGTATTTCTGAAAATTGAATTTGTCACACTGAGCTGTGTTGTCTAAGCTGATTAATATTATTTTGTCTGTCATTATTGCTAGTCATGTTGAGCCGCCCGGCCAGGAGCTGCTAATACAGTATGTGCCAGTGTAATGTCACTGTGTCAGCCATATTGTCAGAGGGCTGAATGAGTGATCACATTCAGCTTCCTCAGGCTCTGGCTATTGATAATGTAGCATGGGCAGAAGACTCAGCGCCACTATCAATTACAGTGTGCTACTCCATTTATTTCTGTCATCTGTTGTGTTTCTGCTGCAAAATGACTAATGCCAGCTGAAGTAGCCAGTAAATACAAGACAGAAAACTAGGTCACATAAACAAAGCAGGTACTGGGAAGAGAATGCGCAGTTAATCAAGAATACATATTTCGTTTTTAGATGAATGACATTTGATTCAGAACAAGAACTTGTGATTTGACATTTTTTAGGGAATATGCTTTTTTGTTTCCCTGCAAGAGTTAGATGAGAAGATTGATACCACTCTCAGGCCTGCACGGTAAAAATAAAACTACAGCCAGCAGCTGCTTAGCTTAGCTTTGCATAAGGACTGCAAAATCTGCCTACTTACACCTGTAAACCTCATTAATTAAGGTCTTAAATCTCATTAGTTTGATCTGTTCAAAGACATGAGTGTAAAAGTCAGAGCCAGCCTAGCTGTTTCCCCTTGTTTCTAATCTTAATGCCAAGGTAAGCTAACCAGCTACAAAGTGCACAGATAACGATAGTGATGTTAGAGCTGCAATGATTAGAAGATGGAAAGAAAATGAGTTGCCAACTATTTTGATAATCGATTGATCGTTTAATTCACGTCATCCAACATTTGTGGACCGAGCTTCTTAAATGTGAGGATTTGCTGCCTTTCTCTTGTCATTTATGACAGTAAATGAACAGTCTCTGGGTTTTGGACTGTAAGCTGGACAAAAAAAAAACACAATTTTAAGACGCCACTTTGGGGTCTGGGAAATTTTAATGAGCATTTTTCACAATTTGTGTTACATTTTATAGAGTGAACAATTTGTTATAATCGGAAGATTAATCGATAATGAAATAATTTAAAGTTGCAGCCATAAGTGTTATCAGTCTTCTCATACAGCTCTCAGCAAGAGAGCAAATAGGCATATTTCCCAAAATGTCAAACTATTCCTTTAACACAGTTTGTCCTGTTTGTAATACAGTAGCTAATAAGACATGACATATCACATTTCTAGGATTATGTGACCATGTGATGAATTTTTCTTCCAGGTACAGTGTCCGGGCAGACGCGGAAGCACCGCTCTCACAAGTTCCTGTGTCTGCGGGTGGGGAAGCCCATGAAGAAGACGTTTGTTTCCAACGCCAGCGCCTCCATGCAGCAGTATGCCCAGCAGGGCAAGAAACACGAGTACTGGTTTGCTGTGCCGCAGGAGAGGTCAGTACCTCTGCTGCACCTCCCACTCAGGGCTGCACAATTAATCGAATATTAATCTCAATCTCAGTCTTGGCTCCTGACAAATTAAATGAACACGATCAACTGTCATATTGACATTTAAAATGCGTGCTTCCTGAACTCCAGCCAACTCCTGCAGTGGCAGCCTGTGCAAAGTTTTCCTGGATGTTGGGGGTGCCATCCAGCGTAGAAGAATAATATACAACAGAGAGCAGATGGGCAAAATGAAACTCGAATGTCTGGAGCAGAAGGTGCAGTGCTAGTCCCTTAAAATGGATCATCATCCGTTGTTTGGGAGTCTTTCAGTTTCAGGGCAACTGATGTGAAGCAAGAACAAATCATATGCAAAGAGTGCATGAGACTTGTGTCTGCGCTGCAAAGCTTAAAGGATAAGTTCGGTTTTTTGACACCTGGACCTTATTGTTAGGAATAAATACGCTCGTAGACTCACCCAGACAATTTTGGTGGAGCTCGGAGCCGATTTTCGAGCAATTTAGATCCAGCCGACGGCGTTTTTTCTCATGCCATAGTAGCGGACGGGGCCAGAAATCGAAGCCCCTAAATTAGACTTTATCTGCTGCGAAACTCATGCAATGTCCACAACAACACCACCAGTTCGCCCCCATTCCTGGACGTGCAGTGGTTGCTCGTTCTCTGGCCAGCTGTTCGGCTCTTTCCCTCTGCATTAGGGTGACCAGATGTCCCGCTTTGCGCGTGATTTCACGCATTTTCTGTCTCTTTTCACGCATCACGCAAATTGAGACCATGTCCCGCACAACATCCCCCTCAGGGCCCAGCAATGAGAAGCCGGTGATGTTCCTGCACTCTGGGCTGTTTGTTGTTGTCATAGTAGCACCGCACGTACGGCGCTTAGGCCCGCCCCTAATTTTCTCCGCGCTACCAACAGCTGAGGTGACAGCTAGTGAATGACACTCGCATCGCGCGTTCTTCTTTGGAAATGGAGGAGGGGGAGACGCCAAACAAGAAGAGACGATGCAGCTACAGGCGGTGTCCCACTTTGTCCCTCACAAACATACCCCTTGTCCCTCTTTTGGTTTATTGGGACCTGGTCACCCTACTCTGCATCCTCCTTTCAAATAGCTCCTCGTCGGTGTATTCTGGCTCAAAACGATATGGGCATCCATTATACTCAAAGTCGTCGTCAGACACTTCTACATCGGATAAATATTCCGCCATGCTGCACAAAAATAGCCGTGTAGCCGTGTAGCCTAGCAACAACAGCGTCTCTACTCAGCTGCGTTCCTGCGGCGCACGTCTATGTCACCAAAAGTTACCCATCCTTGTAAAGCCCCGGATGACCATAACAACGAAGTTGAGCTGACATGGTGATAACACTGGCCATTCATTTATAAAATGTAGGTGAAATGAGCGAGTTTCGCAGCAGATAATGTCTAATTTAGGGGCTTCGATTTCTGGCCCCGTCCGCTACTATGGCATGAGAAAAAACGCCGTCGGATGGATCTAAATTGCTCGAAAACG
This sequence comes from Lutjanus argentimaculatus, assembly GCA_034769285.1. NCBI lineage: Eukaryota > Metazoa > Chordata > Actinopteri > Lutjaniformes > Lutjanidae > Lutjanus > Lutjanus argentimaculatus. Next base: position 6,547,233 of record JAWZSL010000025.1, on the reverse strand, counting down.
GCTCCGAGCTCCACCAAAATTGTCTGGGTGGTCTACGAGCATATTTAATCCTAACAATAAGGTCCAGGTGTCAAAAAACCGAACTTATGCTTTAACAGCTAGCTTGTTCAACCACCTGTAAAAACACTACAAAAGGCAGTACGATGATGAATTGCATCTATAACCTCACTGAATCCCTGTCCTTGTCCAGCGTTAAGTCAGACATCCATACAGCACCTCATTGTATGAATATAGTACAAAGCAGTAGTCAGTTAATTTACTTTAGGGTTAAAGGTTTTGGCACAATTTTGCTTTTAGGAGCTGCACTGCAAATAAGGACCAGTCTTTTATTTGTTGCAAAGATTTATACATTAGCAGGAATTCAGCACAGTGAAAGTGAAAGTAGTACTCCTGTTTATTTAAAATGTGAAAGTGCAATGAAAATCCCTGAATACTCGTCATAAATAAACATCATCTCAATCTTGATCAGAGTAATCATTATGATTTAGTTGTGCAGCCCTGCTCACATTACAGCAAAATGCATTTGAATAAAAAGCAAGTCATTTTTGTGGTATCCTACAGGCAAAAATACAAAGCGAAAGAAAAGTATGTAGCAGCCTCAGTTGAATGGGGTGATTAGTCCATTCCAGTGCAGCAAAGCTTTTAATGTAGAAAGCTGCAGGGATTTGACCTTGTGCAGTCCTAACCTGTTTCTAACACACCACAATAGCCAGCTGAGTTACTGAGGCACCTCACTTCCTCTCCTTTTAATATTTGAAACCAATCAAATATGCATTCTTTGTCAGGTCTGACTCCCTCTGTGGCTTCTGCCCATCTCCCTGCGCTGCCTCTGCTAGACAGCAAAATGATTTATTATTCATTCGTTCTGCAGGGAAACGAACACACACACTTTATTCCTGCACACACACACGCACACGACCCATGCCACAGGAAGGATCTGCCAAAGCGGTTCCCTGCGTGGTCTTTCCAAAGCTCATGTTTTTCGTAGTTGTGTGTCCTCACAGTGCTTTTGACCCACACAAAAAAAAAATGTTCGTGAACTGTTTCTGACCTGCGCTGAAATTTCTAACGATTCACATCAGCTGAAAATAGCTCTGGCTCGTTTATGTGTTTTTCCAAGTTGGATCGCTCTGTCTGGATCTACAGTTGCCAAGTCAGCACTGGTCATAATTACATTAGAGCTTTTCACACTGGGAGTCACATTAAGAAAATATGTGCTTCCACACAAGTTGCGTAATATGTTAATGTGGAGAATTAATCCAAATTGCTGCAATAGCTTAATTTAATAAGTCACTTTTCTTTGAAATGGCCATTCAGTTGAGCCAAATCTGGGATTGACTGGACATACCAAAGTTACTGGTCTTCATCTCCATCACAGTGGTGCTACTTTGTCTATTGCATCTTCTTTAGCTGGGTATACACCGTGCAATTTTGGGCTGTCCCAGACGAAAGATGACCAACGTAAAAGGAATGTGGCAATATCTTTGGTTGTGGCACACCAACGGTGTTCTTACATCACACTGAGAGCGGCTCAAAGACAGCTGTTCTCATGATCTTGCAACCAAAGACAGCCTGGAACAAAAGTATAACAGTGTCAGAAGTTTAGGATAACCATCTCACAATGTGAGTGCTGCTACGATTTGCATCTACTCACCAACCAATAGGAAGCCAGAAATGTACGTTCATGTGTGCTTTTTTTGCAAACTTAGTAGGGCTGCACGATTCTTGCTAAAACAAGGAACAAGTATTCTCCCCTTAAGAATTGAGATCACGATTCTCTCACATGTTTCATAATTTTTTCAACAAAATCTTTTATGGCACTCTTAGAAGCGCAAGTTAAAAAAAACAAAAAAAACCATCACGCTCTAGCAGAGGCATCAGATGGAGCACAGCGTCACTCTTGGTCTGGCCATCTTTTTTCTTTCGCTTGAAAACTTTCTGACTCAGGCTTCTCTGAGTAGGCTAGTTCATCTGTGTCTGCTTGTTCGACACATGCCATGTGGGGTTAGTATCGTAGCAGGGACTGACAGCAGAGCGTTGTGAATGAGGAAGAGACATGAGAGAACATGGACTGAGTTGTATTAATGAATGCTGATTTAATAGTGTGTTTTGCTTTACATCGTGTAAGCGTGATTGATATAGCAGTTGTTCGGAAGCAAATGAGTCAGCACTTGAATTAAGGATGGGTATCGTTAGGATTTTATCAATACTGCTACTCTTACTCATGCTTCTTATCTGCAAGAGATTCCTTGAGGTGTGTATGCTTTTGTACATCACATGATGGTGACATTCAGTTTCCCTTCTGAGGGATTAATTATGTCGTATCGTATCACATCAATCTGGTGCTTTTAACAGTACTCTTATCAGTTCTTTTTCAATACTAAATATTTAATTTTTTAAAAATATAATGCTTAAAAAATAGTCAATTCAGAACAGGATTAGAGTGGAATATTTTAAATATAACAAATGGGAGAGAAGCTCCAGTGTGATAATAAATAACACCAAAACTTTAAGAATTTGACCCCGCTTGTTTTGATACCAGGTTTCGGTACCCATCGTGTGAATGCAGCAGGACAGGAGCTAGGAATAGGAGCTAGTGAATCATCACATGGAAAATTGAGATAATGTTTTGTTTTGTTTTTTACAATTAATCGGACAGCTCTAATACTTGTTACTACTGCTGACCTTAAGCTCTCTTTGCAAAAATTGGCAACCAGAGTTGGCTTTTTTCTCTTTGCCATACCCGGGTGCACATTCTTCTCCTCTTCCTTGCATTTTTTTTCCAGTTCATATAAATACCATTGCAAGGGTTCAATTCTTGCTAATCTTCAAGGACTATAGCGGCGCAGATTGATGACATATGTTGATGATGTTTTCTTGTATATTGACTTGCGTTGTGGCCTACAAATCAGTACGTGTGATCAATCTGCATGCATCAAACCTGATGTCGTACCAAAGTTTATTAGATTCACATCGTGCAGAGTGGCTGCAGTAAACTTAGAAGATTGCTGAAAACTCAGTCTGTAGGAGGCTTTAGAGACGCGGCACCAAAAGGACAAATATGGAAATGATTTCATGAGGTGAACATGATCAGTGATCTCCTGTTTTCAGTACACGTGTCTTTACTTTGCAGCAGTAACACGCATGGTGCTCTTTCAGGCTGCTAATCGCATTTGAATCAGACAAACAGCCGTGTCCTTTTTAATTAGTCATGGTACCATAAATGCTTCTTGGTTATGTGGGTGTGTTGAGCGTAGTACAGTAATGACACTGAAATCCCCCTCACTTCATTATTCACTCTGAACTTCAGAAGTCTTGCTTGTTAAAGCTTTGTTGTTTCCATCCACAGGTTGCTTAGCTACAACATTTCCCACCTGGAAAACAAGTTTGCTGTGATCCATGCTGCTCTTGGCGATGATAGCCCAGGGACATGGCAGCCAGAATTAAAGCTAGAATTAAAAGACAGGCCTTGTACATGTTACTACTCATTATTTTTAACTTGTCTGTCTCTGCACGGCAAGCAGGCTAAGGTGTGTGGGAGGAGTGATCATAAGCTGTTCGAACTGACAACACAGCGGCTCATAGTTTTCTTCAGACGCTGCTAGACTCTGTGTAGCTTGACCTAGATGGGAGGCGACCCGCATGATGTGTCTTTAAGTGCCCTGGCGATGGTGTGGGAAGAAAGGGAGGCTATTGAATGAGCCATACACAACCATGACACTGAATGCAGCTCAACCTACTGAGTCTGCCACAGCTCTTTCATGTCTACCAGCCAGAGCGATGCATGACACAAACTGGCTTCTATGTTTGTCCGTAACTTTCACATGAGTTCTGCCACACTGTCATATCGTATCCTAATTGTTTACATGGTTGGCATGAAAAGGCTTCCTCTGTTGCATGTGTGGTCAGCATGAGAGGGGGAGGGGCTAAATTATAGAATGTTAGAGAGCTGCAGGAGATAATCATTGCCATTAGACTTCCATGTTTTGAGGACACTGACCGTCTGCTGTGTATGACTTTATAAGGGACTTACAATGTCATATATATAATTCTAGAATTTGGGATGTTCATATTAAACATGGCCATAGTATCAAATAATGAGGTGAAAGTATGTCAAAGTAATCCCTGTAAGCAAAATGCTGAGGACTGCTCTGAATGCAACATTTCCAAAGTTTTTTTTTCTACTTTCGTCAATTGGCCGACATCAGGTCATCTGTTTCAGGGCACAGCACGCCCACACACACAAGACAGTTTTCATTCAACCACTCTGGTCAGGATTCTGTTCGTGTTCGATATGTCTCACAGAAAGTGCTTTTTCAGCTGTGAATGAGTTACATATTTTATACATATTATGTTTTATTTTTCACTCTGATGTCCTGCTGCTGCTCAGCTCTCTGTGATTTACAGTTTCTAATGGAAAGGTTTCTTTCCTTGTTGCTAAAGTAGCCGCTACTGCTAGTTAGCCGTGCACTCCACCGCTGTTTGAGCTCCCAGCACAAGCAGAGTCAGCTGCATGGCTAATTGAGCAAACTGGCACTTAATGGCTAAAGTATCTAAAAACAAGTGAATCTTTGTCCATCAAGGCACTCTGTAAATCGCCTAAAGTTGAGGCGGAACAGCCGGAGAACATCGGAGAGGAAACCTGAAAATATTTCATCCACAAAATACGATCCAGTTTCACCAAAGTCAGTGAATAAAGTTATTAGTTGTGTGTATTTGTTACCATAATCAATCCCCAGAAACACTCTCGCTGCCTCTGTCATTTTTCTAATCTAATTCTTGTCTCATTTGTGGTCAGATGAACAGTAAATGAGTCAAATTCAGTGCCCAATATCCCTATTTTCCAGACTAAGACGGCACTCAGAAGCACTGCACTTGCATAGCCAGATCTGTCTCTGTGCTAACTTACCAGCTAGTGGCTAAAATAGCCACTAACAAGTAATACTATCTAAACTCTGTAGTGTAAATAGCCGAAAGTTGAGGCAGAGCAACCGCAGGACATTACAGGGAAGTGAATAAAGTTGTGTTTTTGTACAGTAATCAGTAATCCCACTCAAAAAAAACCAATTGACTACAAGATGAGGAAACCAGAGGTGCAAATGTACCAACTTGTTTTAGGACTCTCTTTCCCTTTGTAGTTGATAGAGACCAGAACAGAGCTAAAAGAGTGAATATTTGACTCAGATTTATTGGGTGTCCAGAAATGCCACTCCAAATGACTGCTTTATAAAATGATAAAACGTGAATGTTGTGTTTACAGCTTGTTGTGCTGCCCTCAAATGGCCAACCCAATCAATGCAGGCTTAACTGTGTATATTCTAAGACTATTTGTCCCCAAATGTACTTACACTTTAGCACAAACTGATAGCTTGTGTACCCAAATACTTGACGACAGACAAGAACACAGTGTCGCACGGACAGAGCAGCCTTAGCACTTCACCAGTATTAGAGAGGAGACAAGTGAAAGATTTTGTTTCAGTGTCTGCGTGTAGCTGTTGAAATGCCTCCTTAAGAACCATTTTTGAGAATTATTCAACATATGAAATATTCTTAAAAACCTTTGAGAGTTTTATCAGATTTTAATCCCTCAGGGTCATAATACAAGTCAGAGGCACACTAAAAAAATGTTACCTCTCTGCATTTGATTCTACCTTGAAGTCTTAAGTATTGGCCGTAGAATGACATACCTGACATAATAACTTTTTACTAATCTCTATAACATTTATAAGCCAACCTTCTCTTCTCTTCTCTAAGAGTTTTTCCTGTGTTTTATTCCCTCAGGTCGGACCACCTGTACGTGTTCTTCATGCAGTGGAGCCCGGATATGTACGGTGAGGGGGTCAGGGGGATGGGACAAGAGCCAGGGTTTATGGTTGTCAAGAAGAACGAGGTGTCAGAAACAGCTGAGGACGAGCCCATCACTGACCTCAATGTGAAGGAATGGGAGGTAAGGTCTGCACAGCTGAAACTGTCCCCTCACCTTGCTTAAAGTGCACTCGTTGTGTTGTCTGAAGCCTTGCAGACATGGATTAAGTACAGTTAATCCATAACCTGTGAAACCAGAATCTTACGTGGTGTATAGTATATTTAAGTTTATTGTTATATGTTAAATTACATGTTTAATAATTGTGTTGATTTGCTTTCATTATGCAATGCATAGTGCAAACTTATCATGCTGATCTTGGTTTTAAATCCATCAGAACTGTGTAATTGTTTTGTATTCTGCTTTTGTATTTTGCACTTCTCTGTACTGCTGGTATTTCTTGATTTGATTGTAAATTTTTGTGGGGAACTTTCTCCCACATGTAAGTTGTGTGAACACCTGCTTTGCTTGGAAATGCGCTTCTTTGAGCTTCCAACCAAAGTGTTTTGCATGTTTGTGTAATTGTTTACTCCTCTCAGTTGGTGTATTGTACAGTAGCTTCATCACATGTTGTGTGACTGTCACTCATGTTGGTCAGCATTTGGCAACTTATTTTGCTGAATGGCAACAGGCTGACACCGTTATGAGTTGCTCAACATATGCAGAGTAAACATTGAGCAATCCCCAAACTCATGGCACTGATGTGGGTTCAATCTGTCTTCCCTTTTTTTGTCACACTAAAGTGTCTTTATTGCACATTTACAGAATGTGGAAGTAAATCTAGGAAGTACGGATGAGGGATATCCATCTCGATTTTCAGCACTGTTGGTGCCCGTTGCAGCACAACGTGGATGGGTTTTGGTCAAGTGAGATTGTTTACGAGCCTGTGGATAATGAAAAGGACGCATTCACTGTATAAAGAAATTGATACGGTGGAAGCAGTGCCCTGGATTTAAATTTTAATGTAAATGAATGATGTAGGAAACAAAGTGGACTGATTTGTTTGTCCCTGGACATCTGGCAAACAGAGGCTCAGTGATCCATTACATTTGAATAAGTAAATAGGAGCCTGCTGCTTTAGTATGTCCTGTTGACCATACATGAATTCTAAGCAGCACCTTTTTTTGCATGGAACTGGAATCAAATAGATGATGTGCTTTACTAACAGAGGTTTATCTAACTAATATAATAATAATATAATATAATAAATTTTATTGAAGTTTTTTGAGTAGCAAAAAAGGCTTAATCTCACTATACAACCCTGTGTTGTATAATGTTAAGTAAATTTACCTTTCATCTTTTCTAATAGAGTTCTATTTAACAGAACACTGAAAACATGACTTATAAAGCTAATTTACATTCCATGTGTATTTACTGATTGATTCAATTCAATTTGATGTGAGCTATTGACATTTTACCCCTGTTTTTAAGTCTGGGAAATTATGTGTCAAAATCCATAGAAATGATACCTCATGGGATAGCGGTGTTGCTGTTTCTTTAAATCCTGTCGGTTATGGGGTGGGACCATCACTTTTGTTAACCAATGGGAGGCAGGTTTCCCTCCTGTCCCGTGTTGTTATTGGTTTTTAGCGATGTCGTACAAACAGTCGGCGTAGAGACCCCATTGGAAAAAAAAAAATGTTTCTATTTTAGTCAAGCAGGCTGCCAGGCTTCGTACTAACTCCGTCTGCTTGTCTCGGGGCCACACGGGGAGAACTTAAAGGATCTGTAATGTGACTTTCCAGCTCCAACTCGCCCTGGAAGCAAGACATGTTTTCTAGGAGGGTGAAAGAACAAGAGAAACGGCTGACCCCGAAGTACACCTGTGTATGTGTCGCGTGCCTACTTCATGCTTTCAGTCTCCAGCTACGTATATTTATGTGTGCTCTCTCGCTGTTGTTGTTGTTAGCAAGCCGTGCTAGCGAGGCTAGCGAGGCTAGCTAGCCTGCTAGCCATTTAGCCGGTCCGGTCTAGTCCAGTGACTGGTGATAAACAAAGTGTCCACTATCTGACCACTGTTTGTCAGTCAGGACGGTGCTCTCATCTGTCATCTGTCCTCTCTGCTCCGTGTGTGTGCCTCTGTAAGCTGTCTCAAAGTTTCCACTGCTAGGTGCCAGTTCAGAGATGCAGCTCCTGTTTTGCCCAGTTTGTTCTGTCACACATTTCCAGATATTTCTCAGACTTAACAGAGATCATGTTGACTTTCTAGTCGTTTAGTGCCTGTTAATTAGCTACTTGTGCTGTATGACACAGTAGTTAATTCACCAGTCACATCCAAACGCTGACCTTTTTCATGACATTGATCTCTTAAGATAAAAGGCATTTCACATTGAAAAGTCTGCTGCAAAGCGGGCTAGCATGCTGCTAGCTAAGCTTACCCTTTTTCTAGGGACAAATGCACTAAAGTGCCTTCAGCTGGAGGTGAAGTGAGGCACAGATGTATTTTTTATGAGGGCTGTAGTTTACCCTCTCTGCTACATTATTGAGAGCTGTAAAGAGGCAGCTTGTTACCAAAAAAGTAATTTACACCAAAAGTAACAAGGTGAGTGAAGGATCACAAGTAATTAAAGGCAGCTTATGACATCTGTGCCCAGGCAGTTTGATTTATTTATTTGATTTATTGATATGTGGACCTCTGTGGTATTGATGGCTTTGTTTGTTTATCTCGTGCATGAGGCTTTAAATATCTCTCATGTACTGAGACACAGTGGACTATTACACGCCAACGTGTATTCAGTGGCAGAACAGAGGCAGCAGCTCTCAGTGGAGCATGCAGCGTGGGGTGTAACTTTGTTGGAATGTAGCCATGCTTAGTAGGTCATTGTTTTGGTCTGTCTGGGCTGTAGTTTTGCCGATTGTTGTTCCTGACAAACAGGGAGTGGGTTAATGCTCACGGCCTTGGCAAGTGTTATTGCATCAGTCAAACACCAGCTATATTTTGTTGTGTGTTCCAGCCGTCAAAAACTTTCAGCATTTCAGAACAGATTTCTCACTCCCAAAAAATGTCATTTCTTTTGTTGGATCTTTTGCGTTTTGGGTTGGCTAGAAGAAGGGTGTATGGTTCTAAAGTTTGCTTTCTGCTGCAGTTTCTATTCTTTGGTCTGCGTTAAAGGGAAAACTTGGCACCTTTCATGGGATGTCCAGTCAGTGTTGTATTGAAGCAATAAGATGAGTTCTCCTGCTGCAAAATCTGTTGTTCCTCCTGCATCAGTGAAGTCACAGTCATGTAGTTGGTGTTAAGGAAGAACTACAGGCTATTTCAGCTTGGATTTCTTGTCTCTGCGACTGGATAGCCAGAGGGGGTAATAGATGAGTATTTTTGTCACCTAACGCTATGTTTTGGCCAACAAAGTAATAACTACAGGCTAGGGTGGCGATACACGGCTACATAGATGTGGGCATCAGAAGCTTGCCTAGTATATTTAGACACCGCCGGCATGGCTCCACCAGCAGGAGAACTCAGTTTTCTGGATAATTATAGGACAAGCAAACACTGAGAAATGTATTGCTTCAATTAACTATATTTACCATCAACACTGACTTGACATCCACATAAAAAATGCCAAATTTTCCCTTTAACTTTAAAACAACTGGCGCATCTGGTGGAAGTGATATTAAACATATTACACAAACATGCAAAACTACTGATTACTCTGAAATGCCCCCATCCTCTTCACTTTTAGTCACAGTAAACTCCGCTTATAACAGTGGCCTTCAGCCTTTCTTAACAATTTGTTTCTTCAAATTTCGGACATCTGCCAGAAATTTGTTTGAATCGCACTACTTAGTGCGTATAGTACCCTCCAAAACTCACCCTTTCCTTCCCATGGCCAGCGATAGATCTGGCAGAATTTTATGTTCCACTTGTTCCTGTCTTTGTACTACCAGGTAGTGTCTCTGACGGAGTACCACCGTCGGATCGATGCGCTAAACAGCGAAGATCTGCGCTCGCTCTGCAAACGACTCCAGGTGCCTTGACCAGCCCTGTCTGCCCCCCTCTCTCTGCTCTGCCCAGCCCTGCTGCTGTCCGCACCCGAATGGTCTCACATAGGCTCCATACTGCAGGCTGTAGCTGCTGCTGATGTCGCTTACTAACCTCAAAAAACACATGTTCCTCTTGATTTACATAAGACTTGTGGGTTTAGTAGGTTTCATGGCGTTTGGGCTCACAAATGCTATTCAAAACTTTCTTTAAGAGATACATTGGGAATAACTTCTCGAACATTTGACTGAAAATATTTTTTATCAACTCATTACAGAGAGCTTGTTTGGAGGGATTTTTCACGTGACAGCAGCCTTATCTCCATGTGTCAGGCTTCTCTTCTTAAACTTGTTGTCATGGCGTTTAAGTGCTTCAGCCTTACTAGATCAGTCTGGTTATAAGGTAGTTATTGCTAGCTGTCTGTGCTGGTTGTAGGCAAATATGTAGATTTTATATAGGCCACACAGGAATTAGTGTTGCTGTAGGAAATCCCCCTTTTAAAAATAAAATAGTCTTTGATGCTCAAATGAGCTGAATGTAAAGAACGTGGCCTGCGTGAGGACTGAGCAAGAGTATCGAGGGATAAAGAGACGGTGTGTTTGTGAGAGGCTGGAAGTAAGACTCCCCTGTCAGGGTGAATGATGTTTTCTGAGGACAATGCAGGTAGGCCCTATTTGAATGAGAACTGAAACATGAGAGCATCCCAGCCACCAGTGGTGAAGCGCTCCACAATCAGCCTCTGTTATCGAGAAAGATAAATAACCCAAACAGTCCATTGGTCGGAGAAAATGTCAAACAGTGGAGTGCAAATTATTCATTGGGTTGATTTCCTATTCACTTTGCATTCTCCTCTCCCAGACAGTGTCTCTGCCCAGCTCTCTCCTAGTCCTGCCAAACCAATCCCTAGTCATCTGGCATCGGAAAGTGGCAGGAAAGATATTCAGCTGTCATCATCAAATTGTTGGATGATCAGTGTGTTGCTAGCAAACACTGCGTTTATAATTTTGGCAGGAAAAGTGTTGTATTTAAAATGGGAGCTTTTGTTGCTCAGGTTAGGCTATGGTTTAAGACTAGTTTAACCTGCCTTCATCCTAGAGCTGTTTAGTTAAACCTTTTCTGCTGTGCTTTATATAGCCTCACTAGTTAAATCTCTTGAATAAGTAGCTTGATATGATCCAAACAGAATTTTAGATTGTTGACAGTAGCTGTAATTGAACCCACCCAGTATCAGTGCATCGTGTAAGTTATACTACTCCTTGTCTTTAAGTGTATGCATATCTGACATTTATTTGTACTTGTAGATCACCACCAAGGAAGAGGTGAACTCCAAGCATGGCGCATCCATCAAGACAGAGCTGGAGCCCGAAACATTCAAACCCAACCTCAGAGAAGCCAGTGACCTCCTGGAGGCCGACCAGATAGAGAAGGTACAGAAACCTGTTCTAATGCAACATGCTACAAGCAATACATGTATCTTAATGCTAGTCAAATAATAAGGATAGTGTTATTCTTATGGTCAACAAATCTCATGAAGAGACTAATACCAACATTGACTTGATTCTACAAGTGTGTATCAAACCCTGATATGTTATTCTTTCATGCCATATAGCTCCATTGTTGTACAGAAACTGTTAAAAACACGTCAATGAACCATGCTGTTGCACAGGGAGACATTATGCCTGTGTAGAATCTATTTTTTCATTTTACTGGCGTATACAGTAAATGATGGTATTGTGTTTTAAAATTCTTATTTAACCTGCTCAGTTAGGCAAACCTAAGATCCTTCGTTACGTTGGTGGCAGCGGCGTTTCTTTTCTGCCACGACTGTTAGTGCGTTTCTTTCAATCATGTTATTTGCACTATTGTTTTCGTAGCTTAGCTTTCACAGTATAGCTAGCTGGTTAACTTTTGTTTCAAACCTCAGAGACTGAATGCACCTAAGTTATGGACGCATTGTTGAGAGAAAGACCCTTTTAAACCTGGCATGCGATGTAGCTTATGTCAGAAGCTGGGGATGTGAGAGTTTACCTGTTTTGTCTGAGTGAGACAGTTGGGGTCTACCGTCAGAGCGACACTGGGAAGTGACTACAGTGTGGCACATCCTGTGCACTACAGTACATCACCTCATACCGTATCTTCGTATCAGTTAAATAGAAAGAGGAGTAGGGGTAAGTGATATGGCCCTAAAATAATATCATGATATGTTAGGGTATTTTGTGAAAACGATATTCTTGATGATCTGACAAAACACTGAAAAATATTTTTGTTTTAGAACTTACAATAGTTGTTGAGCTCTCCTCGAGTGCCTCTGCTTGAGGTGGTGACATTTGTTGTTTGTATTGCCCCTTTTTGCTGTTAGTTTTCGTGCACTTCTTTCATCTTACCATATCTTATTTTACCAAACCATTTCCACACTACTGAAGTTGTTTCCCTTTTTGAAAACAAGTTTTCCACTGTGGAGCCACTAGCAATATTACTTTTGCATCACAAAATGAATTTTCTTGCCTGTGAAAAAAATTATTTTGAGTAATGATATGATATACCCCTATAAAAGAGCATCTCTCTTTTTTAAGGTATTAAAAATCGAACCTTTCTATGCCTGGATTTCTAAATACCCTGGTTTACTGTAATTCCTTGATACTGCCCGAGCCTAAGTGATATGTTCATTTATTTCACAGAACTTGGGCACTGTCATTGTATTTTAATTCAGTCCAGTATACACTATTTGCATACTTCTTACATACTCCTTGGTGCATTAATCTGCTTCTGAAAATGGCTGAAAATTTACTCCTGTTTGAGTAACATTTTATTAAAATGCTGTAGTGCCTTTTTTAAATGAATTACATTGTTTAGGGCTGGACTATATGGACAGAATCATATATCTCAATATTTCTGTATCAAATATCTTGATATCGATATTGAGACAATATTTTATGGATGACTATTGGTGCTTTCACAAAATATTGACAAGCTGAGATTATTGATAATCATCAGTAATGTGGATAATATGAATCAGACATTAAACATAAAATAAAGTCTGTTAAATTCAGAAAATGACAAAATTATATAACTTGCTGCAACATATAAGAAACTGTGCCAACTACCACTCCTTCTCCACAACATCATGAGTGTAGTTTATTAGAAATCAAACTTGTGAACACTAGACCAGTGAGGTGCTCTCGTGTTGTTGTGTCTTGTTTGTCATTATTATGTTTATTAAGTGTAAGAGCTTCTGCTGCTGCTCATCATCGACATTATGTTGTCATGCTATTTGTTGTACTGTCACACTAGCTGTTGATTTGTTGATTGTTGTCTTGCCATTGTTGATTCTGTGCGTCAACTGTCTGTCTGTCTCTCTGGTCTGTGTAGTGCAGGCTTTGTTTGTATCTGCATATTTTTCGCTGCTTTTATTGTTGATTGTATGTTTCAGCGCTTTCATTCTTGACGTCTGTGCTTTCAAGCATTGACTGCCCGGGGACTACAGATGAAAATTAGCCTTTCTGGCTCTCTGGCGTGTTTTCAGATATGTTATTAATACGCATTGTCCCTGTCAAATCAAAACATCACTTTGCTGTAATGCAGCCTTTAAAACCAGGAAAAGGCATGGCTTATGCCATATCGTGATATCCAAAATCAAAGACAATATCATATCACAATATCAATATAATATCAATATATTGTCCAGCAGTACATACGTTGTGTTATTATAAACTAAGCATCCATATATATATATTTATATAATATATATATATATATATATATATATATGTTACCTGTTTTTGGGCTTGGTCGCTACAGAGGAGATAGTACTGAACTAATTCATCACTGCTTTTGGTCTTTTCATGACATTTGTCTATAATAAGAAAAATCTTTTTTCAAGTTTACTAAACTTATCCATGAAATGGATATGTTCCATCTCAAATGTAGTCTGTGTGTCATGTGGTTTGCTTGAATGCTTCCATGCAAATACTGAGGACTTGCTGGTTATTTCACTTAGAAATTTGGTGCATGTGAAACAAATCAAGTCATCCACTCCTGCGGCTGCCTTTCAGGATCAGTTTCTAAACAGTTTACTTGACGAGTAGTCAGAATGTATTCACTGCTGTGGGGGAATACATTCAGGTGGAAGCATAGGTAACTTGATGACTCATTATTTCAGAAACAGGAAGCTATAAGCTGTGTTCAGTGGGTTGTTCAGTGAGTGGTGACAACATGAACAGTATGTATGATGAAGGATTACAACAGAGAACAAGTGAAGAAACTATTGATTTATTTTTTGCTGAATCATTTAAAGGAGAAATATTTCATATTTTTTTGTATTAAATCATAAACTGACCATTATATATCATCAGAGATTAAGGAAACATGTAGAACTGCAACATTTAATTAATTGATTATTAAATTAGTCAAAAACTATTTTGCTAATCAGTTTGAGAAATTTATTAAGAAAAATTACATGACATTTGACATTTCATAAACCAAACAACTAATTGATTAATCAAGAAAATAATTGTTGCAGCCCCAGAAAAAATTCTAAGTTGAAACACCGGCTTCTCCAACAACAATGATAAGCCAGCATGCTCTTCTTTAAAATTTCTATCCTGGACCACAGCAATTGTTTTTGTTTTCCTGTTTCATGTTGAATAGTTCAAATTAAAGCCAAATGTTCACCAAGTGAGTTAGTGTCTGTTTACGAGTCATAAAAAAAGTCATCAATAGTCTTTAAGAAGGAGTAGATGTTTTGATTATGTTAAATTGAGCAAAACGTTAATGGAGTCTGGCAGGCAGTGAGACAGGCCGTCACTGAACTCAGACTCCAGAGTGTGTATTTTCAGAGCAGTGAGCTTTTGTGACACATCATTGCTTTTCATTGTCAAAAATGTAGCCTGATGTTGCGCTCTTCTTGTGCTTCTGTCAAAGCTGCCTGAGCTTCAAGTGTGGGGAGGAGAAGGCAGGTGGAAACAACTGGCTTCAACCATAGATTATAACCTAAATAGGGATTCAGCCTAGTTAATATACTGCTTAGTACACTGTTTTGACTGCAGTACTCGTATTTGAACAGTAGGCACTTATATGTTTCTCTTTTAATGAAACCTAACTTCAGAGACAACTTGTGCTGTGTTTATGTAAGGAAACCATTGATAAATAAGTTTTTTCTTTAAAGACAACACCTGCATAAAGTCTCACAAATAATCACAGCGAAAGGCACTGGCTGACATTTCTGAGTCATTAACCTTGTATGTTGTGTATGTTGTTTTGAGGTCTAGTGTGTGCCTCGAAGGCACTGCAGGTTAATACACCCGCAGACACACATGCACAGCTCCAAATGAGTCCCAGTTGCCACATTGACCAATAGATTGCCAATATGTGGCTTCCTTTAATCACCCTGAGGATGGAGCTCGGGCCCGGCTCACAGCAGAGCAGAGCAGAGCAGAGCAGAGGTGAGCCAAGCTGGGGCTCATCTGCTTGTGGCTTCGTTTCCAGCCTGCTGATTACGCGGCTGCTTCAGCAGCTCCACCGTTTGAGGATGTGCTGAGAAGACCAAAAGGGCTGATGAATTATTGGAGAGTGAACAGAAGGTTTAATGGCCTTTGTTCCATACAGAAGAGATGGTGCAGCATACTGTAAAAAGTTGCCATGTTTAAGTCTGTGTCTGTTTTATCTGTCCATTAACGTGAAGCGTGTAGTGCACTGCCTTCCCCCGGCTCCCTGTGCACCACAGCCACTGTTAATCCTTGAGTCTGTCAGCAGCAGGGCAGCAGGCCCTCTCAGGGAGTGCTGGACCTCTCCTTCTCTTGAGACGCCTCTGTGTTTGGAGCCCTGTTACTCTTCTTTAAACGCCAGACGATGTTAAAAGGTCGCTGCAGATGTAATTGAGCATTGGTAGCAGTGACCTTTCAGTGTTTCATTTCCTTTCTCTTCTCTCCCTCCTCCATCTTTCCTTTTTCTTTATTATTCCCCCCCACACTCACACAGCTTGCCAGGAATCTCCCACCACGGACCATTGGGTACCCGTGGACGCTGGCTTTTGGCACATCAAAGCATGGCATGAGCATTAAGACGCTGTACAGAGCCATGCAGGGCCAGGACACCCCAGTGCTCATGGTGATTAAGGACAGCGATGGCCAGGTAAGCTGTTAATTCAGCACAGCGGTAGTGCAGTGCGATATGTTGGAACTCAGTCAGAGCACTAATCTTTTTCTAATTGTTCTCTTTTCAATGCCAGAGTTGCATCCTCAGCACACAGTACTCAGTTGTTCTTCGTTGTGTCTTTGTTTCCAGGTGTTTGGTGCGTTGGCATCTGAGCCCTTTAAAGTCAGCGATGGCTTTTATGGCACAGGGGAGACCTTCCTCTTCACCTTCAATCCAGAGTTTGAGGTACACCACCTTCCTTGCTTGCCCACTCACAAAAAGTTTTTCAAAAATTGAAATGTATTTTTAAAGTTGGACATTTGAACGTGCAGTTAATCCTGTGAAGACTGAGATGCTTGTTTGCAGTGAGCCGAAATAAAAGCCATAATGACCAGAGTGTTCATTCTTTTTGGAGCAGAAAGCTAAGGCATCTGTCTTTTGTGTCATCACATTGTATGCTCGTGATGACTTTATTGTGTTGCATTATATGCGGTGCAAAACATAAGCGGTAGCACAGTGAAGTAGCACCAGAGGAGCAGAAAAGCAGGTTGAGTCAGTGGGTCTGAACCATTTCCACACAGGTGTACTCCTGCGGTGCCAAGTAGGCAGAGTCTGCACGCCATGTAAACAGTGTCTCAGCCGATGCACAGGTCAGATGCCCCACTCATTTCAAGCAGTGAAAGCGTCATACATGCCTACCTTGACCACAAGGCCCATACAAAGACAAACAATTGAAGGGACATTTGTAAGACACAGGACTAATGAATATCATTCGGGCTTACATAAAATTATATTATGAATATTATTGTCTATGCTGGCAATTATTTATCAACTGGGAAAGCTTCTATGGACTCTGCATTTTAGGCTAACTTTGTTTTATCAGCTGACAGTTAAATGGTTTCTGCTGCTAGCTGACAGATGACACTCTGAAATTTTTTCCGACCCTCATGTTACATGTTAAGTGCTGTACCAGCGCACTAAAATCAGGTGGACCAAAACAAGTAGTTTTGAGAATAGCTTAGTTTAGCTTTTTGGCTTAGGTTCTGCAGATTTTCAGGATATGAAGCACTTTAAGATAATCTAGGCAATGACATCACACAAAAATACCAGTTTAGGCACTATTTCTATTTTCTGTTGCAGATGCAAATGCCTTTGCACTCTACGAATAAAAATGAGCTTAAATATATTGTTGAAATAGACACATGAAGTTAAGAAATATTTTGTTCTTGTTTCTACATTTAGAAATCTTTGTGATGAATGTTTTGCGTGTTTATTTAGTCAAAGTTGCTGATCAGATGTCTGATTTTTTGCTTTTCTTATGACAGTTTGATTCACAGTTTATTGACTCGTATAACCTTATAAAGTTAAAGGTCAACTTTATTGTGACATATACAATTATACAGAGTACAATTACTCAGTCAGATTCAGTCTCTGCTTTTAAACCATCATGAGCAGCAATCATGAGCAGCTCCTGGAGTCCAGCTCCAGATCTAAGCCAGCACCTTGGTCAGGAGTACTGACTGGAGAATTGACCTAGCATACACAAAAAAAAACAAAAACAGTGAGGCGAAAGTGCTAACCACTGTGCCGCCCTTTTAGCTTAGGTTTTACTGAAGCGTTTGAAGATACTCCAAGAACTGGCTTCACAATAAGCAAAAATAGCAGTGTAGGCACTGGCGGACCATTTCTATTGCAGAGTTCAGAATACTTGCTGGCTGACTTTGTTTTAAAGCCGTACCAATCCATATTTTTATATGAACAACGGATCAAATGTCTGTGTAATGGGAAAAGCATCAGTTGTAGTAACACAACCACAACCCAACTCTCCAGTTCTCCTCAGCTCTACAGGAGTTTTAGCATGTTTTCGCTCATTGTTTCGCTTTTCTCGGCCCACAGCTTCACTCTTTTAGTTCAGTCTCGTCACTCTCAACAACTTAGTTTCCTGCAGTAGCTGTTTTCAGTGAAAAGGCTTTGATAAACAGACTGTAAACTACCTCCTCAGCACCAAGTGGCACACACATGTAGTAAGCAACTAGTTGTTGAACATAGTGGAGCATTTAGCAGCTAAAGAGCCAGATGTTTGCCTCAGGAGTTTTAAGACAAAAACAAGTGAACAGGAGAATATCGGACTTGAATTCATCAGGTGGACACAAACATAACTTCAACTGAATGCTAATGTTGCTCCGTATCTGCTGGATGTTTATATAATTCACTATATCAGCTTTGTAATGTGATAATATGTCAGTATTGCGTATCCAGCCTGTTTTGCTGCACACAAGTAGCAAAAGAAATAGTTATTAATACTTCATTAAAAGATTGTTTTTCTTCACATCAAAGGCTAGAGGCAGCATCTGAACTCAAACACACATTTCCACACAGACTGAATGCTGCTGTGTGGGACTGAAAACAAGTTTGAAGAAGACTCCTGTGTATACTTAATGCAGACTCTACATAGCTGTATAAAGCACTTAACGTAAGAGGAACATAAAATAGAATAATGAGACACGAGTGTAGTGTGATGCGCCATATGATTCATAATGTGAATATTCTTGCTTGTCACATGCTGTTCTCTGCATGTGACATTCACACATGCTGTGATAAATACTGTCTATACATCCTTATGCATGATGCAAATGCAATTCAAGTGGGTTTTTTTCTTCTTTGAAAAATTCTCTAACGTCTCACAGCTCAGTGGCATTTAGTGTTTTGTGACTCACATTCTTGGTTATGCTCTTGTTGAGAGTATTTACACTTGATGGATTCAACTGAGGGATGTGAATGGGCTGAAAGCAACACACTGAAAGTGACAGTTCTTTCATGTTTACTTTTACTTATAGGATCATTTGAAAAATGCTACACTCACATAACAATTCTCCATGTAGTGGCTTTAATTTCCTCATTAATGGCAACAAAATGTCTATCAAATGACTGATAGACGTGATTCGTACGTCAGAGAGGATTTTGACAGTCGTATTTAGCAAACTAGTGATGAGATATTTCCATCAGTTCTGTCTAATAGCTGTAACTGAATTATCAGACATTAACTCTGGATCCTCCCACTGAGGTAAACACGTGTGCACTCTGTTCTCATCAGGATAAAGACTACTGGACAGAGAATATTAGATTATGTCAACAACGAATATGTCATGTAATATCTTCTAACATACGCTCTATTGTGTCTGCGACAGGTGTACAAATGGACAGGAGACAACATGTTCTTCATCAAAGGAGATATGGACTCCTTAGCTTTTGGTGGAGGAAGGTGAGCCCAAGCTGCTTTTTACACAGTTCTAAGTTCCTAAATATTTAGTTTAATTAGAATCTGATGATGTGATATAGTTTAAAGTTAGGTTGCCAAATGAAATAAGGTTATTGATGAGGCAAATAAGTGATGTTGATCGTGTAAAATGTGTTTGGTTTCTAATCAGAGACACTTGTGCCCAGTTGCATTAAAACAACTTAGGCTTAAGGATTCCCTTAAATTTTTATATTTATATTTTCCTTAGGAAGAAGAGTTTGATAAAATCACTATAAGATGTTGTAAGAGAAAACCTTTTGATCTCTGTGTGTTTGCCCTTAGCTACTCAAGTATTCCCTTATGTGTTCCTTAAGCGAAGAGGAACATCAGGTGATAGCTCAGTTTATGGTGATTTAAGAAGAAAGGGAGATAACAAGACACATGTTTTGGTGCAAGGAAACCCCACTAGTGACTATAGACGATACACAACATGTGGAAGAGTATAGATTAGCTCTCACAACTTTGTAGCTAGGTAGCAAAACGTTAAAATAACTGCATTTCCAGTTTGTTTCACAGCAAGATGTCTCACATTGATTTTGTCAGTTACTTTTTGCCGTATCTTCTGCTTGTTTATTTGTTATGGCTGAGTTAAAGGTATAAGCGTTTTCCTTAAAAAACAATGTATAGGCTTATATTACACAATCCTTTTCAGTCATCACTTATGACCCACTAGAAGTGTGTGGTGGCAGCTGCATCTGCAGAGACTCTGCCCTCTGCCTGTATGTCTTTATTTTTTCTCATTATTTTTTTGTCCTCGGGACGTTTCAACAAACCAAAACTTTGGTATTTGACGTACGGATGCGTTTTAAAAACAGCTTGGACAAATCCTACTGACTCTTGCCTTTGAATTTACTTTGGATTCCACATTCTTTGAGGAAAACAACATTCTCCTCTTTTGTCCAGTTTGGCTTTTTTTCTTTTTGTATTCTCTTTGTTGTCTATTTTGGAGAAGCTAGCTAACAACTGACAATAGTGCTGTCCAGTAGAATCAAAGAATGAGAGGGAAGTATAACCATGGTAACTCAGAGCCTCAGTGTAAACACTGAGCCAAAGAGACAACTAAAACAGCTCTATGCAACACTCCTGAGTGAACCCCTTAGCTTAAGGAAATATTTTACTGAAGCGAGATATCCCATGGAGATATCATTTGTGGCCCCCATACTTAAAGGAGAAATCTGTAATATATTTATTGTAATAAATCATAAAATGACCATTACATGCCATCAGATATTAAGGAATGTTCTCCTATGTTCTCCTTTGAAATTTCTGTTCTGGGTCTGGGTGTTATTTTTTGCCTGTTTCACATTAATTAGAGTTCAAATTAATGCAGAATGTTCACTAAATGAGTGTCTGTTTATGAGTCGTAAGAAAACATTAATAATCTTGTAGTGTTCCTGCAGCCAGCCCGAGCTTCCCCGAGTCTGGAAAGGAGGGGATGGGGGGAAAACGCTCACTTCAGCCATAGATCACGTATTAATCAGCCTATTTAATATACAGTCTTGGCTCCAGCTTGCTATTTGGACTCATTTTTGCACACACGATTGTTCCATATTGCTTCTTTAACACTGTTTCTTCTCTTTCCTCTAGTGGTGAGTTTGGCCTGTGGCTGGACGGAGACCTCTACCACGGCAGGAGTCACTCCTGTAAAACATTTGGGAACCCCATGCTCTCAAAAAAGGAGGATTTCTATGTGCAGGACATAGAGATCTGGGCTTTCGAGTAACAAAACAGTGCACCACAGGGAAAAAAACAAGTCCTGCAAAGGGCAAAAACGGAGGAGTCCTCCTCCTTTAGAACAATGGCAACGTCCCAAACCTAACTGCACATCACCAGGGCTCCCCAGGCCGGAAGCCAGCTATTGGATGCTTGTTGTGCGTTACTACTGCAGTTATTACGGAGCTTTTTTTCTTTGTGAAAAATTACCTTTGTGTGTATCTTGTTACAGCCTTGTGCAGTGTCTTTGCAGAGTAGGGGGAGTGTGTGTAAAGCAGTGAAAACAGGTGGTGAAGATGAGGTCTTATCAGGGGGATGAGGAGAGGGGACCATCAAGGCCCTCGGAAGAGGAAAAAGACCATCGGAGCTCCTCTCAGCTGAGAGGCGGTGAAGATGATGGCGGCTGAGGTTTGGGACTGCTGCGAGAGAGAAGAGGGAAAGAACTGCCCTACTGGTCCAAGATTGTGTATCTGAACTTTACGGAAACCTCGAGGAGGCACCCTCTCAGACCCCCTAGAACTCTGTTCATTTGGTTAGGATGTTTAACTCACTGTGCTGTCAGCCTTGACGGAGAGAGACCCAGTTGTAGAGGGGAAATAAACAAGACAAAAAGCTGAACACATTCCATTACTCTCGGTGATGGTGGATTGTCAAAATAAAAAGTTGTGATTTGTGGTTTAAAAAAAAAAAAACGCCAAAACTCATCAGCAGCAGGAGACGATGACACTTAACTCAGAGAGGAGAGGATATTCGCTAGGGGGGAGGGAGGGGGTGTTAGTCTTTTTACAGTACAGTACAGTTTGGGGTTGTCTTCTGAGGCTAAAACTATAGAGTATTGTGTATTGTAGTCCTCCTGTTGTTCACTGTCATAGCACACCATCTGAAAGCACATAGCTATAATCAGATCACCCATCGTCGTAATGTTCTGTTCAGTGGGTGTACGTGTGAGTCCAGCTAACACCGGCTCCCCCCTCGCGGGGACGCTGGCTGTACTGTTTGTAGACAGTAAACGTGTTGCAATAGATTTGTGGAATATGCAAATAACTGTCCTGTGACCTCAAATACCCGCAGGTCGCGGCACTTTTGCCGCCGCCTGTCACTCTTTCAAGAGAGAAACTTGTAAAGCTTTTACGTCTTGATACACAATTGCTTTTCTGGGTATCATTTGAAAAGCCTGAGACGTGGTTAACTGTTTTACATGCATATATGACAATTATATATTGGTATATATGATTATATATGGAGTTATATGATCATATATATTTTTGCTGTTAAGTGTGACAGTGATCTATTTGTGCTGATATTTCAGCTGTTACAATATAATGTATATTACCCTGTAAATTAATGTTAAAATAGTAGATTTGTTCCTATCATATATATATATATATAAATACATAAGGCTATATAAATATATTATATATATATATATATATATATATATATAATAAAGTGTGGATTGGTGGGTTGCTTCTAGCACTTTAATCTGGTGTAAAAGCGTCATGGCCAGGTTCTTATATTCTCTTAGCAGTAGCTGTACAGTACTTTTTTTGTTTAGATCATTAAGATGTTAACTGTTAGTAGAAAGCTTGCTGCTACCAATATCAATAAGGGTATGCCCTAATGCTCTGTGTGTCTAAAAAGGAGGATTACTCTGAGGTAGGAAGGGGGGGTTGAATGTGGCTAAAAACGCGGCAGCAGGGCTCGGGTTCTCTCCTCATGTGGCTGTCAGGTGAGTCTCAGTAGGTCCAGGTAGGTATCACAGGCAAGACTGACCTCTGACAGGCAGATGACGGTAGGCGAAGGGAAGTGTGTACAGTACGTAAACCCTCCCCCCCCCCCCCCAGGAGCTTTCTTCCCCCCTTTCTGGTCTTCCACACCAGTATTTGTGTCCTTGTGGAGCGTCACAAAGAATAATAATGGATAATTCTTTCAATTATTTCACCAGAATACAATGTATCAGTGATGTATAAATAACAATAAAGCTGAATTAATTGTTGTAACCTGGGATACGGCTGAATTTGTGATGTTTCTTTGGCACGTAGTCAGTGGTTTATGGTACAAGGAGTAACTCCTTGTGTTGCATACTTATGAGAGTTCACACCAAAATCAGAAGTACATATTCTCCCTCCAGCCTGTAGTGCTGTTTTTTTCTCTGCTATCTTTTTTGGTGTGAGTTGCAGGGTTTTGGTTGCAGAGTTGCAGCCATAAAAATGTCTGTGTTCTGGGCAGTATAATAGGACTAAATTGCACTTGACTTGTACTGCTTCAAGTACAAAAAAGAGCAGTGCCTCTTTTCAGAAATCATGACCTCAATATAATCACTTTTTTTTAACAAAATTAACTTTTTTTTAACTAGAAAAAAAGTTAAGCTTACATGAAATGGCTCACAACAAGGCCTGTGGATTATCTTGAGTATTTAGAAAGAGATGTTACTGTTTTTCAAATGTATTTCCTTGGTGCTTTGAGGTCCTTAATCTTTAGTTTGCAGGGCAGCTGGATTCACAAGATCACGTAAGAATTCATTGTGCCAGGCTTCAACTTATCTGTTTGCAACTCCTGAAGAGGTTAGCGTAGATACTGTGTTAGCATCGGAAAACTGGAGAGCATTCCTTCTTTTAAAGACGAGCAAAGAGCGTCTCTGAAGGCTTTTCTTGTTTGATCTGACTGGTTGAGGTTAGCCTGTGTTAGACATGATAGACAGATGGTTCATTCAATCACCTGTCAAGGGTTTTTTTGAAAGTGCCTGCCCTTTCCCAAACAGTTTCTAAGGATTTACTTCCTGATGGCTCTGTGTAGCAAACCATCTGGTGTGTCAGGTTACTGTCAATCTGAGCCCCATCCAGTTCCATTATATTTGAGAGAAGGCCAAACAGTATCTCCAAACCCTGGCAATGCACACTTAAAACAGTTTAAACGAATAAATAGCACTACAGGTAAGAGGAAAAATATGTATTTTTGATTCTGGAGTGAACTTTAACTTTAAAGATTCCCTCCAGTAGAATTTTAAAAAGGTATACTGTCCACATTAAAATTTTAAAAAAAGCATCTACTCCTACCTAATTAAAAATTCCAGAATCTCTGAATATGCAAATTTTGTTCATGTCAAAAGTTATCATGCTGGACACAAGATGTCTCTTACTTCACTGTAAAGTCCCCTCTCAGTGTATGTACTGCACTGGCAGCTTCAAGTTTCTACATCTCACTTATATAGGTTGTAAATTGGTCCAGGCTTGACTTCACAGAGAAAGTTTCCACTTTCAACAGATGAATATGAAAACATCGTTCTGGTGTCAAACTCAGCACATATATCACACATACAGCATCCAACTATAGGAACAACAAGAAAAAACACTTATGAGTGGAGGGGGACTTTAATTTGTACTTCCTGGTGTGTGGAATCTGAAGTGTGACATTTCGTCTAAGGAAAAATTCACCATTTTTCATGTGGATGTCCAGTCAGTGTTGATGGTAAATGTAGTCAGTTGAAGCAATTAAGTTTCAGAGCTGCTGTACTGAGCGAGAAAGTTCTGCTGCAAAATCTGTTGTTTTTCCTGCACCAGTGATGTCACAGTGATGATGTTGGTGTTAAAGAGGAACTTCAGCTTTGATTTCTACTCCACTTCTTGGTAGCCACGGGGCGTACCGGATGAGTATTTCTGTCATGTAACATTCATGTTGGCCAGCAAAGTAATGGCTATAGGCTAGGGTGGTGATAGACGGCAACATGGGTGTGAACGTCAGAAGAAGTCAGCTTTCTTGGTAAATATGGCACGCAGTGAGGAATTTATTGCTTCATTTGACTACATTTACCATCAGCACTGACATCCACATGAAAACTGCAAAAAACTTTCCTTTAAATTAAAATAAACTGATATATTTTGAAAAAGCCATTAGAAATACTTTAATAACATGTTGCATTCTAACTTACATAAAAACACTGACACGTTTTCCAGTCAATAATTGAGCTGTTCAGTATTGGCAGGGGTCTGTCCAATCAAACTCCTGCTGTGGATCTGTAGGTTGGATTTCATTTAATTAAGTGATTCGCTGCTTACACGTCTTAAATAATTTAACTGAGCTGCTGCCTTTGAATTAATACAACTATGAAATGCAGACTGGAAGTGTCTAAACAAGAAACTAATTCACTGTCTGATATAACCTGACAGGATAATATATTCTTAATGCTTTTATGATTCTTAATATTTCCTTAATACTTTGGCGATGTTGTTGCGGGCAATTTGACAATAAAGCAAACTTGATAGGCATACATATAAGTAAATGCACCAACAAAAGTAAAATTGAATACCCTTTAAAATGTACTTTGCATTTCAGTTTAAAAGTTCTGTTATTTACAGCTGCATATTACTGTCACAGCAGTATCACAATTAAAACATGAAAAGTTTTTGTTATAACAAGATGTTTTAATGTTATTACAACATACAAACTTATCACGTTATAACAACAAACTGTTCTTGTTTTAACAATATATGTTATCTATCTTTTTATAACACAATCCTTTATTTTATAATATACATTAAATGTTATAACATGATTAAATATATTGTAATATTATGACATATCTTTAAAATCTTATTCTTAACCATCTAAGTTATGACATAAAACGTGTTATGTCATAACAATAAGTTATCAGGTTAGAGCAATAAGTTCATAAGAAGATAAATCATATTGTTTTAACTTGTTATTATGTGATAAGTATGTATATTGTAATAATGTAAAAAAATATCTGATATAATGCAAAACAATAAATGTTCACATTATAATGTCATACTAAAACTGTAATTGCACATCATAAAAGTCTAATTCCAGTTGCAAACTCCAGTAGAGAATGATCTCAGTCTCAGTGATCGCAGTGAAGCTCGGCTACTTCGTGTCTGACCAGGCTTTGAAGTGTGGAAGCATGAGTCAGACGTAGCCAAAGTCCTCTATCTCTTTAGCCAGTTCTTTGTTGAAAACAGGATTCCACATCTCTGAATGGCCTCCATCAAATAAGAGAAAAACATAAACACAGACTGCTGTACATGGCGCCATGGTCACTGGAAATCTTTGTGTTACTGAGGAAGCAGATGTGCTGCTGCGCTACAGCACTGAAATGATTTAAAGGGCGATTTCATGTGATAAGAATAAGAAACGAGGCCTCTATGATGTGTAATTGCACCTGATGTCACAGGCAGTATATTTTGTTTTTAATTATTTTTACCCAGCAAGTTATTTTATGTCCTTGAATTAGTATTAAACACAGGAAGTGATGACTGGCCAACTGCTACTTTTATTATATTACAGTTGAAAAAGTAGAACCTCTTCAGCAGCAGTGCTCCTGCTGAGCTTTATTAAAACTAACCCAGATATAAAAAGCTGCAGCAGAAGTCTCACAATCTCAACGATTCATCATGTTCCAGTACATTTCTCCTCACTTTCAGTGCTGAAGCACAGAGCAGTAACGCAGGGTAATCCAGCCTGTTGAGAGCTGAAGTGTGATAGGCAGGATGATAAACACAGATCCTTCAGCTGTGAGTGAGCTCCATCTAATGGTAGGATTTTTCAGTGACGGTCCAGTTGGGTTAAAACTTTATTTACAGCTCCTCACTGGTATTCTCATTTAATGTCCCAGGCTTCTATTCACTGATCTCTTCATGTTGTCAGATATTTAATTAATACAATAAGCATGTAATTATGCAAATAATCTAAAGAAATATGATATAATAAGAGAAGAAACAACAATTCTTGTCTGCCATGTGTGATTTATTTAATGGCCCGTCAAGCCCACTCCAGGCACACAACAGCGCAGGACGCCGTGGGGGGTTTACAGGTCACATCCTCATCCGTGTCAGCTCGGGACACCTGAACATCATCTACTGACTCGCTCCTGACACGATCGTTCACTCTATCACAGGTCTGAGACAGTCCGACCCAAAGTTCCCCCAGGCACCCCCCCCTGCTGTGTCAGCTCTTCACTGACATCCAGCAGGACTGAAAATAGTGCCGGGATCATTCTCAGGCCTCTTGGATGGTAGTTTTGTCAGCTGCACCGTCAGCATGTTTCAGACTGTATAGCAGGAACCACAATGTGGTACAAAAAGTTTCTTATCGCAAAATGTTTCGAGCAACAATAACAGGGAGGCAGGAAAGACTGTGTTTGATTTGGAACGAATAAAGTAGCGCAGACCTCTTCCTCAACAAAATCAGGCTGAAATTGTCCCGGATTTTTGAATGAAATACAACATAAAATAACAATTCAGAAATCCCATCATCAGTGCGTCGGATTTAAATGACCTCCTCTATTAAATACAGCTCAAAGTAGCTCAACAGGAAAATATACAGCACAAAAGTGGCTCTATTGCAAAATCATTATTATTATAAAATTCAGATGCC
Source organism: Lutjanus argentimaculatus (assembly GCA_034769285.1). Taxonomy (NCBI): domain Eukaryota; kingdom Metazoa; phylum Chordata; class Actinopteri; order Lutjaniformes; family Lutjanidae; genus Lutjanus; species Lutjanus argentimaculatus. Next base: position 6,519,855 of record JAWZSL010000025.1, on the reverse strand, counting down.
ATGTTCTACATAGCAGCTCTGTTTGGCAGGAATAATTCCACAGTGTTGAATATTCAGTGTAATTCAGGGTGTGAGTTAATACACTGTATGTAATCCTCCAGCATACAGGCCAGACTGAGTGGGTGAGCACAAAAAAAGGGCTACACCAAGGCTTTGTTGCATAATGTGTCCAGATTATAACAAGGCATTAAGTAGGACATTAAGACAATGACACGTTCAGTAAGGCAGGGGCTTATTGTGGAAAAGCCTCAGTAGTAGAACGTGATTTAAGGCGGCAACATCGCCTTTTTCAGCAAACATAGAAACTACTGACAAATAACTTTTTTGCAGTTTTTTTGAGTTTGGTCTTTGTGTGTCCAGATGCTCCTCAGTACACCAGGTACTTGAGTTCAGAGTAGATGAGAGGAAACATGATGGTGCAGGCTCGGTACAGGATGGCTCCGCTCTTGAATAAAGCTCGGGGTTTGGTGCTCCACGACTCGGACTTGAAGTTGAAGTAGATCGCGTACAGCGCCACGGCGAAGAAGTGTCCGATGAGGGTCATGGGTTTGGGTGTCAACCTGGTTAAAAAAAAGATCATGATGCCGTTAATTCTACTAAAATGTTGAGTCTCTTGTTTTTAATGGTGTGTTTAAAGGAATAGTTTGATATTTTGGCTTTCTTGCTGAGAGTGAAATGAGAAGTTGCAATCACTGCTCACTGGTCCCATCTGAGAAACAGTCCAGCACCTAACTACAATAGCATAGTGCTGCTTTTATACAGAGTTAACAAAAGCAATAAAACATGCTAATTAGTGGGATTTAGCTTTATGCTAGCTTTAGCTCAGCCTAAAGACTGGAAGCAGCAGCAAACAGCTGGCCTGGTTCTTGTCTGAAGGTGAAAGTAAATCTGCCTCTGAAGCTCATTAATCAAATGTAAAATCTTTTTTTTAATCTTTACAAAAAACAAAGTAAAAACAACAAGTTGTGGTTTTACGTGCTGGACTATGTCTTAGCCAGCTTCAGAGGCGCAGGAGGCCGAATTCTGGCGAGAGCCAAGCTAGCTATTTCCTTGCCTCCAGTCCTTGTGCTAAGCTATGCTAACCGGCTGTAGTTTCATATTTAGACTACAGACCAAATCATTGTTTTGCAAGTCACACATAAGCCCCAAGTCTATGCTCTTAAGTTCTAAGTCAAGACAGGCAAGTCCTGATTCAGGAAATGAAATGAGTAAATTGATTTGTGGCACACTTTTTAAAAAAACATATTTTTTTAAATCTTTGTGCTTGAGGGAAGGTGTCAAGTCTTTTCAAGTCAAGGTTAAGATTGAGTCTGTGCATTTAACCATCCAAGTATTAGGAGCAGTGGGCAACAGCTGTTCATAAGTCATGAATTATTGGTGTTTCAGTCCAAGTCGAGTCCAAGTCAAGAGACTCATGCACACACTTAAGCTACAGAGAGTGGCATCAATCTTCTCATCTAAATCTACGCAAAAAAGCAAATAAAACTGTAAGTGCATTTCCCAAAATGTCAAACTATTCCAGAGAAATAGAGAAATTCTCTCTACTCGATGTTATTTTGGAGGACAGTATTTATTGCTTACACTGAGAGGAGTCCAATGGGCCCAGCAACACACTCTCCACCAAGCTTGAAGTACTGGAAACAGGCTTTTCTCAGCTCTTGAAGAGAATCTGGTTAACACAAAATAGCCGCACGGCCATGATGAGAATCAATATAACCATAAATACTCTTGAATGATTGCCAGATTTTCACTTCTGATCCCCCAGCATTGTTTTCCATGTGTTATTTAGATGCAGAGGCGGGCAGAGACTCACCGTTGGTGGCTGCAAACAGCTCATACAGGGCCTGGGCCAACACATTCACCACGAAAGAATGTGATGACTTGCGTTCCCAGTGGAATTTTTTCTTTGCCTATTGAGAAGAAGAAAAAAAAAAAGCAGAGTGTAATATCGCACACTGGTCTGCAGTCTCTCACCCACAGCAGAGGGAATAATAGGACAGGGCCAACGTGATGCAGTAGAGGCTCCAAATATAGCTCCTGTAGTCAATGAACCTCGCTGCAGGCACTTACACAGGCCTTATTTCTTCAGATTTCATACATTTTTAATTACAGTTTTAATGTGGCGGTCTATCAATTGCTGGCATGAGAAATGGTTCAGGCCTGGTCCCTGCGTTCACCTGCAGCATGGCGCCGTCGTCGCACAGATCCGGGATGCTCTTGAGCAGGCTCCTCCAGATGCGAACGTCGTTGAGGGCGACGCTCATCCCTCCTCCCGTCAGAGGGTGCCTCATGTTGTAAGCATCGCCCAGGAGAAGCACGCCTGCGGACGACAGACTGCTGTTTGTATCGCATCCAAAATACATGACCAGGCAGTTGTTGTGTGCACTTTGTAATCCTCCAATTAGTGCCAAACACAGTGAACAGAGTGACGTGCGGAAGATGACTGAGTGTTTCTCTCTGCTTTCATTTCAGATGTTCTGGCAGTTAAAACCTAACGGGAATGTTTTAAGTTTGTCATCACTTATTACACTAACAAAGCTCACTAGTGTTACAGCTTCCACTACAACACCACACACAGTACACACATACAGACAAATTATAATTAAGTCTTATTTTTATGATGATTTTAAAGATCAGTTCAGTTCAACATTTTGGGGAATTCACTTGTTCAGTTTCTTGCCAAGAGTTAAATGAGACTGATACCACTCTAATGTCTGTGCTCTACATATGAGGCTACTGTCAGCAGCGCTCTGATTTCCCAGTTGGGAATTTCAACTTGAACGCCTCCTGAAGTCTGATGTCCAAAAAGTAAAAGTAAAACTATGGCTGCTTGACTTGTTGTACTGGAACAGGGTTAACTCAGGTGTGACGACCAGCTTTGTTACCTTTGCTAGGTATCTAAAATCAACCTTCCAGCAACTCTGAAGTTCACATAAAATATTATACATAATATTGTTTGTTTAATCCATCAAAAAATCAAGTGTAATACCTATCACATTTTAATAATTAGCACATTTAATTTGACTGCATTTGTAGTAAAAAGTTTAACCTTATACTTGTTTTTTTTGTTTGTTTTGTATTAAACAAATAAAATACATTTGGTACAAGTCAAGCTAGCTGTTTTAGTCTTTATGCTAAGCTAACCAGCTACTGTCTGTTACTTCATATTTACCACACAAATATGAGAATTATATTGATGTTCTTGTCTAACTCTCAGCAACAAAGCGAATAAATGTATTTCCCAGAATGATTATTCTGTCAAATTTAAGTTCTATGAATTTATAAATCAAAGTACTAATAAATGATCTAAAAACCTTGGAAAGAGCATGCACTTACTTAAAAAAAAAAATTAACTAAAAAAGGGAGACTAATTGCAAATTTGTTAATAACCAGGAAAGCTCTTGAATTTATTTTGTCTCACAGTAATGCACTACGTTCTTTCCAAGACATGCATCGACAGTACACAGGCTGAAATCAGTTCAGTAGATTCCCTCCAGCCATCTCTTGACAACACGGCAGTCAATAACACTTCAGTACCTGGCTTGTTGACAGGGGAGGGAGGGAGGAAGCTGGCAGGCATGGACCTGAGTCGATCGTTCTGCAGCGCCACCATGAAAGACTCCTTTAAATGCTCTGAAGGAAGGAGAGAAAGAGAGAGCGCAGGCGGTCCATCACTCAGCTGGCTCAGTGCATGAAAACCCAAAGGTGCACGCTGGGCACATGCACAAGAAAAAGCCCTTTCTTTTGGTGTCTGAATGTACATTTATCAATGTATCAGTGTGACTGACTCCGCCGTTTCAGCTGGACCTCTGTCAAGGTTACCCGAGCTGGTGCTTTGATACCGAGCCTTTGATATTTCAGCTGAATAGCAGAGCGCTCCATGAATGTCAAACCCTTCAGCTGTAGCTTCCTTTGGCCGTACACACAACAGCACAGGCAGCAGTCTGGATTTATTCCTAACCTACCATCACGTCTGGCAGCGCTGCCTCATGAAAGAGTCGTGGATGACTTTCAAAAAACTTTGATCATTTATCACTCCGCAGGGGCTCTACCTCAGGCCAGAGGTCATCTCTCATTAGTGATAATTAGAGGATAAAACCGCAGAGACGTTTTTAAAATGGACCTCTCATCTGTCTTTTACCTGGCAGCTGTGGGTAGATCTTCTCAGACATGTACTCAGACAGGTTGCGAGGCATGTCCCCCCTGATGTCCACCAGGACTCTGGTTTGTGAGGAGGAGATCTGGTAGATGAGCACCGGGCTCGGGTTGGCCAGCACCAGCTCAGCATGGTTGGTTTTAAACTGGGGACAGTCCTGGAGAGACGCAGACACACATTACACTTGAAACAGGGGCGTAAACCCAAGTAAACTCAGGGGGGTAAACTACAGTCTACCCACAGTTTACCCACCTCTGTACTTACCACTACACCCTGATTTGGAATGGAACCATCCTTCAAAATAAAATATCAGTATCAGTGACTGTCTGTCTCACTGCCTGCCAAACTCACATTTAACATTTTTGACTCAATTTTAGCGTTATAAACATTACTCGCTCTAGAAGATTATAATGATTTCTTGATCATACAAGAGTTTCTTATCTGCGAATATTCTGCATCAATTTTAACTCGAATAAATGTGAAACAAACAAAAATAAACGTTCTGCGCTGGAGTGGAAATTTCACAGGAGAACATGCTGGCTGTAGCGTTGTTGTCAGAGAAGCCAGTGTTCTGACTCAGCATGTTTCTTTAATCTCTAGCCACATATAATGGTCATTTTATGATTTAGTACAGATATATCACATATTTCTCCTTTAATTGGTGAATAATTTTATATATAAAGTGTCTGAAAATAGTGAAAAAAGTGCCTGTTTAAGAAAGAAGAAAAACTGGATATTTTGAAATATTCACATTTGAGAAGCTGATACTTGACAATGTTTGGTATTTCTGCTTGAAAATGACTGAAACAATGAGCCAGTTATCAAAGTAATTGCTGACAATTTTCTTTCAATCAACCGATAAATTGATGGACTAATTGTTTCATCATTGGAACAACTGAAAGTGATTAGTCAATTAATAGATAAAGTTAATCAAAAGAAAATTAGTTGACAGTAGGGCTGGGCAATGTGGCTCATAAATAATTCTTCTTAATATCATCAGAATATACATTTACATACACATTTCCTCTTACAACACCACACTGGGCTGGGCGATACGGACCAGATCAAATATTTATCGATATTGTGACAATATTGTATAAATGGCACTTTAACAAAATATTAACACGAGTAGATTTCTGATAAATAATCATCAGTAACATGTAGATAATGACTTAAGGGGTGAGGGCAAATAACTGAACAGCTATAACTGTCTGGTAAGTTCAGAAAAGACAACCCTATGCCATATTATGATATAATGTCTCCAAGACATCAATATAAGACCAATATATTGCCAAGACCTTTTTGCCAACTATTGTCATGATCAATGATGTTAGTCTAATCTAATTTCTTTTTTTAATTAAAAGTGTCAAACATTTGCTGGTTCCAGTTTCTTAAATGTGAGGATTTGCTGTTTTCTTTGTCATTGATGACAGTAAATGAAGAATCTTTGAGTTTTGGACTGTTGAAGTTGAAGACATCACTTTGGGATTCTGTGATGAGCATTTTTAGCAACTTTTTGACATTTTATAGACTAAATGGTTAATTGATTAATAGTGAAAATAATCAGCAGATGAATCAAAAATAAAAATAATCTTCAGTTGAATGTATTCAGAGCAGTGTTATAATAGAAACAACAGCAGGTGGTACAGTGTTTACCTTCATGAGGCATCCAACAAAGTGGGAGGAGGTGTGAGCTTTCCCAGACACCAGACTCTTTCTGAATTTGGAGAAACAGCCATCAGCCACCACAGTGAGCGGAGCGTAGATTTCCTGCAGGACACACGTTCACACGATCATCATCACACACCCTCTGCACTACACACAGGATTTCTCTCCATGAGATAAGAGAGAGTTGGAAAGTGGAATATAAAGTTTTTCGGGTGCAGCAGAGTTTTCCTCTTCTCACCTTGATGTCTCCACTTTCTTTGTCCTTGTACTGGAGTCCAGTTACACAGCCGTCCTCCTCCTGCAGACTGGTCACCGTGCCTTCTATGAATGTGACACTGGGGGGCGCAATTACACAGTTAGAGACATCACCTCCACATACTGTATAAGTATAGGTAACATGGAAAGCAGAAACAACTGAAGCAAAATAGACATCAATTTGACCTGCCAAAATACTAGATTTTGACTTCTTGCCTTTTCATTAAACCACAAGTTCCATAATCTCTTAAAATACAGTATTACATTTAACCAGCCAATAATAACTGTGTAAATACTCCTCTACATGAAATCCAGTGTCCAACAATCTGCACACTTTGTTACTCTAGTTTTACTCTTACACATGATCCTCATTTTAACATATTTATATAGGTTTTTTTTATTTATTTATTTGCGAATAGGACTGATACATAAATAATGTGCAATGCACCATATACACTTGTCACTAACAATTTTAATCATTAATATGGTGTTAGTATTATGTTATTTATTCTGTCTAGTACTCTTCTGTCGCTAGTGCTCTTACTGCTGAGCTGACCAGTTGTCCTACACACACATTAAGCTTTGAGAGCACAAGTGCACATGAGCAAACCTGATACTAGTTTCACTAGTGATGTAGAACATTAAAGTTAATTATTAAACTTCATTTGATCAAAAACTCTACATAATAGCCTTTTCCGATGATTAAAGTTCAACCAGAAATGAAAATTGCTGGGTCAGGTTTATTTTGTTAGTCTGCAAAACACTGCTGGAGTTTCACAGGAAAACAGTGTTGCAGAATCTCCCAAACAATGTGTGAGCGGTGACCAGTTTTCAAACATAAAAAGCAACTGGAAAGAAACCATAAAATGTCTCCATACTGCTTGTCTGGCATAGTCTTGTAAAGGTCAGAATGACACCCAGTTCAGACGGTGTGCGTGTGCACATGGCTCCAAGCTAAGGATCTACAGTGAAGATTCAGGCTAAAAACAGATGTAAATAACATTTTTCTGGTCAACTTGCATGTTGGGGCTTTAGGAGACTTGGATTACACCAGACAAGCAGTATGGAGGCATTTTACGTTTTTATTCTGTTTTTTTTTTTTATGTTTGAAAACTGGTCACCATTTACTTGCATTTTTGGGAGATTCTACAACACTGTTTTCCGGTAAAACTCCATTAGTGTTTTGTGAACTAAAAAACTAAACCCGACCTTCAATCAGCATTATGGTGAGTAGATAATGACTTAATTTTCATTTTTGGGTGAACTATCCCTTTAAAGACGCAGTCAAAACCTCCAGAAAAATACAGTACGGGCATCTTGAGTTAAGACTTTTTTTTGGCAAACTCGTCATGTAGTTTGGCTTCGTAAGTGCAGAATATATAAGCACGGACGTGAATAAAAGATACGAGGCAGCACAGCGCTGACTGCTGATAAGGGCAGACTGTTTGACTGTTTCTGTGATGTCTTCCCTTGAAGTATCAACGTTTACTATCAAAGGAAAACCTGAAAACCTTTATAAAATATGGGGGAAAATCCTACAATTTTTTGAAAATAGGTGTGAGTTTGTATGAAAGATATGACCAGATTATGTAAAGCTTCTTTTGTATACCAGCTTTGTAACTTAACTTACATGTGATATGCCTTCATTTAATTAATTTGGATTATAATGATGGTTTTATTATTCTAATTATTATTAATATTTGTTTGGCTATTGACTTACTTGGTTCACCAAAAAATGTCAGTCTGACTATAAAAAAAAAAGAGAAAAAAAGACGAGCCACCAGATTGGTTGGTCAGTTGGCACATGGACAGTGTTTTTTATGATGACTTTGCTCACTTTGGCTCGGCCAGTGCGGCTCTCCTCAGGCCCATGATGAATCGACCGTGATGGAAAGCGCGTCCACACTGGATGCTGTCCTCATCCTGGGGGTAGGGGATCTCCACCTCTGTGCCGCTCTCTATGTCATGGATCACATAACCGTTGACCAGATGGGCGTCCAGACCCTCCACTGAACCTGAGGCCAAACACCACACACACACACACACACACAACAGGTTACAGTTTCACACACAGCACAGCACTCATTCATTATTCACTCAGTCTGCTGCTGCGCTCACAGCTGCTGTACGTGGGATCTAATGCATGAAGACAAATGGTTAAAAGCTGCTGCTGGAACGCAAAGATTTAGTTTAAAATGATGAAATGAAAATATAAAATGCAAATATTTCAAAAACATTTCATATTTAGAACTGATTGAGCAGCAATCACTTAGGATTTTTAAAAAAAACATTTTTTAAGAGTTTTATACTAAAAAACTTTTAGTCTGTAGTGTGTGTGGGTCAGTTGGGATCTACAGCCAATGGCAACATGAGCAAACAGACAAACGACCGTCACCTGATTCTGACTCAGATGTCACTAAGTCTGATTGGTGCACGGAAATATGCACCATCACCTTTTCCAGCTGAGTCCCGCCCACTTCACACCAGTGAGAGGAGCAAAAACAAAACAAAAACAGAAGTGTTTCTAACTTTGGCAGAAAGTACTGTGTTCATGTTCAGCGCTCAGCAGCTGATTGAGAAAACAGGTTTTCAGGGTTTTTAACCTATTAACTAAAACAATTATGCATAAGGTCTCCCGTCAGAGTGTGTTTTTCAGAGTGTGGTTTCTGTCACTGACCTTCCAGTCCCAGCTCTTTGAGCGCTCTGTATCCTCCGGGCTGCAGCAGCTCCCCCACGATCCTGTCGGGCTCCTTCAGGTCCCTCTCCACCACCGTCACCCTCCTCCCGTCCCGGGCCAGGACGGCCGCCATGGCTGAGCCCAGGACCCCGGCCCCGACTATCACCACATCCGGCTCTGGGGCCTCTGAGGGGCCACTGGCTGAGGCGCTTTGTGTGACAGAGGACTTTATATCCACTCTTTTCCTTGTTCTGCGGCTCTGGAAACAAGAGAGTGGAGGGAGTCTCATTACACACAGAGTAAAGTCCACAATGAAACTGGACTGTAAGGTAAACACTGGATAATGTACATTTTTGTATATGTCATCAAATAGAGCTGAACTAACGACTTTTTTCATTGATTAATCGATTAATGATTGATTGTTTAGTCTATAAAATGTCATAAAAATTGTGAAAGAAGTTCATCACAATTTATGAGCCCAAAGATACACTTCAAAGTTTTATATCTATGTAGAACTGCAGCAATTAGTTGATTAAACAATCAGTTGTCAACTATTAATTTTTGAGAAAAAATATAAGAAAAACCCTGATTTCACCCTCTCAAATGTGGAGTTTCTGTTTTTTATAACATTAATCTGAATATCACTGGTTTGTGGACAAAAGACAATTGATTACATCATCTCGGCTTTGGGAAACAGTGATCAACATTTGTTGTTTTTTTTTTTTACCATTTTCTCACGTTTTATTGGCCAAACAACTAATCTATTAATTGCGAAGATGATCGACAGATTAATCCTTAATGAAAATAATCACTAGTTGCAGCCCAACTTCTTTTGTCCAACCAGAACACAAAGATTTTTCATTTAATATCATAAATAACAATGAAAAACAGCAAATCTTCACATTTAACATGAAACAAGCAGATGTTGGGAAAAAAAAATTTAAGCAAAAATGTTTTTTCTTGGAAAAGGCTGAAACGACTAATCAATTAGCAAAATTAATGGCTACTGATTATCTTTCGATTGACTAATTGATTAATCGACTTAATCGCTCTATCATCAAAAAAAGTTACGTCCCTGTGATTTTACCTACAGTCCTTATATGAACAAATAGAGGCCACATGAACTTTTAAAGTATGTCTTTAGTTCGTAATAGAACCTGACCGATAGTGGAGTTTTTGGGGCCGATGCCAATAATGGTATTAGGCAGTAAAAAATTCTGATATCAACATATCAGTCGATACTGCAATGATCCCTCAACTGTACTTATCAAACACTTGTGACAAAGATATGTAACTACATAAATATTTAAAAGAAAAACACAAATAGAAATATACACAGTATCAGTCAAAAGTTTGGATACAATTCTCATTCAATGTTTTTTCTTCTTTATAAGAAATGGTTCAGATTATACAAAAAAAAGAGATTACACATACTTTGATCAAAGATCAATAAAAAGCAAAAATACTGTTGCACTATCTTCTGCACTTGCAATCAATAATCTAAAAAATACAAGTGCAAAACTTATTTTGCCATTATTTTCCATAAAATTCTGTATTTCATGTTTTGCTGTTTTGTTCCGATTTCCAGTATTAATCTACAATGTAGAAAAATAATAAAAATAAAAACAAATATATAACGTTTATTTAAATAAAATGTTAAAATCTACATTATGTTCTGTCAAAAAAAAAAAAAAAAAAAAAAAAAAATATGGCATAAGCCAATATCAGCCGACAGATATATCTGTCTAGGCGAGGTCAAGTTCAACATAAAATTGAGAATAAGAAGCCATGAGTTTTTCCAGATATTACAAAATTAAAAGGTTCACAAAAGAAAAACATTAATAAAAAATACAATAAATGACTTGAATTAAATGGAAAACGATGCACAGTTTATCTGCCTTTGTCTTTCTTCACACAATACACATGTATCCATATGACTTTTCTTACCTTTTTACTGCTGTTCTCCGCTTTCTCGCTGCTCTGTGTTGAAGTTTGGGGGATGAAGTTGTTGATAAAAGGTAAAAAAGACAAAAGGCTCCGCGGTAACTGTAACACCTGAGACACTGTGAGCTTTAAACCGTTAAAGTACCTGATACATGAGAGCAGCAGCCCCGCTGTGAGGAGCAAGACTGCGGCCATCAGCAGCTCTCTGGGAGCCAGAGTCAACACTGAGTCGGACTTTTTATAAAGATATGTGAAGCTCGCTATTCCCAGGAAAGTCCACATCTTTTTAGATTACAGAAAAAAAATAATAATTTGTTGGTTAAAGCACTAATGAGATGATAATGAGTTTTATAGGCTGACAAAAAATCGGATTAAAAAAAAATACAATTACTCTTTTTTTTGTTTTACAGTATTTCTCATGTGCTCCCAAACCCAGTCAGCCAACCAAAAACAAATTGTTGGGTTATTATCTCATGATAACTGGTCCTCACACTGTGCCGAGAGATGCTGCTGAATATTTTATGATAATGAGAAACGCGCACTACTTCGGATTCGTTGCTTTCACCTCCCGCCTCCTCCACAGCTCAACCCACCAATCAGGAGTGACGTGACGGTGAGCAGAGCTCACGCTATCCGCCGATTGGACGGCCGCGCCGGCACCGGGCCTCCCTCCGGCCGCTGATTGGACGGTCGTCTGGCAGGACGGTAGTATGATGTGATGTCAGTGGAAAGGTGCGTGTTTCATTTCTTTTACAGAGCAGAGAGATGGGGGACCTGCTGCAGAGATGGTGCATGTGTGACAGGAGACATCACTCTGTGCTGTAAAAACCTGCACCACCCTTGAGTTTATCACAGCTGCTCTCCTGCTCCATTTTAAGATTAAACTGTCACCATAACAAATTAAGTTGTGCATAAATCTCACTATTTCTACAAAACACATCACAAAAATACCTATTTTAACATTGTGTTATCGGTTTGTGTGTTGTACAGTGGTCAAAGTGGGGTCCTCAGCAAAAGGAGGAACACAATATTTTAACTTTTACCACATTTTTTTTTTTTTTCTTTTGGAAATTGGAACAACAAAGGAAGAAATATTGTTGGATGTTTTCGATTGTGATTAATAGTGATCCTAGTTTGATAATGATAGACTATGACGATTTTATTATCATCAAACTAAAAACAATTAAAAAAAATACTCTGAAGGGAATCCTTGTGGAGACATTCATTGTAGGCTACCCAGGAAAATCTGCAGAGTGAGAGCTCTTTCCAGTGTCTGTTGGTAAAATAAAGATTTTGTCTGAAAGAGTCAGCAGGCTCTGTCAAAAGGTCTCTGATTATACAAACTCTGCAAACTCGAAGGAGTTTTCCAGGAAAGTTTGGATTATTTTGATTATGTATCACACCAAAAATATAAACTCATCGTAGCTAAATCAGATTGTTGTAGAAGTTGTGGTGAAAAGAATTGAACTCACTCACTTGGTTACTTTTTCTGCCCAGAACTGAAAACCTACTTGCAATCAGTTTCAAATTAAACAAGCAGTTAAAACAAAATGTATTATTTTAGTTATAACACCGCATGAACTAACTTCAGACCATACATACATATACAGGATCCTAAGAGCTGAGGTTATACAAATTGTAACTTTGAATAGGCAGGAACAAGTAAAAAGGAATAATTAACTGTACTGCAAGAAAACTAGAGAATAACTTTAAAAAACTAGAAAGTGTGAATCCAACTATGAAAGGGAATGGAGTAAATTGCTAGATTATAAGGCACAATTAAATAATATATACTATAGAGGGGTATATCACTAGACACACAGATCTTCTTTGTCCCAATAACTTGAAATAGTTTGTATTCAAACTAAAGACTTATTTCTTCAGTCTCATTTTCTCTTTTGCCTGTCTGTGGATCTCTGTCAATAAAATTATCTGTAGAAGTTCATCATTTTCTAAACTTCCCTTCTTTTATTTATTTATTCATTTTCATTTCTTTTTTCTCTAAAGAAAAAACCTGCCTTCCAGCACCTTCCAGGGACAAAGTATTCTTTTATATACTGGATGAGGTGAGAGATGAGTGGGACAAGATTCTACGATGTGATCCTTTACTATCGACGTGCTCTCTAAAATGCTCAACATGCTTCAAATTTGTGTACATTATATAAACAGTTGTTTATATTTGTGTAAAATGTATGTATCTGCTCTGCTTTTAAAGTTGTAGATATGTTCATTTTTCAATTTAAAATTCAATAAAAAATATCCTTGCGAAAAATATAGTAAATAGTTTGTAATTTCATTTTTCTAACACGTAATTATGTAGGTGGCAGCATTTCTTTCTATATGGTTCTTATTTTTTCTATTACAGTAAAATATACCAATGAGAAATGTGCTCTCTCGCAATAAAGTATCAAAAAACTGATGTTTATCATGTTTAATCATTCAATAGCTGAGACTGGATCGTATAAATTGTCAGATAAACATGATTATTTCATTGTGAAAATGTATTTTATTACACAGTTAACATTATTCAGCAGCTACCATGAGTACCACCTGTCAGTGTGTTACATCAAATGCCAGATAAGATGTCAATATAACTACAGATACATACAGACACACACATTTCCACCAGTTTCTGTTGAATTAGTCAGTCTCTGCTTTTCAGTGTCCAGTATCTGTATTTGTACTTTTTATTGGTGAAACAAGTGCAATTCTTCACATAAAGTGCTCTACTTTTTCTGACACTATGCTCGACATGCTCACTGATGTTTCAACACCAGCAGTGAAGCAGAACAGCCTTTACTCAGGGTCGAGGGTCATCCAGACACAGGAGAGTAAACTGCTATTATATGTAATGATTAAAGATGGATTCATACTTTTCTTGCTTCCCTGATGTCACTTTCGGCTCACCGTTCTGCTTGATAAAGGCCTGAGGAAATAATCACAGTATATATATTATAAGACCACACAGATAAATCTCAGGGGTAAATACCCCAATGATTGGCCAAAAATCAGTGTCCAGTGTCAAGTATGTGTAGCTGAATAAAAAAGGCTGTAATAGTTTTACCTCCAAATCTTCTAAGGTGGCAGAACCATCCTCCACTTTCTGCCCAATGCCTTGACTGAAGCTGGAGTATCTCTCCTGTTTAAAATCACATAAGACCAGTCAGAGGCCGAACATGTCTCCTAACAACACCCGTGCCTAAGAATTAAGTCTGTTTAACAGTGAATTTCAGTTACCTTCACCATGCCAGCCAGGAGTCCGTCCTCAATAATACGGACGGCGTTTCGGAGGCCTCTTGCGAAGGCGTCCATGGCTCCGATGTGAGCGATGAACAGGTCCTCCAGGTCTGTGGACTCTCTGCGAACCTTAGCATCAAAGTTCAGGCCTCCTGGCTGCAGGCCACCTTGTTCTATGATGGTCTGCAGGAGATTAAACACCAAAGAATAACTACAGAAGGCTGTTTCATCTTGAACAGTAAAGTGAGTCAAAGCATGTATTGAAAAATCCCTCTTCTAACAGATTTTTGCAGAACATTTTAATCTATGTGATTAATTTGTAAGTCAGGCTGTGAGAGATGCCTTTATATCATATTAAAGCTTCACTAATCAATATTTTAATATTAACAATAGACCAAATGGCTGTGTAATGTGAAAGGGGTCGCTTCTAATGATGAACGCACCAAGAATGATCGCAGATTTAGCAGTTTGTCTCAATGGAGCTTAACAGCCTCTTTAGCTTTTTCTATTTTTATTTGTAGGTTTCCAGCCAGCAGCCTCCTCATTAACCTGCTTTACTGCCACACTTGGCAGCTGTTTTCAGCAAAAATCTTCTAATAAACCAACTGTCCTCCACACACCCAGCATTACACAGCAGAAAGACAAAGTGAAGGGCTAGGTGGTGAACACCGCAGTGCATTTAGCTGCAAAAGAGTCAAATATTTTTCATATGAGCTGTTGGAGACCAAAACAGAGCTAAAAGGAGAGTAATTTGCCATGAAGCCAGACACACAACTCCATATTAATGCTAATGTTAGTCTGTGTTAATCTGTGTCTGCTGGAGGCGTAAATAGGCAAGTGTTATAGTTGATTAAGTGTTGATAATAATATTGCCCATGTGGCCAAAAAACTACTTTAAAAATATAATGTGTAAGAATTTTAGTTTAAAACTAACTGAAAAGATAGAATAGAAATATGAAGAATGGTTGTGACGTTACACCAAAAACATCTATGGACTGTGCTGCAGAGATATCTACTGAAGTTAGCATGCTAACCAGTTAGCTTCTGCCTGTCCAGTCTCGAAATACCATTTTGTGCCTCGAGAAGCGATAGTGAGTCATTGTAGTGTCCAGCCTGCCCTAAGTCTAACAACACTGAGGTGGTTTTCTTGCCAAGTTTGGCTCCTGGCACCACAGGGCTGACTACGCTGTAACCCACACTCAGGCCTCCGGAGGTGAGCACCGACTGATGCCCGACCTCCTACTTGCTCCTCTCCCATTTCATGCCTCTCCTGTCCCTGCCTGTAATCCACTATGTTTTCATCATCCCGAGAGTCAGAGCCCTGGTTGGAACTGCCGTAAACCACCTCAGTACTGTATTCCCCATCGTCAAACTGGCCTCCGTCAGTCTCAGCGGCTGTGTTCAGTCCCGGTCCAACCCTGTTCACTATTAACCAAATGATTAGTCTTATTAACGCTTCTTGAATATATGAGCAATGTTAGCTGAAGCTATTTTTATCTTTAATCTGCTTTGATATGGTCCAACAGGGTTTGGACTACATCAAATTCCAATAAACTCCTATTATAGATTAAAAATATGAGCTCACCTTCATGACCAAGGTGGTGTTCCTGATATCCATGGGGAACTGGTCTGTGTCCCACCCGAGGTCAGGAGAGCCAGTGTTTGAATCAACTGAGCCCAGCATGCCCAGCCTGTCCACCAGCAAGTAAGAATATAAAACTGTCAGCATCGTGTTAAAGTTCTTGTTAAGAAAAACTGTGACGCAGCAACATTTTTGCAACAGTATTCACACAGATATGAAGTTAAAATGTCTGGGAACAGTTAAGCCGGCTCACGCGGAGGCCATGACAACATCATGTTCATATGAGTGTCCTGCCAGGGTGGTGTGGTTGGGCTCGATGTTCAACTTAAAGTGACTCTCCAGACCATAATGCTTCAGGAATCCTATAACACTCATGGCATCTATGAAAGCAAACAGTGACATACTGTAAAAAAAATCATCCTTATATTACATCTGTTTAGTTGACATTTGACAAACCTTACCGTAGTCATACTGGTGTTTGCAGGGCTCCTTCGGCTTGGGTTCAATAAGAAACTGACACTTCAATCCAATCTTCTCTTTGTATTCTGACGACAAATATACAGACACGAAACTGAAGGTGTGACACATCCTGGACAAAGCACCGATTTGGATTTAATCCCATATTCACGCGTGCACTTTACTTACTGACAGCCATTTTGAAGAAGTTTGCCATGTGCTTCAGTTCAGCAGCAATGTCAGTATTATGGATGGAGAGAAAACCTTCCCTCCCTCCCCAGAACACTGAGGACACAATGATACAATGAGGGATCAACATTGGTGCGTTTAAGGAGCTTATGGATACTTTAGACACTGTCAAGTCATACCAAAGTTTTCTGCCCCCAGCTTCTTGGCAATATCCAGCCCCTTCTTCACCTGAGCGCCAGCGTAGGCCAGAACGTGACAGTCCGGGTTGGTGGCTGCACCGTTCATGTACCTGTCAGTCACATTAATGTGTAGATCATAACAGTTTCCATAAATAAAGAACACAATCCAAAACAAAAGGGTTCTGTGTTGGGATTCTAAATCAGTGGTTCCCAACCTTTTTTTTTCCTTGAAGAAACAAGAAAAAATTTAGATGAGGAAAAATTGAGAAAGAAAAGTGTATTTGCACACATTTGTTGGCTTCTTTTAACCCCAATAGGAAATAATTTGTCACCCATCTGTAGAATTCTGTCACAAAACATAATTTTGGTTGATAAAACCACAATAACATCTGATTTAATGTGATAAAAAGGTGAAATAATCATTTTGTATTTAAATATGTTATTTACCACAGCTGTATGGTGATGGAAAAGCTTGAAAATACTTGAAAAGTGCTTGAATTTGACTTTGGCAATTTTAGACGACATGTGCAAATCTGATTTTGAGGACCTCAGAACAGACGAAGTCTTGGGGACCCCCTGGGATTTCTGACCCCCTGTGATTTCTAAGGGGGGCCTGGACTCCAGGTTGGGAACCAATGTTCAAAATGACACCTTACACTTATTTTTACATCCTAAATGAGCAAGAACCTCTTTCCTTGCTTCAGCTGTCAGGTTCTAAAATAAAATACTGACCTTTGGTGGGCGAAGAGGTTGCAGGTGACCCACAGCACCTTGATCCCAGTCTGGCTCTGCAGCTGGAGGGCCAGGTCTGTTATTTCATCCAGATTCCTGTTGGACTCCTCCAGGGTGGAGCCCTCAGGTGCCATATCCCTGCAGAAAACAGAGGACATTGTTCACAGTACTGGAACACACAAGAAACATCAAATACCTTAGATTTAATTTCTTTTAAAACACAATTAAATGTATTTATCGTGGCAAATTCCACAGGAGAGTTTGACGAAGGAGGCTCCTACTGGTACTAGATAGATCATTTAATTAGGATCATTTTCTTAGTAAGGTGGTTAAATTCAACCCTTTTCTCCCTGATTTATTAAAAACATTATCAATAATTATCTATATCAACATGAAACATTTTATCAAGATACATTTTTCAGTTATCTCGGCCAGCCTTAACTGAAACCTGTCAAACAAAAAAAGGTCAGTTACCTGTCGTGGAACGTGTAATACTTCACCTGTGAAAACAAGCAGAGGTCACTGAGGAAACACACAGTATCACTTAAAGTTTCACTGTAAAACTGAAGTGATTAATTCCCTCACACCCAGCTTGGTGAAAAACTCAAAAGCAGCCCGCAGCCGCTTCTTGGCCGATTCCATCGGAGTTCCTTCGTTCCAGGGCCGATGGAGGGTCGGAAACCCAAAAGGATCAGCGCCTAACAAACACACACACAAAAATAATAATAATAATAATAAAAAAAGACAAAAACAACACGCTGACATAATAATTCAATTCTTTTAAAATGTGATTATAAAAAGATGTATCGCTTAAAACAGATCTAGAGGGGTGGTCCTGGGAGGCAGCTGCCACCTGCCTTGCCACCCCTGCTGTCACCCCAGTTTTGGACAGTCTAATTAAAAAATATATTTATGCATTTTTATTAGATTTTTTTAATCATGTTTTTCATTTATAAATGACAAGTTTTGGGTAGTTGGAATTAACAAAGGCAAACTTTTGATGTCTGAGAGCCAACTGAAATCTTAAACTGAAAGAAAGCTTAAACTGACGTAATTACTGATCACTTTGGACTGAATTTCGGAAATCTGTTGGGAAACACTGCAGAGGGATCTATGAGCTGTCAGATTTAATGTTTTAATTTAAATAGAGAAAAAAATAAAAATGTTAAAAAGCTTAAAGTAATTTAATGTACTGCTCTGGCCAAATTTTAAGCTAAGTGATGGGCTTATGTTCAGTGAAAAAAAGGCATATATTTGGAAAAATTAGACTTGGAAATAAAACAATTTATTGATTTCTAATGCCACCTTTATATATTCATATTCAATGCTTTATTCATGTGCCACACTAAAATGTTTTTGAGTAAAAATATATTTGTTTCAGGACTTTTCCAAGCAAATATTGATATATGTGATTGTTTGAAACTGAATCAGTATATTTTTCTGCCACTCTCTCTCTCCATGCCACCCTCTTGCCACCCCATGAACATTTCTCGACACCCTCCCCTGCTAAACCTCAGGGTGCTGCTGTATATTCATATTGTGTAGAGGCTGATCCTCAGTCGTTTCAGTACCGGTTCCACAGAAGGAGTGCCAGTAGCAGACGGAGAACCTGAGCCAGTCCTCCATCTTCCTCCCCATCAGCACCTGCACACAGAAACACTGACCTCAGACCAGCAGCCTCTCATAACACTTAATATGCATTCAATCGTGGCATACACATGACTTTCACAAAGTGAGTGTGTGTGTGTTGTGTGTGTGTGTGTGGTGTGTGTGTGTGTGTGTGTGTGTGTGTGTGTGTGTGTGTGTGCCACGCCTACCTCCTCTGCATTGTAGTGTTTGAAGCACATGACATCTCCAGCTCCAGCACTGGGTACATATGGGATTTTGGGAATACCTGTGGAAAATTCAGTGAAATAAAAACTTCCTTGAAACAAAATGTGCAACATGTTCAGTAAAGGTCTCTGGAAACTTCAAAGTAACGACAACAGATTGTTAGACAGCTCTTTCAGTCTGTGCACAACAATTAGCCTACAAGACACCATTTATTACACGCAACTCAGTCCAAGTGTCATCTGCTGCACAAACAGACGTGTTTGGACAAACAAATCTAAATAATGTTTATTGCACTTTTGCAGAACACGCGGCCTTCGTTGTGACTCGCTGCACACCGAGCACTACATGTCCACAACAGACACACACTCTCACACACACCACAGACAAGTGTAAACAGCATATTTGAGCATTGAGATCTGTTCTGATCTGAATTACCGGTGAAGAATTCCTCCTGCGCTGTCATTTCTCTTTAGATCACAACTTGATCGGTTCCTCCTGCAGGCTGTAACTTCGTCCACGTCCTTCCTCCAGAACAAAGGGTGCAGTTCCCTGTTTGCCCACAAGGTGTCACTGAATCCCTTTAAAACTCAACTCTGTCCTTGTTGCTGCATTCCATTAGTTTGTATTTTGAGGTTTTGTCTTAAAAAAAACAGTTAAATTAAAGTCCGCTTCTTTCATTTCATTCAGTGGCAATATTTTCAATATTTTTTTTTTCTTTTTCCTGTTGTATAATATATGACCATACAGAAAACAGAGGACATTGTTCATGACACTGGAACACACAAGAAACATCAAATACCTTAGATTTCATTTCTTTTAAATATGACTAAATGTATTTATTGTGGCAAATTCCATAGGAGAGTTTGACAAAGGAGGCTCCTACTGGTAGCAGATGGATAATTTAATGCTTTATTTAAGTCATTATCAGATCAGAAACTAGGCCTGGACAATAAAACAATAGTAAAATATATTGCCAATAGATGCTTCATCTATAGCAATTATAAAAATGTTCAGTAGTTTCACTTAAATGCATTAAATGCAAGAAAATAGGTTGTTAAAATAGAGGGACAGGTCAGCTCCTCACTATTTATTGTGTATCAATATAAGACCATTAATTTATCTTTATTTATTTTCATTATTTGTGCAAATTTATTTATGTGAGTTTTATACTGTTGTGTTAATATTAAACTTATTACCTGTGTGCCTAGAAAATAAAATGGTGGTTTAATTCAAACCATGCAAAAACCTGGTGCATAGCCTACTATACGACCATATACGTGTATGTATTAGTTACATGCATTCTAGCGATGCCTCACCAGTATCCAAAACACTATGTTTATATACACGCGCATATATTTCAAAATAAAGCAGAAATTATTTATACATATGGATAAAAGCTGAGGACATTTTTAATAACATATTCTTACTTACGTTAATTAGACATTCCACCATTTAGATGTATTATTTGACAGTTATTATTGGGAGGTAACAGTGTTAACTGCTGCACCAACATAGACTGAGGTTTCACAGATATACCAAAGTATGTCGTTTATTTGCACATGAATTTAAAACTGCATTAGACTGGCCTCATCATTTTGACTGAATAAATTACTTGATGTAATGAAACAAGTGTTTTACTCCTGCATACATCATGCTGGATTTAAATACAGCAGGTTCCTCTGGGAAATAGAAAACATATTTTAGATAATGAATTAATTATATTTTCAATTATTTTGCCAAACAATCTTAATATTGCATTTGACACTTCAGTATCCCTGTGTGGCAAACTGGGGGGGGGGGGGGGGTTACACACTCATTCATATTGTACATACAATATTATGTAATGTGTAGTCTTTTAGCCATATTTTCATGATACTTAAAAGGTACGAAAATATCAAATTTGCAATTTACAATATATAGTATTTGAAAATGATACAGGGTCAAAATATATGTAAACACATATAGTCCACAATATATGGCCATATTTCAGACTGATTAAGAATAAGCTCCATATTGTCATGTACAATCAACACAAGTTAAAATTAAACTTCAAAACTGCAGCTTTCAGTTTTAGGCGCTCAGTTTGTTTAAATTAAGGCTGAAGACCTTTCTGTTTGTCACTGCATTTTATTAAATTAAATTTGACTCTTTATTTAATTCATATTTTAAAGACTGTAACTGCACTGCAATTTTTATTCTCCTGTTTAATCGGACTTATTTTATTTTTGCTTCTATTTTAATATAAAATCATACTTATATGCATCATTTTATATTATTTGTCTTTTATGACTTGTCTCAATGCCTTTTATGTCTTAGAAGGTGCAAAATAGCAGAGTTAGTTGAACTCAACAGCAGATATATTTCACCTCAATAAATCACTAAATTTCAGATCTTTTTTAAATATTTGTTCTCACTAACTGGACAGGCAGCGTATCTTTATCCACCTTAATCCAAACAGTGTGAACAACAATATATGTTCACTCCTGCAGTGTCAACTTCCGTGTACCTTCTTCTCATGACCTTTTCGCAAAGACAAAAGTGAGGCAATGAGCCATGAAAAGATAAAGTTCACCATCAAACACAGTACCATCTGATGCATGTTTATTTCCATTACAATGGCGCTTTTATAAAATATCTGATGCAGAAACATCAACAGAAAACGTAGAAATGATAACAGGATACCATACACACACACATAACCCATAAATACACATGAACACACTTTAGAAAAGTACACATTATCCTTTAGAGCCTTTGGTCTGGAACATTACGCCAGGTGGAAACAACAAACGTTTGCAGGAGAAGAGCTCTCTGTGCACCACTGAAGCCCTGTCATATTTCATATCAGCACAGAATATGCAGTGCACAGTGACGCCGTTCGCCTTCTCCCATTATGAAAGGATGTTTTGCATTGTTTAGGGATTTAAAACCCTGTGTAATCCTGACGCCAGTCCGTTTCCATAACGCTAAAATTTTTGCATAAGATAAAGAGAGAATGGAAGGCAAATCAAATAGAACCAAGCACCAGGCACTGTCGAGTGAGGCACTTGAGCACCTAACACCTCTGGTTTGGCATCATGACGTTTGGCACATGAAGGTGGCGTTGCACTTTGAATTGCATGTGTGTGTGTTTGTTTGTGTGTGTGTGTGTGTGCGGCATGTGAGAGAGAGAGGGACAGAGGTGGGCGATTATAAAAGCCCCGTCGAGGAAAACTCTCACAGCCGCCGCCTTCTCTGTGCTACCTGTTGTGCATCTGAAAACAATTGGTGGGTCACTTACATTCATTCTCCTCGTATTTACACTTCCACCACACACTCCTGTCATTTAAGAGTGATTTTTGAGCAGCTCTCACAGAGCTTTGAGATAAAAGTCTGCCTCTGACCAAGACTTCCAGTCTGTTGAGTCATGAAAAACATAGTCCAGTCAATTGTTCCACAACTTTATTCTTTTTCCCACCATGCAGCACTGCACCCTCCTGGTTTCCTCGGTTTCCTCAGCAGAGTGATCCTGGGCCGAGCTGATGATGAGAAAGGTGGGGGGGTGGGGGAGCTGCTATGATGTGGAGGAGTCTGGCTGGTTGAGGTCCTTCTTCCTCTTCTTCTTCTTCTTCTTCCCGCTGCAGGGCTTGCAGACGCAGCACAGGATGCAAGGCGAGGCCAGCAGGAGGAGCGGAGAGGTCACCAGCACGATGATGCTGACGCCCACCAGGATACCCACCACCTGAGGGGACAACACAACAACATCTTTAAAGCTGCACTGATAAATATTACCAATGGATCTATAGGTAGACGTGTGTGTACATATATGTGAAGTGAAGCCCAGTCTCAAGGTGGTTTTGTTTTGTAATGTTCGATGTGTGACAATGGCAATAAAGTTAACAAAAAACAAGTCATAATATTGAACCATTCAAATCAGGGATACTCAACTTGCTTTGGCTGGGGGCCACTTTTGCAAAATGACAGGAGGCCAGGGGCCAGTTAATAAACAAACAGTGAGAATATTTACCAGATAAAATAAATAAACATTAACAGACTTATCTTACTTTTAAGTTATTTATTTTCAATTTAAATGACTTACTGACTTAGCTTATAAACTAAATGAACTTGGTACAAGGAACTGGGCCTATATGACAGATGAAATCAGATCTTTTACTACATTTAATAACTGCAACCGCATTTTAGTTTAAGTGCTTTGGTATCATATCATTGAAAGAGTCGATACAACATTAAACAGCTGAACCTCCTCCATCACGCAATCACTTAAATGTTAGATAAATAAACAGAAACTGCTGCTACTGGGGACAGAATGAAGAAGCATATTTAAGCTCTTTTAGTGTGTGTAGGCTAATACACAACTTCCCAAGCAACACCCAGTGGACATTATTGAACATCTACTACTTTGTATAAACAAACTAAAAAAATCCCAGTGTGAATCAGTTTATTTTCACTATGAATTAGAAAATGGTTGCCAGGCCACCCAGCACCCTATCACTGATCTAGACCATGATCTCATTACAAGATATGACAACTCATTTGACAATTACATTTTTTTAATCATGTAGTTCTACATTATAAATACAAAAGTTATATGGACACCACCATCCACATATTTTTGTGTATGTTTTCTCTTTTTATGATTTGGGCTCAAATGAAAGGAAATCTTAATGCCACTTACAGTTAAATATACAACAGGGCTTTTCACACTGCACTTAGCCCAGGGCTAAAACCATTCTTAGAACAGCCTTGGCCCCAGGCTAAGAAACCTTCACACTGGCACAGTCCTGGCACATTCCCAAGTGGGTAACCCCAACTTTAGCCTAGGGCTGGTTGGCCCTGCTCTGGAGTAGGGTTAGCCTAGAGTTTACAGGGTTATTCCCTGCAAATCAATTAAACACAGGCTAAAAGGTTCCAGTGTGAAGCAGGGCTAACAGATGTTCAAGAGTAGCCATGCGTCATTTAAGAATGTGAACGTTATTTGATTGCATTAGTTAGTTGACCTGCTCTCATGTTACCCAGGGTTAAAAAAATGTGTATGAAAAGGGGCTAAGTTATCCCTGGGTCAACACGAGTGGGGTTCAGCCCACTTTGGAATATGCCAGGATAATGCCAGTGTGAAAGCTTACTTAGCCTGGGGCTAAGAAGTTCCTAAGAATGCTTTTAGCCTTTTAGTGGTATGTGGAAGAATGTCAGAAATATTTGTTAAAAATGAAATAAGTTAATTTAAAAACATATAATACTACCAATGTACTACAAAATTTCAAATGAAAATACATAAGATATGAGATCTTTGAAATGTAATTTAAAGCAAGTTTTGTCCTTCCTGTATTTTTATTTAAATATCAGCCTGCTAGGTAGTTCTGATCATGCATGTAGCATGCATATGCCATCCATGAATAGTTAGGAACTAAACTGTGATGACAGCAAGCAGGGGTAAAATAAAGAAATGAATGGTTCAAAAGCACTGCAGTTGTGGCTCCAGGTGGGAACTATTACACAGAGAAGTGCAGATCAGGAGGAGAATATTTTGAGCAATCATGTTAAAAATGAAGTGGACAACAGTAAACCAAGCACAACTGCTAGTGGCTCTGTAAGAAGAAACCAGTGAAGTGTTCACAGCACCTACTGGCACCAAACAGTGCAATACAGAAATGGTACTTAGAGAGCTCAATAGTTTCTGAAGTAGGATACAACGTAATAAATTTGAGAAACACTCTCTGAGACAATAGTGCATTTGAAACTTTGTGTCAACACTTGGTGTTTAGCCATCTCCTCCTCTTTCAGCATGATGACAGCCCTGTGCACAAAGAACGCGATTTTCCAAATTAGATGTGGAAGAACTTGACCTGCAGAGAGCCCCCGACCTCAACCCCATCCAGCACCTGTAGGATGAACTGGAATGTTGACTCCGAGCTGGGCCTTATCACCCGCACACATCAGTATCCTCTCTCTGAAGCTCTTTTGGCTGATGGTGCACTAGATGACTAGACTATAGCAGCCTGTTACTACACTACAGCAGAGTTTGGAGGCAGTAAGGAAGGAGTTACACTGTCAGTGGAATTTGTGACGAGCTGATTGTAAAACTAATAGGACCTGTTAGGCAAGGGTGTAACCATGTCTGCAATGAGTTGTTTTGCAAAGAACAACTGCGCTGTTGTGCTTCGACTCTCCAGACATTCTGCAATGCAGACACACCAAGACGCAATCAGGGGCTTTACTGCGAACCTGATACAAATCATGTGATAATGGCATCAGAACAGGGGAACAAAAGTAGGTTTGGCGGCCAGTTGTAATGGTTTTGTTGAACGGACGACGTCATTACAGGGCAGGAATTTGAGATTAGTGCTGGGATTAGTTCAGCTTAATGTCTGATAAAGGACTGTTTGGGCACACTGGTGGAAAACAACAAGGAGCTAACGCAGACTTTCTGGGTCTTAAAAGGGAAATTCAGCAATAAATGTAGCTGCTGATGAACAGAACAAAGCTGAGAAATGTTCCCTAAGTCCGATGGCGAATGAGAGTGGAGCTATGCACCGACTTCAGCTTTTGTGTTGTTTCGTTTCAATAAAGTGAAACGTGCCAGACTGAAAGTTTTGCTGTCCTGCGTGGGCTCCTGTAATGTTCTCCCTGCAGAGTATTTCAACAGTGACTAACTAAACTGACAGCCAGACAGTGCACCAGGGATGAAGTCCAAAATCCTAACCACATTTTTACCCAAATCAAACCCATGCACGAAATAACCTGCCACCCACTGATGAGTGCCTCTGCGGGCTAATCAATTCAGACTAAAGGCTGACATTTACTTGGAAATCGGAAACTCCCATCCCACAGGAATCCCATGGGAATCCCATCCTGTAGGATGGGAGTCAACATGATCATCACAGAACTGGGATGGGACAGGACAAAAAGTCAACAGGAGTTGGAGCCAAATAACTAACAAATATGTGTAATGACGTGTATGGACTGTGGATGACGAGAATCATTCTCCCAGGATTGGGACAGGACAGGATGTTTTTACTCTGCCATGTGATTGGGATGGGACGGAAGTATTTTTGTGGGGGTGGAATGGGACAGGACTGAAAATCCACTCCCATGTCACCCTGTAATTCAGACAATGACAGCATAACCACAAGATGCAATTGTTGTAGATGAGTTAGCTAGTTAGCTAATTAGCTAGCATTTAGCTAACATTAGCTATCAGATGTAGCTAACTAGTTAAGGCTGGAGCTAGTTAGCTACTGTTTTAGTACAGAGCAAAGCACTAGCTACAGTAACTAGCTATCTTACGATTTAGTTTGGTTTCATTTATTTAATTTATAAAAGGACAGCATGCAATAGCATTAATCATTTACGTGAAACGAGGACATGGTTGCACCATTTTTAGCGAGATGCTCATTTCCATCTGTAGGCCTGCACATAATACAGACGTAGTAAATAAAATATGCAGATGCAATAAATAAAGTTTAGCTAACTAGCTAGCTTGGAACTGCTACTTGAGCACAAAGAAAAAACTATTGCGACTCAATTGACTATTTATACAACCTACAGACCCAGAGCATTATTAGCATTCACTTGGAATAATGTTTCTGGCCACCTGACAAATGTGAGTCCAACATTCACTCTTCTTTTAGCCCTGATTTGGTCTCTACCACCTGAGAGAAATGTCTTGATCTTTAGCTTGGATCTCTGCTTATTGTTAAAGATTGTGCAAAGCAACAATAAATGTGTGTTCTGAGTTTGTCACACCCTCGAAACGTGTTATTAACCAAAAATTCAAAATTAAATTTAAAAACAGGTTTCAAAATCATAAAAAGTTTTCTCTGCTCTGAAACATGTCTGCTCCACTGACTCAGTGTCAATGTCCTGAAAATGACCTGAATCACAGACACTACATCTAGCAGTTTCATTGGACATGTCCAAACATGTTTGAGCCACCAGAGTCAAGGATGGTAACAAGATGGTCTTTTTTTCTTCTTATTCTGTGTCGCTTTGTTGGAACTGAAGTGAGCTGAAGTGAGCTGCTGGGATGATTTGGACTGAGAGAGTCACTGAAATCACATTTGCAACTGACCATTAGGGAGGTTGAGGGGAAGGGGAGGTGGTGTCCCTTCCTGTGCCAGTTCATGGGACTTATATAGTTTTGGGGGACCATGGCACCAGCACCATGTTTAAGGTTCGCCCAAAAATTCCTGAACATGGAAACTGTGACCAACAGTGTATTTGTCTGACTCCACAATTCAGTGCTACATAGTTGTCAGTGTTTTCACATGTTTTCAGCAAATACTTTTTCACCCCTATAATGTGGTTACAAGAAAAACTCCCTTTTTCCTTTACACAGACTTTAACTATCCATCTTTCATTTGTTGCTGGGTTTATAAGAGCCGTTAAGGCTGTAAAACAAGATGAAAGCATGATGGATGAGTATTTCAACAGTGACTAACTGAACTGACAGCCAAACAGTGCAGCTGGGATGGATTCCAAAATCTTTACCGTCCAATCCCGGTGGTGTGATGGCACAGTTTTACAAAAATCAAACCCATGCGTGAAATAAGCTACCACCCACGGATGAGTGGCTGTGCTGGTTAATCCATTCAGACAATGACAGTGTCACCACAAGCCTGAAATTAATACTGTGTGTCTGCTCTGCCGTCTGTGGCCTCACCTGTGTTCTGTTCCACATAACCGAGGCCCTGGAGTGTCCCAGCTTGTTTCTGCACGGCCCTTTATCATAGTGCCTCAGGAAAATATCACCCTGCAATTACAAAGCACACAGGTTAAGACATGAAATCTATTGTACAGCAGTCACCAAGGACACCCAAACAAAAGATGGTGAAGCAGAGGCTGAGATGTTGTGAACTTGGCTGTAAAAAGTATAGATAGAATCTAGACAGTTGGCAGTGTGGGGCAGTATAGTTATTTTTCAGCATCACATCTGTGAGCAGGGTAAAAGGTGAGACTCACGTCCAGATTCTGCAGACAGTACCAGCAGAAGGTGTGTTTGCAGCTCTTGCACAGCATCTGTGCACAGCCCTGGTTCCTCTCGATGTAGATACCACACATAGGACACTGCTTGATGGGCATGTCGGAGTCGCTGTCAGAGCGAGCCCTGAATCGAGAAACAGACACAGGAGAGATATCAGGCATGCAGTTAACGGTGGCATACATACTGTATGAGGCCGCGGAGGCCTCAAGAGTTACCAGGCAGAGTGTGAAATCTTTATTTAGCAGCAGAGTTAAGGGTCAGAGCTCACTTTGAACTGGGTTAATTATTTTGGGATTCAAAGGTATGAGGCGAAAAATTCTTTAAGTACAATACAGGGCTATAGATACCATTGAAAAGACTGAAGTTACATTTGAGGGTTTTAACAACCTGAGGAGTTTCCATTCTACAGCATTTTTTAGACTTGTTATCATAAAACCTTAATTAATGGCATCACGACACAAGCAACTTATAAAAGGATCCAAATGAATTTTAGTGAAATAAATGTCAGCATGATAGCATCAGCAAACTGGTTTGTTAATTTTCCCTACATAAATCATACTCATTTAACTGACTTTCATTCCATATTTTTTCCCTGGTCATCTACTCTCTGCCTACAATGGCTCTGTGCCCCACTTGGAGGGCCCGCCTCATAGTTTGAGATCCACCGCCTTAAACAATTGTTACGGCTAACTGGTTAGCAAACAGCACTGCCTATTTACAAATCCTGCAGACACATTAGCACTTATTTGGAATAATGTTTCTGGCCAAGTCCAATATTCACTCTTCTTTTAGCTCTTACAGTATATGGTCTCCGCCACCTAGTCTCAGTCCTTAGTTAGCATCTCTGCTAATTGTTAATTGTACATCTCTAGTATTTGGTGCTGGGCAGGCAGCATGCAGTGGGTTCCTGCTCACATTCTTTTTTTTATTCAGTTATTAAAAGATGGCTGGTTCCATGTTGAGGAAGTCAGAAAAAATAGTCAGTCAGTGCCTTGTAGGTGGGATTATGATCAGCGTTACTGCCCAGAATGTAATAATATATGTTTGTAGTCTAAAAAACACTCAAATAATTATTAAAAACAACCCTTAACATTCTATTAACATTAACTGGTGATTGCAAGCTAGCAAAATAGCCAACTGCCTTATTAATTTATCTGATCTATTTTTTGTTTTCATATCCTAGACCAAAGGGTAAATGTATCTGTGCTTTGCACATCTATTAGATGAGACACAAGGGCATGTAGAATAAAACATTGCAGAAGGACTCCCACACACTGTCTAACTTGAAATGTAACATTTGATTTGCAGTGTTTTGGTACTAGACCTTCATTTGCCTGATGAAACATCGCCAATAAATGTTATATTGCAAGTTAGACAGTGTGTGGGAGTCCTTTTCAAAAGTTTTGATTCATATCCAACAGGTTAAATGGAGGACTGGGTAGCTGATATAAAAACTAGCTGCAAAATATCCTTGAAACTCAGTTTTGTCCCATTTTACTCTGCTTTTGATCAGAGCTAGCTCATTACATGTTGTACACATGATGTGTTTTTATCATCTGCTGCATGAGAAGAGGAGACTGACTGCATGCCTTTATGATCATGTATACAGGGATCTGAATAACCAGGTTTTTTATGTTCTATGTAAACACCATATCCCAAATATAATCAAAATCAAGATCAAAAATAGGACTGCACATTCAATCACAATATTATCAAAATCGTGATATGGCCAAGTGCAATATCCAAATCGCAGAAGCAGAACCAAATCACAATTTTTTGAAAAAGAAAAAAAAAAAGAAAGAAAAAATAGCATTATAATGAGGTACCGTAGTGCTGCAGAGATGCTCTGGCAGATGAACGAAAACATGTTTGTTTGGTACAGATCCAAACAAACATCACAATATCTCGACTGTAGCCTTTTTTTTTCAGTAAAAATAAAAATGGTAATGCAAAAATGATTATTTCAACTACCTGTATCACATTTTGCCAAAGGAATTTCAGTCAAAATAATCGCAATATGACTTTTTTACCATATCGTGCAGTCCTGGTCAAAAGCAGGATACTCAGCATGAAAACACACCCAAATGAAAACCAAATGGCATCATAGTATCAGTGATTATTATCAGGTGTGTGCAGAGAAGGCTTTGAAACAGCAATTAGATCATTATGTGAGTAGATTAAATTAATTAAAAAACAAAATAAGAGGCTATATAATTTGGTGGCAAGTCAAAAAAAGGATGAGGCTGTTCACTAGGAGACAGTCAACAAACCGCAGTATTTCGAAAATACAATCTTGCTGCCCTGGCTGGTACAACAAGATTGTGTTTGATGACTAAACCTGCAGGCTGAGGCACACCATGCTCTCAAGTTCGACTCTAAAGTTGATTTCCCTTCATCCTCCACAGCACACTGCAGAGACCACCGCTCCACTGCAGTGCACAGCCTCCTTCTGTACAGTGAACTAACTGGCTCGCTGCCCACCACCCTCCTCCCTTTGGCACAGAGACAATGGAATTCCGATATAAGTCAGTGACTTCCCAGTGACATCAGTCAGTCTGGCAGAGTAGAGCCACCGCTCGGAGCGGCGTGGTGATGTAGCCGTACAACGGGGACGACACAGAGGGCACTGCTAAGGAGTACTGAGCTATTAATCCTGATATAATGTTTAGATTCAACTCAGGGCCTCTGCTGGGAGACGAGGAACTACTCATCACTTGTATAATCCATTCAGTATAAATATCCTTCCACAATAAACCGTCAGCTCTTTCTATATTACATTGAAGGATGAGTTTTCAAAATAAAATTGGTAATGTACAGATGGTTTAAGGTAATACACACATGCTGGGCTGCACCAACAAGAATTCATTTTTAAATCATGGCTTAAATTTAAATTACATTACACCAATTCTTAAAACGAAAGTTACGTATGTAACTACGGTTCTATGAATCCTGGATGACCGCCAGAGGCGGTGCCTTAAACACTGAATGACTCCGTCTCGCGCATGCGCAGGTCGAGTAGTAATACCAACAAAGTCACCTGCGAGTGACCCCCTGATGACCCCGGATAGGTTATATCTTCCGGTGGCATCAGAGGATCTGTTCCTGCAGAATCTTCTCGCGAAGCCACAAGGATTCTGAGGGACTGAACGCTCTGGCGGTCATCCAGGATTCATAGAACCGTAGTTACATACGTAACTTTCGTTCTATTTCATCCTTCCTGACCGCCAGAGGCGGTGCCTTAAACACTGGATGACCAATACCAACAAAGTCACGAGGAATCCAAAGCACATACCTCATTGACTGGAAGCAAAAGAACTCGGTTGGAGGACCACGCCCAGTGGGTGAGGAGTGGCAATATTTACGCGATAGAACCTTGCAAAAGTGCTTGGTGACGCCCACGAGGCTGCGGCACATATTGCCTCCAGGGGCACCCCTCTCAGGGCAGCCCAAGACGTGGAGACACTTCTCACCGAGTGGCACCTCACACTGGATGGCAGGGGGTGACCACCTGCCTTATATGCGCAACAGATGACGTCCACGATCCAGTGAGACAGACGCTGTTTGGAGAGAGCACAACCTTTCTTAGGACCACCATGACACACAAAAAGCTGGTCCGACTGGCGTATACCTGCAGTACTGTCCACATATGCTCTCAGAGCCCGCACAGGGCATAACAGCACCGACTGTTCGTCCCCTTCCCCTACTGGCGGGTCAAACCGGGCCAGCTGGATAGGCTGATTAAGGTGCGAGTTTGACAAAACCTTGGGCAAAAATGCAGGATTTGGCCACAAGGTGACCCCTGAACCATCTGAGTTCCATCTCAGACAAGAAGTGCTGACTGACAAGGCATGGAGTTCGCTAACACGCTTCGCTGAGGCGATAGCGAGGAGGAACGCAGTTTTTGCTGACAACCATCTCAGCCCTGCCTGTGCCAGCGGCTCAAAGGGAGGCGAGCATAGAGCATCCAGCACCAAGGGCAGATCCCATGCTGGAGCTCTCGGTGGCCGTGGGGGACGCAGTCTCAGAGCCCCCTTCAAAAAGAGGGACACCAGCCTGTGGCACCCCACCGTGTTGTTATCAACCAGAACATGTCTAGATGAAATGGCGGCCACATACACCTTCAGGGTAGAGGGGGACCGACCACCATCCAGGAGAGATTGCAAAAACTCCAAAACGGTAGGCACAGAGCAGTGCACAGGGTCCTCACTCCTCCCTGAACACCAACCAGAGAACAGCCGCCACCTGTTCTCATATTGCACCCGGGTAGACGGTGCCCTGGCATTCAGAACAGTATTACGGACAGTGCCTGTACAGTCATTCAGCAGCGGATCGGGCCCTGCAGAGGCCAAACCCACAGCTGAAGGCGGCAAGGGTCGGGATGCCAAACCCGGCCCCCCAGCTGAGACAGGAGGTCCTTCCTGTTGGGGAGGTGCCATGGCGAGCCATGACAGAGCCTGTGCAGGAGAGGAAACCATGTCTGTCCTGGCCAGAAGGGGGCCACCAGCAGCAGTCTGTGGCCCTGTTGAAGAACCCTCTGAAGCGTCGCCATAATCAGAGGGACTGGCGGGAAGGCATAAAGGAGACCCTCCGGCCACTCGTGTGCGAGGGCATCCTGCCCCAGAGGGCTGGACTCCTCCATCCAGGAGAACCAGAGGGGACAATGGGTAGTCTCTTCTGAGGCAAAGAGATCCACCTCCGCCCTGCCGAAGAGGTCCCAGATGCGGCGCCACCACCTCCGGGTGAAGACGCCACTCCCCTGGGGGAGGCCTGCAGCGGGAAAGGAAGTCTGCTACCTTGTTCTGCTTCCCCGGCAGATACATTGCCCTCAGGCTGGCCAGACGGGGGGCTGCCCAAGTCAGGAGACCCCAGGTCACCTGCAGCAACCGCATGGACCTGGTGCTCCCTTGGTGATTTATTTGAGAAACGGTCGATATGTTGTCTGACCGAACTAGCACATGCTTCCCCCTCAGGTATGGGAGAAAGTGCTCGAGCGCCAGGTGCACAGCCCGTAGCTCCAGCACATTGATATGTTCTGTGCGGGCCTGAGCAGACCACTGCCCCCGAGCTGCCCTGTTCTGCCACACTGCACCCCACCCTAAGAGGGAAGCATCTGTTGTGATGGTCTCCCGACGGGACGGACCAGAACCCATGGGCATGCCCTGCAACATGAAGGCCCTGTTCTTCCATGGAGACAGAGCAAGGAGGCAGCGCTGTGACACCCTGATCTTCTTGTTCCTGTGCCACCTGGCATCCAAGTGAAAGCTGTTCAGCCACCGTTGAAGGGGGCGTAGCGACAGCAAGCCCAAGGGAATAACAGTCGCGGCAGCCGTCAACTTGCCCAGGAGGCGTAGATAACGCACGTAGGGCAACCACCTGCCCTGCCGGAAGATGGGGAGGAGGCGGAGGATGTCGTCCACCCGCCGAATTGCTGGACAGGCCTTCATGGTGACAGAGTTCAGATCCACACCGAGGAAGGTAATGCTCTGGGAAGGGACCAGACAGCTCTTTTTGAGGTTTACCCTGAGACCCAGCCGGGCTACGTGAGCCAGAAGAGCAGCCGTATCCTGTATCGCTTGAGACTGGGAAGGCGCACACACCAACCAATCGTCTAGATACGGAAGGACCTTCATGCCCCGTGACTGCAGGGGAGAGAGGGCTGCTGCCACACAGCGGGTGAACACCCGTGGGGAGAGGGAGAGACCGAAGGGCAGCACCCGAAACTGAAAATGACGGCCTTGAAAAGCAAAACGAAGGAATTGCCTGTGGTGAGGTATGATGGGAACATGAAAATAGGCATCCTTCAGGTCGATGGAAGTAAACCACTCCCCTCTTGCAACCACACGCAGAACCTCTGCTGTGCTGAGCATGTGGAATGGCATGACCTTCAGGAACCTGTTGAGGCCCCTGAGATCTAGGATGGGGCGAAGTCCGCCGTCTTTCTTTTCCACCAGAAAGTACGCCGAGTAGTATCCCCCTGGCTGTGACAGGGGATCTACTGGCTCGATGGCACCCTTGACCAGGAGGGCAGACAGCTCTTGGTTCAAGGCTAGGGCTTTTGCCGGGTCGCCTATGATGGTCATCTTGACCCGGCCGAAGGCAGGGGGCCGGCGTCGGAACTGCAGTTTGTAACCCTGGGTTAGGGTGGACACCACCCAGGGGTCCGAGGTGTAAGCAGCCCAATAACTGAGCTGCTGCTGGGAAAAGCAGCCGACGACCGGCCCCGGAACTTCAGTTCCTGGCCCCCCGGCCTTTGGAGGCTCTGGGGGGGCGCCGGCTAATCTCCGAGACCCGAGGCTGTCTGGAGGGCTGAAAACCAGGGGCCCGAACATCCTGAGCTGCCCGCTGAGTGGGTCGCTGCACCGGACGCTGCATTGGCCGCTGAGGCCTCTGGTAGCTACTCAAAGAAGCCTGTGGCTGAGAACGGTGCTGCACAGCTGCTGAAGAACCTCTGGATCGAGCAGGGGGAGGCACGCTCCTGTTAAGACCTGAGAGCTGCTGTCTAGTCTGCCTGGCCTGGACTGTCCGCTCTAGTGCCTCTAAAGTGGCTGACCCAAACAACTCCCCAGGTTCCACTGGGACACTGCGAAGGGTCCTTCTGCATGCCTCTGAGAGGGGTGACTGAGCCAACCAAACCTGGCGGCGAGCCTGGACCAAGGTGGACATTACACGCCCTAGCTCTCTAGTCATAAGGGCGAAAGCCTGCAGGGACGCATCACTAAAATTATGAGCTGAAGCGTCCAATGTAGCCTCCTGAAGGCAGGCTGAGAGGGCGAGCATGAGGTGCGACATCGAGTTACCTATGCGGCCCATACGAGCCGCTGCATCATAGGCCTTAGACAGCAATTCATCTGTGACACGACACTGGGGTGAAGGACACCTCGCATCCAACCTCAGAGCCTCATCTGGAGAGACAATGAGTGCAGCCATAGTTTGTTCAACAGCCGGCATGCGGCCAAGGCCAAACTTGGCCGCATCCTGCATGGCTGCCAGTGTTCGGCCATCAGACGTTGCATGAGAGAGAGCCTTGGAATCCCTCCAACATGCATGCAACTCCTTCAGGTACTCCTCTGAGGGAGGCACAGTAAATGTAGCAGGGGCCGAACTGCGCCTGAAAAACGCGCTTGCTGGAGCCGGTTGGGCTTGCGGCACATCTAGCTGCAGGCGAGCCAAGGCCATACGGATGATGGCCCCCATGGAGCTACCCTCCGAGCATCCCCCTGAACTAGGGGCCGAGGAACGAGAGCCTGCCTCCGAGGCATGGGAGACAGTGTCACGGGAGACAGTGTCTGCCCCATATTCCCCAAACTCAGTGGCTGAAGCTGCCGTTGAGAGGATGTCATCCTCTGGACCCGACACTGCCACAGGAGGAGCGGACGCACACACAGTCCCTGCACCGGTCCCGGTCTGGAGAGCCAGAAAGATGGACTTCATCTGATTAAGCTCTGCTGTCAGAAGGTCCACCCTGGAAGCAAGCTTACACTCCTTGGCTTTCTTCCTGGAGGAAGTGCCCTCAGTCTCCACAGCCCGACGCTTTGGCCGACCAGGTTGGGTTGAGGACAGCCTGCAAGCTTCAGCCAGCCCTTCTGGTGAGTGGACACTGCCCAAAAGTTGTTCCACCTCAGCCAGTCTTGCAGCCCTCACTGCCCGGGGCATGAAGCTACAGTTCATGCAGGGGTCCTCTGAAAGGCCCTCCCTCAGGTGCTCGAGGCCAAGACATGAGGGGCAAAGGTCATGACCGTCCTCAGGCTGCAGAGGAGCCATGCAGGCGGTACAACAATGAGAAGACATCATAATGGCGGCTACCAATTATGAGGAACAACACTCAAAAAAACAAAACAAAACAATGTATGCTGGGAGAGGGAGCGAATACCGTCACACACAGCCACAGAGGATCAAGTCGCCAAAAATAAATAAACAGCTTAGCACAAGCAATTAATGCTGCTAACTGTACAAGAGAAACGCTCGTTCAAATGAGGAATGCTGTCACTACAGAAACAGCATGGCTACGACCGAGTCGCCACCAAAATAAATCAGATTTAGCACTTAGCTAAAGGCACGAGGTACGACCGCGTCGTCACCGAAAAACAATCAGATTAGCTCGAGCGAAAGCACTGCTGCTAACCGTTAACAAAATAGAACAAAACACACCTATGCTG
The DNA here is from genome assembly GCA_034769285.1 of Lutjanus argentimaculatus. Taxonomy (NCBI): domain Eukaryota; kingdom Metazoa; phylum Chordata; class Actinopteri; order Lutjaniformes; family Lutjanidae; genus Lutjanus; species Lutjanus argentimaculatus. The sequence continues at coordinate 6,483,811 of JAWZSL010000025.1, read as the reverse complement.
GGAGAGGGAGCGAAAACACAGCCGTCACCATCAGGTTGTATTGTTAACCACTAAACAAAACAGGCACAACCAAGTTGCTACCAATATAATAAAGTTAGCTCAAGCGGACACACTGTTGCTAACCGTAACAAGATAACAGAGCACAACTAAGCTGGGAGAGGGAGCGAAAACACTGCCTTCACCAACAAAGCAAAATATGCGCTGAGTTGTGGTACTTTACCAGTCGGGAGTCCAACCGTAGGATGAGGATGATCCGAAGAAAGGAGCGTCCACGATGCCGGTGAAACCGCTTGCCGCAGCCCCTGGAGGGCGAGCACCTCGCAGCTCCGACCAGCAATATGCAGTCACGAGGCTACCGGCGACAAGCTTATACTTATTCACAGCTACTGTTAGCTAGAGTTAGGTAACGGTGACAATTAGCTCCAAGCTAATGCTACGACCGTAGTACACCTGCGAAAGCGAGAAGAAAAAAGGAACAGATCCTCTGATGCCACCGGAAGATATAACCTATCCGGGGTCATCAGGGGGTCACTCGCAGGTGACTTTGTTGGTATTACTACTCGACCTGCGCATGCGCGAGACGGAGTCATTCAGTGTTTAAGGCACCGCCTCTGGCGGTCAGGAAGGATGAAATAGAACTAGCTTAAAATCAATAAAGATTAAATTTAAACATCTGTCTACATTAAATTTAATTCTGTTGCACCAAAACTCAAATTTAAAACATGATCCAGTTTTAACTTTAAACTACAACACTTGAGGAAGTCTAATATTTAACATGGTTGCATTTTTTAAATGGATTGAGCAAAATAATCAAGAATAATCCTCAAAGATAATTTAGTTTAAATTAAATTAAATTAAATTTTATGATGTGTCTCTTCTTTCTATCACTTCTGTAGAGCGTCTCTACTGAGCCATCATTTAGCTAGCTAGCAATCAATGTAACATGTTTCTTACATTTTAGCTAGCTAGCAAACTGCAACATTTTGTAAACTTTTTATCTAGCTAGCAAACAATAGAACTTTCAAAAAAAAATGTATCTATTAGCAAACAATGGAACGTTTTGTTATTGAATATAGAGCAGTTAACAGTTTTCACCCTTCTTTTTTACTTAGTAGGTTCTGACAACACTTAAATCTTTTTTTGTTTGTTTAATTGTAATCTCCATATTAATCCAATCCATATCCAATAACTCTATTTAATTTTGAATCCCATCAATAAACTTGGATTTACTAAATAAACTAAACATATTTTATAACAAATTAAATAGTGCTTGTGTGTGTGCGCACTGACTGTGTGATGTCCGCAGCTATTCTCACATACTGCTAGACCAATCAGCTTAGTCTTTGTTGGTGCAACCTAGTCACAACATCTTGAAAAATAATAAACATGTCTCGACTTTTATAGTTCAGACTGAATAGTGAATAAAAATTATTAATGCAGTTTGTTTACAGCAGTAACAAGTGGTTCTTTGTAGACTCTCTCTTCAGTGTCCTGAACTAACACACTCATCCTGCTGTCAGCGCAGTATCATTTTCAGTGTGCAGTCAGACTCTGTGGCTGCAGGCAGTGGGCGGCTCACTGACCTGCTTTCATGAGCGGGTGAGGGTGACATCATGGGTTGGCGCTCGGGGCAGGTATGGCTGTCCTGCCAGGGCCCTCTGCACCCGGAGCAGAAGACGGTGTGACAGGTGGGGCACGGCACGGCGGTGGGCTGGCCCTCAGTACTCGGCTGCAGGCTGCACACAGCCTGGCATTCAAGCACCGGGCACCAGGCTTTACTAGGGTCCAACTTCACTCCTGCAGAAAGTAAAGACGGGGTGTGAGTCAAGCTGCTGTGATGTTATACACAAATAAATGCATGTTTTGTTATTTTCTAAACCCAAGTAACACTACCAATACTGTATGCGCAATCAATTATTAAGATATCAAGGTAATTTATTATCATTACACAACACAGGTTTGGTGTCAGTATCATTTTAAGGGTACTGGTATCGTGACTTTTTAAACAATACATACCCTTATACGCCTCTGTAATAAAAACACATAAGGACCTATTAACTATTTAACCATTTAGATCAGACCTGGGCAAAATGCGGCCCAGGGGCTGGATGCAGCCCACTGAAAGGTTTCATGTGGCCCACAAGTCAATAGCATTTTGCTTACCATTAAACCATTATCAGACCTTTATTGTGAAAGGGGTCAGTGCTGTGTTTATTGGTAATTATAAGGAACTGTAACTTTATCTTAAACTGTAACTTTCTTCACGTCAATGCTGTACTTCCATGTTGTTTATGTTGTTCTTCTACTTTTGCTGTTAGTGTTTTGGACATTTCCAACAAAATATTAAACCACAGTTCAACATAGGAATTCAGAAAGGGTGACCAATAGTAGAAGTGCCCTATGTAGAACACTTCTGACCAGTCCATTTTTAGAGATTTGGCCATTATTAGGACCTTATATCATTTGTGTCTGGCCCACGGCAGCCTGATCAATTTCTCATGTGGCCACCCATAAAAAATAATTGCCCACCCCTGATTTAGAAGCATGGCACCCTCGTGGGCACTTTACCACAACACAGAATGTTTTATCTACCACAGAGGAATCTTTTTGCCTCCCCCAATCCATCAATGGCTGAAGGACATGTAAAAATGGATCGTTCTTTTTATTAATTGGTTATCTATGAAGGCAAACTGAGGACAGAAGGAGAAGAATTCAGACGTAAAATGCTGACAAAAACGAAATCTGTGCAACAACCAAAACAAAGACTGGAGCTTTCCTAATGTGACTCAGATCACCAGCTCATACTTTCGTTGTGAATCACAGCAGAAGGCAAACACTGTTGCAAAACAAGCCTGCACTTTGCACTTCTTTATACTTTCAATATTATGAGCCATCTGATTTATGGCCAGAGTAAACAATAACTATTACTGGCTTCACAGCGCATTGTTACTGTGCAACTGGAAAAGACCAATATAGCTACAAGGCAAACTAACCTCAGTTTGCAATTTGTAAATGTCAACAGAAACCTATTTCAACATTTATTCTCTCTCTGCCCCCCCAAAGGCCTACACTGCAAGACACAGACACAATTTGCCTTCACAAAGACTTTCCACAACTTATCAGTTATAGGTCAGACAATTTATTAGCGCTGAAAAGCTCATTACTAATCCAATGAAAGGGACAGTTCACCCCCAAATCAAAAATACATTTTTTCTCTTTCTTTTAGTGCTATTTATCTATCTAGATTGTTTTGGTGTGAGTTGCAGAGTTTTGGAGATGTCTGCCTTCTCTCCGATTAAATGGCACTCAGCTTTGAAAAACTCAACAACAAAGTCTATTTCCACAAATCATGACCAAGTTACTCAAAATACCCAAAAACTTTGTTGTGAGTAGTTTCATGCAGGAACTACTTTCTTTCTAGTAGAAAGGAAGAAGCTCCAGCAGATTTGACTGTAGAGAGTGAATAATTCCTACATGAAACTGCTCACAACCAGGTCTGTGGATTATCTTGAGTAACAAGGTTATGATTTCTGGAAATGGACATTGCTGTTGAGCTTTTCAAATGTATCAAACTGAGTGCCATTTAGTCCCATTATATCTGAGAAAGATGGACAGCACTACAGGTCAGAGGGAAAATATTTTTGAACTTTTGCTTTATCGTATGTCTTGAAGCATTTGTTATTGATTCCCTACTGGTAAAGTTTGGTTTATCCAAAGGTATTAAAGCCACAGTTTCAGTGACCTCCAGGTTAAGACTAAACCAGAGCAGAAGAGGAAAAAAGGGCATGAGGCCGCACAATATCCCAGGCATGTGAAGCTCAGCGCTCCGTGGGGCTGCTTAGTGTAATGCCACCGGCTGAAGTGCGACCTGAAATAGCTCACTGCCTGTCAGCAGTCATCAGCATGTTAATGCAACAATACCTACCTCTCTCAAACTTCAGACGCTGATACAGCTCCACCTGACCTTCTGACGCCAAACTCGCTATCTGAAATCACACAGCACAGACAGCAGATTTTTATGACACTGAACTAAAATCCACTATCTTTTTCAAACCTTAAAGGGATAGTTTGGGTTTTTTTGAAGTGGGGTTGTATGAGGCACTTATTCATAGTCGGTATGTAACCTACAGTACATGGCGGTCAACACACCCCAGTCTGGAGAAGCAGCAGGGGTATTGGTGTAGGAAGTTAAGCAACATACTGCTGTGGACAGGGTCAGCAGCAAAACATAGCCACCAAAAAGTGCACACTACATTTAGAATATTTTCACAATTTTATCTTGCAGTCAGACAGTTTTTTCCAACAGTAAAAATGCTGTTATGTAAGCCAAATATCGTTCTAGCCAAAGCCACCAAATTCCATTGGCAAAAACGACAATTTTACCTCACAGAGCACAGGAGATGCTGGTCTACCACTGCCTCGATCATTTAGTTTGTTTGTGTTATTGTGCGACTTCAGTGAATCCATAGTAAACCTTTAAAACACCAGAGTCACAATAACACAAACAAACTAACTGATCAAGGCAGTGGTAGACCGGCAGATCCCATGTTCTGCAAAGTAAAATTACTGATTTTGTCAGTGGAGTCTGGAGACTTTAGAGGTAGCAATATTTGACTTTTACATTGCTGGTTTCCCATCAGAAAAAGCTGTCTGATGGCAAGACAAAGCAGTGAAAATATTCTAAACAGGGCGTACGCTTAACACTGATATGCTGTTTTTATTTGGGCCTTTTTTTGGTGGCTAAAAGACATTTTGCTGCTGACCCTGTCCACAGCAGTATATTTTTCAGCTTCCTACACCAGCACTCATGCTGCTTTTCCAAACTTTTCCACATCTCATACAACCCCACTTCAAACCCAAACTATCCCTTCAATGGATAAATGCAAAAATACATAATGGTCAAGATGAAATTTTGTGTGGTTGCTGAGAATCTGATGCTTCCAAGATGATCCAGAATCAACTGGTCATCTAGTAGCTGCAATTAGCTGCATACAATTCACCAGAAAGATCTTTCAAAGGTCAGCAAATACTGAAGATGATTTGCTTAAACCAATTACAGAAGCAAATGCCAATTAGCTACATTTTCAGCAAATTCTTTATTTCTTATTCCAGTCTTTTAAGACTAAAGAAAGACTAAAACAAGCATTAAAACTGCTTGCCGTGCATATCTTCCCCCCCAGTAATACTTTTTGTACATTTACCATCTGCCTAATTTAACTACTGGATAATAGGGGATAGAAACTCTACAATCAAATCAGTTCTAATTCGAATGGGAAGCCAATGAGCCTTAGTTAAAGAGGCTTTTCATACAATAACAGTCTCAAGAAAAACATTACGAATGAGGAACTGAGGAGCAGAAATTCCATTTGTTTGTGAATTAGCAGTTTCAGCTTCTTGTCTGACGTGTTTACTGGGTCGTGGCATCTGCGATGTGTGACAGCTCACAGAGTTTCACTTTCTGTCTGACTGCTGCTCACATTACTTCATTTTACTACTCACACTCAAAAGCAAAAAGAATTTCCTTAGACATGTCATTAAGATTGGATAAACTGCGTTTTCACAACATCTTAGTTAATCCAGCCCACACAATTAAAAAAACACTACGGTGAAAATTCAACTTTAGATTTCTTCAGAAGTCTGCTTGCAGCACTCTGGACTGTAAACAAACTGCTGTAGCCAGCAACCAAGAAATTCAAGGAATATTCCCAAAAAAAGAGCTCGCCTAAAACAACTTTATGACTGTGCATCAACATTATTTTTGTGTTTCACGGCCTCTTTGCTTTTTTTGGTCTGACTCATGACCTACATATCACTGGTTTTAAACAGGGCATACCTCAGAGTCCTGTAGCACTCCAGTCTTTTGGCAGGCCATATCTGGGCAGGTGATGGGTGCCCCCCCACCCTCCATGATGGCCAGCTGAACATACTGCTGCAGACACTGGGGAGGGACAAACAACACAGCAGCATTAAACCCATGACACACAAATCAAACATTCTCCGACAACAGGGGACATCCTAATGCTGGCAGTTGTCTTAGGCTGCACCACCAAGGATACATTTTTAAACCTAATTAAATCATGGCTTAACTTCAAATTATGTTGCACCAAACTTTAAAACTAGTTTAAAATTATTAAGGATTAAATTTTAACCGCTGTTTAACCCTCTCTAAATCTTTATATATTCCTCCATTAATTCAACCAAACCGAGCTATCATGAATAGGCTAACTAGGCCAGCGTTAACTAACTCTTAGCTACAGTTACATTTTATCAAGTGTTTAGCTACATAGTAAACAATGTACCACTTATTTAACTTTTTAGGTAGCCAGCTAAATATGTAACCTTTTGCTAACTCTTTACCTGGCAAAGCAAACAATGAAACATTTTGTTAAATTCAAACAATGTAATGTTTTGTTAACCTTTACATAGTAAACAATTAACGTTTTGTTAACTTTTAAGCTAGACAGCAAACAATGTAATGTTTTTTAACTTTTTAGGTAGCTAGTAAACACTAAGTTTTGTTCATTTTTAGCTGCATAACAAGCAATGTAATGTTTTATTAACTTTAGCAAAAAATGTAACATTTTGTTAACTTTGTGTAACATTTGTGAGGAAATACAGATGAGCTGAAAAGTAATGATTTTCACCCCACTTGTAGTATTAGGTCTCAACAACCTTTTTTATTTAAGTAAATAAGCATCTCCATATTGGTTAGACTCTATCTGACCTTGGTTTACATTAATAAACCTGGATTTATTAAACAGGGATTAGTTTTTAATAGTGCAACAGAGTCCTGCTGAATTTTTAAATCTGGATTTATTCATTTTAAAACTTGTTTTGCTACACTCTGATTAGAACTAATCTTAGATTAAAATAATCTTTGTTGGTGCAACCCAGTCTCAGAATGTGTTTTTAAAACTAAGTGCCCATGGCACACTGATCAACAACAAATCTTAACAAACAACTGACCAATAGAACATGAATCACAAACGTGATGCCGAGTATATTTTAATATATATTATCTTTACTGTCCAACCTGGGTGAAAAAGTAACACAAGACACAGAACACATCAAACAAAACATGACTTATAACAAATAAAATCATAGAAAGCAGAAGACACTGAGCTGTTGTGTCAACAGGGCAAACTAAATGCCACATAAACATAAGTCCTTATCAGGACTCACATGTCAAAAGTCATATGTTTCCTCAGACATGAAATATGGAGGGGTAGGAGGAACTATGTAAACCTTGCGCAAGACAGGCAGACAGTTTTGAGGAAGTGAAAATAGAAACATTCAAATGTAGCTTTTCTGTGGAAGACAAAAAACAAATTTATTCTAGGAGTTTGGCACGAGTTTATAGGCTCATTTAAACTTGTGCTTATCATGTGCTTTCTCATTCAGCATGATGTACCGTTCAACCAAAAACTGGAATTAAAAAACACAAGCAGCAACAGTCTGTGCACTCTAATCCAGAGTAGAGGAGATGTTTCAGGTTTATAAAATGAAGTCCAACTGATAAGCAGGGTTTACTATATCCATTTCCCTTCTCTTTCCGCGTGACACTGTGTATGTGTGTGTTTTATCTGTGTGACCTTGTGTGTGCACCACTGACAACTTAGCTCACTTGGACAGAGATTAACACCTGCCACTATCTGGCAGCCTGTATGTGTCAGGGCATAACACCGACATCCCAGTTTCGATACGCCAGGCAGGCACGTAGACCTCTGTACCTCTGTTACAGCTCCGTATTCTATTGGTTGCAGTTCTTCTCTCATAAAACAGCGCTGGAAAAGCTCCCAGGAAATGTTTCTGAGTTCTAACAGCTCTGATAAACCACAAAAGCTTCTCATGGCAAGACAAGGAAATGTGTGTGTGTGTGTGTGTGTGTGTGTGTGTGTGTGTGTGTGTGTGTGTGTGTAAACATGAGGGAATGCCAATCTTGCGATGAAACCACTTCATTTCACTAAAGCTGTAATATGCAAGATTTGTTCATAAAGGGAGCTATTATTAGATCTTAAAGCAGTGCTGCAATAAACAGGAGCATCCCATTCCAAGTCATTTAAATGTCGGGAGATTTGCCTAAATTGCCCACAGAAAAGTTTGTTGTTGGATCACTTTTTTGAATTCTTCACCGCCTACAGAAAATGACTAAAAACATGAGCAAGAATGAGTAGAGGATACTTGCATTTTCTAAACAATCTAAATATAGTCTGGCAGCACCCGGCTCTGGGACAAAGGTTTGATTTCCATGAGAGCTAATGTGTCTTGTTGTAGTTTCCTCGAACAAACTGTAAGGCTGTATCGCACAGACAAGGATTCATTTCTAAACCCAATTAAATTATCGTTTAAGTTTAAATCATGCTGCACCACTTGAGGAGGTTTTAACTGATAAAATGGCAAAAAAATCTTATTGAGATGGACTGCACAAAAAAATCAAGTTCCTCAAAGAAAGTTAAGGGACAGACTCAACCCAGTTTTATGATGGCCTCTCTTTTCTCTCTCTTACTCTAGTTGATCAGTTAAAACCTTAAAACAGTCTGACCGTTGTTTCCAGGCAGTCTCTTTTTTCCTAACTGTGCTTTTATCTGTTTTTTTTAATCTTATATTATTTGGACATATTGCTACATTAATCCAGCCAACAAGTTTTTCTCAAAGCGGGAGCTTCTCTGTCAAACCATCATGAGTAGGCTACCTAGGCTTTTAGCTAGCTAGCTAACAAAGAATGTAATACTTTGATAATGCTAACTTTTTAACTAGCTCGCAAACAAATATTTTCAAGAAATAAGAGCAGCTAATGTTTAACAGTGTCCCTCCTCTGTCCAGGCAGCACTCAGCACTGTTTTATATATTTATCTTTATTTCATTTGGGTGAGCAAGCATCTCCACATTGATTAAACCTGACATAATGTGGTTTACGTCAATAAACTTGGATTTTCATTTGTGCGACAGAGCTCTACTTCATTTTAAATCTTTTTTTTATTTATTTATTTATTTTTATTTATTTATTTAAAGAGGACAGTGCACATTCATTATACATTTCTGTAAATGTGCCAGTGCTAGCCAAAGGCTAGTTTCCAACCGTAGTCCTCCGGCATGGTGTTAAAAGCCATTAAGACATACAAGGGTCATAACATATTAAGAAAAGAAAACAAAAAAAAACAAAAAAACAAAACAAACAGCAAAAAAACAAAAAAACAAAAAAAAAAAAAAAAAAAAAACAGGGACATAGGAGAGATAAAGTTTGAAGTAAGAATACACCATATCAATATGACACTAAAAGAGAGACAATCAATACAATACTACCGAGACAAATACAACAGATGGACAGTTATACACGACAAAACCATTATGTGCGGTGCAATTAAATACAAATACAATCTGGTTTTACTCATTTAAACCAGGTTTTTCTAGCCTGACATCACCAGACTAATCTGTAATGTGCCAGAGCAAATGAAAGATGAGCTCGGAATAATTTGGTTATAACTTTTTAAAATTCCGATTAGAACTAATCTTCAATTAGCTGGTGCAACACAGTCTTAATGTCTGGAATAAACTGGTTATATTTGTTCCTCTTACCGCTGTACAGAAGACACAGTCACAGCTCTGCAGCTCCCTCGTGGCTGCAGACGGTTGTTCACTGAGGCACAGCTTGCAGAAGACCTCGGTCCCCGGCTCGGGGTTGGCACCGGCCTCAGGGGACGCCGGTGCCGAATCCCCGGCTGCCCGGCTCAGGGTGGGACTCCTGCTGGCCATGGTGGGGCGAGGCATGCAGGGAGGGAAGGAGTGAGGAATCAGGCTGCTCCTAGCCCTTCTGCTGGGGTCTGAGAGGAGCTAAAGCCTCCATGTTCCTGAAAGCAGACAGAGCGTTCGTCTCTTCAGTGAAGGTTTAAGACTTCTCTTCCTCTTTGTTACAGTTCACACAACCACTGCCTTATGACAACACTGCACCCTGTTTCTGGAAACCTGTCATCTGTTCTGGTAACTGGTATACCAACTGTGATGACTTCATCTCTCCCTGAAGCAACACACTGTGATTGCCTTGTTACCTGTGATGAATGAGATGAATTAGTCACTGTTTAAAGCTGCATGCTGCACAAAGTAAAATATGATTGTTATGACTTCAGGTTTTGAAATGAAATATTTGTATTCAAAATTTTAATCAGTATTCAAATTTTAATTGTTTTTTTGTGCAGTTAAATGATTCAAATCAAATCAATAAATACTGCAGTATTATCAATTTCTCATCATGTCTGTTGTTTATCCATAAATGGCTGTCATTGTTAAGGCCAAAGTCCAAGGTCTGTGTTTACTGAGCCTACAGTTATTGACCAGCTCCTCATTCATTCTGACAGGAAGAATTGATTGTCAATTGTCTTTAGAAACATGGTAAATACAGGCTTGTGTTAGCTACTTAGCAGGTACTTGGAAGCTACTTTGTTTAGCATGTAATGTCAACAATGGGCCAATTACACAAGGTAGAAAACTTTTGGAAAAACTTGGCTGGCTGAGTCTTCAGCCATGCTAGCATAGGGTGACCAGGTCCCAATAAACCAAAAGAGGGACAAGGGGTATGTTTGTGAGGGACAAAGTGGGACACCGCCTAACACTCCCCCTAGTTAACTTTACATTAACTGTTTTAAAATGTCAGCGCAGGACGGTGTTCCACCTAAACAATCTAAATACTACTTTTCCACCCTGCCAGCCCCATATTTTTCATGTTACATATATTTTGAAACCTAAATGTTGGTAATTATGGCACGATAAAATGCTCACAATGGTAACGCTAAAATGCTAATGTTAAGCAGATGTATAACCGAGTTCACCATTATAATTTAGCATGTTAGCGTGCCATCATTTGCCAGTTAGCACTAAAGAAAAAGCAAGCTGAGGTTAATGGGAATGTCAATAATTTATTTTATTTACTCAATTTATTTAATTACTACCAATTACAATTTTGACGAGATGAAATAAAGAATGCTTTTAGACCACACCCCCGGTCATATTGTGCACCTAATTAATCCACTGGTATCATATCTAGAACTGCAACAATTAATTGAGTAATCAATTATTAAATTAATTGCCAACTATTTTGATAACTGATTAATCAGTTTGAGTCTTTTTCTTAAAGTCTTTAGTCCTCTGTGACAGTAAACTGAATATCTTTTGGTTGTGGGCAAACAAGAATTTGATGACATCATCTTGGGCTTTGGGAAACATACGGTCAACATTTTTCGCCATTTTCTGACCTTTTATAGGCATCAACTATTAATCAATTCATCGTGAAAATAATCATCTGATTTTTAGACTATGAAAGTAATCATGGTTGCAGCCCAGATCAGCACGTAGTACCGGCCAACACACAAAGTTCAGGTGTCAGAATCTGTATCAGGAAAAAAAAAAGGTATCAGAACATCTCTAAGGGAAAAAAATTAAATATTCAGGACTCAAATGCTTCTGAAACAGCTCAGACAATGGTCTCATTCATGCAAACTTCAAGCATTTCATTAGAATCAGATAACCATGGCATACTGATGAATACAGTTCATGTCCAAACTGCCTCGTATCTATCATCAAGGTGGAACAACACTGATGTGTCTGAAACACCAGTCCACCAGCCCCGTCCACTGACAGATGGTTACCCTGGTAATCTCTAAACTTTGTAGTTGTTTAGGAATGAAAGGCTTTGCACTGTTATTAAATACATATTGGAGTTTCCATGCAACAAAGCTTGTTAGAGAGTTAGAGACCTGTTATTTTCCCATGTGAGACCTGCTTATGCTTTGGGCAGGGCAGGCTGACAGCATTGTGGGATGATGACTGCAGCCGGCTCAGCTCGCCTGTCTGAAAAGCAGTGCAGGAGGATCCACCGTGACGGTGCAGAAATACCAACATACGCAGCAGCTACACAAGCTCCACTATCAGTGATCTGCATGTGCACCGTCGCCGATCGATACTGTAGAATAAAAGAGTGCTCGCTGAAAAATTTAGGACACTGGCGGTGGCTGTGGCGGCTGTATTGACTGATCTGATCCAAAAGTTTCCTGCCAACTTTTACAGCCTGCCGAAACAGAGAAGCATGTGCGTGGGATAATGTGTGATTTCAACAGCCGCTCATGCTGCGGAGTGCGTTTTTAACGCCACCGTTTCCTGTGTGACCCTGTTCTGTGTCCAGCCACTGTTATCTACAGGATTAATCACAAATCCCAGATTATGGGGTTATTATTTCTCATGCTTTTTGGGATTGGACAGAACCAAAGGGAAGATTTTTGGGTTTGGTGACTCTGGATGCCTTTAACACTAGATTAGACCTTTATTATCCATCCACCTCTGTCCTGCTATCCAAAAATATGTAGTCTAACTAGTACATGATGTCTGGAAGTCACATGCTTTCTGCTGTGTTAAATGGCTTTTTGTGTAATATACCTTTTTAGGATCTTTTAACCACGAACACCACTTTGGTACAGACTGAAATATCTCAACAACTATTGCATGGATTGGTACTAAAATTTACAGGGTATTTATAGACATCCCTAGAGGACGAATCCTGAAAACTTTGGTGATTCCCCTGACTGTTTCCTCTAGTGCAGGAGTGGGCAGGTACTTTTCATGGGGGCCACATGAGAAATTGATCAGGCTGCCAAGGGCCAGACATACATGATATTAGGTCCTAATAATGGTCAAGTCTCTAATAATGGAATGATCAGAAGTGGTCTACATATGGCACTTCTACTGTTGGTCAACCTTTCTGGATTGCAATGTGATGAATTGTGGGCTAATATTTAGTTGGCAATGTCCAAAACTTGATGTTTTACAGTACCATGCATGCCGCATATAGGTTGCAATGACAGTAGCAGCACAAGTAGAAGAAGAACAACATAAACAATATGTACATACAGCATTGAGTGAATAAAGTTGCAGTTTAATATGAAAGATGCCGTTCATTAACATTACCAATGAACACAGCACTGACCCTTTTCAAAATAAAGGTCTGATAATGGTTTAATGGTAAGCAAAATGCTATTGACTGTTTTTGCTAGATTTTTAATTTTTGGTATTTCTATGATGGCCTTGTGGGCCACATGAAACCTTTCAGTGGGCTGCATTTTGCCCAGGTCTGTGCCATCACGACGTTTACGTTTGTGGCTTGCAAAATTTCTCGACAACTGCATGGATTGCCATGAAATTTGGCACACGAATCCCCGTACCCCTAAGGTTGATTTGCAAAAACTTTGGTAATACTCTGACTTTTCGTACGGCCTCAGCTGTCTTTACTGCTAACTGGCAAATGTTAGCTTGCTAACAAGCTAAATTAAGATGGTGAGTATGGAAAACATTATTGCTTCCAGAGCACTTCGCTTGCATCTTGTGGTGTATTTCCAAATGAAATGGGATAGAAATTGATTTGACCGTTGAAAAGGGGGCGTGTCATAACCCGATGTACCATGTTGTTGCTAGCTAGCAAACTCTGCACTGCTCAGATTTGAAGACTGATTGATGGGCTGATGTCTTTATTGGTGGAAATGGGTTGGTTTATGCTAATGAAAGCATGTGTCATATTTTGTTGTATAGGAGGAAACCATGGTTGGTTTCTGATATAAGAGTACAAAAATTGATTTTTTAAATTTATTTTTGGAGCATATAATGTTAATGCACAGCCCTATGAAACCTGTTTTGTGGCTTTTCACAGTAACTATAGGGTCCTACCTTAATGTCTGTCCCTTGTTAAAAGCCACCAGGCCTAGCAACTGTGCTCAGGAACCCCTGCATTTGCAGATGCCACTAAATTTAAATATATTAAACATCAATACAAAATGCTGACAGCCAGAAGCTTCAATCGAAGGACATCACATCGAGTATTGGCCTTCAGAAACCTTGCCTGACTGCAGTTCCAGCCGCTGAGCAAGATTCGAACTTGATTCTCCACTGTTGGAGCTATTCATTAATCAAAATGCCCTTGTGAGCTGCTAACAGTTCCTTTTAGGCGTGGAGCTGGCTATCCTGCGATTAAGGCATGGCATTCCAGCCACTGTGGTGGTGGTGTTGGTGGGGGACGGGGGGCATCAAAGCATCATTGTTGACCAGAGAGGCAGAAACGGAAAAAACCAGTTCTGGCCGATGAAAAGCTGCTGCTGCTTTTACACACAGGCTGCCACTGTGTTAAGGAAGGAGGCAGCTGGGGCTGTGTGTGCTCGAGGAGTGTGTAGCAGAATTTATATGGCATCATTTATACAGCTGCAATCAGTGTTCTGTCTGGATTTCTGGCCCAATGAGCTGAAAGAGCTTAAAATAAGTTAAAACACAAAAGAAAATGACACCTGGGTCCCTTTATCTACTGTACATGAGTTTATCATCAGTCCAACACTATGGTGGAATTAGATTATTCTGATTTAAAGGTGGATTATTCCTAGAATAATATTCCTAAAAAAAACTGACAGTTTGCTGAGATATATGCACATCTATCTATAATTAATCCTGAGGTTATTATGCATTTTTCATGACAATATAATAGTGTAATATCTCATCTATGACAGTGCATGCACGAAATCTGACACATCTGCATCCCCCTCAAGGTTGCATTCTAGCATAGGTCAAAACTGGAATCCTGACGCATTCACGGTCTAATATTTCACAGTTTTTTTTTTTGTTGTTTTTTTAAGGTAATGGACTAGTGTGTGTGATACAGACAAAAGAGGGGACCTACCTTGCCCGTGGACCAGTGTGTGTAGGAGCTGCCTGAGTCCAGATCCACAGCCGCAGTGCTCTTACTGTCACACATGTGTTGATACAGTCTGTTGTTAGGATAACCTCGGCTGTCAACGCCCCGATACCGCCTTTCTCCCTCACACACACACACACACAAAACACACACGCACCGGTTTAAAGAGAAACTAAAAACATGTTTAAACGTCCTGCTCGCTGCTGTCTGGGCTGAGCGCGCGTGTGTGTGTTAATGTTTGTGTGTGCGTTGGTGTGTGTCTGCTCCGCTCCTGCGTTTTGTTTCCATCCAGGAAGCCGCGGCTGCCTGCTCTCTCTGCTCAGCTCCACTCTACACTGCTCCTGCCGGCTGTTTAACTATATTCATGCTGCGTTAAAGGACAGTCGGAAAAAAGAGAGCACACCATAAACTGCTCAGGAACGGAACTGACAACAGTTAAAAATGGGAAAAAAAAGATTTAATATATCAATGAGTAGTTAGATATATTAAAATAAATAATTAAAAAAAAGGAGAAAGGCTATTTTCCTCTTTTACCAACTGGTTATATGTTAAAGGGGAAGTATTTTATTTTTACAGTTTTTACTTAATGATATTTAATGGTGTAACCAGTTATTCCTTTGACTTGTCAAAAAAAAACCCTTCCATTTTATCAGTTTTGGACCTCATAGATAAAAATATTGCTGCATTAGCACCCTCTATGTTCAGTTCAGGCACATTCATAACTGATTCCTGTGATAACTTCTTTGGTAACATGATTCTATTGCAGAGTTTATTATAATTAGTAGCGACACAACTGTATATCTAATACCTCGAGACTGTGACACTATCTACTGTGATGTTATATGGTTAGTTATTTCATTTTTATCATTTTAATTTCTGATACTGACTGCTGCATTGTCCTTATTTTGCAGTTTTATATACATAATTCAAACCTTTATCACCAAAGACAATTTATGCAATTCTGTGCACACTCTTGGGTCATGGCTGTATACTTTTATTTTATTTCTTTAAAGAAGAAAAGCAGAAGCACTTTAGGTTAAAAGTTAAAAACATATTTGAATCTTTTTTTTTTCTGTTTTTTAATATTGCAATAATTATTGTATTTATTTATTTTTGAGTTTTTATCATGCTATTAGAGCACCTTGAGTTTTTGGTAGTTTTTGGTACCTTAAAAAGCATCAGCTTTAGCTGATGCTTTTTAAGGTTGAGTACATTATTTGGGAAAACAGCCCTGCCCAGCCCTTTTTGCTGTTTGCCATCTAAATTCAAGCTGAGGCTAGCTATAGCACATGTGTCCGCTGAGCTGAGGTTTACGTATCACCAGTGTGTGATTTCAAGGGGGATGGGGATACCATCCTGCCTGTTGGCAAAATGACCAAAATACATCTCCCTCATTAGCCTACAGTACCATCTCCCTTCTCCATTCCTTTGTGGCAGAGAGAGTGCAGGGGCAGAGGGATTATTTTAGTTGAATATATTAGTCTAGTCTGCTTGACTTGTTGATCTTTTTATCTGACTGAGGTTTGTGCAACTTAGAATCTGTGGCCCCGACCAAGGCTCTGAAATATCAGTCGTCTGACTGTGATGTGTATTTATAAATCCATGGTGCTGCTCTTGGTGCTGAAGTAGCAAGCGGATTTGAAATTCCACCTTTTTCTCTCAGTCCCGCTCAGTCAGTTTTGTCTTGGATCTATAATATTCTCTTAACTATTTGCAATAAGTATTTTTTAGCCTGTATATTCTATAGAGTAGTGTTATCTTCATGTTCAAAGTATCAATGTATAGTCATGGAAGAGCGATCATAGAGACACACTGGTGTCTGTAGTATACCTATAATATTTCAAGACTGTTAAAAAAAAATAGCTCGTATGAGCCATTTTTTACCTTTTAAATCTGCGGAAATGGGGTCCACTTGCTAATAATAAAAACCTTACTGCGGGTCTTTTAATATTTCAATATTGTATTCCAGTTTAGACTCAATGTTGGCTTTCCTACACACTTGGAAGGGGAAGGTGAGGCGAGAATCTGTAGGCTCACTGCTATATGCCACTAAATCCTACATACTGGTCCTTTAAAGGGATATTCCACTCCTAGATGATAGTCCACTCAATATGTACACACCCCTATGCCGATGTGATGATGGGTGAAGATCTTCAGTTCACAAAACAATCCTGGAGTTTCAGCAGAAAACAGGGTTGCAGCTAATGGCAGTGAATGGTGACCACGGATAAAATGTAAAAAAAAAAAGAACACAAAACAAACACAAAATGTCTCCATCCTGCTTGTGTGGTGTAATCCAAGTGTCCGCAAGCCACGACATTAAAATTTAACCATAAAAGACGCCATTTACACCATGTTTTTAGCTGAAATGTCAACTGTAGCATGTAGCAGGTAGCATGTAAACATGGCGTCACTCTCGCGATATTTTCACACGTGCGTCCATTAAGAGATATACGAAGTCTCGCGATACATTGGAGCCATGTTTACATACTACCTGCTACATGCTACAGTTGACATTTTGGCTAAAAACATGGTGTAAATGGCGTCTTTTGTGGTTAAATTTTAATGTCGCGGCTCGCGGACACTTGGATTACACCACACGAGCAGGATGGAGATATTTTGTGTTTGTTTTGTGTTCTTTTTTTTTTTACATTTTATCTGTGGTCACCATTCACTGCCATTGTACTGGATTTGGCTGCAACTGTGTTTTCTGCTGAAACTCCAGGATTGTTTTGTGAACTGAAGATCTTCACCCATCATCACATCGGCATAGGGGTGAGTACATATTGAGTGGGTTATCATGTAGTGGTGGAATATCCTTTTAAATTCTTAACTATTTTCAAATCCCTCATTTATGTTCTTTTATTTTTCTCACTGCAGGTTCTCTTTCTTTATCTCAGCTTGTATTTTTTTTTATATTTACTATAAATGTATAGCACATTGTTAATTGTTTTTATAGTATGTCTCACTTAAGAGGCATGTTCTGTGAAAAGACCGGTTTTATATACCAACTAGTACCTCCTCAAATATGCACTTCTCCTGTTTATGATCCATATATGGTGTCATTCATATCCATCAAACCCCTGGCCTCTCTACATGTGCAGTAATATGATTGGCCTGAAACTACATGACCATTTACCAAACTTATCCATGTGTGGATGCCCCATTGGCTGATTTTTTTCTTCTCCTCATTTCCATTTTTTTAAAGTGTGGTTTGACAATGACGTTTTTTTTTTTTATACTACAAGTTTTGCTGGAGTTGTGACACTTGAAGACTATTTTTATTCTCATGCAACATGCAACAGTGGTGAATGATTTCATCAGCTATTATTCTGAAGTCGTCCTTGTGGATATATTACACCTACACCTACAGCCTACAGAATCTCTGTGCATCGTTGTTGCATCATTTCTTCCTCTTCGTTGCGATTCCTCAGAACAAAACAGGTCCATGCCATCTTATTAGCCATCAGGTGTAAACAACATGTAGTTTTGTTTGTATCTGTTTGTTTTATAAATCCTAATATTAACGCTCCTACACTTGGAATTAAGGATAGCTTATAGCTGTTTGTTCAAACATAAGAAAAATAAGAAATGACAGAATTTAATATTGTACGGGAGTTACAATCTATGAATGATGACTTTTTTAGTGTTGTTTATAGTTCATAAATATACTCCAATCCTTCATTTAATTTTTTTGATGCCTCCCACTGCTAGTTTTCTTTTTATCTCAGTTTGTATTTTTTGACACTTCCAATGAGTATAATACATATTAAAAATGTTTCTAGTATTTAGAGTACCTCCTCAAATATGCACTTCTCCCATTTATGATCCATATATGGCATCACCCATATTCATTAAACCCCTGGCCTCTTTACAAGTGCAGTATAATTGGCCTGGAATAACATGACCATTTACCAAACTCATCCACATCCTAAACACTGGTCTCTTAAATTCTTAAATATGTTCCTTATTTATGTTCTTTTATTATTCTCACTGCAGGTTCTCTTTCTTTATCTCAGCTTGTATTTTTTTTATACTTACTATAAGTGTATAGCATATTGTAAACTGTTTTCATAGTATGCCTAACTTAAGAAGCATGTTGTGTGAAAAGACCTGTTTAATACCAGCTAGTACCTCCTCAAATATGCACTTCTCCTATTTATGATCCATATATGGTGTCACCCATATTCATCAAACCCTTGGCCTCTCTACACGTGCAGTAAATTGATTGGTCTGGAATTACATAACCATTTACCAAACACATCCACATGTGGATGCTCCATTGGCTGGTATGCTATGTGTATGTACGTACAGGATGGGTCATTTTCATTTTCACTTCTTAATATTGCGGTCTCACAATAAAGTTGTTTGTATCTCACAAGTTTTGCCAGAGTTTTGACCCTTAAGACTTCTTTTTCACATACAGTTTGAGTGGTGGTTGACTTAAGTGTATTCATGCTCCCATTATGATTATAATTGACATACTCAGCACTGATAAAACAAGAAGGTTTATCTTTTTTTTTTTTTTTTTTTAATTTGCAAGAGACTTAAAGAGACAATTCACCCCAAATCCATCTAGATTTTTTGCTGAGTTGCTGAGTTTTGGAGAAATCATCGAGAAAGATGTCTGCCTTGTCTCTGGTATGATGTGACTAAATGGCACTCGGCTTGTGGTGTTCAAAACACCCAAAAAAATACCTTTGAAAAACTCAACAGCAATGTCTCTTTTCAATAATCAAAATCTTGTTGTGAGGAGTTTCATGTAGGAACTACTTTCTTGAAAGAAAGTAATTCCTATATGAAACTGTCCACAACAAGGTCTGTGAATTATCTTGAGTAACCAGGTCATGATTTTTGGAAAGAGACATTGCCTTTGAATTCATATTATATTGGAGAAAGGACAGACACGTATATGGTCAATTTCTCCAAAACTCTGCGATTCACACCAAAAGTCCAGTAGCACTACACGGACTACTATATACCAACAGTTTCTTATTTCTAACATTATTATATTTCCTCACAAGTGTGGCATTTTAAAGATTTCATCAGCTATTGTTTTGAAGTAGGCTTTGTGGAAAACTACAGCCTACAACTCACTGTGCATTCCTGTTGCATCATGTCCTCTTTGTCCTGATGCTTCGCTGCAAAAGAGGTCCATGCCTTCTTATGTAGAGGTGTTAACACCATGTATTAATCTAGTTTTGCTTGTATCCATTTGTTTAATGCATCCTTATATTAATGTAGTGTATTTTAATGCTCCTACACTAAGAATTAAGAGTGTACACGGTGCAGTGAGGGCATCAGGACAGAGCTGGCAGAAACACAGCAAGGAAGAGATAAATTACCTTAAGAAAATTAATATGTGGCATCATTTAATATGGAGAGGTAGTTGCAATATTTATATTGTGTCAGTCACTGACAGCATGAATGAATGAGGACTATTTTCATGATAAATCAATTAGTTGTTTGGTCCATAAAATATCTGAAAATGATGAAAATGCCCAAGATGATGTCCTCAGTACAAAGATATTGAGTTTATTGTCATAGATGACTAAAGAAACCTGAAAATATATGCATTTCAGAAGCTGGAATCAGATCATTTTGACTTTTCTTCCTCAACAAATATTCAAACTGATTAACTGATTATCCAAAGAGTTGGCAAATCATTTAATAATCAACTAAACTTTGCAGCTCTTCTTTTTACAGTGGTGTTTATAGTTCTTAAATATCTCCAAATTCCTTATTTTTCTGCTGATTCTCTTTCTTTACTCTCAGCTTGTTTGTGTTTTGACACTTCCAACATAGCACAGTGTAGATTGTTGTCATAGTATACCTCATTTGTGAGGCATATTTTGGGAAAAGACCAATTTATACCAGCTAGCACCTCCTCAAATATGCACTTCTCCTTTTCATGTTCCATATATGGTGTCACCATAATCCATCAAACCCCTTTCCTGTCTATCCTATCTAATATGATTGGCCTAGAACTACATGACCATTTACCAAACTCATCCACCTGTGAATACCCCATTGGGTGATATATATATATGTGTACATATAAGACTTGTTATTTTCATTTTAACTGTTTAATATTACACTTTCACAATAAAGTTGTTTTTATACTACGTTTTCCCATATTTTGACCCTAAAAAATTTCTTTTCTGATGCAACTAGAGTGGTGGGTGAAGTAGGTTAAGTGCTAGAAACTTCTATTATGATTAGAATGAACATACTCAGCATTGCTAAATCAGAAAGAATTCACTTTTTAACTTGCACAAGACTTAACCACTTAGTTCAGCTATGAAGAGGACAGTTAAATCCTATTTCTTCTCACTATACACCAACACTTTCTTAATTTTAACATTATTATATTTCCTCAAAAGTATGGTATTTGAGAGATTTCATCAGCTACTGTTTTGAAGCAGGCTTTGAGACCACCTACACCTACACATCTACAAATTCAAGGTGCATTCCTGTTGCACAATTTCTTCCTCTTTTTTCCGATGCTTCAGTGCAAAACAGGTGTAAACAACATGCACTGGGCTGGTTTTGCTTGTATCCATTTGTTTTATAGATCATAACATTAATTAGGTTATTTTAACGCTCCAAAGCTTTGAATTACGATTATACGAGGTGCAGTGAAGGCACCAGGACCGAGCTGGGTGAAACAACGCGGCGAGGAGGCAAACAGCCGGTCTGCAAAACTGTCAAAACTTATGGAAATTAAAATATGACATAATGTAATACGGAGTCATAGTAGTTGGAATATTACTGTTGTATCTGTTACTGACAAATAAACGATATATATCATTTCAGCCTCACAGAAACTTAAAACATTTTTTTAAATTATGTAGGTCAATCACAAAGTATCGTGCAATAGTATCATGAACCGCTTTCAGAACATTCTTGAATCTTCGATCATTCCATTTCAAGACGAAAACACAACACTCTCGCTGTGTTGTTGTGTCTTCACCATAACCATATGGAAATCCCAAGTTAGAGTGCGCATGCGCCGGGGACTTCTCCGAAAAAATTCTGTATATCAGTGAGCACTGGTCGCTTTCCGGAGATTCTATCACTGCTCCAGGAAAGATGCAGTGCTCCGACGCCAGGTCTCTAGTTCCCATTAATGACAGCAATCTCACTAAAATGAAAGAAAGATCCACTTTCAATCAGGTGAGTTTTGGAGATTCATTTACTATTCGTTATTTTTATTATATTTAATTTTTGCAAAGTGATGTCACTCATTTATTTATCTTTTTTTATTTATTTATTTATTATTTGGAGCCGATTTGGAGAGGTTAGAGCTTTTCAAAGTGAATCAAAGTAAGTAAAGTTAGCCTGTCAGTCAAACATCAGGGGAAAGTTAACCCAGTGTGCTACAGCTGGAGTATATGAGTTCTATCACCGCCGCTGTACAGTGAGACAGAACTGCTTTATCTACATGTTGTATAAAAAGTTTAATACTCTAAAACCAACTTGTGTTAAAACTTTGGCTCCAAATATGTCATCATTTCCGCAATTGTGAGCTGCGGTCTATGTGTTTTCCCCAGCCCAAGTGAAAGTGTATGTGACCTATATAAGCAGTGCATGGTTTGTACAGAAGAAGCCCACTCAACTCACTCAAACCGCCCTGGTATGAGATGATGTGAGATATCAAATCGGTTGTCTGCCTCTGTTCTGTTGAGATCGTGACCCGGAAAGCCGCCAACATGCACAGATTGATCCAGGTGATGCAGCGGGTGGCGCAGAAGAGCTGCACGAGAGCCTTCCAGCTGTTCTGCTGCCCATTGGACACCCTGCTCTGTGAGAAGGCCACATGCTGCCCAGGTAAAACTCATCTCTGGCATATTCATTCAATTATGACAAGCACAAATACAGACACACAGATTTTACATATCAGGCTAAGACTGGCCTGTTTTTATTTTTTATGGTAAGCTTTTTATGTATATTTAACCCCTTTTCTTAATTTAAGCTGTTCTGCTGCGTTTTTTTTTTTTTTTTCATTTATATATTTACAGTTATTAAAAATACCACTGTTTCATGCCCTGATGTCATTTAGGATTTTATATATCACTCCTTGAGAATTGGGACAAATCATGTCCTAAAAGAAAAACTTACTTTTTTCATTTCTAAACTTACTCTGTGCCAGAAAACAACTGTGTCCCACTCAAGAAATGTGTTAGAAACCTTCAAAATCTAAAACCAATGATACCTACTCATAACATGGGTATAAAAATGTGCTATTATAATCATATTTGTTTCCAAAGCTGTCTTTATGAAAATGTTGGCTCTTTACACAGTTGTCTCCCAGATTTCCATCAACTCCATCAGATTTTAACAAAAACAATTTAATCAGGCATAAAAAGTTTTAGCTATATCCTAGGGACCCCTGTCTCACTTCCTGGTTTAAAAAAGGTGGTAATACTGCTCAAGCACTGGTAAACTTTCTATTGGCAAATTCATTAAATAATATTGCTATCAGATGTGTCTCAACCATAACATGTCAACTCTGCAGCCCTTCTAAATCAAAGCTAAATAAGAATTATGATTTAAAAATGTGTATTTTGATTAGTATTAATCAAAATAGATGTAACTCTGAGCAACTTTAAAAAATAAGATGGCTACTCACTACGATTATGCAGTGAAATAAAAGAAAACGTAACATCGTCAACTCGTAAGACGTCTACCGTAAGACGTCTGCTCCATCAGATGAAAAATCTGACCAGTTGACCTCACAAATTAATAAAAAATGAAATCACTAGGTGGTTGGCCCTTACAAGGTTTAATAGCCAAGAGTTTGATCTTCTGAAATATATTTTCCCAGCATAACTGAACTGATGAAACCCCCCCCCCAAAATACAGTGTTGTTCCCAAGTGTTATATATAAATAAATAATATCGATATTTAAATTTTCTGTACTGTCTAACTGTATCTGCATCTGTCCCAAAATTCCAGTATCGGTCAGACTCTAAATACAAATATTGTCTTCATTATTTCATATGTTGCTGTCATGACCTGGTCTGGTGTCAGTATCTTCAGAGTAAGCCTTTATTCTCCAAAACATCATGATTTCTCACTTTATCTGCACTGATATTGTCATAGTTCCTTGTAAGCTGGCAGCATGCATTACAAAACATAATTTATCATGAATAATAACTTAACCTCTCTCCCTGTCTTTAAAGCTCAAAATCATCAGCCAACAGAGGACAAAACTACACAAGGTGAGTTTATGTTTGATTTCTGTTCAGGGACTTTATTCTTTCCTCAAATCATTTTGTTTAATCCTTTGTTTTTCTTACATCTTAAGGGAAATTTCTTTTTCCTAATTCATATTTTTCACACTAGCCTTTTAGCACAGCCTTAGGCGTGTGCCACATTGCATTTCACTAAACTAAACAGCTTCTGTATGTAACAAATAAACCTGTGAATTATTGAATTCTTGAAACATACATCTCTTTTCCATCATTGTATGCAACAGTGTGGTAGTTTTCTGTGTCTGTGTTTTAATTGAGAAAAACCATGTCAACCTACCTGATGTTATAATCCATGTTAAAACGTTTTGTTATCAGCACATTTGTGATAGGATAGGTTTTTCCTCTTAAGAAGCATTTTCCATGCATTTGAAATATAAGGAACTTAGTGATAGTGACGCATTTCTGTTACATCACTTTGGAACAATGACTTCCCCTTCTCACATTCTCTTCCCTTTTTCCCCTTTCCCTTTCTTGCCCACTCACTAACAGTGGCGCTCCGTAATCCGCCGTCCACCATTTTGATTGTGAACATCAGCAACTCGACCTTGATCGACTGTGTCATCGGGAATGACACCTACCCATATGTGGTGGCAGAAAGTCAGCCCCTAATGCAGGGATCAGAGGCCCAGACACACGGTGGGTAATGCTGATCAAACCTATGTTATAGCATTTTAAAGGGATAGCTTGCATTATTTGAAGTAGGGTTGTATGAGATACTTATCCATTGTCAGTGTATTATTTACAGTAAATGTTGGTTGACATGCCCCCAGTTTAAAGAAGCAGCAGTACCAGGGTAGGAGGTTAAGTAATGTACTGCGGTGGATAAGGTCAGCAGCAAAAGTTATTTTAGCCACTGTAAAAAAAAATCCTGCATATAAAAGTCAATATAATTTTAAGTGTACGTTATATTTAGAATATTTCTGACCTTGCCATCAAACAGGCTTTTCTGATTGGAAACTGCCATTATACAAGCCAAATATCACAGTCTCAACCAAACTCCAGTGGCAAAATCAGTAATTTTACCTCACAGAACAAAGGAGTTGCTGGTCCACCGCTGCCTTGTTTGGACAGTTTGTTTCATTCTAAATCTAAAATCACAGTTTATTGTGTGACTGTGTTTGTTTGGTGTTTTAAATGGTTAGTTTGGATTTACTGAAGTCACACAATAACACAAACAAACTAACTGATGGAGGCAGCGGTGCACCTGCAACTCCTGTGTTCTGCGAGGTAAAATTACAAATTTTGCCAATGGAGTCTGGTAGAGTGAGAGAGAAAGTGATATTTGAGAAAGCAGTATTATTTGGCTTAGGAAAAGGCTGATGGCAAGGTAAAGCAGTAAAAATATTCTAAATATAGTGCACACTTAAACTGATATTGTTTTTCTGCTTGCTTTTGGGGTGAGCCTCTTTTTGAAGTGGCTAAAATCATTTCGCTGCTGACCCTGTCTACTGCAGTTCATTGCTTAGCTTCCATGGTAATACTCCTTTTTGCTAGTTAAGACACTGACTATAATACAACCTTACTTCAAAAAATTCCAAAACTATCCCTTTAAGCACTTTGAGCTGCAATTTATGCTATGCTGTTTTGTATTAACTGCCTATTTTTTGGAGTATTTTACTGGGCATATCACAGCATGGTCATGTGTTACAGATCAGGAGAGGTGCAGCTGCAGCCGTGGACAGCAGGGGGCAGAACAGACCTCCCCTCCTCCTCTTCCTCCCCCTCTATCAGCTGAGCCTCTGAACATCATGATCCACGGCTCCCATCTCAACTGTGTCATCATCGGAGACAACAACTACATGCACGCTGACCAGACCCACTGGAGTGACGCTGATGAGCCGCAAGTGTGAGGCTCAGGCCACACAGAGCTGACACTCTCACACTACACACTCTAGCAACAGTGAGTGTGTTTACATGCACATTGCACTCCGGTATCCTTGTTATAACTGGGTTTTTGGAGTATCCTGGTTTTGATTTGCATATGCTGACAGCTAAAACAGGTTTCTGAACCATCTCATAGTGGCTGAGATGGTGAGATCACCTGCAGGCAGGCGATCAGAAACCAGGATGCTGTTATGGCCTGAATGGAATCCGAAACAGTACTAGGTTCAAAACCAGGATACTAATGCACATGTAAACACGCTCACTGTCATCTTTGGTATGATAACAACTGTTAGGTCAAAACTATTGAAGTTTCCATGCCATTTTTTTCACCTCTTGGATTTGTTTCAGTTTCTGTTCTGACTTGCTATGGATTTTTTTGTCTGTCGCTTCTACTCTTTTCACATTATTTTTAGTAACGCATCTAATTATTATGTTAATTATTGACAAATTTGCTGATTATTTTCTAGGTTGCTGAAACAATGAAAGAAAAAAATCGCCTATCTTTATTTTCTAGAGCCTATGTTGACGTTAGAACAGCTTTGTTGTGTCCAGCTTTGTTGTGAGGGTTCTTCCAGTACCAGTATCGGAGTGCCTCCGACACAGCCTAAAATGCTGGATCAGGTATTGGCGAGTATGCGGGTCTGTGCACGATCTGATACCAAATTATTTATTTATATATTTATCTTATGCTCTGGTATTGGATTGTTGCTCCAAATCGGCCAATACGCACAGTTCAGCTGTCAAAACTGGTATCTGGAAGGAGAAAATTTAAAAAATGACTGAATGATTAATCAGTTACTGCTTTCCTGTGGATCAAATGACTAATTGATTCATTGTTTCCTCTGTTATTTTTATATTTTGACTGATGTCACTGGTATGGTTTAATATTGCTCTGGGTTGGTTTGGACGTGACTTGAAACTAGTCTTAGTATTGATTTAAAAACATAACCACAACTCATTACGGTTCTCGGAGTGTTGTAATAGTTTTAGTACGCACAAACAGGCGTCAGCTCCACAAACTTTATCCTTTAGATAATAATCTTTAGTAAAGGGATTTCCTGTTTCACAATGTTGGGGTTTCCGCTGCTCTGTCATATGTGAGGGCATAAATTGGGAGCACTTTTTTCAACTGAATTAATTTCCCACATGGATGTGACTTTGTAATGACTCGTCTCTCTGTCGTCATCTGATTCTTCTGTTATTGATATCCAGTGATCTGATATGCTGACAGATACACTTTGTTAGGAAGATAAGTTGCTATAGAATTATTTTATCAGCTTATGAATTTGTATATTGTGCTCTTGTGTGGACAAACAGTATTGAAATACTGTAACTGTGACTGAAATCCTTATCATGTCATGATAAAGATATTGACTTATGTTCAAATGTATGGCCCATGGTCATTTTAACAGTAGACTACTTAGTAGTGTTTATTACTAGAAACATTTTGATTTCTTGCATTTTTATGTTTGGTGCTGTTTAATCTTATTAAATGCCAATGTATTATTCAGGTGAAGTATGAAATAAGAGGGCTTGTCTTTCATTGTATCATTATACCATTTGCTGTCATTAAAATACGTTATTTCAACTTATCAGACGAGTGTTAGAGAAAATTCATTTCTTCTTCTTCTTTCCTTCCTTCTTCTTCTTCTTGTCTTTCTTGTCTTCCTCTGCTTTCTTAAAACTGCCGAGGCCCCGGCGGACCATGCAGCCTCGCCACCAGGCCTGCAGCTGCAGGGCCAAAGGTCAAAGGTCAGAATCAGAATTAGGAATCAGGGGCTGTACTACAGAATAGTTCGTAATTGCAGATCTTAACTGTTTGTTAATTAAAGTTAGGACCCGAAAAAACATTACAGATGAACAGTTTCCAAGTCAATGTTCTTACCCTAACTTAAGATAAGAAAAGTCCTCACTTTATTTTTTCCACAAAGTAGTGTTGGCTAGCTACCTCTTAGCCCACCTCTTTTCTTTTATCTCCCTTTTCTTTTTGATGTCCAAGCATTGTTGTTAAATAATGCTCATCTTGAAATTAAGTGCCCACCCTTGTTTTTGCTACATATTTTGTACATTTCGATGTATGGTACATTTCAACGAGAAGAGAAAAGTAGCAACGATGTTCGATTGAGCATTAAGGATTTTTTAAGGATGAAGTAAGATAAGTGCTTTGTGTCACTGTCAAGTTGCACGCAATTTGCAACATTCACCATGGAAGGTCAGCCTACACTCTTCCTATCTTAACTTGAGTCTTAAGTTAGTAAGTTTCTGTAATATGGCCCCAGTACAATAAATAACAAGACTGTTTGATGTGATCTGAGCTCTGATTGGATGTTGTTACCTTGGTAGCAGCTCTGGCCTCTGCCTGCTGTTGGCGCAGTTTCTCCTGCTCCTCCTTTTCCTCCACCATCACGTGCTCCATCACCCTAAACTGAACACAATTCAGCGTCTCATTAATGTTCATCTAATATTGACTGTGTGCGCTGTGTGTGTCCAGCAGCTGTTCACTGAGGCACATTAAAGCACCGGGGGCTGCTCACCTGTCTCCTCTTCTCCATCAGTCTGTCCATATTCACTGTTCTTTTGCAGCACACGCTGTTGAGCTGCTGCTCCGTCTCCTGCAGCATCTGTTTGGTGCGATGCTGCCACTGCTGCAACAGCTGCTCCACCTCCTGAAAATATTTGCACATGATAAAAATAAGCAGAACAAAACCAAATGCTTTAATGAGAGTAACAAAACCAAAAGGAGCCTCGGGTGCAAAACATGACCAGCAACTTAAAGAGTAATTTCAAATTGAATCCACTTTTATGAGTTAATAAATTACGTGTACAGACTCTTTATTACGCTGTCAAGTGATTCTGGTTCCATTCAGTGTTCGTTGTAACAAAAGTTTTGCTTTTTCGAGAGAAAATCTAATAATTCTGTTCTGAATACTCCCCAGCAATCTGTGAAAAATGTCTTTCATATCCTGGGACACAGCCCTTCAGGTCAAACAGAGTCAGGGTGCTGCTATTGTGCATGTCGGTTCATTGGAAAAGTTCTGCTACACTAAATGGAATGGGAACTTTAGTATCACTGGTAACACCTGTGTTTACACTACGATTTCAAAGTAATACGGCTGCTATGAAAAAGGTCTGCAGTTTACAGTGTTGATCAGTATGAGCAAAGCAACACACTCATCACAGCTCCTGTTATGACACTCTCAGTTGCCTCTGCCGCACCTGCTCAAACCTCAAGTGTTCAAGCCAAAGTGAGGTGTTCAGTCATAATACCAGTAAACAATACTGGCAAGGAAACCACAAGGGACTTTATCTATGTGACACCAAGAATCTGGCTAGCTGAGTACAGGTTCAGCTAAATGGTAGCTCACTGGTGTGTAACACAGAGCAGTGTGAGTTGTAGTTGAACCTGACTGCTCTGTAAAAATGTGCACAGGTTCTGATGAACCATCACTTAACTTGATGTTTGATAAAGTATTGTTATGAGTCCTGACGTTATTGACAAGTTTGCCACATTTTTTGCAGGTACTGGGTGTGTGCTGGTACATTGTAAGGTACTGACCTCTTCAGTTTGTCAATGTTTATGCCTTTATAAACTTGTACATGGTGAAAGATCTGTAAATTGAGTAATTCATAAAAAGGTCATAGAAATCTGCCTTTTACTGAAGTCTACGACCTTCAATTTCAGTTAAACCAGGGCCTGTGTGAAAAATGCTCACAACAAAGTCTGTGGATTAACTTGAGTAACCAGGTCATGATTTCTGGAAAGAGATATTGCTGTTGAATGTTTCAAATGTATTTGCTTTGGTGCTTTGAGCGCTACAAGCCGAGTGTCATTTAGCCTCATTACATTGGAGAGAAGGCAGACATCTTCTGCTGAAGGCAGACAGCTGATATCTGCAAAACTCTGCAACTCACACCATAACTATATAGCTGGATAAACAGCAGTACAAGCCAGAGGAAGAATATGTCATTTTGATTTTTGGAGTGAACTGTCCCTTTAAGTGATCACATGAATAATCATGCATGTTCAGAGCAGGGATAGCCAATCAGAGCTGTTCATTGTTCATTATCGTTCATCCTTTGAAAAAATGTGCAAAACATATACAATTGTCATCTTATTTATGCAAAATTTCCTTTTACATACATATGTGCTCAAGAATGAACAGAAATGTAAAAAGTCAGATAAAAATACAGAATTTTGACAACCTTTCAATCAAGACACATCATCAGGTGGAAACAAGCATGTTATCCAGATGCAGTGACACAAAATGGATTGATTTTTGGATGGTGGTCATCAGAAATGTTTTGATATCAGAAGCAGACCTAAAGTTACAACAGGTTGAAAACCCCTGATCTAAACTACCCTCTCTAAAATATATCATGTGTATCACTCTGATGATGTAATATTCATCTTGATCAATGGTATATTGTACAGTCCCTCCATAACATGTTTTAAGAGGTGTGTAATCATCTCTGTTTCTGTGCTGCGCTCATCAACGATCTACACTTAACCAACTTCTGGAGCCTTTTTCACTTAAAGTTTGCCTCCATTAACATACTGCTCAATTAACCGCGACACCAAAACATCTGCACCTTCTACAGCCTTCATGAACAGGCACTTACTCATTAAGAGAACATTCTGCATGAATTTGAACTCTGATAAATGTGAAACAGGCGAACAAAATCAGTAATTCCAGCACGAAATAAAAATTTCAAAGGGGGACACAGCGGCTGCAGTCTCGATGTCAGAAAAGCAAGTATTTCAACTTATGTGTTCTTGATTTATTGACTTATTTATCATATTAAATATATTACAGATTTTTCATTTAAGAATATTTTAAGTCATAAGGGAAGATTTGAATAAATTACTTTTATTCCCAATTTTTCAAGTAAGAGTAAAAGTGAATGATTTTATCTTTCACTTAAGCCCAAACTCAGTGTTTTGACAAGAATTTTAAATTAAGTTTTAATCTCAGTCACTTACTGAAAGTTGTGGTTAGTTATAGTCACAATTATTTTTTTTAGCTATTGTTTTGTCTTAGTTAAGATTTAGTCAGAGGCACTCCCTTTTTAATTTCAGTCTATTTTTAGTTTTCAGTTTCCATCAAGGTTTTAGTCATAATTTTCACAACGCTTATGCATTTTTCTGAAGAATATTTCTCATGGCTATAAAAATTCCAAAGCGAAGTAAGCTTGAAGCTTGAGTGTTTAGTCATCAAGACTGAGATGTGTCACTGACATATTCTTTCATGTCATATAAAAACAAATGCATAAGTCATTACTGATGATGTCATTGTTTTTCACTAACTTCCACAGTTTTATCAGTTGGATAAATACAGACTCTGGTGTGCCACAGGTTTAACTTAAACCTCAGCTACACTGACATCTGCTGGCATTGAGGGGATTTCTATAGGATTTATACTAAACCACAGGTGTAGTCAAAACCACAGCTTCTGAGAAGCACTGGGGTTTTCTGCATTGATTTTGTTCCAGACAACATGTTTAAACTCACTTTACCCCAAAATCAAAAACACATATTTTTCCTCTGACCAGTAGTGCTGTTTATCCATCTATATAGTTTTGGTGTGAGTTTCAGAGTTTTGAAAATATTAGCTGTAGAGACGTCTGGCTTCTCTCTAATATAATGTGACTAAATGACATTCAGCTTGTGGTGCTCAATGTCCTGAAAAATACATTTGAAAAATTAAAAACTGAGCCTAATTGATTCCAAAAAAAAATCTAATTGTGATTATTTTGACTGCTATTGCAACTGTAATATGATTTGTGATATTGAGTGGAATAGTAATTTTTTAGATAATTATTCTCGTTTTCACTTAAAAACATATTACCAAACAAAGATGTTCCTTAAGCCTCTAGAATATGATGTGGCCAGAACATTTCTGCATATTTAATTTAAAATGATATTTTGACACACATTTCACCTCTGGCAAATATTGCACCTCCTGCAGTTTGAAAATTACAACAGGCCATATTGCAATTTCGATATAATTTCGGTTAATTGTTCGGCCCTATTCAAAACCAGTGTCTCTTTCCAAAAATCATGACCCAGTTACTCAAGATATCCCACAGACCTTGTTGTGAGCAGTTTCATGTTTAACTATTTTCTTTTTAGAAGAAAAGAAAGTAGTTCCTGTAGTATTTGGAGAGAAGGTACACATCTCTACGGCCGACAGCTCAAAAATTCACAAGACACACCAGAAAAATCAAGATGGATAAATCGCACTACAGGAAGGGGAAAAATATTTATTTTTGATTTGAGGGTGAAATGTCCCTTTAAAGTGCAGCTAAACTAATGGCAGAGCATTAGCTTCCATAAGCAACAATTACATAATAACATTAGTCTGTTAATGTTATGTTGCTGTACCAACCTCATTTCGATTTTGCAGGACATCCTTCGACTTCGCATGAAGTTTCATCTCCCCCTCCAACTGGTCGTGCAGCAGGTGAGAGACGAGGAGACAACAGAAGACATGATTTGTGACAACAACAATCTTGTTTTGAATGCTAACAAGACAGTAGGGATGGTGTTGACCCTCGGGAAGTGGGTGACCACAAGCCTGTGGTGATACACAACCAAGTAATCACTCAGGTCCACTCCTATAAATATCTTGGAGTTTTCACTGATAACTCACTTACTGTGATTGCAAGTGCGCTGCTGCTGGGTGTTTTCTTTTTATCTATAGGAGCTGCTACTTAACAGTATTTTATTTGTTTTATTTTCTTCTGTATTGCTCCATGTGTATACTGTTGTTGTTTTTATTTTGTCATGATGTTTCCCATTACTCATGTTGTTTTATTTATTTATTTATTTATTTTAATGGCTGCAGTATGGGTGGTTAGCCCAAGACAAATTTCCCACCTGGTGGGACAATAAAGTTTACCTTGACCTTGACTTTGCCACATTTCACTCTGGACACTCTTAAGACGGAATAGAGAGTAAGGTGATGGTCATGTCTGCACTCTGATGGTGTTTCAAACTGTAAATGTGTTTCCGTGAGCTTGATGCGGGGGCGTAACTACCACAGATGCAGGTAATGCAGTTGCATTAGGGCCCGCAACCGACAAGGCCCGTGTGGGCAAGCCTCTAAACATTTAGTAAACAAACATGTGCTGTTATCCTCATGAGCTAATGTACTATTGCGCTACTATGGCAGTTCATCAATAGGGTGTGAATGGTATTTATTAGTGCTTATTTAGTCAAGACGCTTAGGTCATGGTGCAACATGTGTTTCTGTCATTCACCAAATAAATAACATTACAATAACACAAACTAAGTTTTACATATAGGAGCTTATAGTTTATTGACTCATACACCTATGTCACGTTTCTAAATTAAGTCTAAATAAGGATTAACTGGTGATTTCATGTGTTTCATTTCATGAGAAACGAGCAATATACAAACAAAAGTAAGTTTGGGAAGCCAGAATTGAAAGAAGCAGCAGAGAAAGAAAAAGCAGCTTCCAAAAATAGTTTTCTTTCAGAAAGTTTCGTAAAGACGAGCAGCACGAGTTGTTCCCATGGATGTATTGAAGAGAGTGCACCTACGATGTAAGTAGAAATTACTTATTTTATTTGACAAATAACCAACCGACACACTTATGTTTCTTGTTTATTTGCTCATGCCAACATGTAGACATGAAGATGGTTATCAATGTGAAGGTGCGCTGTCACTGTTCAGTTTGATGTATTTCCATCCGTATTAAAGTGCGCTGTCTCCTGTTAGTTTGCTGTATTTTCATCTGTTTCAAGGTGTGCTGTCTCCTGTTAGTTTGCTGTGTTTTTATCTGTGTTAAGGTGCGCTATTTTCATCTATGTGCAAGTGTGTCGTCACCTGTTAACTTATATGTTTTTCACCATGTAAAGGTGCGCCGTCACCAGTTAGTTTTTGTATGAGAAGTTGCTCCGACAGTGATGAAGCTTAAATCTGTTATGATGCTGCAACACCAGATTTTGTCAGGGAGGCTAGTTTATCACTATCTTGGCCTTGCTATTATGACTTCTCCTCTATATCACTGCGCTGCATTTCACTGTTGTTGATCGTTTTAAAGCTGCATAATATCACTTCTTTCATTCACGGACATTACGTCAATTATGTATGATTGTGAAGGTTAGGGCCCAGTTTGATAATCTTGCACTAGGGCCCGGTGCTGACTCGTTACGCCACTGGCTTGATGGGTAGGTAGACCTACACAGACTGGACTGGAATAAATGGACTGCTGGACCCACCTTCAGCTGGTCCTCCACCTGCTTCTTAGCCCGATTTGACTCTCTTTGTGATAGCTGCTCAATTCTTTTTTCCGCCGTCTCCGTCATGTTGGGAATCTGTGACTCCTCCTCCTCTATCTGATGACTCTGCTCTTTGACAAGGTGGCACATGTCCTGAGGGAGGGGAGGATTCAAAGTATTGCATTCACTGTCCTGTACACTGACATGTTTGATTTTGATCTCAAATAAAGGGTCAGTTCGCTCAATTGAACAGATCCTAGCTCACCCCTAACAGTCATTCATGCAGCCAGTTTTGGTTTTTGGATGTGCTCTTAGTTTCTCACCTGAAATTTGTCAGTTTTCTGTTGGAACTCCTCTTGTTGTCTCCTTTGAGTTTGCTTCCTCTGCCACAGCTCTCTTTTTGCCTCCCTGGGTGGAGAGACACTCACATTACCGACAGAAGACAGGTTCCCCCTTTTCTTCAACTCTTTCTTTTTTCCCCTCCTCTGCTCTCAGAAATCACCACATATTGTGTCAACAAAATTCTTGTTATGTTTTCTTATTACAATTAAAATGTGTCTTTTTTTTTTGTTTCCAAATGATGCAGTGACGAACCTTCTCCTTGCCTTCCTCTGCTTCTCTTCCTCCACCACCTGCAGCAGAGAAGTGAAGACCTGCTTCTCCTTCAGCTCCAAATGCTGCTTAGACACCTGCTGTGAGTTGTACTGACTGCAGACGGAGAGAAAACTAAGTCAAAAAATTACTGATAAGAAAATAGCTAAGCAGAATGAAAAAGACCTCTAAAGCCTCCAGGAAGTTGCAATGCTGTGATCGCAACAATACATGCAAATTCAACCGATCTGCAACAAATTTGACCAATCACTTCCTGTGAGTTCCAATCATAGCAGTTCCCTGCGTCAGTGTCATCCATGTGCGTCTCTATGAACTGACTCAATGTTTTATTATTTACTTTTTTTTTTTGTATTTTGTAATGCATTTAAAAGATCACAGTGTTTGTCATTGTTATTGACAGTTATCAGTGCTTTTTTTTGGTTCTCCCTGAAACAAGCTGCCTTACATTTTAATGAATTATACAAAAAACAAGAAAAAAAAAAAAAGCCTAAAAACAGTGCAACATGGATCAAAATTTTTTTTAGAAAAGCTGTTGTGAAATCAGCCATTTTAGGCTGCAACAATCTAAAAAAAAAGCCCACAAAATCATGGAGGGACTGGATAAAGATGGTCTAGCATTCCCAGATATTATATAGCATAATTGAGCCTGCCATAGTTTAATTATTCAAGAACGGTTTCAGTGCTATCTTAAATGGGAGGCAGAACCCCTGGAGGCCTTGGGATGTATATTATAAATTCTATTAAGGTTTGGCAAGAAATGATAAACTTTACCAGTACACAGAGGTGGTGAGTACACTTTGTACTGTACATTAGTGTAGCTTTATGGTATCTGTACTCGTTACTTTATTTTTAATACATTTGAATGAAATTATTGATTGTATTTATTTTGATTCCTTCCCAACATCAAGACTGATTTCAACCTAAACTGTTTGGACAATAACACATGGAAGAAATTCCTTGGTGTATCCATCAGTGTATATCACGCACAACTAGACCTCTGTACTTTTTCACTTTTGCTTCAGTAAAGAAGTTGAATTACTTCTACCTTTACCTGAGTCTTTACATTAACTTGAGTAAACAATGTGTGTCCTTTTGCCACCTCTGTTGGTAGAAAGAATGGGCCTCATGCAAGAACATTTTCATATTCTCGTCTTAAATTTCTCTAACAAACACACCATGTCAGATTCAACAAACGCTCGTAACTTCAGAAAACCATGTAAATGATCCACCTCGATATGAAAATGACTTCAGAGGGGAAAAAAAATGACTCCCCACAGTCACAGTAAGGGGCGATCAATGACTGCAGCAAGAGGACAGGGTTAAGGGGACGTTTTTGACAAGGAGGACAGAATAAGTGAAAATGTTCGCCTGGACAGAGACTTGAATGATGAGAGGCTTTAAACGTAAATTTACAATTGTATTATAATTTGAAATGTAGTCAAACAGGATAACATTGATATAATTATGAAGTGTAATTTATTTCTCAAACTCAAAATGTCTTCAAATGAATGAAATATACAGTTACTAGTGAAAAACTAGACTCTACAACAGGTCTGGACCACTCGGACATTGTTTTCTCAAAATAGAGAAAATTGGTTCTCTTAAATCACTCATACGCATCACTTAAGAACAAATCTGTTCGTACAAGGGGTTCTTGCATGAGGCCCAATATTTCCTCATATTTAACTCAACAACAGGACACAACAACAACAACAACAACAACAACAACAACAACAGGAACTCAGCTCCAGGAATTAAAATCACTTCTTTTTTGTTCATGGCATGATAGAGATACAGTGATAGGAGATTTCTTTGATGATACAGACATTCTTTTATCCTTTGAAATGCTCAAAATTACATTTGGAGCTCCACAGATACTTCTTTGCTTATCTTCAGACTCCCTACTTTATTAACACAGATACACAGTTACCTCGAAACATAGGGAGATTGGTGGCATGATGGGGAAAGGATCTCCATGAAAAGGATATTTGGGAAGACTGATTGCATGCCTCTCACTCTCTTTTCTTAATAATTCCTTAGGAAATAAAGTATCGGATACTACTCAGATGACACAGAACACCCCCTCTGGGTCATAAATGCAGTATCAATAGGAACTTCTAAGCATTATTTTTCAGAGTGCTAGTAAATTGCTAAGTTCTGGTCATGTGCTGTATAGCAAAGAGCTGAGTTTTTTCATGTAAAGCAGTCTTAGATTCTTGAAGATCTATGTTGCTAAGTAAACTTCTCTTCCTAACAAGAAAATGCATACTATTTAACTTGATCCAAGAAAAACCCATCTGTAACACAACGGCATAAAGAAATCAGATTGCTTCCCACTCGGTGCCAAAATATAAGAAAACGAGAGCAGCTTCATAAATGTATGGCAGCCACTGATAACTCCGATGATCTTAGTGACTGAAAGGACCAGTGTGTAGGGTTTAGTGGCAACTAGTGGTGAGCTTGCAGATTGTAAACACCTTTGTTGTGAGAACCTACGGTGGCTGCAAAACTCACAAAAAACGCAAAAGGCGTATCTAGGGTCAGCGTTTGGTTTGTGCGTTCTGTAGAAATACAGCCGTTCAACGTGGCAGCCTCCATGGAATATGATCTGTGCCATCTGTAGACATAAACAGCTCATTCTAACACAACAATTCTTATTTTCAGGTAATTATACAACAATGAAAATATACTTAGGAATATCATTTCCATTTCTGCCATATTCTGCCAAAAGATCACCCTAAATCTTACACAATGGACCATTAATTCAAAGAAGATGGCACAATGGACTGGAGAACTCCAGCTCCAACTCCTTCTACGAGCCTAGTATGATTGATTTTTATGTAAGCAATAGTTGTGTTAGAAACAGAGTGTGTAAAATGTATCTTTGTATGATTAATGTGTGTGTTTGTGATTAACTTCATTTTGTATTACTTTATTTTATTTATTTTTTTTACAGATCTACTTAATATTCATCTTTTTTTTATCAAGCTCAAGCTGTAACAAAATGATAATGTTGTTATTAGTCTGAAAAAGGAAAAGAATAAAATATTGATGCAAAACTATGTTTTGTGTTTTGGTCTGGACAACTTACCAGTCTCTTCTCAGCTTGGTCAGCCCGGGTTTCACCTTAACACACACACACATAGTACCATTTTTTCAGTCAACACATTTGTCCAGTGAGCTCATTAAAAATGGAAAGTAACCTGGCATAAAAACAGTCACATCATCATCAGACCAAAGCAGCAGGCAGCTGTTTCACAGATGTTCCTCTGGGCTACAAACATGAGATAAGCACAGCGAGGTTCACCTGTTGCATACTATTTAACTGTGCTGCTGCAATTCCTCGCTCCCTGCTGATCTGCAGGATCAGAGTGTGTCCCAGTATGTCCAACTGGTCTGAACAGTTCTCCAGTACAGGCGCCAGTCTGAGACTCAGAACGTCGGACATCCTGTGGGTCATGATGGAGATTCTGTTAATACCATACCATACCTCCTTTAAAACAGTTTGCTCCATCTGTTGGTCAAAGAATAGGTAGATCTATAAAGAACAGAATGAGGTACAAAATAGAATATTTTGTGTACATAAAGAAGAAATTTTAGAATAAATAAAATATAGAAAATAAAAAACATAACATTGAGGTTTGGGTCTGCTACCTGTGTAATTATTCAGTTAATTTATACATAACATATTAATGAATTGTCAGTCCAGATTTAGATCAAGTACTGTACTTATTTTTCGCTTTACCTGAGTTCCATTTTATCCAACTTCATGCTTCTACACTACATCCCAGAGGCAAACATTGAACTTTTTAATCAACAAACCTGAAAAAAGGCTGTTTTCTGACTTTTTAGAGATGCATGGCTCTTACAGGACAACCATGCTACAAAAATGTGATGATCTTATATAGACCATGATGGGCTTGATTAAACTAGTCAACAGTGGCCTAGTAGTTAAAATGAGCTCAACCTTAAACATCTACAGCAGTAAACAGCAATAACATTAATGCAATAATATTAATCCAAAAACACCAGACACAATAACACTGACAGGGAACATTTTACTGCAACATGAACACTTTAAATACATTTAACTGATAATATTTTCATACTTTTACTTCAGTATGGTTTTGTGAGTACAGGACTTTTACTTGTAGTGAAGTATTTTTACAGTGTGATATTAGTACTTTTGTTAAGTAAAGGATCTGGTGGGGGAGTTTCACACGCATGCGTATCTGGATAAGCTGAGCCCAAAAGTTGGGACATGTGCTGCATCAGATGCTCATTAATATGCCAAATTACTAAAGGATGGTGAATAAACAGTTATTTGCATGCATTCATTTATAAGCAAGCTCAATCACTGTGTCTGGAGAAGCTATCAGTTCTGAGCTCATTCAATAGACCTTTTACAAAGCAGCCATTGACATGAAAGAGTACAGACAGGTGTCACCAATGATATTAATCAACTGTGCTGCTATTGACGCGGGACGCTAATCAGTTAATTAGTATCATTGGTAACACCTGTGTTTAGTTACCTCACTGTTTCCGATCAATGCGCCTGCCATGAGAAACGTTAGCTAACAGCTAATGTTAGCTCACTGTGGCGTGATGCTAACTTAGCTTTAACTGTCATGGGAAAAGACCGTTCAACAACTGTCTATAAATAAATAAATTAAAAAATAAATAAAGAAATGAACTCACTGTCTTCAGTTCTCTCCGTAACAGCCACTCGAGGCAAATAATTCTTGATCCGTCCAGAAGAAAAACAACGTTGCTGCTCACCTGCAGCTTCACCGTTTACGTGTCTCTATGGTAACACGTCTCCCACGCAACTTTATTTAAAAAGCAGTAACGTGACAAAACAGCAGCGTTTCCCACTCGCTTGGTGTCCTTTGATTCATTCCTTTACTTTTCATATTCAGAATAAAAACATAGTTTATTTAGGAACTCTGCATTCATCATGAATGATGGATAAAACTAAAACAAATTACTTATCAATGAAAAAATGAAAAAATTGTGGAGAGATAGAAAAAAACATGTAATAATAATAATAATAATAATAATAATAATAATAATAATAATAATAATGATTAAGAGTAAGATTTTTTATAAAAATCAAAAAATAAAAACTAGTACATAACAACGAAATAATAAATAAATAAATCAAATAAAAGAGGCAACGCTTATCTCAAATGAATTTATACATGACAAATAAAGAGAATAAGAGCTTTTTATCATTCATAATCGTCAAAGACTTACTTAGCATTTGAAACTCATTCTTCATGTGATAAAGACAGGGTTTAGTTTTGAAGTATCTACACTTGGTCTGCCAGGTCTGCATGTAAAAGTATTTCTTAGTTCGTTCTTAGTTCGTTGAAGAGATTTTAAAACGTTGCTATCAGTTACATGGACAGGTGAGAACCTGTCATGAACCAAAGGTAACCAGCTAATGCTAAAAGTTTTTCTTTGTAGTCATTAAAATAAGTTTCCTCAGTTGCCATATTGATATGAAATAGCAGGGTAAACATAAGTGTTACATCTGATACTAATTAAGTTCCCATTCCATTTAGTGAAGCAGATTCTTTCCAGTGAGCCAAAATGCACAACAGTAACACCTTGAAACAGTCTGACCTGAATTAAATAGAATCTTATTTGGGTATTCTTGGTAACACCTGTGTTTTAAAATGAGTTTCATTCAGTCTGCAAAATTATTAAATATTTAATTTGAGCAAATTGCCTTTTTGACCACTTATTTATTTTGATATTATTTCAATAATAGCATAGGCAAAGGTGAAATGTCCTGGGCTCAAATATTTATCTCGTATGCGACTTCTTTACGTTCCAGCACAAAGATGTCTTCACTCGGCAGTTTGACAACATGCTCTGCATCTGTCCACATGGTGGCAGTATCGGACAGAGGTACTCATGTTTGTATACGTTGGCGGCTGGGTTTAGTGGCAAGAGAATGAATCCTTTTTAGTGTAACTTAATTCCAAGAGGGTATTCTTAATAGTTTAATGGATTATGTTCAAGCTGCTTCCCTATTAGCTGTTTTTAACTCTGACTCTCTTCTCTCATGATGTTTAAGTGTGTTTTGAAATAATATGTTTATCTTGCTGCTGAGGGACAAATATCTGTCCCTCTGTCCAGTACTGCCACCGTGTGGACACAGAAAGAAAATGCTGCCAAAGGCCTTAATCAATGCTCCTATAATGTCCTTAATGTAACTTACTTGTAATAAAGTTTATGACTAATAGTAATAATAAAGTGAAATACAGATTGCATTAGAGAATCAGTACGTACCGGTATTAATATCAAAATGACAAGTCATTGTAATGATACGTGTAGTAGTAGTTTATAGCAGTGGAAGTAATCAAAAGGACAGTTCACCCCAAAATCAATCAAAAATACATACTTTCCCCTGGCCAGTAGTGCTCTTTATCTATCTAGATTTCTTTTTTTTTTCTTTTCTTTTTTTTTTTTTTTTTGGTGTGAGTTGTAGAGTTTTGGAGATATCTGTCATAAAGGTGTCTGTCTTCTCTCCAGTATAATGGGACAAAATGGTACAAGTCCTGTGTTGCTCAAAACACCAAAAAATACATTTGAAAAACATTAAAAATCAGTATCTCTTTCCAAAATCAATTTTTGACAGTAGTTAGACTGCACTCAGAGGTGTTTCTGATGGCCTGTTTGACATGATGTTGTCTTAAGTAGGGAAGACTGGGGACAGTTGCAACACTTTTGAATTTTTCTGTGTCTCAGAGACTATTTAAACTAGACCAACCAAATCCTTATATATTAAAACTTACATCTGTCTGCTAATTATCATTGAAGATGATTACATATGACATGGGGCTGCACGATTCTTGCTAATATGTAAATCACACTTTTCTCACTAAGAACTGAGATCAGGATTCTCTCACACAATTCTTATTTTGTTTTAACAAAAACATTTATTGCCCTCTTAGACGCTCAAGTGAAAAAATAAGTCTGAGATGCTTGCTGTCTAGACAAGGTTTTAATCTAACGACATAAACATACAACAAATCAAAGTGTTTGACTTAAACATATCAAAATGCTGGGCTTAAACTTAAAAAAAAGTCCTGTAAAATACCTTAAGTCTTAATTTGTTCCAAAGCTAATCAGTCTATATGTGAATGCAGCACGACATGAATGACAGGAGCAAGTGAATCATTGTCATTTATAAATGAAATTGCATAGATGTATGAATTTAGATTAAATTTAGATTGTGATTTTTTTTTTACAATTAATCGTGCAACCCTCATATAACATAACATTCAGAATTTTCATTTGAATGGAAGAAGTCAGACATTGCAACTGACCCCAACCGTCAGGACACAAAAATACATAAAGCCAAAGAATATAATGCTGGTTAATCATCAATTGCAGCTAGGGTTTACACACTACCAGAATTTTAAACTTTAGTACTATACTAGTATTAAAAAACGATGCTTGATACCTCTTTCGATACCACGGCAAAAGTAAAAAAATTGTTCTAGGCACATGTTGTGGGTTGCTAAGCTTGGGAAAAGAACTCACTGAGTCAGAGGGATTCAGTTAAATTAAGACCTTGGTTTGGTGCTGATAAAGATCTGAGTTAGTCTGCAGAAGAACTGAGATACAACAGGAAGCACTCCACCCAACCTCTCACATTTGAGTTATTCCTGGCTCCATGTACTCCCGTTGAATAGTCTGGCAATAACAAGTGGTGTTAAACAATACTTTGGCAATAGCAAGTGGTTACCAAAGTAAATACACTGCCAGAGCTATTG
Organism: Lutjanus argentimaculatus; assembly: GCA_034769285.1. Taxonomy (NCBI): domain Eukaryota; kingdom Metazoa; phylum Chordata; class Actinopteri; order Lutjaniformes; family Lutjanidae; genus Lutjanus; species Lutjanus argentimaculatus. Next base: position 6,441,308 of record JAWZSL010000025.1, on the reverse strand, counting down.
AAGAATAGATGTTTGTTTGAATAGATGGTTACAAGATGATGACAAGACCAAATGCACGCGAGTAAGCACGTCTCACATATACAGAATAAACATAGAATATGTAAAAATGTATATTACCCACCACACTTCATTCAAGCATTGACAGGTCAACATTCCCCAGGAACACCAACTCAACGTGATCATGAAACATTTTGAGTTTTACCTCTATACTGCAGCAAATATGAATTTTAACTCAAGACTAACATAAAAATTGACTTATGGTCACACATAATGCAGAATATGCTGTTTTTTTCATGACAGACCTGGATCATAAGCAAGCACAGCAGTTATGATGCTAGAATTTACTTAAAAACCAAACACACTTAGAGGTAATTCTGTTTAATGGCAATGATGGTCAAATTATAAAACTAGCAACAACAAGAACTGAAAAAAAATCACGAATTAAATGTTAAAGCATAAAAAGAGTCTGTCATCCATTAATCAACCATCGATCCAGAAGTAGGTCCCTACTCACAAGTCTGAAAAGTCCAGAAGATGTCCTGGAAAAATGAGCTATGATACATAATTATACATAATACACAAAATAGGACAGCACTTTTCTTTTTTTAACAACGTGCACACAGTGCTGGGACAGAAGAAGTCACAACACTGACTGGTTTTCCTGCAAGCCAAATTTCAGACACGACAATAAAGACTAAACTGAAGTGAGATCTTTAATGAGTGTTTGAATCTTTTGTTATAGCTCCAGTATTTCCGATATGACCAAATGTTAGTACTGTATTGTTTTTGATCATGTGGTATTGAAAAAGTATTGAAGTATCAATACTTTTGACAGTCTTAGTTCCGGCAGCCCCTCATTCAAGGTCTTTAGAAGCCTTCTGTATTTGAGGTAGTGTGTCCTGTCAGAGTTGCCATGATTATTGCCAACGTTCCATTTTTGACATGTGGAAAATAAAATAAAAAAGAAGCTGTTGCTGCTGTTCATTGCACTCCACTCTAAGTCTCCAAGTTCTGGTCATTATTTTCTTTTTAAACCCAACTAAGTTACAGACATGTGATATGAACACCTTCTCAGACCCAGCAACGAGATTATCAGTGCAACGTTTCACTGAGGGCATCTGCATATGCCAATTTGGAAGATATTGCCCAAAACCCTTCCCCAGAAGTAATTGGTTTTCTTGTGCCTGGGCCAACACCCGTATCCAACAGAGTGTAAATCGGAGGCCATGAGAGACATTGTGGAGGTGCAGAGTCAGCCCGACGGTCACCTGCTGAACTATGGGTATCATACCACTGCCTTTTTCAGCATGGACTTCCCTAGTACTCCCTTGAGGCTGAATATACCAGGTGACAACAGTCTCCGCGACCAAACAACATATAGGAATTTTTAACGTTTGCCAGTCCACTGCAGGAGTGAGGGATGCCACTGAGTATGAAGACATACAGGCCTTTTAAACCTCTTCAAGTGCTGGCATGCTGCATGTGGATCCTGAAAAACAAAATCACCCCCAGCAAAGCTTGAGGACATCATTTCGAAACACTTTCATAGTGACACTAACGATGACAATTATGTGAAATCAGCCCGCACGACCATCAAAGGCTGTCAGCTGGAGCAGTCATCAGTTGAATTCAAGCACTTTGTAAAGTCCAGTGACGTGATAAGTAGCAATGGAGCATCCATCTCCAGCTCCGATTACCAGCTTTCAGCTGATGAAGAAACCATTGTGGACACAAATAATGGACCACCAGTCACAGCTGGCGTTAATGAAACCACAGCTGCTGGCCCAAATTACAGAACCACAGCCACAGCTGACATAACCACTGCCAGCAATAACGATGCACCATCATGCACCACAGCTGGCTCAGATGACGCCACAGCTGCTGGCACCAATAAGGATCCACCTGGAAATGAGGTTGTAAAGGGTGTGTACAGGACCCAAGTGGAGCACACTGTACAACGGGAATCGTTGGTAATGACCTTTATTTTCAGACACAGGGAACAGAGGCACTAGCAAGTAACACAGCACAAAACAGCAGGCAGTCTCTACAGATTTTGGTTCGTTTGCTGAATCACCTCGAAAATGGGTTTGTGCCGTGTGCTCAGAAACCCAAACAGTTCAAGCTTCTCACAGGCAACCGTACCAGAATGGCACAGACAAGAGATGTTGTCGAGGAGGCACTGGGTCGAAAACCAGGTAAGTGCAGAGTCCAAGCAAAACACAGCAGCAGGGAGTGGACAGAGGGTAAGTCGAGGCCAGTCAGGGATCCAGTGGAGAGGTGAGTAGCTCCACTCCACAGGAAAACACAGGCAGAGAAAACAAGAAAACTCACACCGTAACTTTGTGGGAGGGTAACGCCAAACAGCTACAGGGACAGGCAGGCAGATAAAAAATCAGGAACGCTGAGGCAGATCACTTGGTAAGGGACAGAAGGCAGTGATTTTCCAGGATTAAGACGAGGCACATGTGTCAAGGACAGGCAGGGTATGCAACAGGACTCAGTCCAGGAATGCTGGAAAGTCTTGCACGGAGATACTGAAGAACAATCTGGCAGTGAGTGACAGGGGAGCAGGGGTATAAATACTGGCCTTGATTACTGAGCAGCTGCAGCTGTGTGCACAGGTGAGTGGAGTTGGGCTGATGAGGTGGGAGTGGCTGGCACGCTGAGTGGAGCAGGGGCGGGGTGAATGGAAGAGTACTGGGAGAGCTGGGGGAACTGAGCATGGGAAACTGGGCCTGCAGAGCTGTGACAGAGGCAGCTTCACCTGCCTCTGTTAACCATAATTCAAATGGGATCAACACCAGCAGTGATGAAGGAGCTACAGGCTTCATTGAAGTCAAAACCCTGAAGAAGAGGTTCAAGACGATCTAGCGATTCCTCTGCAGGATGATCAACCCCGTAGCTGCTGCGGAGCAGACATTTATGAGTAAAGACATATCATGGACACCAGTGGTTTGGACTGTCATTGCACAGCAAGAAGGTTCTGGGTTCAAACCTGCTTTTCTGTGTAGAGTTTATGCGATCTCTCTGACAAAATTTAAATAGCCCTCAGGTGAGAATGTGAGTGTGAATGACTGGTTGTATTAGTGACCTATCTAGGGTTTACTCTGCCCTACCCTATATCTATTGTGACATGTGGTTCCGAGCATCAAATAAAAAAATATAAATTCAATTTGTCAAAAAACATTACCACTTTACAATAAGACTTCCAATACAAATGGTTTATAATTAGATTGTAAACACTTTGTAAATCATTTGTTATGACACAGTTTTCATACATCAGTGTGGGCTCGCAGGCAAGATCCAGTCAGTGGTTACTACTAATTAATCATATGATTTTTTACTATACCATTTAAAACTTACAAAGGGAGTGTTGTTGTCAAGTGTAAACAGTGCATGCTGAAAACGTCAAGGTAAACTATATTTGCCTTAGTGTAAGAATCTGCCAATAAAAATTACATATTAATTTGATGTGCTAAATGAAACTTTTTGACTATAAAGATATGCTGACAGTGATTATATGTTAGTAACTTTTAACAAAGTAAGTGAAATAAGCAATGAGATCTGTGGCTTAACAGTACAGATAAATATGGTGTCATCATTTGTCAAGCAGCAGGTCATTGTAGCCATTTTTATCTAATGTGTTGTAACATCTTATTAATGATTTATAAAGTGTTTACAACCCAACTGATAATGCAATTATAAATCACTTAATAGCGTAATCATATAAATAGGTACCAGAATATGCTGCTGCTGTGTAGATATACTGAACATTCATTCACTTTTTCCACTGTTTCTTTTAACAAAACATGAAAATGCTCATGTAGCGTGTCTGTCCCAAGCATGTTTCACAAGGTTTAAACTTGACTAAAACTAAGCAAAAACTCGCCACGATAAAGTACAGCATGATGTGACAGATGTCTATTTATGAGTCTGCTCTTTTCAAACTCCAGGCAAAATATTTTGTGCATGAAACCTCATATGTTGTGAAGCTACATCATATTGTGTGACAGGTTTTGATGTAAACTTATATGACCCATTTGTCACCCCATATGGTATGTATATAGCTGCGTTTTCCTGCACACAAAATTATAGGTCTAGTTCAGTTGAACTAACGATTCTTTCTATATCAAATAGCTTATTTTAATGTTTGTTTTTTTCTTCTTTAACACTTTTTTTTGTCTGTCAGAAGATCAGTCACCAAGATTATGGGAACTCAACCTTGAGACAAGTTTACTTATGCCCTATATTTTGTGTTTTAAATGCACAGTATGTCATTTATGCCGCTAGAGGTCTGTCACATCAAAACAACACCAAATGTAGTTTGTTGATGTCATGAAGTAGCATGGAATCATGGGAGTCATCTTCATTCAATTAAATTTTAATGCTCACATAAAAAGTATAGTTAAGAGTGGTTTTTATCATCTCAAGAACATTGCCAAGGTGCGGCCATTTTTGTCTCAAACTGACACAGAGACACTAATGCACGCTTTTATCACCTGTGGAATAGATTACTGCAACGCTCTTCTTTCTGGTCTCTCTAAAAAAAGCATTACTCCACTACAGCATCTTCAGAACTCCACTGCACAAGTTCTAACGGGGACCAGAAAGAGAGCTCACATCACACCAATTTTAAAATCTCTGCACTGGTTACCTGTCTGCTTCAGAATCGATTTTAAGATCCTCTTAATGGTTTTTAAAGCTCTTAATGGTCTTGGTCCTAACTATCTATCTGATTTGCTTTTATCATATGTGCCCTCTAGAAATCTCAGGTCTTCAGGCAGTGGCCTTTTAATTACTCCAAAAGTTTTAACCAAAACATATGGCGAGGCCTCCTTTTACCATTATGGTCCACGTTTGTGGAACAGCTTGCCTGAGGACCTGAGGAAGATAGAAACTGTGGACATTTTTAAAAGCAAACTCAAGACCTACCTTTTTAGTCTAGCTTTTAACTGAATCTTTTAGCCTAATTTTATTTGAGTTTATTTTATTATTTTTACTTCTTAGTCTGGGTCTTAACTGAATCTATTTTATTCATTGTATCTCTTACTATCTGTTAGACTAGTTTTAATTTATTAAAAAACAAATTTATTATATTTATTACTAGAATTTTATTGCCATTTACTTATTTATGTATTTATTTATTTTATCTTGTTTTATTCTATTTTTATTTATTTTTTGACTAATATTACATTGTTAGTTTGGCTTTCAGCTGAATTTTATTTTATTTTATAATTTCATCTTTTAGATATCGTTATAGTTTCAAGTATCTTCTCTCAGGTGTTTCCCCACTTCAAAGTAGCGAGTGTAAGATGGGTTTCCTCACCATTCTAATTTCTGTTTTTTAATATGTGTGTGTGTGTGTGTGTGTGTGTGTGTGTGTTGTGTGTGTGTATGCGTGTGGTGTGTGTGTGTGTGTGTGGTAGTGGGGGGGTCATTTGTGTCTATTGTTCGCTGTATTGTTTTTATGTAAAGCACTTTGAGCTGCTATTATTGCATGAAAAGTGCTCTATAAATAAAGTCTGATTCATTGATTGCTGATTGATTGTCATTGTTAAACTATCAGTTCAACGTGACAACACAATAAACTTACAGTAAATAAATGTACTGAAGTACAGCTGAGTTAAGTTTGGAGGTAAAAGAAACATTAGTTGGAGTTTGGAGTTACAGTCAGTGTTTATATTTCACCAAACTTTTGACAGAAATGATGTAACCAGATACATTCAGTCCAATGCTGTAGTAAAGTAAAGTAGCTGAAGTACTTGTACTTTGATAACAAAAAGTGTAGCTGATTACAAAGTGCTTTACATAAACCAAACTTTAAAAATAATAATAAAAAAAAATCCTCAACATTTTAATGCTGTCTTCATTATGCCTCTACCAACTAACAAATATAGATAATAATAGCACTTCAGGACAGTTAAAATTGTTTTTTGGGACATTTTGGGAACATTTCTGTCTCTCAGGCACCAAATGCATTAACTATATACATGAAAACACTGTCAACAAGTGAAAAACCTTGGTCGTTATCTTTGATCATTATAGTATCTTTGATCATCATCGTAGTTTTGAGCCACACATTAGAAACACAACTAAAACTGCATTTTATCATCTTAAGAACATCGCCAGAGTGCAACCTTTCTCACCCAAGCCGAACACAGAGACACTAACGCATGCTTATATTACCTGCAGAATTAATTACTGTAATGCTCTACCTTCTGGTTTTCCTAAGAGAAATATTGCTCAGTTACCATTATATAAAACTCAGCTGCACATCTGCTGACGAGGACCAGACAGAGAGTACATATTACACAAATTTTAAAGTCTCTGCATTGGCTTCCTGTGTGCTTCAGAATTGATTTTAAGATTGTTTTATTAATTTATAAAGCTTTTAACATTCATTGTACTAGCTATTTATCTGATTTGCTTTTATCCTATGAACCCTCTAGAACCCTCAGGTCTTCTGGTAGTGGACTTTTAATTGTCGAAAAACCCACAGTGAGACGTCCTTTTACTGCCTGAAGACCCGGGGGTGCAGAAAGTGTTGATATTTTTCAAAGTAACCTCATGACCTACTTTTTTTATTCTGGCTTTTGATTGAACTTTATCTATTTATTTATTTATTTATTTTTTACCTTTTGTTCCTTTGTTTTACTAGTCTCTAGACATTTCCTCTCTTTCAGTATTTTATTAATTTGTGTTCTTAACTTTTCACTTACTTTTCATCCATTGTCTGGAGTTTGATTGATTTTAATTTACCTTGCTATTTTGAGTTTTTATCCTGCCTCTGGTGTTTTCTCACTTGTGTAAGTGTTTCCTCAGTTCCTGTTTTTAAGTGCTGTTCTCATTTAGTTCTTTGTCAATTACAAAGTCATTGCTGTGTGTGTGTGTGTGTGTGTGTTGGGGGGGTACATTGTTTTATTGCATGAAGCGCTTTGTGTTACATTCTGTTTGTATGAAAAGTGCTATATAAAGATAGTGTGATTGATTGATTGAAAAATTAAGACAAGTACTGGCACTGCAACTACACCTGCAAAAACTGAGGTGCTTCCAACAAGTCATTGTTCCAGCTGCTTCTCATTCAATTAGAAGATTTCAAACAGGTTATTTTTGGCTCCCTTCAAATCCCTGTTGTCTTTTTCATCACGGTTCATTCAAATCTTCACGGAAAATAAGGAGTCCTTGACTCTGCGAGAGTGGAATATTGCATGCAGGTACACACAAACCCAAACACATGCACACATTAAAAGTTCCAGTTGCCAGATTAAAGCTTTGGGTTTTTTTTTTCACCCCCTGTAAGTTTTATTTTCATGTGTGTGTGACAGATCCCTCGGCTCTTGGCCTGTCTCACACTGGGACACACAGAAAGAGACAGGAAGTTTTTACCAAGGACAATTTATCCAATGAACATGAAGAGATGATGGGATTAAACATTTTCAGGCAAACCTGTCTCGGGGTAATAATCTAATATAGCTACATGTCAGCTAGGAATGCGTACAAGTAGCTCAACATTAAGTTCAGCACAATGGGACGCCAACCTAATATGGAACAAGAAAAGCCGCTCTGCTTTTGTGTAACTGGGTTTTTTTCTTCTTCTTCTTCTTCTTTTTTTTTTTTTTTTTTTTTTGCTTGGAGATTCCAAAACACAACCAACAGGAATTCGTTCATATCACCACGCTGCTTTTGTTCCTGTTGTACCCCAGTGTGCATTCTTGGAGCTGGATCAATAGATTGAGTGTAATTCTTGTGCCTGTCAGCAAGAAACATTTAATTTGTCAGCTGTCTTGGCACCGTGTCAGGAAATGTTTGACTGTGTGACCCTGGGGCCCAGTAGGAGTGTGATATGAAGGGAGGGTATATAAATGTCCAGGCAGCAACACGGGACCACAGTCTGCCTGCCTGAGAAGACTGTCACACACACCTCCAGCAGAGAAAAGGTAGGGCAGACGGCTATCCACTACTTTGAAAATACTCTCAGGTGAGTGTGATATACTGTGCTGTAAGCTTTTGTGCTGATGTGTGTCTTTTTGGAAATGACAGGGCTTCAGAGACTCGATTCTGTTATTACATTTAGAATACAGATGATTGGCTGGCTGCTGCCCATTTTCATCCCAGGTCGTCAAACGCCATCATCTTCGTCACACCCCTCAGCACGAGACGCTACCAGAAACCTTTTTAACACAAGATTAACGTTTGTGTAGATTTAGGCTAGAGATGTTCTGATACCATTTTTTTCCTTCCCAGTATTGATTCTGATACCTGAGCTTTGCGTACTTGCTGATCTGATATCTGATCTGATATAAAAAAATCGAATTTTTTAACAGCTGTATTCTACTAATCCCATAGATATATTATGAGTTTTTGCCTGGTTCAGGTTAAACTCTTTAAAAGAAAAAGAGAACAAATATGTAAGGGATAATGTACAGTGAGTGGGTCATTATTGTGAAAGAATGATGCAAAGTCATCCTGAAGGGGTTTATTTTGCAATAGTGACCTGCTCACTGTACATTATCCTGCTAGTTACATGATTATGTACCCCCTCAAAAAAAAAAAAAAAAAATTGATACAAAATACACATTTTAAAATGATTTTAGTGACTTAATGATTTTATTGTTCCTCCAGAGTCTCCACAGTCTTTTCTTCATAACGGCAACAGTCTGCTATATATACAGAAATAACAGACCTTAGAATGCTGCAACTGACCAATCAGAATTGAATATTTAATGAAGCCGTGTAATAATTATTATATTTTTTTTTCCTGGAGGAAAAAATGCTGTACAGGACACTGAAGTTGCTGGGTCCTATTTCAGGGGTTATTAATTACATGATACTGGATTGCGCATAGATTTGGATACTTGTTGATATCGATAACATCATGTTAGGCAGAGGCATTTTCCTATACTGATATCTGTATCAAAACAACCCTGGTTGAGACATGAAAATTATTTGGTTAGGTTTAGGAAAAGGTCATGGTTTAGGTTAAATAAGTTTGATATGTGTGTCATGTGACGTAAGTGCGTCACGTAACGCTCAAAATGTTGTATAATGTCAAACTTTACATAAGGTTGACTTTTGGTCCCACCGGACATGCATCCTGGCCTCCTGGGTGAATGTCCTGTAGTTGTTTGACCTGTCCATCCCTGCTGCAGAGGCAGAATATCTCCTTCTTTATACTACATCACCTCTCGTGGATGAGTATACATTGAAATGACTTGATACAGACACACCAGGTGCCCCTGAGCGTCTGTATGGCGAGGCACATGACAAAATGTTGGTGTCTGACAACCTGGAAATGAGAACGGGCTGGTCGGCTTTGGTTGTCGATTTTTTTTTTCATTTTTGGATTGAATATCCTTAAATTTGACTGTTTCAAACTTGACTAGTCTACTTTATATCCTTCCTGTGTGGGTTTGTCTTTGAAACCCCAGCTGGAATGATTAGTCAAGGAATCAATATGTCAATCAACAAAAAAACTGGCAACAATTTTCAGAATTGATTAATCATTTCATTAATTTGTGAAGGAAAAATAGGGAAAAATGCCCAACATTCTCTAGTTCCAGGCTCTCAGATTAAAGGAATTGCCACTTTTCTTTGTCATGTATCCAGTATATCTTTGGGTTTTAGTGAAACAAAAGAAGACTTCACCTTGGACTGAGGGACGTTGTGACATTTTATAGACTAACAATTAAATAAATGGACTAATTAATCAATCAAGAACAACTAATTTAGACCATGATGTAAGGGGAGCTATTTTACAGAAAACAATGCAAATTGAAAATGCAAATGAGACAATAAAATAAAAATCTGCAAATTTTACAATTTTTTTTTTTCTTTTGGTCTGGCTGGTCATTTCATAGGTGGTTGGGGTTGCACTGGGGGAATCTGGACTCACGACATTTCTAAAATCCTGTGCTCTACAGCCCTGAATGAAGTGTTCTGTATATCAGTCAATCAAGTTTATTTGTTAATAATATATGGTACAATCACAATTAAATGATATATTCACCAGATACACTCTGATGAAGTAATGACCTTTATACAGCCGACTGTAGTGTCAGTGATCCACTTTCTGACTCTCCCAACAGATGGATCTTCCACTTCTGTCCTCCGTCCTGCTGGTCATTTCTACTGTCCATGCTTTCCAGTATACAGAGCTGGTGCAGTACATTGACAGCCATCAAGAAGAATATGTGGAGGTACAATTTCTTCTTCTTCCTCAAGCAGCACCTTTGAGAGTTCAACCACTAGAGATGCTGACCTAGTTGTTTTTATCTGGAGTAGAATAATCTCATCACCACAGAGACTTGTATTTACTAGAGGGCAGTGGTTAGGAACCTTTCTGAGTCGTGACCCTCCCAGAATAATCAGGTTGGTGTTTGCGAACCCAACTTCCCCCACCCCACCCAAGACTGTCCAGGGATTAATGTGTAACACATGAAAGCTACTGAACTCACACAGAAAGACCATTTGTTTCGACTCTCACAAACACACCCAACAAAATCTATGCTTATTCAAATGACTCACTGATACAGGCGATGTGACTTTAAAAAAAAAAAACATTCTCCAGTCTTAAAAGTGGCCCACACTTACTGGACTGAGCACTTCTATTTTATTTGGCCTATTTTATGCAAATATTACTTTATGTATGTGTGTTTGTGTTTGTACAGTACATGGTGGTTTATGTTGGTAATTCATTTTTGTGCTAGTTTTAACACTTAGTGAGGCAGCTGTTACATTTCTTGAGGCCAGATGTATTTTGCATATATTTGAGTGCTTGTGCCTCATGTTGAATGTCTTTAACCCATTAATGTCCATAGTTGAATTTTAGCATTTCCTTTACAGCACTTCAAGTACTAGTTGTGGTAAGCACAAATCAAAAAATTACGTTTTTCAATTCAGGGAAAGTATGAGGCTACAGCGCAAGTTTTTCTAAAAATCCTTTTCTACATGTATATTTACACATGAAAAATAATAAAATGTATGTCTAATAAATGTATGTAATGTAATGTAATGTAATGTGTTTAACGCCTCAGTATAGCATGATATAGAAAAGGTTGTACCTTAAAAGTTATAACAAATACATGGCACCATTCAAAACTACTTCAGTTTCAGTACTATGAGCTTAAATCTGATATTTAGGATATCAAATGAATGTTTAACTTCTTTTCAAGAAATTGAACTTTGACTTTCTACCATTAAGGAATGATAAATATGTCAAATCTAACATTTAGTTTTTGTCATGTTTTGCCACGTCTTGACCATTTCCACAACAAATTTTGTTTTTCTAGCTCTAAGAGCAAAAAGATCTGTCTTTTCCTTAACATACTAATTAGTCATTAATGGGTAGCTCTAATTCTGTGCTGCTTGCTATGATATGTTGTGTTATTGTATTCTCCACAAACATCTAATGACCCCTTAAAATCATCTTGCAACCCCATTGCAACTCCACTGTTATAGGGCAACAAAATATGCTGTAAAACATATCTAGTGCTGACTTAAGAGTACTAATATACTGAATGCATGGATATCAAACAACTTTAAGTTTAAGCTTGTATGTGCCGCTCAAGGCCCGCGATCCATATCAGCCCAGCTCCTCAATGTATGTGGCCTGTGACAGCTTGCAAAGAATATCATTTGTGCAATACACTTCTATGCTACGTTACACACGTACATGACACAAACTACATGTTCCAGAATGCATCCTGTTTTGTTATCCATGCACTGAGGGTGTATGCGCTAGATAACATCTCAGTATTGTACCCAGCAGGGGCACTCTAGCTAAGTGGTTGTAGCTCGTAACGTTAGCAGCCGTGCAAAATGCCCTCATGTTGCTTTGTGTATAAAAGTATAATAGTTATCTGCCTGCCATTATTTTTCAGTATTAGACTTCTAATTTCAGAATTAATTTATTATTAATTTATGACAAAAACAATAATAAGTGAATGTAAGCAATTATGTAAGGGACAGTGTACAGTAAGCAGGTCATTATTGTGAAATAAGTCCCAACAGGATGATGCAGGAACCCCGTGAGAAGCATTTATGTGACAAAAAATATCAATTTTAAAATGATTTTATGGCTTTATTTTGCAATAGTGACACACTCACTGTACACGACCCTGATTGTTACGTGGTTATATACCAAAAAGTCAATAGTTTGACACAAATATATCAATTTTAAAATTATTTTAATGATTTAACAATTATTTTCTTGTTCCTCCAGAGTCTATGATAAGAACTGTGTCCATAGCAATGATCTGTTACACTGCTACACAGAAATAACAGACCTTAGAATGCTGGAATTACTCAATCAGAATCGAGTATTTAACAAAACTGTCTCATATGTAATATAATGATAAGTATCTGCATTTATACAATCATAATGCTGATGTGGCCCAGAATGAAACTGAGTTTGACACCCCTGTTTTAGCAAATAACTCAATGGAAATCATCATCATCGTTTCCAATAAATCTACCCAACCAACCCACCTCCTCCATATGCAGATTTTCTCATTCTTCATACTTCTCTTGCCATAATTACTATGATCATTAGAGGTCACCACCTAACAATAAACGTAAAGGTGGGTCATAATAAGCTGCTTGTACAGACAACATACATGTTTGTTTTTTTTGTGGTGAGGATGGACTGAATATTTAAAAAGACGACAGAAGGCCTAGACAAAGTTCAGTGATGATGTTTTAAATGTTGTATGTTTGTGTGTGTATTTTTAGGCTCTGCGGGACTGGGTTGCAATCGAAAGCGACTCCAGCAACGTCTTGAAGAGACCGGACCTGCACCGCATGATGGAGATGGCGGCTCAGAAGCTGAGGCAGATGGGAGGGACTGTCGAGATGGTGGACATCGGAGAACAAGAAGTCAGTGACAGAGCAAACCGCCGCCTCCCTGCCTCTCTTTAATGCTGCAATATTAGAGATATTAGAGCTTTGTATGTAATCACTGCCTTAATTGGTTGGTAAATATTCTGCATTTCAAACGCAGAGGTCGGCTCATCTGGGAGGGTAATGGTGGCAAAAGAGTCACTAACTTCAAAACGGCGGCGGAGCGGTCAGGAATAAATCTGCCTCCTCATTACTGACTGAGACACATCAAAGCTGCTTCCCAAACTCATTAAACATACGGGGAATGTGAGGTCAGACTAGAGGTCAACAATCTCAGCTTCTCACCAGTAATTAGGAGCAACATAGCTTGAACTCTTACTGCATTACATTGTCTCAGTGAATGGTGAAAACAATAGCTGGTGACCCAAACTACGCTGAAGTGCTTATTTTTGGAAAAACAGAGCAGGAGCGCTCCTCTGTACCTCTGCCTTCCTGTAAGATTATAATATTACACACCCTGAATCATTGAAATTCCTTTGATATTTGAGAAGCAGATACACAAGTGGTAGATTTTATTGTTGCAACATGTAAAAAAAACCCAAAACAAATAAATTGAGAAACCTGAAAATCAAAGATATTGATGGATGGAAGAATAAACCATATGTATCACCTTTAATACATGTCCTTTAATGTCTGCAGCTTCCTGACGGGCAGACGTTAGCGTTGCCCAAAGTGGTGACAGCTCAGTTTGGCAGTGACACAAACAAACACACGGTGTGCGTCTATGGTCATGTGGACGTTCAGCCGGCGAAGCTAGAGGATGGCTGGGCAACGGATCCCTACAACCTGACTGACATCAATGGTAAGCTCTTCGCTTGTCATGACCAAACACACAAATCTTTATTTTTATTAATCCTAGTGGTTTCGAAAGTGGCCAAAGATACCAAACATGTCAGGCCGAATTTGGGTAAAATGTGTATAAAATTATCCCCAAGACATCTATTCATCTATTTCATCTGATAGAACGGTGCTGCCTTAAAAACATGGAGTCTTGGGTTTGAATGCTCCATTCTCTGTAAATATCACACACACATGTGACACTGAGAGAGGTGAGTCCTATGACTTTTTCCAACCTCAGGCTGGCTTTACATGAAACTTTCATGCAACTTTTGTCAGTTGAAAATCAGTTTCTGTTGTGTTACATTGTGTTGCTCAGGCAGCAACAGACATGAAACTTGTCTGAAACTCAAATGCAACAGTTGCAAAACTTCAAGTTTGTGAAACTATTTTCATGCAACAGCCAATCAAAACGCTGATGACATGTCAGATGATGACATCAAGCTATGATGCGGTATTATTCCACATTATTTTAACTGATTGATTTCAACTTAAATGAAGAAGAAAATACAGAAGAGGGTCTTTTGGATGCTTCAAAAAGAAATTATCCTCACAGACTTCATACAAGGTTGGTAACACAGCAACAAACTAATGTGAGCAAGGTAAAGTTTGTTTGCATCGCAGTTAGCGAGCGACTAATGTTACTGCTAACTTAGTTATAGCTACGCTTTAATATAAAGTTTTGATGAGAATCAGAGCTTTTACCTAAATTACAATCTTGTATTAAGCTACAATTTCATACTGATATCAGAAGGTGGCAACAAAGAGCTATTTAATAATTTATGTGAGAATGCACACTCTGGAAACTCACTGAATCAAATTCCTAGAACAAAGAGCAGCCAGTAACCAAAGTCACATTTTTCCTTCAGCACAACCAATAAAAGCATTAATGCATCAGTATCTCTCTTCCTATATACGGGACAGCCATTATGAAACAAAGAGGCCAGCCAGTGCCAGAAGAAAAATGAAATACAACAGATGAAATGTAGTCATTTAGTAATTTAGTGAAATACGCTATTAAATAGATTATTGTAGATTTTTATTTTATTAATTTATTTTGCTTTGTGTAACTGTCAAGCTGCATGGAAAATTATGTTTTGTGCAATTTGCAACAAGCAGCTAGTTGTAATAGTACTTCATAATAAATCCATGCTGCTGTCCATGGTGCTGAAATAGCACACCTCATTATAATCTGTTCTGTTCTGCTCTTCAGTCTCTGTGTTGTCGGATTTTCTTGCATCTCTACACAACCTATAGGCTGTGTGAGGGCACACCACAGGGGCTCGCCCCCTCTGCAATGAGCCACTGGCTCTGTAGATTAGATTAGATTAGATTAGTAGATTAGATTGGATTTCTGTTTCACATGGATAACTAAACAAAATCAACTATGCAATGAAATAATATTACAAAAAATTCAAATATTATGAACAAGGAGCTGTGCAATCAGTGTTTCACATTCAGTGCTTCACCTATGAAGGTACACAAGTCAGCACACTGGTTGTGGGCATTTTTTTTTCATCCCAAGTGTAATATCACCCTCGGCCTACTGACCTGATCGTTTACTGATTGTTGTGTCTGTAGGTAACCTTTATGGAAGAGGAGCATCAGACAACAAGGCCCCAGTTTTAGCCTGGATCCATGCGGTGGAGGCTTACCAGGCCCTCAATATGGTGAGAGAAAGTCCACAACACCATCACACTGGATAGATTTTTCATGCTGCAGATTAATCAGATCAGATGTGTGAGCCGAGGGAGTGGGAGCAGCAGAGGCACTGCGACCTCAAGTGAGACCAAAGGACAGATTAGAGCTCTTATTTGCAAATCAGCTTCGCCTTGAAAACACTTGAAATACAAAGACGGGAAACAGAGAGAGAGGCCTCGGGCAAGATAGACCTGAAAGATAACTCGCGATTATTTGAGCAGACTGTTTTAGTAGAATAAAATACTCAACATTCAGTGGGCGCAAACTGCACGTCCTCAGGCTAGTGAGGGAGAAGAGCTGAGCTTCAGCCAAACTAACTTGCAAAGTCACTGCTGTTTTTGCAAAGTCACTGCAGCAGTCTGTTCCCACCATCCACGCCGACACTTTGTCTTGTGAAATATGGAATTAGTCAATATTGAATAAATACATATGGCTGTGAAATAAATCCAGAAATAAATAAACGAGGCCATAAATATATACATAATTATGA
This sequence comes from Lutjanus argentimaculatus, assembly GCA_034769285.1. Classification (NCBI taxonomy): domain Eukaryota; kingdom Metazoa; phylum Chordata; class Actinopteri; order Lutjaniformes; family Lutjanidae; genus Lutjanus; species Lutjanus argentimaculatus. The sequence continues at coordinate 6,425,383 of JAWZSL010000025.1, read as the reverse complement.
ATATGCAAAAGAGTCAATATCATGGCTTTCATTTCATTTCCGTTATTGAGCTCACAAGTTAATTATATCATTATAGATAAAAAAGCTTCTTCACGTGATATTAGTTTTTTATCTCAACACAATAAGGATTATTTTCTTGTTGTGTCGAGATAACAAAGCTCGTTTTTTGTGATAATAGGTAACTTTTTGTTATCTGAAGATAATAAAAATTGTCATCTCTTGATATCGGGATAATTTTTTCATTATCTAGAGATAACAAGCCTCCTTTTCTCATGATAATGTTTTTTTTTTTTGTTATCTCAAGATAATAAAACTTGTTATTTCATGAAGATGAGATTTTTTTTTATTTTCTTGAGATAGCAAAACTCGTTTCCTTGTGATTACAGGTTACTTTATCTTCTTTTTGTTATCCCAAGAATATATATCTTTTTTTCTATTATATTGAGTAACATAATCTCTTATCTTTATCATTATCTAAATAGGTATATTTTTTTCATTATTCAAGATAACAAAGCTCATTTTCTTGCTGTCTCAATAAAACAAAAGGCTGATTTCTCAAGATAGCTTTATATATTAACATTATTACTCAATGTGTATTATAGATCAAGAGTGCCATGCCAGCATGCATAAATTGTGTCTCGACAACTTGTAGAAACTGACTGACGCTGAAATGTTGGATCAAGGAGTACCGCATTTGTGAATAAAGGCACCAACCAGATGTGAGCCATGATTCCTCTGAAGTCCTCAGGAGTTCTCTGGTTACTGACTTTTATACAAAGTTTAACCACAGGGTGGAGCAGTCAAACTAAACAGTTACAACAAGACACCCTGTGATGTCTGATCTGAATGGTATTTCAAACAGAAAGACAAATGCAATTTCTGCTTGTGTTAGCTCTTGACTGAAGTACAGTCTGATGTGTGGATCAGTGATGGCTTCTCTTTTTATGTTTAAATGTTAATGGGTTAATGATTCCACTTGCCGTCACCAGCCATTATGTGCCATTATGTGCCTAAACAAGCTTTATTATCTGGAGATTATGAAATAATTAATTCCTTCTCACAAGAAAGCGAGCTCTGTTAACACAAGATAACAAAATAATTTACCTATATCACAAGAAAACGAGCTTTGTCATCCTAAGAAAGAAAACTTTATTAACCAGAGATAGTGAAATAAATAGCCTGTTCTCACCAGAAAACAGGGTTTGTTATCCTGAGATAACAAAACAATTAACCCATTATCACAAGAAAACGAGCTTTGTCAGCCCGAGATGATGAAATAATTCATTTGTTATCGTGCGAAAAAGCACTTTTTTTTAACCCAAGATAGCAAAATAATTAAGCTGTTATTACGAGAAAATGAGCTTTGTCATCCGGGAATAATGAAATAAAATAACTCGTTATCACAAGAAAACAAGCTTTGTTATCTTGGGATACTGAAATAATTTATTTGTTATTATGAGAAATTGAGCTATGTCCTCCCAAGGAAACAAGCTTTATTAAAGCGAGATACCGAAATAATTAACCCATTATCATGAGAAAACAAGCTTTTCTTATCCCAAAATAACAGTGTAATTAAATCATGATCAGCATCCCCCAAAAATCAGCTTCCTGACAATATGGTTCAATAAATAAAGAGGTTTTTATTTTAAAAACTTTTTTATTTACTGACGCATTCATATATTTCTATTTATATTTTATTATTGCCTCATTTATTTATTTCAGGATTTATTTATGTATTTATTTAATATTGTCTTCAATGGCATTCCCATGCTGAATATGATGCTGAATATGCTCATCAAAAGGCCTCAGCTGGATGCTGGGTGCATTAAGGTGAAAGGAACTGTGTGGGAGTTGACAAGACTAGTTTCACACGCAGCTAATGGCTCATGATTTGAGAGTCTGCGAGCACCATTACAGCATCAAAAAGGTATCCTCGCCGTCCAAAAATAAGCTGTTTTTCAGATGACATTCCCCCCCGACAGCTCATCCTCCATCCTGACCACGTGCCGTCACCGTCACTTCCTGCCAAACAGATCTAACGGAGTGACTCTGTCTTCTTTTCTGTCCACCAGGAGCTGCCGGTGAATGTGAAGTTTGTCATTGAGGGCATGGAGGAGACGGGCTCGAACGGCCTGGATGCCATGATCCTCGCTCAGAGAGACACCTTCTTCTCTGACGTAGATTACATCATCATCTCAGACTGCGGCTGGCTCAGCAGACGGCCCGCCCTCACCTACGGCACCAGAGGCAACTGCTACTTCTATGCCGAGGTTGTGTACGCACACACAAACACGCAAACATAGACCCAAACCGAATCAACAAGTTCACTTGTACACACACTCAGTCAGCTCTTACAGGCTGTTTCATGTTGTGAGGTGTGTTTGCAGGTTGAAGGACCTAAACAGGACTTACATTCTGGTGTTTATGGAGGCACTGTGATTGAACCAATGACTGACCTCATTGGCATTCTTGGTGAGTCTATTTCACTCAGTCGCTCACAGGAAGATAAGACACTGAGCCAAGGTATTTTTATTCACCTTCTATTTAGACAAGAACTCTCATGACTTGCATTATTCCAGATCTGAGACCTGAGCAGAGTGGCAGCATAAACTAGATCGTGTTTCTTAAACTTGTTACACCATGTACCACCTCAAAAAATATTGAGCTCTCCATGTACCACCTGACTGTTCTGCACAGTTTGGTGCTTGCAGGTTTAGTGAACACTTCACTGCCGCATCTTAAGTAGCCACTAGCTCTTTCACTGTTGTCAGAGGTGGGAAATAAAAAAGACAAAAGAGATGCAAAAAAGATGCAACAAGACAAAAAAGATGCAACAAAGACGAAAAACAATGTAAAAGACTGCTATATTTTACTTTTATACTCTGAGTACATTTCAGAACTTGTACTTTTTAGCTTTTCCAGCAGCAAAGCAGTTGAATCAGTTCTTCTGTTTTTTACACAAGTATCTGTACTTCTACTTGAGTAAAGACTGTGGACTTTTGCCTCCTCTGACTGGCATCCACTTAATTTTCAACACGGCAGCTCTAAATATTCAAATATTCTCCCCCTGAGCTGCGCTCCCTCCATTTGGGGCCACAACTGCAGTGTTTTTGAAGCTGTAATTTTCATTCTCTTTGTTTTACCTCTGCTTACTATCCAGCCATTACATTGTTGCTTGTAACTAGCCATGGATGACATGTGTAACAGGCTGATATTGTCACATTTAAGTGATTGGATATTTTATGTATTTTCATTACAAATTTTGTAGCATTTCAATAGTATTTTATGTTTTTAAATTAATTTATGTCATTTTTAAAATACATACATATATATTATATATAACATTCCTTCGCATACCACTAGAGGGAGCTTGTGTGCCACCAGTGGTACATGTACCACAGATTGAAAACCTAGAACTAAATGAAGGATATTATTGTTATTTCATTGTCAACAAATACCATACTAACAATGTGTTAATCCACCTCTCAAAACTTCATGACTTTATGACTCTGGTCTGTGGCACTCAGCCCCGAGCTCACTGGTTCCTAATGAAGACATAAATCTTTAAAACAGGTCACCAATAGATTCATTTAACAGAGGGATCAGCAATTTCTTAAACAGCTGATCACTTAAGTTTTTATCAAACATCACTCAGTCAGGAGGAAATTGTATATTTGTTGAGGACTATTTCAGTGGCGGATTAATCCACTTTTTTTTCAATAGAGCTCTAAGGCACAGAAGAACACGCTTTATCGGGCTTTGGATACACACTTAATTCTTGTTAGTAGGGTCGATTCATTTATTAAAATTAATTTGTTATCCAGACATAATGTATTTGCCTCTATTTTGCGTTCTGTTGCTTTGGGTGCCTCATTATATTTAATTAAGTATGAGCTTCCTCACATCTTTTTTTCTTTTTAACTTTCACATAGCACAATTTAACAAACTGATGTGAAAGGTCACAAAGTATTTCATAAATAAACTGCAGTGTAGGTGTAGTTTAAGAGAGGGGTGGGTATCACTTTATCATTGTTAATTTACAATAATAAACATGTTATAACATAGTTTTCAACTATGCCAATGAGTGTGGTAAGTTGATGAATTTGATAAGTTCATTTGATGCCAAATTAAAAGTTTGACTATTAAGATATGCTGATGGTGGTTAAATGCAGTAACTTATTTACAAATATGTGATGAAGCTGACAGGTATAAATGCTGCTGATGGAGAAGACAAAGTAAGATAAGTAATCATGAGATCTGAGGCTTGATAGTACAGATAAATAAGGGCTCCATACTTGGCATGCAACAGGTCACTGTTGCCCTGTTTATCTAATATATTGTAACAGCTTATTAATGATTTATAAAGTATTTACAACCCAATTAATAACCTAATTCTAAACCATTTTGAAAGGGTAGTCTTATAAAGTGCTACAGAGTCGGGTAATGTATAGTGAGACTTAAGAATCTTTAAGCAAGGCACTGGATCCCTCCCAGCTCCTGCAGCTGTTACATCTGACCTCCATACAGTGTGAGACGAAGTCCATTAAGTAATTTCTCCTCTTGCTGCAGAACACATGATCAGCCCCAGTGGTAAGATCCTGATTCCTGGGATCAGAGAGGCCGTGGCCCCCCTGTCTGACGAGGAATGGAGAATGTACCAGGACATCCAGTTTGACATCGACAACTACAAGAGCAAGATCGGGGTCAACCAGCTCATGTACAGCAACAAGGTGAGAGTAGAATCTTGAAAAATGGCCAGAATAATCTGCTTTAAGGCAAGTTGGCTGCAACAATGAATGACTGTTATTATATGTTTCCTGTAGGTAGATTTGTTGGCACACATGTGGCGTTACCCCACTGTCTCCATCCATGGCATCGAGGGGGCTTTCTCTGACTCTGGCACAAAGACTGTCATCCCCGCTAAGGTTACTGCAAAGTTCTCCATCAGACAAGTTCCAAACATGGACCCTGCTATGGTGAAGAAACAGGTAAAGCAGGATGTTAACGCTCAGCCAAATCTGTGCGTCTTTTTTATAATAATAATCATTAATCATTTCTTCCCATTAACTACCCCTGCTCTTGTCTGGTTGATCCGTGCTTTAGGTAACAGACTACCTTCACTCAGTGTTTGCCAAGAGGAAGAGTCCCAACAAGCTGAAGGTCACTATGGTGATGGGGCCAAGCCCTGGCTGGCTGACACTCAGCATCCTCTGTATGAGGCTGGAAAGGCTGCCGTCAAGAGAGGTACAGAACACACTCACCACCTCACATCAAACGCATCCAAATCCTTTCTATGGAAGGTCAAGCTTAAGCAAAATGTAACAGACTACACACAAGTAGTAGCAGTAATACAAATACTAGCTCTAGCACCAACATGTCATATTGTGTCTTCTCTTGTGAATCAATTCTGGACTGACATCAAACTGAAACATGGCTGTTATTTTTTTTTAAATAGTCACTGAGAAAGCTGATATTTTAAAGCTGTGTTATTTTTCACCAGTGTGATTTTGCACTGGTCAATTTTTGGATGTTGGTCTTATTTTGTCTCCATAACATATCAGACTCGTGGAAAGAGAGAAAGAGACAAGAGCAGCTGTTCTGAGCAAGAGGCTTGTTGTTTTATTATTCTGTTTGTTTAAATTGTTCCTGCATTAATACATCACAAAACTAGTTGTGCTGCTAGGATTATTTAAATCTATATTTAAATATATAATGATATTTATTAGTTGTTTTAGCCATATCACCTGTATGTCTTGCAAAATGTCTAAATTTTCAGACATTGTTAAGGGTATTTTCTTAAAATCGTTTTGTTTTGTTCTCATAATATGAGCTGCAAATCTCTGTAGGAACTTTTTCCCACACCAAACTTTCCAGTTTTATTCCTATTTATATTCTAATAATGAGTGATAATCTGTAGAAAGCTTTGACTCTAATATGTCAATAAAATGAAGCAAGAATTTTGAACCCGGCTTGATCCAATGATTAGATTTCTGTTCTGTAAATGCATGCAAATTAGTGCATACTTTAATAGATATTATACATTTGCATATTGAAATATGCAATTTCAGAAAACCTGTCTCCTCTTAATCTGCAAAATAGTCAGATCCTACACACTTAAGAGTAGATACAGTAGTGTAGATTCTCCAGTTTTCTCAAGCAAGTAGAAATTTAATGCACAGGTTGTCCTAGGCTGAAGCCCAGGGGCCTGGGACTGCAAGTTAAATATTTCCCAAAATGTAAATACTCATATAAAGTACCAGTACCTTATATTTGCACTGAAGTACTTGAGTTAATCCCACATGTACAGTATACAGTATATTGATATAGCCAAGCTACCACCTCGCAGAGGCGAATGGGGATCCGAATAAAGAATAAAGTATGTAACATATCACATGCTGCAGACTTTTTAAATCAGATATAGTCCTTTTGAGCCAACCATTATTACTGTATAATATATTCAAGCACTCATTCACTTATTTGAGCCTCTTAAAAATTCCTTTCAAATTTCAGAGAGCTGCCAGTGTTCTCACTAGAAACTCCGAGGTTCAGCAGTGAGACTTTTAACATGTAGCACTGTAAGCTTGACATAATTGGCCAGGCTCCTACTGTTTTGTTTTTTAAGTTGGATTAAAAACAAGAGTGTGATTAGTTCTTTACCATCGGCACTCTGAGGTCTTGAAACAACCTGCCTGAAGATCTCAGCTGGCTTCACACCACATTTAATGGAAGTGGTTTCATGGTGTTACTTTTTAATACTGCTTTTGGCTTATTTTTTTTTATGACTCTTACATAGCGTTTATAATTCCTGTTAAATGCCTCTACTCATTTAGTTTTTTATCTTTGTAAAGTACTTTATCAGTGTGTTTGAAAAATGCTTTCATGTAAAGCGACATGTAATGCATAATTCTTCCACATGTCCAGGTGTTTTATCCTGTGGTAAGTCTCCATTACGCTCCAGTATAAAATGTTGTGCATTCTCCAGTTTTTGACATGGATCCTGATCTGATCCGTGAGGGCGGGACCATCCCTATTGCCAGAACGTTCAAGGATGTGACGGGGAAAAGCATCATCATGCTGCCCATCGGAGGCTTCGATGACGGGCTTCACTCCCAGAACGAGAAAATGAGCAGGTTTGACACCTCAGATCATGACTGCTTCCTTTCTATTTCAATTTAGAGGAAGTTTTAAATAAAACCATTATTAGTCCATGATGTATTTTCTTTTGAGGCTGCTGGACTGTTCAGATTAACACAAGATGCAGGAGAAAAGCTGGGATTTAATTTAGAAGGAAAGAAGCAGGAATCTGAACCTCCAGGGCTCCAGTCTAGACATTACACTTACACTTACATCCATGGACTAAAATAATCCTTTAACCTAATTTTCACCATATATAAAACACATATGACTGCAAGAATGTGCCACAAAAAATAATATGAGAAACTGGCTGTAATTTAGGCAGAAACTGCTGTGAACAAAAAGCAAGGCAGCGCAAACATATTTAAAGCTGTAGTACGCAGTTTTCGGCGTTTTGGCATATTGTAATTCAAATGATCTCAGAGAAAACTTGATTTCTGCTCCTCCTCTTGGTTCTGTGTTTGGACTTTAGAAAATCTACCCTGTGACAGGAGACTTTGTCCAATCAGGTCGGTAAGATACTTGATTATTGAGTGTCATTCTCAGGTCACTCATTCACAGGTTGCCGACACTACTTAGTGTCGGCAACCAAAAGCATTGGTATTTGATGACCTGGGAATAAGACTCAACAATAGACTATTTCCAAAATATCTTACAGCACCTTTAAGAGGCTCATTTGATTTTATACAGCTTATAGCCACATGATAACACAACATCAGAGGGACAAATGTACAGCATCTGGAGAAAGAACAGAACACACTGATTGAACTATACAAGGTCCCAGTAGACCTCCCTGATGATAAAACAGATGCTATGAGAACATAAAAGAAAAAATTAAGACATATCGGTCCACTCCCAAAGTGTTGTCTAAGTCTTACTACAGTGGTCCATACTTTGGGACTGCTAATTAGCCTAATAAGGTTGAGCTGTTTTGATTTAGCGAACGCTAGCCATTACAATTTGGATGTAATGTTAGATGTTAATTTCATTTCCATGGAGTCTAACATTAGCTAGCATACTTGTTAATACAAAGTCCAATTGTTAACGTTGCAATTTTGCAGAGAATAACAACACAAGTTGAGTTTCTCAGCCAAAGAGCCAAATTAAGGTTAACTTAACCCCCTGATGGTTCAATTTTCTTTATGCTATGCAAATATTAGCGAGGCTAATATTGTCATAACCACTATCTAAGTAAACAGCTTGGTTTTGGATTTATTTTGGACCATGAGACTTTTTCATGAAATAACAGTGTGGACACCTAGCTAAAATGAACCATTTTAGCCTGCTCATGAGCTGTAAATGACAGAAGCTGAATTAAAATGACCTTGTGACAGAGGATGTTCTGTCTGTTTATATAGTAATATCATAACTCGAGGGAAAGTTTTTTCCCCCGTATCCCCAAATCGACTGCAAATTCACATTTTAAAGCAGATTTCTTAAAAGCATTATTACATTTTTTAAAAAGAAATTCACATCTTTGTCACCATTTCCTCCCCTGATGAGTTTGCGTCCCTGCACTAACTGGTAGCAGCAGAAAAGTGGAATAGGGACTAGATTTTTGAAGCTTCTAGAAGAAGGTATAATGCATCCATCTGCTGCTGTGAATAATACTCGAAGTTTGTAGAAAATGATTGTAAATGAAAATAAGATACATACATACTTTTCTTACAACCAGTGTCAAAACAACAGTTTTTACAACCAGTCCAACATTCTGATTTTTGTTATGTTTTCTAAATTTAATAACAGCTTTTTAATCATCTTCCTTTAACTTTCCCCTCCCAGGTACAACTATATTGAAGGAACCAAGTTATTTGTTGCCTACCTGAATGAAGTATCCCAGATTAACAAGACCAGCGTGTGATGTTTCATGGCATCACTGAATGACCTCATAAACCACGCCAGCCACAGTGAGCTCCCCTTGATACAAGCCTGGTTTTCATCATTTTCACTGTGCCCTTATCTTTCTTTCATCCATCCGCCTGTGTCTTGCAAAGCTTTTATTTATCTGCATCTCATGCACATCATCCTTCTTTCTGCTGTCTGTCGGGCTATTTAGTTGGTAAAAGTATTTTTAAGAAACACCTTTATTCTACTCATGAATGTAGACAAAAAGAGCAGCAATAAACAGGAATCTATCTATCTATCTATCTATCTATCTATCATCTACTATCTATCTATCTATTATCTTATCTATCTGTCTATCTATTATCTATCTATCTATCTATCTATCTATCTATCTATCTATCTATCTGTTGTGACATTGTGAGTGAATGTAATGGCGCGTGCTCTTCCTTCTGATTGGTCGAGAGGTCTGATGTGATCTCATGTTGCTGTTCTCGTCACTCACTTTGCATAATGTGGCATACTTTATGTTAATGCTCCATATAATGTCAGACAGTACTGTAAGTGTGTGTGTATGTGTGTTATGTAGTAAAAGCTGTACAATGCAACAATTGTGTACTTTTTTATTATGTATAAAAGTGTCAAAATGTAATGAATGATACAGTAATAATGAAGACAACCACACAGATATTGTTCATGAAACGTTTATTTACCACTCAAACATTTACTGAAGACTCTGACTTGTATAGTTACTCATTTCAGAGCCAAGAGTGAAAATCTATATGGTCAGAAGCTGCACAGACAGATGTGCTGCTGCTGCTGCCAGCAGTGGCTGTATGTATGGACAGAGTCCAGCCATTGTCTGATGTTTGAGCTCTCTACCCAAGGCAAATGCATATGCTTTATTATGCATCTGAGAGTCAATAGTGTTCAATAACTGTATTGAAAAATATCTAAATAACTTAGTCTCAAATTTGGTGTTAAAAGATTTGTAACACGAGGAAAAATAATAATAGTCCCACTGGTTCGCAGAGAAGTTTTTCTTTTCTGTCTGTCTTTTCTTTTGTCTTTAAAGATTGCTTTTGGGCATTTTGCCCAGAGAAGAAGATAAGCTTATTATGAAGAAATAATAGACTTATTCAGATGGAGATTTTTGTTATGGTACATTTAAAATCTATAGTTAAACATCTTTGGAAGAATGTATGTTGCAAATTACCAAAATAATATATTTAAAGCTACTACAAGGTGTTTTTAACTGTCTCAGTTTCATAACTCAGTCTCAGCTGATGCCTCTATATGACCTTTAAAGTTAAAGCAAGAAGATCGGCTAGTTCTATATTGTTATTCTGAATACCTGTCACCGGGTCGGATTTTTGCATGAAATCAGATGACACAAGCACAAAGAGATTTTTGTCTAGATAATTGTATTCTTGATGATCCACTTTTGTCAGGGCCCCCAAAACCAACAAAATGTTAAAGTTCCTTGTAGTAGCTTTAAAAAAAAACTTTAAGCATTTTAGGATTGTGTATCTCAATTAATCATTATTTCAAGCTTCGTTGTATAGTTTCAACTTAAATTACCTCAAGTAATGTAGGCCGGGATGACTGGGTTTCCCACTACGAGCAACAATACCCCAGTTAGCCGGCTAGCAATGCAGAATAGTATATAATGTAGTATCTTAGCCTAGCTTGTCAGCCTTAGCTAGCTTGGTAGCTTCAAGCTAGGTATGTATGTTTCCGCAAGCAGGCTGCATTCAGCCTGCTTCAGCTGCACCCACACTCCACCTCTTTGCCCATTTTTGGATCAGCCAGAAGTTAGGCAGTCAGCACTGCCAAGATGGCGACGTCGGAGCCACCACTAGAGCTGCTTTAAATCTTTATTAATACACACATAGCTTATTATTTCAGTGTAACTCTATTATTTTAGTGAAGTTGTATTATTTTAGTGTATATTGTTTTTGTAGCGATATATACAAATTTCTATCTATCATTGTAGCCATTATCACTGACAAGTGGTATTGATACTCCCGACCACCAGAGGGCAGCAATGACTTGAATTCCTACACTGTTGGAGCTACACACAAGCGTTGCACTGTAGTTAATAAATAATTATATGATGGACAATTTACATTACACTATGATGAAAAGCAAGGTCATATTGCCTGAACTGTCTTATGCCACTGAAAGGCTGAATTGCATTAGATCACAGATCAGGGACTAGGCTGTCTGCTTCATCTGCTATCCTCTGCAGTTGTCCACTATTTTCAGGTAAGGCAAAAGTAATGATTGACAAACCCATTTAAAATGAAATAAACTGTAATTGCTTTGTTAATTTGAAAAAGTAACAAATAAGTACTCTAGTTGTTTAGTTACTGCCAAAAGTGGTGGAAATTACAGTAACACTGATAACCAATAATAGGCCGACTAATTAAGGTCACGTTCCATTTCGTTTACATGGCCTTTTCAGTGAGCCAACATGCACAATTACAGCACCCTGACTCTGTTTGACCTGAATAGAACAGAACATTAATTAACAGCATGGGTAGTGAGAGTGACCAGATGAGAATGGGTGAAATATCATGTCAGAAGGATAAAAACGGAATCAGTTAGAAGAACATCACTTGTTATTAATGTGAAGATCAGTTACAGATTCTGAGGATGATATGAGGCACAGTGTCCTGCCATAATGAACCATTAAGCACAGGTATGTTACAGTCATTTTAAATGTCTCTTTTAAAAATTTAATATCAGTGCAGAAAACAAGTGACAACACATCAACAATACTCTGACATATTCTACAAAAGCAAACACATTTTTTTATTAACTAAAAGCAGTAATTTTAGATTACATAATTGATTTGATATATTAGCGATATATAATTTAATATAATAATTTTATATTTATGAAAAGCACTTTGTCCATCATTTTAGATGTTGTAAAGTGCTATATAAATAAACTTTGATTGATTGATTGATTTTCACAAATTCACGTTCATTATCTGTTACTAAAACACTCAACTTTCTTTTCTTGTCTTTTTTTCTCTTATTTATTTACCTGTTTATTATTTCCACATTTTTTGTTATTTTTATTTTATTTTATTGTTTTCATATAATATATGAAAACAAAATAAATCAAAACAAGTGGGAAAAGTATACTTTTCCCACTTGTTTTGATTTATTTGCTTCTTTTTTTCTTTTCCCCTCCTAATATAAGCATGAATGAACATGTTATTTTTTCTTCCCTCATATTTATCTGTATTCTCTGGGTACATGGATGTAAAGTATTATTCACTCCTACTTATTAGAACTATGCACAAACATTGAGGGGATGCTGAAACTTACGGACCGCCTCCTATAGACATTTACAACCTGGCAGCATCTTTGAGAATGCGTCTGTACTGTCTGATTGTAACTGTTAAAAGGAAATGAAAAGAAGTTCCAAAAAACTACAAAAAAACAACTAGTCAGTTTTCAGGACAAAAAGGACAGGATTCGGGACCACTGCTTGTAATTCGGCTTCTGGTTACTCTATGGGTACGTCCATGTTTTACACAGTCTATGATTGTAATACACTTGTAATAATATAAAGATACAGTCCTAAAATTACAAAACTTTACAGGTAACCTATCAGCAAGAGGTGTCACCTCAACCTTCATTTCCACTGCAGCCTTTCCTAAAAGTACACATAGTTCCTATATTCCAAAATGGAGTAACTGTGGGACAGAGACATTATTGTTATCTTGTACAGATGTTGTGTATCCCAGCAGGAAGTGGTGGGGAGGAACCCTGGTGTTGTGAAGAAGCCGTGTCTGACACTTCAGCGGCCTGATTCACAACACCAGCTGACCCTCCCCACCCACGCACACATACACACACACACACTCCCAGTGCAGTGAGTGCAGAGGCAGTGTGAGGACTGAAGTCAGGAGTTCATCTTCAGTGAGTCAGTGACAGAAACAAGCCACTGACAACTGAGACACCACCCAGTGTTTATGGTTCCTTTATTGTTCTCAGAGGGCAACAAACACAGTCACAACCTGTCTTATTAGCATTAAACTGATATTACTCACCTCTTCTCTGTAATACGCTTATGTCCACTGCTACTACACAACTGTCTGCACTGGTAGTGAAGATTTTAACTAATTAAAATAAAGTAGCTAATTACAAATACTCAAATGACTGTAATTAAGTAGTTTTTTTGGGGGTACTTGTACTTTTATGAGTAGATTTTCAAGTCTGTACTTAAGTACACTATGTAATCTACTCAGTTACTTTTAAAATCCTAATTGAGTACTGAGTGCAATTTAAAGTAATTTCAGAACCTTTGATCTGCATTTTTGTTGTCAATAAGGTGATCTGATCGCAAACAGGCAAATGAAAACCAGGCAAAAAACTAAACACTACAGAGGCACAGGTCTGGAGTAAGGATGTTAATGATTGAGCATTAATCGATTAATTGCCATTGAGAATTTAACCAATTAAAATTCATGGATATTTAATTGATACTCTAGAAATGGCAGTAATTGCAAAAAATTAAAAAAGCATTAACAATTAATTGATTGTGAGCATTTTCAACCATTGGTTAAGGAAAATGCACAAAATTTGCAACCCTAGTTTAGGGAGGCGATGACGGCTACAGAGTAACTAATACTCTGAGTAGTTTTTGAGAGAAATACTTTGTACTTCTACTTAAGTATTTTTCTAATGCCAGTACTTTGACTTGTAATTGAATAATGTCTTAGTAATGAAACAGTACGTGTGCATATTTTCAGTACTCTTTCCCTCACTGAACTGGACAATGAGGACAAAGTGGGACAGAGATCAGCCTGGGTGCAGTACACATGGTGTCCACTGGAGGGCAGTCTGGACACGGCAGCTCTCTTCCACTCTCACTGGTCACACATCTTAACTTAACCTGCAATGAGACAGAAAAAAAAAAATTAAAATTAAAAGCAGCTCTCAAGCAAATGTAGTGTTTGAAATTTTGGGTTTAAAAATGTTGATGAGCCTGAAAAATCCCATGAATCACATGAAACTCAGTAATGTAACTGTAAAATGTGAGTATTATCCCAAATGCAGTAGGTGATTATCTTTAGCAAACCTTTTACAGGAACTCAGTGTGGCTGCAGAGTGAAACACAAGACAGACCTCAGATGTAACAGTGCTCTATTTGGTTGCCTATTTATAAAGTGCTTTGGTATTGAGGACAGGGCCGTGATGGAGCTGAGAATAACTTTGGTTTCACAGCGGCGAGCCTTAATCCACCTTGAAGCAGCCCGCTGTGTATGCAAACCGAAATCATGTCATGCTAAAGTGGGTTTACAGTAAAATCATCTTGGAGCCATGTTTCTCCTCAGTATAACATGTCATTTTAGGAAACAGATTCAGGATTGCGGATGAGCTTGTCTGTTGGGGTCAGGCCAGTACAGTTTATGACCTGAATTAATAAATATCAAATAGCCACAAGCTAAATAAAGCCATCTGAAAAATTTGAATTCATTTTGAGTCATTCTCTGAAAATCAAAGATAAGTCTGTTGGCTAGATTAGATCACAGATAAACAGCTAATAATGCAGCAATAAAAGGTCAAAATACTAAATTCAATTAAGTCTTGAATTCAAAATGTTGGCCAAGTTACAGTGAGTAGTTATTTTGCCAAAAAAAGAAAGACTTCATGTTAATCTGTTGATATTTTGTGGTTATTATGTTGGAAACACTGCTGCATTTGTCCACAGGGGTCTCTAAAATCAACACAATATGAAAGTTCCTTATAGTAGATTTAAGTAAAAGTATGTCAAAGCACCCAAGTATCAAAAGTAATTTTTAAATAAAAGTAGTCATAACACAAAATGGGCCCTTTCAATGTTATATTCTTATTATCTTTTTTAATCATTACATTGGGTGTTAAGAGCTTTGCTTAAGGGCACCTCAGTGGTTGTAATAAAAGAAGGCAGGTGCTATTTTTTCACTTTTTCCTCCAAGATTTATCCTGCACTTCTATTTCACAAACTGTTTTACATACTGTTACTTGTTAGTTTACAAAAAAAGAACAGTGTTGTGTTTCTAAGCTAATTATACCTTAAAATGATTACAATTCCTGGTAGCAACTATAGATGAGAAATAAAAGTAGAAAAATCACATTATTTGTGAGAACGACATTATTTGCTGCTGAAATGTAGTGAAGTAGCATGAAATGGAAAAACAACAATTAAAACAAAATTATATGTAAAGTACTGAGGTACTTTAAGAAAATCATTGTTGTTAAAGGGTAACTAAACCCCAAAAACTGAGGTAGGTGCGAGTGAGCTTCCCGGGCATCAGCCAAAACAGTTAAGTGACATACACTAGACTGAACGCGACTGGCTGCTATCATGCCGATAATAGCAGTAAGTAGGGCTTGTGCTGAGTGGTCGTTGTTGGTTGGTGATGTTAGCTGACTCCATTTCTAAGATAACATTAGCTAGTTCTTCCACACGGTTGGCACTGTAGGAGACCTACAGAGACCTGGGAGATTAGCATTAATTTTTAGTCATGTTTCTGACCACCCAATGTGGTCATGTACATGTAACTCAAAATTTCACTCTCTTTTAGTTTCTTTTGGTCCACCAGCTCATGAGGGAATAGAGCTTTTTCACAGCAGCGATATGCAACAGCAGAGTGAAAACAGGTGTTACCAATGATACCAGTTAAGGTCCTCTTCCATTTAGTGCAGCAGAGCTTTTTTCAGCGAGCCAACATGCACAACAGCAGCACCCTGACTCTGTTTGACCTGAATGGAACAGAAACTTTGTCTCACTGGTAACACAGAAGCGAGCTTGTGACCGGAAGGTCGTCGGTTCAATCCCCAGACCGGCAGGATTAATCTGGGTGGGGAAAGTGAAAAACAGCACTTGTCCTTCCCTCATTACCACCACTGAGGTGCCCTTGAGCAAGGCCCTTAACCCCAACTGCTCCAGTGGAGCTGCTCAGTGGCCGGTAGATAAGACTGTGGTTGTACTGGGCAGCTTCCAGGTGTGAGTGTGTAACTGTGTGAATGTGATCAGGGCGTTCCTGCAAAAGAGAGCCTCGCTCTCAGTGAACCTACCCTGAATAAATAAAGGTTAAAAAAAAAACAAAACAAAAAAAAACAAAAACCTGTGTTTACAATTTCATGGCAAAATGGCTGCTGTGAAAAATGTCTGTTAGCTTTAGCTGCTAAAAGCTCTGCCATGTTCACCAGCTAATCTCTAAGCTGTGTTTTCTTGTATCACGTTCCACATTACACATAGTGTCTATCAATACAAAAAACATACCTACATATTAGCATTTAGCAAATTGTGTTTGTACAATGCAGTTGTATTTTCTTAAACCTGATGTAAAAATTTCTATCAAAAAAGTCCAACTGGTGCTTTATTATTTAATGGCATGAATCATGCATGCTGTTGTGCTGTTGATGGTTATTTGTTTGGATCTATGCAGACAGTTATGGAGCCCTAAAGCAACCTAAAACATCAATTAAAGATTAACGAGACACCTAAGGGCTGAACATCTAAAAATATTTCAAATATTTCTGGTGCTTGGTGTCTGTTGGGTAAACTCTTTCACAGCGGGTAACTTCAAATAATGTCCAGCCAGCTGTTTGAGAGTGCTGTGCTGGACTGTAGGTGAGGCAGTGAGCTAGTTTACTGTACCACTTGTGCTGCCGAGTTGGACCAGTGTTCACAATGTTCCACAGCTCTTGTTGTGAAATTGGTTTTTAAGCGTAGCCTTTGACCACTCCATTAATCACTGGTTTGTCCTTCTGCCTGACCAATCCAGGGCGGGTTACTAATTCTTCCGCAAGCTGCCGTGTCACACTCAACATAATATCCCAGCAATACATTTCTCCTAATCCCTTTTTATCAGGTTCGCTGGCCTTTCTGGTCAATCTAATTGCGACAAAGCCCACATAAGGGCTTTTGTGCCAAAAGAAAGTTCTTTTACGGTTTCAATTAAATGGCTGGGCTGGCCCAGCGGAAGCTCTTTGCCGAACGCCAGTGTCCTTCAGACAAAGAATGTCACTGCGCATAATGGATAGAAACACTTCAGTGAGGAAGAGGGAAAAGAGGTGCAGAGTGTGGGGGGAAAAAGAAAACCCACCCAGACGCTCGCCTCACAGTTTAGCTCATTTCAGAGCCAAAGGTGGTGGGGTTTTTTTTCTTCGGGAAGGAGCACAAAGATTTAACTAACAATCAAAACTAGCCTGAGGGATTCTGAGCTGGGAGCAGTGGCAGTGTGTGTATGTGTGTGTGTGTGTGCGTGTTTGGCTCAGTTAAAGTGAGTTATTTGAAGAAGTGCATCACAGTTTCTGAAAAGGTGAAAGCAGTCAAGGATGTGAGCTCCAAGCTTTTGGGCAGTGGCTTATTTAAAGGCTTTCATTGATTTCCGTTGTATTTGATGCTCCAACAAGTCTGCAAATTCTTTTTGTTTTTGTCAGCAACGTTTGTCCTTGTCTTCAGCTGCTAGGGCTGGGACAATAACCACATTACCGCAATACGGCGGTCATGTGATGCCTACTGCGAGGTTGAGCTCATTAACGTCGTCGCTGCTAATTTTATTTTGAAGGGTCAATCTCATGGTTGACAAGTCAGGAACACAGCCTCTGATTGGTCAAATGACTCAACAATAACAGCATGCTAACAAAAACTGTTTTCAACACAGAAAAATGCATTGGATTTAGCATCGTGGATTTGTTTTACCACGTCTCCAAGAAGACTCTGCAGTTCAAGGCTGGATTGCAAAGCTTCTGAAAGGGATGGAATTGGTAAAGGTACACCACTAGCGTTAGCATAGCTTAATGTTAGCCTACAGAGATTACTTCAGGGCTAGCCCCTTCAGCATTTGTGAAACAACAGATAGGCTTTTCTTGAACTTGAGAAGCTGCAGCTTTTATTAATTGACACACTGTAACCTTTACTGTACATTTACTGCCAGTCTGACAAGTGACTTACTGCGAGGTTTAAGTTTCTGACCCACTATGAGTCCAATAATGCGTAATAATTAAGTCAGTGGTGGAAAAACACAATATGTAGCTTTGTCACTGCGACAGAAAAAAAAAACATGGTCACAGCACTATCAGCTGCTCACGTTAAATCTGCACAGATCTGGTTTGTCTGTATGAGCAGCAAAGATTGCACATTATAATGTGTTATTTTCAGTTTGCAGTAGTCTTTTTGGACGTCTGACTGAATGCATCCATCACCAGTAGGAAGAGCTCTCAAAAAAAGCCCTGGTCCAGCCTTCCTCACAGCTAATCCATCCTAAAATATCCAACCACATTACTCCAGAGCTCCAGTGTCTCTCTTGGTTTCCTCTAAATGTCAGAATTGATCTTAAGATTGTCTTCCTGCTCTACAAATCCCTCAGTAGCCTCAACATGCTGAACCTGTGTGTCAGGTAGATCTCTATGCTCATCTAGATTAAATGCTCTGTGCCCACAACACAAGTCAGGCCTGGCTGTTTAGAACTCTTCAGTAAGCTGGCGACAGCTGAATTTCTTAAAAAAAATCTCATATTTCTTTATCTCACTTGTGGATTCTGTTGGCCAGGAAAGGCAAGGCTGGTAAATTCCCTCAAAACCGACAGGATGATTTAAACAAACAACTTTACATACAATTATCATTCATATTCATATCCACATATGTGTAATGCCAATGTTCAAATGGTAATGCCCTCTTTATACTGCAGAAAATGAAGGTGTGGAAGTTGGGAAGGTTTTGTTATAATGAAAGAATGAATGATTCTGCAGTGATAACTAATACTTCCTCATCCTCCTAATCTAAATTGTTGTGCAATGTATTGGTGTCTGATAACCCTTTAAATTTCTGGACTGACAACTGGACTTCCTGGATAATATTTTACTGTCTCGCCTGTATCTGAAGCACAAAGCAACTACAACACAAATGCTTGCATTTTTTAAAGGCAGGGTTGTTTTCAGTCTGATTGCCCTCTGACACTAACCCTCTTTTAGTTGCACAACTCTAACCATACCATAGTTGTAAGCTATTTGCCATAAGCACCAGCCTTCCCTAATCTTACCCTCACTGTATTGTTGCCATACTGAGATATCGTGGAAAGAAAAACATTTTAAAATGTGGGCAAGGAAGGTTACAAAAAGGCAGATGCACCCAATAGCCAACAATGCAATTTACACCTGGGGCACAGCTAAAATGGTTATTTGGACCTGGGGTGTTAATAGCTGCATAAATAGCACATTGGCTATTACATATCAAGTGTATATACCCTAGAATGGCAGAGATAAGCATCCAGGTGTCAGCAGCCAACAATGCTACTTGCACTTGGAATGTAAATAGCCAATGTGGCTATTTGCACCTGGGGTGTAAATAGCCAAAAGCCTAGCATAGCAGAGACAAGCACCCAGGTGTCCAACAATGCCATGTGCATTATGTGGCTATTTACACTGGATGTATATTGATTAGCATGGCAGAAACAAGCACCTAGGTGTAGGGAACAGTGTTATTTGCACACAGGGTGTAAACAGCCAATGTGGCTATAGACTTTACATTAAATCTGAGTGCATTGAGTGCATACTGCTTATTGGAAATGCAGCCAACTGTATCCACAGACGCTCATTTGAGCACCCAAAACATTAATCTAAATTCAAAACATAAATCCCATCTTTTTCTTCAAATCCCACCCGCATCCAAGCAAAGAATGATGCTTTTAAACCATCATTTTATTCAAATGCTTTCTGTATTTAGAAATCTAAGAATCTGTTACAGATAATCTATCAATTCATCTTCTTTGTCCCTGACACGTCCATACTGTCTCTCCAAACCTGCTTCGTCCTCATCCAGTTTCCCTGAATCTGCTGTATCAAACCCGTCTGTCTGCCTGTCTCTCCATCACTCTGACAGGGTTGACAGCTCTCCTGCTTGGTTTCATCTGCATTCCATTCTTCACAATATTTTGCTTAGCAGACACCTTTGGAATGAAAGAAGACAATATAGACGTAGTAACACAGTGAATTCATTTAACTGAAGAACAATGTATTCTCAAGGTGAGGATGATTCTTATCTTATACATTCATCGCAAAAGGATGACATATGGAATAAATTACTCATATATTTTACAGTTAAAAGCTTGTTTCTACAGTGCTATACTGTATGTCTAGATCCTGATCTTTATTCAACTGTATTTATACAAAGTTGTCTTTTTTAAGTTTTTCTTTTCTTATGTTTTATAATCCTGGCATTATGGGTTTTTTGTCTGAATGAAGGTACAATTTTTATTTATTTATTTTCACTTTGCATACAGTCTGCATAATTTTTTTTTGTTTTCCTTTAACTCTGCAGCAGTGGATCTGCACCTCCTTCAGTTTAATATGGAATTTACTGTTCGGTCTCGCCATTCAAGTGTGGCAGCAGGAACTAGAACATTTTGTGCCCTTGTATCTTTTTAAAGCAACATTTCGTAGTGTCCTCTGTCAAATCCTCTATAAACACATTTGATTTGACTTTCACAAAGAAATCGGAGCTCTGAAAGTCTAAATCAAACACCTTCTACCAGCATAATCTACTCTACAACAGCTCTGTGTGACATTCAGACACACGCACATTTAGCCTGCTACACTCTGAACAGCCTTATTAAAAGCCGGTCACCAGTACCAATGCTATTTTCCTCCGTAAAGGGAAGGATTGACTCGCAGTCCAATTGAGTCTGAGTATTTTTTGACTTGGAGTTACTGAGAATCAACCATGGCAGGACAGGATGTCCTTGAGCAAACCACTTAATTCTGGTTTATTACAACCTGGATCCTAATATAGTAGTTTTGTCCATCCTGAAACATGGCAACATCACTACATCCAAGTCCAACAGGGCAGGTTTGACCTTCTGTAGTTGCCATAGCAATATTAAGGATTTATTACTGACATTTCTAGTGTGTTCAGGTTCACCTTTAAGTATAATGATGTAGATAGTCTGAATTAACAGTTGGCCTTTTTACATCTTTCTCATTGTCTGACTGCTTATGTTTGTTCTCTATGGAAACTGTAAAACACCATACTAATTTGGATTTTGTTCCAGTTTGTAAAAATCACCCAGCAGGCCTACTGAACAACACTGGAATTAGTTAATTAAAATAACACTGCATTTATAGGGTTTTAACATTTGACTCAACAGTTGTCTAAATATTTTAGATTGAAGTTTTAAAATAATTCCTACTTTTACAATGTCAAGTACCGTCTGGGGTTTCCTGTTATCTATAAGAACTTCTTTTTCTTGGATCATATGACTGACGTATTTCGTCAGCAACCTGATAGAAAAGACTGCTTCCATTGAGGCCCGACTGGTTATCCCTGCAGGCCAGACATTCAAGTTTAAATTTTTCATGTTGAACCTTTATATCTGACTTCACCATTTCAATTTTAGCCATTTGATTTTTTGACTCAACTTAAACTTATATTAAGTATTAAGTGGTGACTACATTTCATGATTAGGCCTTCAGTTAATTAGCTTACAGGATTAAAATTCTGATGGCCTTCTTTTGCTTCCATATTTGTTCTGTTGAGCAAATACTGTCTTCAGTCACCTTGGAGTTTTTGTGATTTTTGTGTACACATGTCCTTATCCAAAGAGCACCTCAAACAAACTCAATTTGAGTGCAGGAAGTGCACCTACTAAAACATTTTTAGATATATAATTTAAGATACTTGTACTTCACTTGAGTAGAATTCTATGCTATTCCACAATTCAACCCTAATATTATATTTTTTACTCTACTAAAACCCTGCAGCTATAGTTTCTAGTTACATTGAAGATCAAGGGTTTACATACACAATATATTATTTAAATATTATATAAATGTAGATTATAAAATAATATGCATTGTTGTAGATTTACCAACCTAACACTATAAAAAGTAGTTAAAATTAGTTTTACCTGGACCAGCTACAACAATACAATACAAAATACTGTTGAAACTTTTATACTTTTTTTAAACTTTTACTTAAAAGGATAGTTCACCCAAAAATGAAAATTAAGTCATTATCTTCTCACCCTGATTGACGATTCATTCGAAACTAGTGACCAGCTTTCAAACGTAAAAAAAAACGACAGAAAAAAAACAACCTAAAATACCTCCATACTGCTCGCCTGGTATAATCCAAGTCTTATAAAGCTCCGACATGCTAAGTCGTCAATTACACCATGTTTTTAGCCTTAATCTTCACTATAGATCCTTAGCTTGGAGCCACGTTCACGTGCACATGCACACCGTCTGACGGGTGTGTGTGGACTTGGATTATACCAGGCGAGCAGTATGGAGGCATTTTGTGTGTTTTTTTGGTTGTTTTTTATGTTTGAAAACTGGTCACCATTCACTTCCATTGTTTGGGAGATTCTGCAATGCTGTTTTCCTGTGAAACTTCAGCAGTGTTTTGTGAACTAAAAAACTAAATGTGACATTCAATCAGATTGAGGGTGAGTAGATAATGACTGAATTTTCATTTTAGGGTGAAGTATCCCTTTAAGTTATACAGTAATAAACCAGAATTATCCTATATTACAAGTGCAACCTTTTACAACAGAACTGAGACTAGGGGGTCTCATGCTCGGTCAGCTTTCCCTCTTTAGTTAAAGGTAAAGGCAGTAAAGTGAGTGTAGCTGGCTCAGTTGTTTTCGACAGGGTTTTGACTTCATGGCCAGCAGCCAGCTGCTCAGTGGCAGCAGCGCTGCAGTTTGGCCACAGCTTCTCTTAGTGCAGCCAAAAAAAAAAAAAAAGAAAGGGCCATGCCACACCCAGTTAACACTGCTCTCCCTCGGGTCCTCGTCTCCCCGTCTCCCCCCCCCCTCCCTCCCGTAGGAGCCGTCCATCCTTCACGCCGCTCTCAGACAGCTGTGCTTACGCTGCACTCCACAGAGAGGGTGGGAAAGAAAGAGACGGGCAGAGAAATAGAGTCTGCCTGCTGCCGGATAAAAGCAAGCTTTTTGTTTCCTAATGGAGCCGTGCCTATTTTATTTAGATCAGTCATTCAGCCGGCGCCTGACATTGGCATCATTGATTTAACATCAGTCATTTTGTAAGGAGGAGGAGGAAAATGAGGAGATGAAGGTGGCTGACACTTCTGAGAAATGAGGAGAGCGACAGGGATGCTGCATTCAATGAACTCATTCATTAAGTCACATTCTTTCTTATAAATATATAAATTAAATGTATGTTTTATATAATCATACAGTCTTTTGATTTAAGTTTGCCACCACTTTTAAGTTCTTTTCATTGCTCGAGCAGATGTTTTTCCTATTTTAAGCTTTTTTTGTGATTAATTCTGACTCAAACTTCCATCACATGCACCTCTTTCTTGAACTCTGGCAAACTGAAACAGACTTGTAGAACTCAAATTGAAGCTATTTCACAGCCGCCGAGTGAAAAATAAATGAAAAAGCCACAAAAGAGATTTACAAACAAGCTCGCTCAGCTTTGGCCCAGGCCGACTGAGTGACAGCGAGGAATATGGGCTGCAGTTTGCGAGGAGGCAGACAGACAGAGAGGCTCAGTGATCGGCCCACAGCCAGATTGAGTCCAGTATTTTCAGCCCCAGAATAAACTCAAGTCTTATCACAGGAGGAGCAGCTGGCTGCCGAGCAGGACAGGTGACAGAGATGATGCTGACAGCAGCCCGGCCTGCCAATCCAACATCTCTGCGGATCCCCAGAGCGAGGGGAGAAAGAGCTCCACTGATAGACATTTGAAAGGAGCTGCTGTGCAATTAAAGCAGCGGTCATCGTAAAGTCACAGCAGTGAGAGCGATGTGGAGATCGGCTGAGCTGCATTTACTAAATGTTCACAGGGTGTGTAACCTGGGAAATGCAGAATCCGACTTCTTGACGGGCATGATTTACTGCCTTAGTCTTGAGTGACTGAAACAACATGATCTCACATATATTTTTTTTTTAATTAAAAGTGCATTTACTCAAGTACTGTACTCAAAGGGATAGTAAGGATTATTTGGAGAAGCAGAGAGAGAGGTACAGGCATGGAAGCAAAGCAATGTACTGCTGTGGACAGGGTCAGCAACAAAAGGCATTGTATAGCTCCACCTTAAAAAATCAACATCAGTTTAAGTGTACACTATATTTAGAATATTTTCCATCCTTTACTTTGCCGTCAGACTGGAAACGGCTGTTACATGAGCCAAATGTCGCTTTCTCCAAACCAACCAAACTCTATAGGCGAAATCAGTCATTTTATCTCGGCAGATCACAGGAGTTGCTGCTTTACCACTGCCTCCATCCCTTAGTTTGTCTGTACTATTTTTTGACCTTGGTGAATCCGTAGTATTCTTTTAAAACCTCACAATAACACAAGCAAACTAACAGACGGGGTCAGTGGTAGACTAGCATCTCCTGTGGTCAGTGGAGTAAAATGACTGATTTCACCTATGGAGTTTGGTTGGTTTGGATAGAGCTACATTTGGCTTAAATAACAGCAGTTTTCCATCAGAAAGACAGCTATAGTTACTACACACAGACGTCATTATTTGTATCTGTATCTGTTCAGCCAACAAAATTATCTGTCTCTGTATCTGTTTCTCTCAGATTTGTGTCATTTTGGTAACAAACTCGTCATTTACAAAAGAAGACTGTAAGTGTAACACTGACTACCTGCAGCCATGTACTGAGCTGCACATAATGACTTCTTGTGCTAAAATGTCTTGTAGTGATGTGTGGGACAAACTGGTCCTGGGTTTATACTTGAAGTCACATTAAATTTAATATTATTGGCAATGTAATTGTTGTGTCTTCAAAGGATGAAAATGATTTAATATTGGCATATAATTAATTATGGAATATATTTCCTCATCCTCATGCTGTACTTTTCATCCGTTGTTATGTCACTGATGTTTTATGAATCAAAAGATTGGAAAATTAAATCAGCGATTGATTAAAGTAGACGCAACCCTTTTTAACTATGCCAAGGTAATAAAGCTGACTTTTTCTGAACATAAAAGCAACTCTGGATAGAAGAAATATCTGTTTCCATCACATTTTTTGTGCTTTCCTGAATAACGTATTCAGATTCGGGTGTATCACTAGCCACTTAGCTGATAAAGATTTTACATTTAACAGTGAGAATTCAATATGACTGCTACAGATTAAACTACCCAACAGTATACGATGTAATTAAAACCTAGCTCCACCTCAACTGACTCTAACAGTAAAATGCTCCTCCCACATTATTCATCAAAACCAATCATCCAAATCAATCATATATATAATGTATAACAGTATAACAATTGCATGGCCTGTTTGTTTGCATATCAAACAAATACTTAATTTTACCTTATTGAAGTGTTTAATGCAGGACTATTACTTGTATTTGAGTATTTTCAAACTGCTGTGTTTGAGAAATCTCTTCTCTTCTCACTTTTGTTGCGACATTTAAAGAAACTACCGACCATATACAGGCAGACTCAGCCAGGACACTTCTTGTGACATTGAGCCTTATCCAATCGCAACACAAAAATGTTGAGTTTTGCTGAGTTTTTACACTTTATTTAAGTTAAAATCAAACAAATTTCATAAAAATTACAATGGTAAGTAATGTGCATGGAACCTTCAAATGATAATATTCAAAATGATTAATATGCACATCTGTAATGTCATAAAATTTTAATTAAAACCTAAACTTAACCCAGAACCCTGAGCTGCAGCAACAATGGTCTTCCATATATTATAATAATGTATAGTATCAGAATAATAATGATATTAATAACCACTGAGGTCATGACAGCTAGTAGACTTCACTGGGCTGAGGTGGACCTTGAGTCAGGTTTGTCTTGTCAGGCCACTGTTTCAGGCCAAGAATTTACTTACTACTACTACTTACTTACTAATCTTAAATATGTTTCATATTTCACAAAAATGCAACAGATTATTTCTAAAAAAAATCAGAATGTGAAATTAAATTTAAAAATTATGTACAAACCTGGCTCAGTAGCAGTACTTGCTGACAGAAGGACTGAAACAATAAGGCGATTAATTGATTAATTGATGGAACTCTGATTTGTTTTTAGTCATTTCATGCAAGAACACTGAAACTCTCTCTGGTTCCATCTGGGATCTGATGCTTTTCACTCACACTCACACTTTATATAACTGTAAACTAAAGAACTTTGGGTTTTGGACTGCTGGTCACACGAAGACCTTACTCTGTTTGGGAAAATTATAACAGACAATTTTTCACTATTTTCTGACATTTTATAGCCTGAGAAAATAATCTGCACGATAATTGATGATAAAAAATAGTTGTTAGTTGCAGTCCTAGCTGAATGACAACACATACTGTATGCATACACGGAAAAGTCAGTGAGTTTTTTGCTCCTACTTTCAAAGTTTGAGCAAACAAATTTATATTGACTCGTCATTCTCCAGGCTGTGTGTCTCCAGACTGAATATCTGTAAATCAGCATGGGAACGATCCACATTTCCTTTCCAAAGTGAAGATGACAGTATCTGCAGGTCCATCAGGACGGTGGCAGAGCAGCAGGAAAGATAATTAATGCCTATAAATAGAGGATTGTTGCTTTCTGGGCTGGTAGACAGTCCAAATGTGAAGCAGCCTCAGCCATTACCACACTGTATCCCAATGCAAATGAAAGATAGGGATGAAAAAATTATTGCATATTATTTTTTTCCTCCTCCCACTAGTTTTCTTTGAGCTCCGTATAAATCTTGACTTTCTTGTCTAAGAAGGCAACTTTTAGTGCTTAATTAGTTCATAAAATCTTGTAGGGTGTGCCAGCACTGAAGCAGGGTCCCCACGGCAGACCAACAACAGTCTGCTCATTAGAAGAAGCCACTGGTCTGTGTCTGTCGCTCTGCATGGGCTGCTATCAAAGTCTCTGTGGCTTAGAGGAGGCTACAGATGCACTGAGGAACACGCACGCTAAAGAACTATAGGTACATGAACACTCACGCACACACATGAAACTTTGCCGTCGAGGATGGCGCTCTCTATTTTTCTTATTGGCAACAAATGTCATGAAAACGAACAACTAATTGATCCTAACATATAATATATCTTATCTCCGTCCTGTATCATAGATCTCCATTAAAAAACACATCAATGAGCCACACTGTTGCACAGGCTGACATGTTCCTTCATTAACATGAACACACACACTGTAGTTTGTTTTTTCAGCCAGAGCACCAAATGTAGAAGGAGAGACACTACTTGCAAACATTGGTTTTTCATGCACTGGTCAAGATTTTGGTCTATTTTGCTTCCATAACATGTCCTCTTTCAGACTAGTGGAAATAAAATATCCAAAATACACAATTATATGTTTATTTTACTACAACTGTGTCTATTTGCATCTGCAGATTTCTCCTAAATTCATCAAAAGCTTTAAATAATAGATAATAATAAGAAGAACACCTTGGAAAATCGTATTGGTAGGATGCTATGTATGTGGGATTTGTAGTTTTTTTTTTCCAGGAACTCTGTGGAAAGTCATCAGTGCAATCTTTCACTCATGCATATTAATTATGTTAGTTATTCTTTAATCTACATCTTAAGTTTTCCATCTGTGATGACTGTAATGTTTACTGTATGTTCTTAAGTATGTTGATTTGTGTGGACTGTAATATTTATATGTTTATGTTTTGTGTTAAAATATATTTTAAATGTATGTTATGTCTTTAATTGTGGACCGCAGGAAAACTAGCTTTGCTTTAGGTCACAATCCTAACAAATAAACACACAAATTAACAAAAAATTTTCAGAAAGCTTGAAATACAAAAAAGTTATCTACTAGGGAAGTTTCATTGTGATATATATTAGTTAAACTATTTGTTTTAACCTATTTCAAAATGTATGGAATTTTACAATACATGTCTTTAAAAGCCACTTTCTCAAAATGATTTTTTTTTTCTCATATTCTGAGCCAGAAGTCTCTTTTCTGAAGGTTTTACAGAGATATTTGCTCATAAATCATTTAGTCTGATTTATATACAATTTTATTCCTAAGAAGCATTTATTTCTGATTTTTCTGTTGACAGTATTTTCTGGTTGATGGAGTGATTGAAAAGAGATATCCAAAATTCATTTTGACTCTAATTTGTCAACAGAATGAAACAAGAATTTTGAACCCAGCTTTACCCAATGTTTAAATTTCTGATCTGGAAAATTATTGGGCTAAATTAGTGTACATTTAATTAGATAATGCATCATTTGCATATTCAAATAAAACATTTCAGACAACTTGTAATGCAAAAAATAACTGTCTTAATCTAAGTAATCAAATGAGGAAGTTTCATGGTATCTATTAGCATAATTAAAACGTTCACCCTGTTCAGATGTAGTGTCCCTACAAGTATTCCTGCAATGAACTCACACAGATGGTTATATTAAGTATAATAATATATTGTTTTATTTGTTCAAGTTAATTAAACTTAAAATTTCTGTTACAAAACATGAATTCTTCTACCTTTTGACTTGAAATGATGAATTGAATGAATGTACTGTACAGAGTTCAATCAACTTATTAAAGTAAGTTTCTAAAGAAACATGAAGACTTCCCAGCATGCATTGTTTGAGAGTTAAAACTCTCCTGAGACCTTTCTTTTTTTTTATAGTTTGCTGAAAACATGTATGATGAAAATTTGCTGTGTCTTTAACACACCTTAAGATTGCTAATTTTTACAGTAATGAAAACACTGTGAATCATGAGGTTAGTATTGACTTCAGTCCCCACAACCTGAAACTTAAAATGTAATAATTCACTGAGAGCAGTTTCACATTCTGTCTTTGTGCCAAATGCTGGAGCAAAGTAGCTCCAACAGGAACAGAAGTTCTTTGTGTGAAGTGAAGAACTAAGTTTTCAAACCGAGAAAATGTAAAAGGAACTCGAATTTGTTTGTAATGTTTGTCAGTGTGACTCAAGAGTTATTGGTTCAACTTAATACCTTAAGCATCGCAACTGAATTAATATCAAATTTATTTGTTTTGAATCATTACAATATTACATCAACTTGTCTTTTTAAATTCAGTCAACCTAAAATTTTCAGGCAGCCTGGCCTTTTTTTTTTTAACTCACAACAAATAGTTTGTTTACAGCATATTTTATTTGTTCAGATTTTATACACATATAAGATGCACCATGCACCATATGAAGTATTTCAAATTCTAAAAATAAACTGGAAAACACTGGAAACTCACAAAATGTACTGACATTAGCTGTCTTTTTTATTATATTATTTACCATCATGCATTGTATTATTTTATTATATTATTTACCATTTACTAAAGTGTATTTATGAGGTGTTAAATATTTGCATCTTCAGCAGAACCAGTGAGGTGTGTGTTAAATGCCACTGACAATCTAGACTGAGAGACTGACTTACTGTGATTTCTGATCATTAATCCATTCAGTTTAAGGTAATTTATCATAAAGCATAATGAGCTCCTTTATTATTCTCATTTAAATCATTGTGCCTGCTATTTCTTTTCCTATTTCAGGATCTCGGTGCTTGATGCCCCGTGAGAGCAACATTGCTGCCACCTGTGCCTTCAAGTCAGATGCAACAATATAACAAAAGTGGCGTGTGACTTGATGGCGAGGCGAGGCTGCGGAGTCACTGATAATTTCATGATGGGGGAGCTATTGTATTGCAGCTGCAGAGAGGGGAGAAAAGAGGCGAGAGAAGTGGTGACTGTGGACCGCTTCGCCTTTTACACTGGATGTTTGGCAGGCGTGGCACACTGCAGCAGCACTGAACCAGCTGGCATCCACACGCACACACACACACACACACACAGACAGACAGACAGACAGAGAGAGATAAAGAAAAACAGGGCAGCAAGACAGCTAGGAGACAGATGAAGGGGTGAAGAGAGGATGAGGCAAGGTTAAGATGGATATAAAGAGAAAAAAGAGGGGAAGACAATCACTCTTTGCGCACACACACAGAAGGTTTGAGAAATGTGATCTCCGGCTGTGACTGACAGTGCAAAAAACCTCGCTCTGCACCATCATCTCTCCTCCCTTTGCAGGTGATGCATCCCATTTCTCTCCCTGCGTGCGTACACGGGCACCAAATTGAGTCGTCATCTGCAGAGCCAGTGGTGCCGAATTACCGGCGCCTATTAAATTGTTGCTTTTCCTAATTAGCTTCCATGTGAACTCGGCGGCTCCCAAAATGTGTGTCACTTTTATAATCCTTCCCGCAGAATAATTTAAATGGGAGGTAGCTACCTTTAGGCGGCGCCGTGGCTGGAGTCATTTCCAGGCCACATTAAATGATAGGATCTGTAATAAGACTGAAATATAGCTTTGGTTGATTGAGTCAGGTGAAGGAGAGAGCTCTTGTTATATTAATCCTAATGTGAAAATGATGGAAGAAAAATGAAGTCAGATAGCGATTAAATGATTAATCCCGCAAGGAGCTGCATGTGTGTGAGTTGCGTAACCAAAAAATTTATTGATGCTTTTATGCAATTATGTAATTTGCTAAATACTTCGAAGGGTGCAAATGCAAATTGAATACAGCGAGTGACTCATGGCTGCTAAGCAGGTGTGCACGAGCAGAGGCAGGATTATCAGATTGAATCCAACCCAAGAACTCCAAACTAATTAAAACATTCTCAGACACAAGAGCTTTATCTCTCCGTCTTTATGAACAAGTTTGTTGTGTGTTTAGAGGAGGTTTTGCCAATAAAGTCAGAACTTTCGGGGGATAAGACAGTGAAAGCACCGCAGGATTATTTGCAAGGGGGAAAAAAAGAGGTTGCTAGTGCAGTCAGTGTGGCAGTGACAGTTTGCTTATCCCTTCAATCTTACTGAGAAGGATGCAAAATGAATATCACTCATTCTTCAGATCTGGGACAAATTTAAAAAAAACTTGACACATTATTAATTCCACTACTCTAGTTCCGGTTTTGGGGGGAAAATTTATGGGTTTGTATATATAAAATATATGAATTTTAGGAAATCTATTGGTTTGCTTTAATTTTTAAATTTCTAAACCCACTCTGTGCCAGAAAACACCCTTGTCCCCGGCAAAATTCACAACTTCAGACAATTTAAAAACGCCATCAAAATCTAAAACTAACAATACCCACTGATAACATAGGTATAAAATTGTGCTATTATAATCATCTGTTTTAAAATGTATTATTTTAATGAAAGTGTTGGCCCTTTAAAGTTGTGTTCAAGGTCAACTTCATCAGATTTTTACAAAAACATGATTTAATCAGGCATAAAAAAGGGTTAGCTATACCCTAAGGACCCCTGTCTCACTTCCTGGTTTAAAAGCTGTAAACTTTCTATTTTTCGACAAATTAATCAAATAATATTTTTTTTATCAGATGTGTCTCAAACATAACATGTCAACTCTGTAGCCCTTCTAAATCAAAGCTAAATTAAAATTATGGTTTAAAAATGTGTATTTTGATGAGCATTAAGAGAACTTTATGAAATAAAATGAGTTTTGTCTCATACTCTGAGCCAGAAATCTCCACTTCAGTGGCACTTAGATACATCAAACTCTCCATCGGTCTATCTATATTCTGAAGATTTTTACAGAGTAGTTTGTTCATATGTCATTCATTGGATTTATATTATTGTGTTCCTAAAAACATGACGAAAATTGATTTTTAAATGGCTGTTGAAAGCGTTTTCTGATTTATGGAGTGATGAAAAGAGGTTTTAAAAAGTCCCTCTGTAAAATCTTTTGGTTCAAGTGGGGTAAAATATTCTGAAATACTGAAAGGTAGAAATACTGAAATAGGTGATGCTATATTTCTCATTACCTCCCATGTTTAGAAAAAAAACCCAAAGATTTATGCATGTCTTTTTGTCTGATGTCCACACAAAGGGTCCAGTCCTGCCCACAATCAACTAGTAGTGAAAAGAGACATCAAAAGCCCCTCTGTAAAATCCTTTAACTCTTATATGTCAACAAAATGAATAAATAAATATATATTTTACCATATTCATATGTAGTGCCCCCTTAATCCTCTCCAATAGTCTCTACAGGTTTCATGCAATGAACTGCTATACAGAGGATATAATGTAGATAAGCAGTACCATAGATTTTGCCAATAAAATGAGAACTTTTAGGGATGAGAGTGAAAGCACGGCGGGATTATTTGCAAGAAAAACGAGGTTGCTATGGCGTTCCTCGAGAGCCGCGCAGTCAGTGTGGCCGACAGTTTGCTTATTCCCTCGACTTAACTGAGTAGGATGTCTGCCAAGCTCCCGAGGGACTCTGTGTGTCTGCGCGTGTGTGTGTGTGTGTGATAGAAAGAAAAAAAAAAGGACGGGAGGAGAGCAGTTCCAGCGGGGCAGGATTTGCTGAATGGACAGACTGACAGCCAGCCCGCACGCGGCTGAAGCAGAGGGCGGCCTGACATGCTCGGGCTTTGCACCTCAGCTGGTTGGCAAAATCAATTTTCATACTATATGAGCGAGGACTGTAAGTCCTAGAGAGAGGCCACTGTGCTATGTAGGTCACACTCCTGGGAAACAGTACAGTAGATCTCCAGAACACGCATGTTCACATCTTGTACATGGTATCTTTAGCTGTCAGGGTCGGTTTGACAGCAGGAAACTTACCTGGGAAGTAGTTTATGTCACTGTTTTAGGCCATAAAATGCTCAGAATGAATAGAAGTTAATGAGAAAATCAAGAGTTGTTTGCTTTTGCTCACTACATACACTACTTTAAAATGAACCTGTTTGTTTTAAGTTAGAAAAGTTAGTGTCTGTGCTGCCTTAAAATCTTAAGTTGACTGAATTTTAAAAGACATGTTGAGGTAATTTGTAATGACTCAAGACAAACTTTTTTTTTATTCAGACAGGCTTGGTATCAATTTAGTTGTACTTGAGAAATCATGTTCCATAAGTTTAAGATATTAACAGCTCACATGCTGATCATGCTTCTTTAAAACCTTAATTTAATGAGTTAATTGAACTCTCTACAGAACATTCGTTCAGCTCACCATTTCAAGTCAAAAGACTTCAAATTAGAAGAATTTGTGATTAAAGGTTCTTAAGTGTTCCTAAAAGGACGAGAAAATTTAAGTCTGATTGACTTGGATGAATAAAACTTGTAAAATTGCGTTAAGTTAATAAGAAAAGATTAGCTGATTACACTAAATTCCTGTTGTCTTTTTTTTTTTTTTTTGTACATTGAACAGGAATCTGTTTATGTTACTTACTTTACTTAGTACTTGAACATGTTATACTCTTATACTCTTAGACTCTATATTTTAAATCTGATAGGTATATGTATATTTTCTATTTTTTATCTTAATTTTATAAATACTTTATTGTTATTTTCCTATCTGTACTATTTGAGCTACTGTGACAAGTGAATTTCCCCAGTGTGGGATCAATAAAGTTCATCTTATCTTATCTTATCTTATCTTATCTTATCTTATCTTATCTTATCTTATCTCATCTTATCTTATCTATGTTTAGCATTTCTTAGTAATTTGCTGGAATATAGCTGTTACATCCAATGTTGTGCTGAACAGTTTATAAGTATTTACTTATTATGTTTGACTTGTAGGAAATGATTTACACTGGTTTGTAACCTTTTAAATCTAATTTTGTGCAGTAGGTATAACTTTTTTTTGCTTTCCTACCCACTTAATTATTATGGGACCACTCGGGTTTATTTTGCAGTGCCTTGCTGGGGTCCCAACCCCAGTTTGAGAACCGCTGATCTAGTGGTTAGATGGAACAAATGGAAGGTTTTTTTTATGTCAGCCGATCATATTTGCCCTGCGAGTGTCTGAGACCTCTCGTCATCAATACTTTCCTGAAAAATCTGTTGTGTGCGATCTGACTCTTTTTCTTCTGCCCTCTGGTGGATAACCTGCACACTGCAGGCAGCAGCCAGCAAATGAATCTCACATCTAAAATGGCTGCCTTCTTGCAGCGTCTCACAAGCTTTTGGCAGGGAAATCTTAGTTCCTTAACATTTCATACCATACTTTATAGTAAAATTGTGTTGTCTCATATTGCATCTCAAATATAATGTAATATAACGTATGATCATTTTGTCTGTAAATCCCTCAGTCATCATTGTATAGCGTTTCATGATGCAGTCTGCATTAGGTTGATGACAAAGCCAAATAAACTGTTTTGATTATTTAATTAAACTACTGTAATTTAGAGACTTATAACTATAGTAACTCTTGATATTAAGCAGTGTAGAGATCCAGACTCACGCAAGACCACAAGCCAAAAGCATTGGGACACAATGCTCTAACTGACAGGGATGCACTTGATCACACAAGTCAATATTCATTTGTAACTTAAGTTTATGCCCCACATTTGGTGAGTTGTGTCCAATCCTCCGTTAGCTACATCTGCTTTATGCTTACTTGTAATTTACATAAGTGGAAACATTCTTTGTGTTTAACAGCGCATTAGTATAGTTTCTCTTCTTAAAAACCCTGCGAGAGTAGTACCACTTGAAAGGTTTCTCCTTTTCCTCTATAATTACATTTCAGCCCATTGAGGGAAACTGAAAAGAATAACCATTGACAAACCTGCTCCTTTGTAGAATTATTATTAAATTATTAGGAAAAGTTACAGAGAGTTAAAATCATAATCCCTGACAGTTTGACTTCAGTCAGTATTTACCTCTTCTGCAGACATTAAACAGTTCCCACACGTCTCCCCGTGTCTCCCTAAGGTGGCTTGTTAACAATAAAGGGCCAGTTCCAAATGTCAGAGTCACCCCTAAATAGCTTTCATGCCTTGTTTCAGCTGAGTCATATGAGTTTCCGGGACGAGAAGTCGCGCCACAGCTTCCCTCACGCTATCGGCCACGAGGCCTCCTACTCAGCGGTGGAAAACCAGCCCTGACTGAACAAACAGGCAGCTTTATGCTCCGAATAAACACGCAGAGATGCAGAGAGTGACCTTGACCTGTTTGGCAACAAAACAAAGAGAACAAGTCTGCAGTTTGACGGAAAATGCAACAATCTACTTGTTTAATTAAGCCTCTGTGCAAGAAAATCCATTTGTCTCTTCGAATCATTTAAAAATGTCCTGGAAATCTAAAACTAACAATACCTACTGATTACATAGTATAAATGTGCTATTGTAATCATATTTATTTTAATTTTTTTTTCCATGAAAATGTTGTTTCATTTTTCTTTAAAGTTGTGTCCCAGATTTCTGTCAACTCTATCAGATTTTTACAAAATCATGATTTAATCAGGCATGAAAGAGGTTACCTATACCCTAAGGACCCATGTCTCACTTCCTGGTTTTAAAAAGGCAGGAATACTGCTCGAGCAGTGGTAAACTTTCTATTTTTCAACAAATTCATCAAATAACATTGCTATCAAATGTGTCTCAACCATAACAAGTCAGCTCCGTAGCCCTAAATCAAAGCTAAATAATTTTAAAGTTATTTTGATTAGTATTAACAGAATCTGAGCAACTTTAAAAAATAAAATGGCTGCTGACTACGACTACACTGTGAAATGGAAAAATGTAACATTTTGTTCGACCCTGTAACATGTCAAATCTGTCACATTTTCCATCTGATGGAGCTGAGGTCTACATTTAATAAAAATGTAATCACTAGGAGGTTGGCCCATTACAAGTTTAAATAGCCAAGAGTTTGATTTAGTTTTTAGTTTGGAAATATATTTTCCCAGCATTACTGCAGAGTAAAATTCAAAACCCCCTCAAAATACGGTTTTGTCCTAATTCTCAAACGAATGATTTAATGAAAACTTTATTTTCATCCTGACTCAATTTGTAGTTATGACTATAATAGTCATGTCAGTGAATTTAGATGAATCTGTCCATGTTTTACTCTTGAGCAGTTCTCATTACAGTCTCTGTAAAAGGTAATTCTAAATTTGCAAAATGGATAACGAGCTGTAATTAAATATCTTCTGACGCGCAGCGGTTCCTGGGGAGGCTTCACTTCAGATTTGAAAAAGAGAAAACTTGGACAAACAAACAAATTTCAATCGGATCAAATCAGTGCAATCAAACCCAAACGAAGATGACCTTTCTCTGCACACTGCTGGAGTAAACAGGCGGCAGAAAGGCAGTAAACACTTTAATTTGCAGTAATTCCCTACCTCTCAGCTGATGCAGGGCTGCAGGTAGAAAACTATCTGCTCTCCAAATAAGAGCTGACGGCCGGCCTGCAGGAAGAAAGCAAATGTCAGAGTAATTAATTTGTTTTCCTTTAAGAATAATAATAAAGGCCTAGTTGGTGTGTGTTTTCACAGGGACGGACTGTGACCCCTCACACACATTCACACTCACACACTCACACACAAAGCTTTTTTTTTTAAATTCAGTGTAATAAATCACTTAAAAGTCAGTGAATACACACAGGCACTGCATGCATGTGTTTGCGTTTTTGCATGTTGATGCTTGTAAATTCATTTCTAGTGTGTATATGTGTGTGTTTCAGCATATATGTGTGTGTGTATTGTCCCTATAGCCCATCTGTGCGTGCCGCCTCCCTATCGACTGTGCCTCTCTCACAGGCGGCGCGGCGGTGATGAGGTCCACTCTGCGTCGGTAATAAGCTCATTAATCATGCAGCCATACGGCCCGCAGCTCCCCGTCCACATCCCAGCTATGATTATCAGCATTGATTGGCTCGGGAGAAAGCAACCGCCGCCTCCGGACCAATGGAGGCAGAGGTTGTTGGGGTG
Source organism: Lutjanus argentimaculatus (assembly GCA_034769285.1). Taxonomy (NCBI): domain Eukaryota; kingdom Metazoa; phylum Chordata; class Actinopteri; order Lutjaniformes; family Lutjanidae; genus Lutjanus; species Lutjanus argentimaculatus. The sequence goes on along the minus strand of JAWZSL010000025.1, from coordinate 6,388,725 downwards.
TAATGGCGCACGAGCGGACGACTATTGATTTAAGCATGAAAGGAGACTAAATGGAATCCGAATGTTTTGCCTTTGAGATGAGACAGTAATCAGTGGGACACGAGGTGTCAGGAAGAGATAAATCCACACAGGATGGACTCAGTGTAGCTTTTATTCAAGATGTTATACCAGGATGTAACTGAGGGCACACATGTCCTGGAATATGAATTTATAATGGAAACCTTAGGAGGTGTCTTTGAAAAACTGCACTGACTTTGACTTTATTCTCAAAACGGTAGTTCAGCTTTATTCTCCTCTCTTTTTTTATGTCTGACAGCAATAGTGAAAGTCCAACTTTATTCTCAAACATTTCAGCTTTATTCTCTGTATTTCGACTTTATTCTTGGTATTTTGACTTTGTTCTCAATATTGATTATTCTCTTTATTCTCAGCGTTTAAACTTTATTCTCCACATATCATCTCTATTCTCAACATGTCAGTGTTATTCTCAACATTTAAACTTCATTGTCTTTATTCTCTATATTTCAACGTTATTCTTGACATTTTAACTTCATTCTCAACATTTCAACTTTATTCAATATTGTTCTAGACTTTTTAACTTTATCGACTTTAATCTCGACATTTCAACTTTATTCGACCTTATTCTGGACATTTCAATTTTATTCTTGATATTGTGACTTTATTCTTGACATCTCAACATTATTCTCGACATCTGACTTAATTCCCAACATTTTGCCTTTATTCTCACACATTTAGACTTAACTGTCACACATTTTGACTTTTTTCTTGACATTTTTTTTACTTAATTCTCTCCATTTTGACTTTATTCTCAAAATTTCGAGTTTATTCTCATAAATTTCATCTTAATTATCACAAATTGCGACTTAATTTGGCCCTGATGCTCTTCTGTTCCTGCTCATAATATTGAAAGAGAGCGACAGGAAAACATTTAGAATTTATCAAGAATCATGAACATCCTGAAAAACTTGAAAATGAATAATAGTCAAGCACACAGATTATCAAGGGGACAACATGGTGGAAATCCGGATGGAGAAGGAAAATTTGTTATATTAAATCTGGTTTTAATATAATTGGTCTGACCTACTGCCTTAAAGTTAAAGGGTTTTGGGGGATTTTACATAATCTGAGTCTGCTCAAACATCCGAAATATCGTTCCAAAATGTGCATCCTTGCTGAAAACACATCAGACAATAAATTGAGTTTTAAATTCTGGATTTTGCTTTAAATAGAAAATGAAAATCAAATAAATAAATCTGTTTAAAGCCACAACATTCAAAGCGGGAAAGAGAAAAAGGTGGTTTTGTCATGGAGAAGATCAGAGCAAAAAAAATAAATAAATAAATAAATAAATAAATATTAATGGAATTAACTTTTAAAAAACACCAGCACCATCCACAGTAGCTAAAGTTAATAATGTTCTTTTTAACATGATTTTTTCTTAATTATTTGATCATCTCTTGCCCAGTACAGAACACCTACAACTGCACACACATCACCACATTTTATTAAGTCGCACCCTCATTGTGCTGCCATAATATTGTGTTAATTTCATAAACTGTTATGCAATTTTGTCTTATGTGTGTTCTGTCCTGTCTAATGTTGTTTTAAGTCTATAGTATGTCTTATGTCCTAAACACTCTTCCTATATTATTAATCATAGTTTATAAAACCACATATCACAGTTATCAGCTGTATAACAAAATATTCAATATGTCTGTAAATAGGCTGCAATAATTGAAAAAGTCAAGACACAAGAAACCATCACAACCACACACTCATTTGAAACCAGATTACCAAAACAAACAAACTGAATACAATAGTCAATGAGGCAAAGGCAAAATAATACCATTTAAATGCATAGGATTTGAATGTAATTACCCATTAGTCTACTGTTTTATATACTATGTTTTAATTAAAATATGTAGAATACATTTGGCTCAGAAACTACAAGGAATGACCTCCATTCTCCACATTTCCAGCCCAACAGGCAGTGATAGTGAAATGTACTATTGTCCTCAAAGTCACACACAGATCATCTGACTGATCACACACACCCATACACACGCTAATTACTGTATTTATAATGAAAAGGAAATACACACATACACGGGGAACGGTTTGAGATTGTTTGCAGAGGCTCTGCACGTTACTGCCACCCAGCTCGTTTTAACTGAATACCTGAAAGTGCTTCCAGTGTTAAAACACTTATAAAACACTGCTGCTGTGCCTCATGCAGACACTTTTGGCTTTAGTTTGAGAAAATTCTGTTCTTCTTCCACCAGGACACAAAGGCGGTGAGAGGAATTTAATTTGTGGTTCTCATAACATTCAAATAACTGAAAAAAAAAAAAAATCTAACTAACTTCCCATTTCAAACACAATGTCCCTGATAACATGGACAATTGTCGTGTTACAGTTTTCACTGCCACTGGGGGCTGCAACTAACATTTATTTTGAATGATTAACCAATTAATCAAATCAATCAACTATTTCGTATAACAGATTAATCATTTTATTAAATTAAATGTGAAAGCTTCCTGGTTTCTTTACTTGTCTGTGACAGTAAACTGATTACCTTTAGGTTGTGTATAAAACTAGACATTTGATAAATACTGATCCACATTTTTCATCTTTTTCTGACCAAACAACTATTGATTAATTAAGAGTTGACAGATTAATTGACCATGAAAGTAATGGTTAGTTGCAGCCCTACTTGTTTTCATTATGAATTAACCTGCCAATTATTTCACGATTAATCTGTTAATTTTTCAAAATGTCAGAAAAATTTGAAAAATGCTCTTCACAATTTCCCACAGCCCAAAGTGACATCTAGAAGTTGCTTCTTTTGTCCACCTAACAGTCCAGAACCCAAAGACTTTTCATTTACCGTCATAAAGGACAAAGAAAGGCAGCAAATACTTACATTTAAGAAGCTGTAATGGGCTAAATGTCTTGAAAAATGACCGAAATGATTAAAGCTGGGGTGAGTGATTCTGGAAAAGATAGTTGACCGTTAAGTCTCATTCCTAGATCATCAAATATTGATGCTTTGGGTTGGGCTGATTGTTGAGTCTCATTGTTTTCTTGAATGGCTCAATCAGAGTCAATAATCAACTATCTTTTTCACCTTTAATCAATTATCAAAAGATTTGGCAATTAATTTTCTTCTGATTGACTAATCAATTAATCAACTGATCATTGCAGCTGTACTAGTTTCTACCTATGAGGATACAGTCCCTTTAGAAGCACACAGAGTTGTCATTATTTGTATCTGTATCTGTTCAACCAACAAAATCATCTGTCTCTGTATTTGTATTCAGACAGAAGATGGGAAGTGGGTGTGGTTTTAAACGGGAAATATTTCTAACCTAATATTTATTGGTAATTCCATTGTTGGTCTCAAAGCATCAAGTTTATTTAAAGGGACAGTTCATCCCAGAACCAAAAACACATATTTTTTCCCTGGCCTTAGTGCTATTTATCCAGCTAGATAGTTTTGGTGTGAGTTGCAGAGTTTTGGAGGTATCATCCATAGAGATGTGTGCCTTCTCTCCAATATAATGGGACTAAACGACAATTAGCTTGTGGTGCTCAAAACGCCAGAAAGAACATTTGAAAAATTCAAAACAAGTATCTCTTTCCAAAAATCATAACCTGGTTACTCAAGATAATCCACAGACCTTGTTGTGAGCAGTTTCACGTAGAAACTACTTTCTTTCTGCAGTAAAATCTACCAGAACTACTTTCTTTTCTTCTAGAAAGAAAGTAGTTCCTACATGAAACTGCTCATCAACAAGGTCTGTGGATTATCACAGGTAACTGGGTCATGATTTCTGTTAAGAGACACTGTTTTCAAATTCATCTTTTTTGGTGTTTTGAGCACCACAAACCGAGTGCCATTTAGTCTCATTATATTGGAGAGAAGGCAGACATCTCTACGCCTGAAAACTAGAACACTAGATTGATAAATAACACTACAGGCTAAGGGGAAATCTGTATTTTTGATTTTGGGGTGAACTGCCCCTTTAATATTGGTATATAATTAATCATTAATCATTTTATTCCCAAATAATAACAAGAAATATGTGTTTCCATCGCATTCTTCCATGACTCCAAATAACATATTCATATTCAGGTGCATTGTTCCTATATCTTGAAAAAAAAATTGTCTGTTCATAATTTAGGTGAACCGCCCCTTTAAATAAAGTGAATGTCACCGAGCTATATTCAATCTATGAGCTATAATAAAGCCTAATATGCAGCACTTTGAGGCGCATTACGTTCAAACGTATCTTTCGGAGAAGTCGTGCTGAATGCCGTACTTTGTGTTATAACAATCCCTCACCTCCTCCACTGAAATGAGGATATGGAATTAGGGCATCAGCCTAAAAAAGAGATTGGAATAGAAAGATGAGCGCTGAGGCTCCAGGGTCTGGTCAAAAATTACCTCAGTCTGCTCCTCAAATGAAAGCAAATGTGTCCTCACAGCTCTGCTAAAAGCACCAGACAGAGGCTGCTGCTCACTGACACACGCACACACACACACGCACAGACACGCACGAGGCCTTGAATAGCACAGTGCATTAGCTTTCAACCGCAGCACTTTGAAGTGACAGGAACATTTGAGTATTGACTCACAAACTAGTTACCACTCGATCTGGGCATCACACACATTCTTCTATGAAGAATAGCTGAAAAGATTGATTTTTGTTCTTCTCTTCCGAGGTGATTTGAACTGTATGAGAATCTGAAGCTCTCGGCAGAAATCATTCAGGTCTTTAGAAAAGTGACAAACAAGGGCCCGAACGTCTTCGAAAGCCCCCGAGTGGTTGTTCAAAGCCCTCTGATTTCAACTTTCTGCTGGGATCAAGAGGCTTTTTCAGACAGCCACTTATGCTGATGTTCTCCATGTAATCGTGCACCTGGCTCACCTCTCCTCACCCTGCGGCCTCCAGCCTCCCACGAGACGCACGGCTCCGACAAACAGGGCGAAAAAACCGCCGGAGAAAGGCCGAATTAAAGAGACAGAGAAGAAGAGAGGAGGAGGAGGACTCTCTGTAAGACCACACACACATAAATCCTCTTTTTCTCACAAGCCTGCACACACACACACAACCTCCACTCTTACAAATAAGGATTCCAAAGAGGTTCCTCCTGAAGGGCTGTGGTTCTATCCAAAGTCATGTGCTTCTGAAGAACCCCTTACATCTTTGTAAGATTATAGTTATATAAAGAACCCGTGCTGGAAGAAATGGTTCTTCAAGGATTGCTGAAATGCTTGATTAACTCATCAAGGGTTCTTTGTAGTATAATATAAAAGGGATCTTAATAGAGCCCTCTGTGTGGGTTCTAGATAAAACCCTTGGAATATGAATGGGTTCTCAGTAGAACCCCCTGGTTAGGTTCTAAATAAAACCCTTGCAGTACAAAAAGGTTCTCAGTAGAACCCCCTGAGTGGGTACTAGATGAATCCCTTGGAATATAAAAGGATTCCTGGTAGAACCTCCTCGGGAGGGTTCTGGATAAATCCCTTGGAACATAAAAGAGCTTTTGGGAAGAACCCCGAGTGGGTTTGAGATAAAACCCTTGGAATATAAATGGGTTCTCAGAAGAACCCCCTGGATGAGTTCTAGATAAAAACCCTTGGAATATGAATGGGTTCCCAGTATAACCTCCTGGTGGATTCTAGATAAAACTCTTTGGGATATAAAAGAGCTTTTGGTAGAACCCCATGGTTCGGTTCCTGTTAGCAACCCTAGAAGGTGAACAGATTTTGTATAGAACCCACAGGGAGGTTTCTGGGTGAAACTATTGCATCATAGAAGCGTTCTCCTTTAGAACCTCTCACAGGGGGCTCTGGGTGTAACCTTTCACAGATAGTTCTAGGTATAACACTTTAAATTTGGTTCTAGGTATAAGTCTTTTAAAGGATTCTCCTATGGAAACAAACTTGAGGAACCCTCTATAGTTCTAGTTAGCACCTTTATTTCTAAGAGTGTCTCATAAAAGCCACTAGCAAACCCTGTCACTCAATTAACGTCTGGTTTTATCTGGTTTTAACATACCTGCCATCCTCAGCTGGAATTAAAGACTCACCTCTCTCCCCCCACCCCCCCTCAAACCACACACACACACTTTTTTTTTCTCCCCCTCTCTAAGTAGCTAAGCACAGTGTGTGGGATTAGGCGCTGTGGTAATAACTTCCATATTGAAAAATGCAAGATTGGGCTTCCAAATGTTCACAAAGACTTTAGCTTTTATAAATAGAATTGCCTTACACGTCGTATATCCCTGCAGACTTAAACCATGTCTGCCTTTTTTTGGTTTCATTTTCAGTTCGATCACATTCAAATACCAGCATGCTGTTTTTTTTCCCCAAAAAATTTTGATGCACTTTTTTTTTTTTTTTTTTTTTTGGATTCCATGATGCCAAGCGGGGCTAATGCCATGAACTGTCTTGTACACTGTTTTCCACAGTGTTTTGCAGTTCAAATGGCGGATTGGAAACTGCTGACATTCCGGTGGCAGATATTGCTCTCTTGGCCGCCAGCGCCCTAAATCCCCTGTTGCGAGGAGTGTGGTGTGAAATCCATTTAGCACAGATTCCTGCAGAAAGCTTGTCATCTCATTGAAAAGATCCCCCTGAAATATGGAAGAAGCCGTTAAAAAAAAAGTACAATATTCTCCTCCTGCCATATTTCTCTCCCTCTTTGTCTATCCGTCTGTTTTCTTTGTCTCTTGTTCAATTTCCTGTGAGACAGAAGTGTCTCCTGGCGGTAAACAAAGATGGCTGCTCTGTCACGGTGGGGGTTAATCTTTCATAAAAGGTGTCGGGAGACTTTTTTTTTTTTTTTTTACAGTGCTGCTCCCTGAGGCATAAGTGAGGGTTTATCATGTCTTTTATTTCAGCGCTCAGTGTTCAGAGCTGCTGCTTGCACTCAGGCTCTGGTGCTGCAGCCAGCATTTAACCTGTGACTTATTTGATCAAAAACACATACTGGTGCATCAGTCATATTAGTCCCACGTTATTACTCTGGACAAGGGCTGGGAATAGTTCAAATGTTTTAATACTGATAGTGGCTTCTGCCTCACTTTAAAGGAAGAAGATGTTCAAAGACCTGGGGTGGGGGGCAGCTGTTTTTACCTGGATAATTAGGCTAAAAAGAACAAAACTAATGTAAAATCTGTACAGTATTGGATGATATAGAAAATCTAATAACTGTCACTCCTCATTGAATGACAAGGCATTTTTCAATACTTGATAGCATGAAGCAAATTCACCAGCACCCAGCCTACTCTGGTCTCATTTAAGAGGAAGCATCAACTTCCTCATTGACTATTTGCAAAGTTCTGTTTTGTTAAGAAAGTTGGACATTCTCTTACGTAAGATTATCTGTTTTCTTTAATTTGTAGCTCCAAAATCAACAGAGAAATTCAGAGAACTGTACTTGACATTAAAAGTACATTTTTCTTAAAAATGCATTAAAGACTTGCTGTAATTGAAGCCATAAACTGAGTCCTTCATGGAAGCCATCTTGTGCTGGTGCTTACAGAGGAAACGCAGTGCAGTGGTGCTTTAATGTGGCGTATGCATAGTAGAGGTGCACAGTCGTCATTATTTGTATCTGTATATGTTCAACCAGCAAAATTATCTGTGTCTGTATCTGTATTTGGATAGAAAACCAGAAGTGGGAGTAGTTTATACCAGAAGTCACATTAAATCGGGGAAATGTTTTATTTTCTAGAGGTGAACTGAGTCATCATTATTTGTATCTGTATCTGTTCATCCAACAAAATTATCTGTCTGGGTCTGTATTTGGGTGGAAGACCAGAAGAGGGTGCAGTTTACACCAGAAGTCACATTAAATTAAACATTTTATTTTTTAACTGAATATTAATTGGCAATGCAACTGTCATGCCTATAAAGCATCAAAAAGATTTGTAATGTTGTCATATCATTCTTTATGAAATATATTTCCACATCCTCAGACTGTAATTTTCATCTCTCTCTCTCTTTTAAAATATTTTTGGCTAAACTAAGTTTTATGAACCCCCACCTCCTCCCCTTTAGGTCAGGTATATTGAAAAATCAGAAAATGAAAAAATGTTTTATAAATCTAAAGATTCTGTTTTGCATTGGAAGTAGAGACTCAATAGTAAAGATATATAAGCATATAATATATCCTTAAGTTGAAGGGAATAGTCTTGGTGTATTAAATCAGTGATTGATTAAGGTAGATGCAACCTTTTTTATCTATGCCGAGGTAATCAAGGAGATGACTTTTTCTGAATAACAATGAGCAACGCCGAATAGAAGGCCAGACTTTACATGGCTTCACTTGTGCTTTCAGGCCTAATGTATTTGGATTTGGCATCTCTAATGTGTAGGCAGGTTCTCAGATTTGACTGGATAAAAGGACGTGTGATGAAAATGGCATTAATTAAATACGCTGTACCTTAAATATTGAAGAGCAAATTGAGGGTTTGTTGGTATTAGCAAGCTACGAAAAACAATGTTCTCTCCATTCTAAAGCAGTGGTTCTCAACATTTTTGATTTGGGCAATAATGAAAAACACAGTCCTCATTTCCCATCATGCTCACTGAGCAGTTTGTTAAATTTGCCATTTTATGTTACAAAATGCAAATGTTTCTTTTTGTTAGTGTTTGTGTGTCCAGAACATGGTTGTTTATGCTCATAGATGTTGTTTTTGTGCTGGTTTATAGTTTTAACCATTAGAGAGGTGTGATATTTCCTGAGGTCAGCTTTGTTTTGCGTATGTTTGAGCACTTGATCCTCATATTGAACATCTTTAAGGGTCTGTCATCGCTGAGAGTTGCTTCCTGGCTCTCATTCGGTGCTGGTTACAACAATATGTTGTTTTGTTTTGTTCTCCACAACTATCTGGCGACCCCCCAGACATTATCTCGCGACCCCTTAGGAGTGCCGACCCTCAGGTTGAGAACCACTGTTCTAGCGTACTGACCTGATATGTCAGTTTGAAATGGAGAGCCATTCTCTCAGGCTATATATAAATGTGAGTGGAATAAGAGAATGGACTGATTTTACGTATGAAGAGCAGCACCGAACTGTTTTGAGCAGCGTAATGAGCACAAAGTTTTCTTCTAAGTTTTTGTAAATAAAAGTCTGCCTATTTTCCCAGCATGCCTCCCTGCCAGCTTGATGTCTTTGTCCTCCTCAAGTCTCACCATGCTACATTGCATCTCACTTTACAACATCATCAAATCCTGCACAAAATATGACTCTCTGCATTGTTCAGGTCTGCAGCCTGAAACGCTGCGTTTACTCTGAATCTATACATCTCAAACCTCCTTTCTGCCGCCCACAGTGGTTTCTGAATACAAAACTGGAAACAAAAAAAATTGATCGCTGAAAACTGTGCATTCAGCCTAACGACTCGCGCCGCGTCTCTACGATGATCCCAGCTACAGCCGAGTCCCATCGCCTCGAGAGGAGCGGTCTCAAAGCGAGAGCTGATGTGCTCTCTGGAGTCGATATCTTTTGTCTGAGCAGAAACAAAGGTCTCATCCAGCTGCTCTGAAAGCAGCGTAATCATAAAAAAAATGTCAATACAGAGTCGATAAATTCTCCTTCTGATCAGGAACATCATTGACATATTTGCTGTTTAACCAAAAGCTTTGTTTGGTGGCTCTCCAGCATCAGCTTGAAGAGGGGGTTTGAGCCAATCAGAAGTGGTCCTGATGAGAGTGTGTGTGCGCCGTGCCTCTGCTCTCCAGCGCTATTTCAGGTCCGGATGCCTTTGTGTGCAGCTATATGTCAAACAAAGGGCCTGCCTGCCTGCCGTCCGTACACCCGATCTGGGGGGGGGAGGGAGGACAGAGAAGCAGTCTGTGAGTGTGTGTGTGTGTTTTGGTTTGGATTGGGGGGGGTGGAGGGAGTGGGGGTGCTGTCTGCAAGGAGCAACCAGGCGTGTGAAAATACTCCACGCTGACTCTCTCTTCCTCCTCCTCCTCCTTTTCTCAGTCATCTTGACTCCTTTGTGCTCTATTTCTTTCATTCCGCTGTCCTCTTCCCTTCGTTCTCATGTGCTCACCTCATCTCCGCGACCCTTTACCTCTCAACCCCCCTCCCTCCCCTTCCCTTACTCTCCGTCCCTCAGATGTCATCCAACACACACCCAGGAGCTAATATTAGCCTTCAACAAATTATAATGGAAAGTTTACCGCCCATTACAGCTCCTTTGGTGGGAGACAAATCTTTGATATGGAAATGTTGCCGCCGCTGTGTAGGATGCATACATATGCACTACATTTCTGCATGTGTGCGCTTCTGTGTGTATATGTGTGTGAGCAGAGCGTGGGAAGACAATGAAAAATGGAGGGTGTATCCTCAGGGAACCCTGTCGTAAAGCGTTCCAACAAATTGGGACTGAGGGTATGTTATCTCTGAGGGTTTGTCGCAGCCCACAGCCAATATACACACACATCAAACTGACACATGACAAATGGTAGGTGTGGATGATGGAGTTACTATGAGCCAATAAGCTCTTTAATGTATTCAAACCCGCTTAGCCACACTAAGTACCTAAGTGCTCAAAGTGGAGGAAGGTTAGCAGGCGCTAACAGTTAGTCTGGAGATGAGGAACAAAGAAATATGAGCGTACAGTTCACGTCCATCGCTTTGAGAGTTAGGATTCAAACATCCACGCACAAAAAACAGTAGAAGAAGAAATACAAAATGTTAAAAAATTATAAAACATCCATGTCATGACAAAAAAAGCAGCCAATCAGTGAAGGAATCCAGCAGCACAAAGACAAAGAAAGAGAAAAAGGGCTTACCTTTCAGTTCCACCGCCACATGTGAGAGTCCACTGCTTTTCTCATACACACACACACACACACCAAAACACACACACATTCACACACACACACACACTCACACAGCCATCACACATGCGCTCCCATGCGCTCACACACACCGTGTGCAAGCAGGGAGAAACGAGAACCCATCATTGTTCTCATAACCCCTCCCACACGGATGCGTAGCTCTGTCTGGATGGAAACATGTAGGAGTAGCACTCTCTCACACACAGACACACACACACATTTGCACACACACACACTTAGACACACTCACATATTCTCACAGTGTCTGGCTGAAAAACATGCAGCATCAACAGTCTACCTTGTTGCAGCCTCCCTCTTCTCCAGGAATTCCAGCACACACACACACTTTCTCTCTCTCTATCTCTCTCTCTCTCTCACACACACACACACCACTCCTATATGCTTACAGCACACAAAGACTCCCACTCACAGCCCGTGTGATCATGTGATGTGTGTGATGCGCGACGCATGCATGCATGTGAGAGCATGTGGTGTCTCTCCGCCGCCTGCTCCTCCTCAGACACTCTGTGCGCCCTGTGTGCATTAGTGCACCACGCTGTGATAATGTCTGATGTGTGTGTTTTCCATCCGTATGTGTGTGTGTGCGTCACTGTAATATTGTGTCCCTGGGTGTGTGTGTGTGCGCGTGTTCACACATACGCGAGTGTGTGTGTTTTTTGCCAAAGGGGTTAGGTGTTAGGGTAAACAAACAGGCACCTTTACACCGGCCATCGGGGAGGAAACAGCTCTCACGTCCCTTCTATTAGTCCCGAGGGGCAGCGTGGATACATGTACTTACCCCCTCTGCATTATTGATGGCTGGTAATGGTGCCATTACAACAGGATAGCAAGCTGGTGGATGTTTTAACACGGGGCTGATGAGGACGCGAGGAATCAAAGTCCACCGGGCCGGGGTTGGCTAATTTAAAAAAGGAAGGGCGGCGAGGCAGAGCGCGGTGCTTTAACAGGGGATGAAGGATACTGTGAGGTCCAAAATCATACCGGACCTACTGATTACACCATTATACAAGATAGGAAGCTGATAAATGTTTTAGTGTGGCAATGCAGTGGCAAAGAAGGGCAATCAAAGTGTATTATGAGTTGTACGGTGTGGGTTCTTTTCTGCTGACTGCAGGTGTTTGAGTCCAGCCAACTTAGCTGTCTGTATTTTCTGATTGCGCAGACTGGGTGTAAATCTTAAAGCAGCACAGACGCACGTAAATCTTAAAAACAGTGGACTGCAACCTTTTAGCAAGAGTGTGCGAGGAGGAAAATGTAAGTGTGTGTGCAGGGTTAGGAGGGTTTCTTCAAAAAATGTATTCCAATGTTAAAAAATGTCATCAGTAACCTCATCCAAGTATCACAACATTAAAGTAACGTAACTTGATTACTTTCCGTTACTTTTTGATTACCTCAGTATAAAATATGGTGAAATTGTTCAGCCTAATAATATTCTTAGGGCTGCAACAACTATTTTCAAAATGACTGATTGATTAATCAATTATTTTCTCAATTGACCAATTCGTTGTTTGGTCCATGAAATGTCAGAAAATGGTGAAAAATGTAGATCAAAGCTCAAGATGACGTCCTTGAATGTCTTCTTTTGTCCGCAACTCAAAAATATTCTGTTTACTATCGTAGAGGAGTAAAGAAACTAGAAAATATTCACTTTTAAGAAGCTGAAATCTGAGAATTCCAACTTTTTTTTATATTAAAAACTGACTCACAACAATTAATCAATTAATTAGTCCTGTCACAATCCTGTCAGGTTAAAAGTAGGTCCGATTATGTGGACGTACCTTATGTGCTCCACATGTTTGGACGTGTTTATCATTTTTCTCTATTAATCAATTAGTTGTTTCTTCCATAAAAAGTCAGAAAATGTTGGTCAGTGTTGCTCAGAGTCCAAGATGGCGTCCTCAAATGTCTTGCTTTGTCAACAACCCAGAGATATTCAAATGTGGAGCACACATGTAAGGACCTATTTTTCAAGTCTCTCCTTTAATGATTATTTTGATTATTGATCAATCTGTTGATCATTTTCTGCACTAATCGATTAGATGTTTTGTGATAAAAAGTAAGAAAATGCTTGTCAGTGTTTCTCAGAGCCTAAGATGTCGTCCTCAAATGTCTTTTTCTTTGTCCACAAGCCAAAGATATTCAGTTTACTGTTGAAGAGGAGCAAAGAAAACAGAGAATAGCATTTTTTTCACCAGAAGCCGTGATAATGACCTGGCAACTGTGTAATATCCCCTTTTACTAAATATACCTGGAATCTGGTTACCTCTTTTTATCTGTAACTGTAACTGATTACAGTTAGCTCTTTTGTATCCAGATTACATAATCCCATTAAATGTAATCTGTTACTCCCCAAGCCTGTGTGGTGTGTGTGTGTGTGTGTGTGTGTGTGTGTGTGTGTACTGTAGGTGTGTGTGTGTGTGTGTGTGTGTGTGTGTGTGTGTGTGTGTGTGTGTGTGTGTGTGATGAAAAGCCTGGTCGGCTCGTCGTTGAGTCCTGCTACCTGCTGTGTTTGTAGAGGAGGAAAAGGAGCAGCGCTGCTGTGACAACAGAAAAGGTTGTGAGGTCAGGATTCTATCGGAGGAATATTTACAATCTGTCCAACTAATTAAGACTATACACACACACACACACCCACACAAGTGTGTGGTGTGCATGCATTGACACTTTCTCTCTCGTTCTCTACACGTACACACCACATATCATCTCTAGCACCAACGTGCGATGCCTTTTTTGGGATTTTATTCAACTACGGCTATACAGTGGAAACCTCTGATTTTATAGTCATGTTAGTATTATTCTTATTATTTTTTATTATTATCATTATTCTGTCTCTATTATGTTTTATTGCTTTTGTCTTGTGTTTTATTTTGAACAATGTGCTTTGGTAATACTGTATTTGTTATGGTCACGTCAAAAAAAGCCACTTTAAATTGAACTGAAACTCATCACATCTGTCCAGGTCAAATTTATTACTACAATCAGATGATTACTATAAGCGAATTATAGCTGCAAAGATTAATCAATTACTAATCTATTATTAAATTATTACATTCAAAATTACAATCAAATTACAATATTATTACAATCAATTAATTGGTTTGAGTCATTTTTAAAGGAAAAAAATTCTGATTTTAGTCTCTTAAATGTGAATATTTTCTGGTTTCGTTACTCCTCTCTGACAGCAAACTGAACATCTTTGAGTTGTGATAAAACAAGACATTTGAGGATGCCATCTTGGTCAACAGTTTTTACCAGTGACAAGATTGTGACAGAATTGTTTAATTGATTAACCAAGAAAATAATCTACAAATTAATCAGCAATGACAATAATCGTTAGTTGCAGCCCTATGCCAAATCTTTTGTTTACTCTTTATTTCTCTTGCAGATTACCACATAATTCACTGGTTCCCAACCTTGGGTCTGGGCCCCCCTTAGGGGGATGCAAGACATCATAGAAGGTCCCCATGGGTTTGTCTGCTCTGAGGCTGTAAAAATCTGATTTGCACGTTATCTAAAATCACAAAATCTACAAAAAATTGAATTTTACAGACTGTAAAATAATGAAAAATACACTACAGCTGTTTCAAACGTTTTTTCAAATGAATGTACAAATTAAACAATGTATTGCAGGGCTGCAACTAACATTTATTTTTATTACTGATTAATCTGTCAATTATTTTCTCAATTAATCAATTACTTGTTTGGTCTATAAAATGTCAGAAAATGTGAAAAATGTTGATCAGTGTCATAGAGAAGTAAAGAAACCAGAAAATATTCACATTTAAGAAGCTGGAATCAGAACTCAAACTGATTAATCAATTATCAAAATAGTTTAACAATAGATACATGATCCATTAATCGTTGCAGCTCTAATGTATCGTTTATTAATTTAAATAGATGATAATACAGTATAATAATGTATATAAAACATATTTTACTGTGCTACCACATCTTGTTGCCTGTTTTTGGCAGCTTGTTGAGGATAAAACCTTTGTCACTGAGACAAAAATGTCATGCAGCGCCAGCCTACAGCAATGCAAAGTATCATGGGAGTAAAATGAAAAAAATAGACTTGCATTTTGATTTTTTTTTTCTTGATGGTTACGAGTTGAGACATTTCTTAAGTCCAACAAACCATTCACAAAGCCACCAGATCATCTGAAAAATGTATTTTCACAAAGCTGAAGACATGGAGGTTTTCTTCTTAGCTCCAGATTTTTCGAGATAACAGTTTTCATTGGACAGCGGCGAGATGCTTCCAAGGATGAAAAGATCTAAAATGAAGCGTGTAAGCAAAGCACTTGATTACTATAAGTAAATTATTTAAACAACATTTGTTTAAGAATGAGTCTCACTGTGATCACTACAAGCAGTTTTCACTGTAATTGGAAAAATAATTCTTTATTTCTTAATTTGCACATTAGTTTGCTGTACTGGTTTCATTTGTAATGTAAAAATGCATTGAAAGCAGTGTCAGGCATAAAAAAAAAACTCTAAGTCATATTTGAACAGTTAAACTGTTGAAATTTTATTTTTCAATTATGGGGCCAGATTAATTAAATTCCTGTCTGATATGCTCTCCTATAGTCATAATAGTTTTGTTAAACAAGTTTTCAAATGATATGTAATTAAATCAAATAAAGGGGTGCAAATTGAGTCACATTTGCAATTATTAACACCGCGATGGAGCTGACATTTAAACAATTTTACAACATGTTTGAGTGTTCGCTCAAGCAATTTTCTCAACAAAAGTCAGAGTATACGTTTGTGTTGGAACACTCATTAAAAATCTAATTAAATTTGTTGGTAACTGTCTTTGTTATCATCTCTGTGATGGAGAACAAAGGAGTCCAACGTCCTCTAAGTGACACACGTGCATGCATGAACACACACACACACACACACACACACGCTCAAGTGACACATGGTCTGATGTGTGCATTAAGTTAGTGGTGAAGGGTAATTATTTGCCATTTGAATAGTAAAGGCAGCATTTCTTGTTCTTTATTTTATTGCACTTTTACAGTCGTTTTACTCAAACTTGTTTAATGCACCAGGGTGGTGAAACAGTACTAAAGGCTGCATTAAGCATCACACTGCTATTTCTCTTTATTCTGCCACCCCCCACTATTACTGAACTGCATCATTTTCCCCATACTTGCATATTTAAAATAATAGTCCTAACAGTCATATTTATGCATGGATTTCCCTATATTGCCTTTGTCTCTATAGAACAGGCTTTGAACAACTGACAATGGAATTTATTAAAACTTGACATACATTTTTTTGGTGAAAACACTATACTGTATATTTTATATTTATCTATTCTGGTCTTTCTCTATAAAAAACTGTCCCTCATGGCTTCCTGTCATTTCCAGCAGCCGACACGAAATGTAAATTCAGGAAGTTCCTTCAGGGTCTGTGTGCACGGTTATCACTGAGACAGTCATGTGACAGTGGAGTGCATGGCTGAAGACAAGACTGAGTTTAATGGAGAGGAAAACATGTTCTCAGTATTTGTACTGTTAAGATGCTAATCCTTATACAAAGCTGTTTCACTTCCACCTCCATCAACATTTTGCTACACTGTGATGGAAGAAAACAATACAATCATATTGTTATTTTTTCGTGAAGGGTGAGTATATTGCTTGTGTGTTCTCATTTTTTTTAAAAGAATACATGAAGTTCAGCTGTTGTAAAGTGCTAGGCCCGTTGGTGAGGTGGTTTTACCTGTAGAGAGCAGTGAAGAGGCATTTATCTAAATGTGCCTTTAAACATTTAAATCTGATTTTCACTGATA
Source organism: Lutjanus argentimaculatus (assembly GCA_034769285.1). Classification (NCBI taxonomy): domain Eukaryota; kingdom Metazoa; phylum Chordata; class Actinopteri; order Lutjaniformes; family Lutjanidae; genus Lutjanus; species Lutjanus argentimaculatus. The sequence goes on along the minus strand of JAWZSL010000025.1, from coordinate 6,372,016 downwards.
ACAAGATTTCTTGTTAAGTGTTAAAGAGTGTGAAAAATGATGGGGTTCTTTTCCAGACTTAATACCATCATTTCACCCCCCTTGAGCTTGTCAATTAATATGGAAAACTTGTTCTCCTCTCTTCCCATTGTCTAGTTAAGTTTTGAATATATACTTTATTAACATATATTTATTTATTTATTTAGTATTTTTTATTTTCCAGTTCTGAACGAGGAAGAAATTTCTACCATACGAGGGCTGTGGGTGGGGGTAGTGGGAGGGGGCACTTTACTCTTTCCCTGTTCTTTTTCATGTGTATTTGTTTATGTAAAAATGCCTATTTTGCTTCAATAAAATATCTTAGAAAAAAAAAAAAAAAAAAAAAAAAAGGTAGTGATTGGTGGTCACAATTTCTGTGTGTAATGTGTGTATATATGATGGTATTATTGTCTTACACATAGTTAAATAAAAAGTCATAGTGGTAGAGAGGATCTGACAATCTATTTTATTTATTGCATAAAAAACTAACGAATAATAAAATATGGAAATTTCTGTGTGAGATTTTATGAAATAACTTGACACACCAAGCATGTAACTAAAAATGTTTCAACAATGTGTGATAGAAATCATGACTCTGTTTATTAATAAGATAACAAGAATAATATATTAAAATAGTTCAGCACAGCAATGATCAGAATAACAGAATTTAAAAAAAATAGAACATATGAATATGTGTAATCGTGTCAATGTTTGTTTAAATTCCTTCATTTGTCCAGATTAAAATGGGCCATAGTTGCAAATACGGCCCTTATATTTAAGTGACTGTATAAGGCTTTTCATTATTTACATACACATGATATGAATTTCACCACATATATGTGCATGTGTCTACACCAAACATGATTATAGGTTAAAGAATCATTTGATTAAATCTGTATTTCCCAGCGTTGACACAAATGTGTCGCTGTGTTATAAGAATGCCACACCCAAAGGCCCCTTCTCATACACATCATATGGATACCCCACTCCTCTCCTTCACGTGTGTCCAGCTCTCACACAGAGCCACGGCGTCAGTGGCCTGTTCTCCTACAGTATATGAAACATAAGAAGCAGCTCTGTGTGTGTGTGATGATCCTGCTGTACCCTCACATTGCTCTCTGCAGAGAGAAACCACAGCCCGGCTAACGCGTCCGGCGCCTCGCAGCCTCGTGGAGACGGGGAAGGATGACCAAGCATTCAGCAAGAAAGCCAGATAGAATTACTGCTGATCAAATCAGACACAACTAATTGACATGGCGACGTCTATTTTTCGTCAAACGCCTGCTTTGATATGCTTTTTTTTCCTTAATTTTTAAATTGCCATACAGTATTTGAACCAACTGGGAGCCCCAGTTTGCTCTCACACACTCCACAGCTCTCAGTGACTATGCAGCAGCAGTATGAGATGAACTCTGAAGATGAGAGAAATTCTAATGTTTTTACAGTGCCGGTTTGTATGTGTTGATAATGATTTACAGCCGTGGGGGGTTTGTTGCATTACACGGCTGCATACAGTAGCTGCTTTGTACGTTTAGATATTCAAATTATCGCTCTGACTCGCTGGCATGTGAGAGCGCCGAGGCTTCGGGGCATAAAAAGTGGCCAAATACACAAACTCGTACGCTATCAGTGTCAACGCTTCGGGCAACTATTAGCACATAAAAGAAGCTGCTAAATGAAGGAGGGGGAAATATACTGATCACTGCTGAGATTAAGGCTGGAAAGAAAACAAGACAAGAGGGAAAATGTGTGTGTGTATGTGTGTGTGTGAGTCCAGAAATATCAGCCCAGAAAGAGGCCTGAGGAGGGTGGTGGTGGTGGTGGTGGGGGGCTTGTGTTACATGTACAGTACCTGCTCTCTCCTGGCCTGCTAATGAGCTCTCCTTAATGGCAGCTCACACACACACACACACACACACAAACACACAATCCTGTCTGTGCTGTTTAATGCAAATAATGAGATCTTCTTCGTCAAAATCATTTCACCATATTTCACAATCACAAGAGCTGAGATTTATTTAAACCTCTCTGGCAAAATCCGCACCTTTTCCTTTCAATGAGATGCTCAAACCGAGCTGTGAAGGGTTAAAAACGTCTCTGTTTCATTCCGAAGTTAATGAAACGAAAGCGGTGCAGCCTTTAGCATGAGCACAATATCATTTAGTTATGGATTAATTAATAAAACACACAAAACAGAGCTGTGTCACTTAGTCAGTAACAAATGTCAACACCAGCAAGGAGCTTTCCAATTGGGCACAAACCTCAGAGAAAGTCACAAAAATCAGAAAAGAAATTATCACTGACCGCGCCTTTTTTGACCTCCGACTATGCCTTTCCAGCAGTATGGCTTCCTCTCAAGATGCTGAATTTTTTTGCGTGTAGCAGCCGCAAAAAAAACAAGCCGTAATCAGATCAGAATCCCACAGAAGAAGAAACAAAAGCAGCTGCAGGTAGCGTGTGAGCATAATGGTCTCTCCAGACCAGGTGAGCCCCATCCACAGGGGTCCCGCCGCCGCCACATCCACCATCCATCTCCATGACAACCACTTACCATGACGACCCCCTCCCTTCCTCCTTTTCACCATGACGACCCCTGTCACCCAGCTGTCCTCCTGAGACCTGTAACAGAGCTAATATGGCTGAGACTGAGACCACCCTCTTCTTCTTCTTCTCTTCCTCTTCTTTCCTGTAATTCCTACACCCCGGGGGGTTAAAGCAGCTAAATCTGAGGAAGTGGCTCTCATTCAAGACGATAAAACCCCACTCTATCCTCACGGCTCCGGCGGGGTGAGGCGACCCATCGCCTCCCGGCGCAGTCATCAATTGGATCTACAGTGCTGTTAAACAAGGACTTAACAACTCACTGGAAATGGAGCTCCTCTCTGTTGTAGCCCGGAGAAAATTCACCAAAACACGACTCTTCCGGCTTTGAGAAAATTCCTCGAATGGCTGCCGTAACTCAGTTTAGGGCCCGATTGGCTCGGTTATTTTAAAATTGAGCTGTTTGCGCGCTGAAATGAGAGGCCGATTGTGCGCTACAGGAATGTGCTCGCACTTAAGTGTGTATTCAAGCAAAAGCACAACTCACACAGCTTCTTAAAGCATCTCTTTGTCTCTGGGGGTTGTATAATGATTCCATGACAGCCTGTCAGACATCATATGAAATTGATTCCACGCAGCCAAAGCTCCCCTCTCCCTTTCCCTCTTCCTTCTCTACGCCATTATCCGTATCCCCTGACGACTCCACTCCTGATCAGTCACTCTTATCTCTTATTATCTGATTAAAAAAAAGGCCCACCTTGCAACATCGTGGGCCAACAAAGACAAAAAGGATGTAAAAGTGCAAAAAACATTGTCAGGACAACTGTTGCAGGTATGAATCAGGTTTTCCGTCTTTAAAAGCACTATGAAGCTTTTGACCAGCTCTACTCACCAGTGGGAAACAAATTCACTGACCGGAGCGCTGATCATCCCTAGAAATATCTATTTTGTACATTCAAGTGTCCACTGTGTGTGAAATTTAGCCTCCAGGCCGTGCAGGAAGAGGTGTAGTAGACATACATTAAGATGCCGTATAGTGTGTAAATGCATGAATGAGTGTGAATGTGCACATGCGGAGTAGTGTGTGACTTACCCCCGGCTGTCCCTGAGGGTTGAACATCTCTGCTCTGACAGCGCTGATGCTTCTCAGCGTCCCGCTCCTCTCAGCGCTTTCATCTACAGCATGTTCGCTATCACTCAAAACTCCCCCCTTTTCCTCACAGACACACTCTCTCCTTCTTTCTCCCGCTCCCGTCTTCCTGCACTATCTCCATCCTCCATCCACCCTTCTTCCGTCTTTCTCGTCCTACCTCCTTTTATCTTCTTTTCTTATTCTTTTTTTACTTTCTGCTTCTTTCTTTTATCTTTCTTCTCCCTCCCTCTCTCTCTCATCCTTTTCTTCTCCTCCTCTTCCTGTCGCCCTCACCGGCGCTCCAGGAGCTCAGTATCGCTGTCTCTCGGCTGGCACAGAGAACAGGCAGACACATGGGAGGGCTGTTTTGTAATCCAGCAGGTCATACCACCCTGGCACAGGAAAAGGGGGGGTGGGGGGAGGCTGACGGGATGCACGGAGGGAGGGGAGGACTGAGCAGGCCTATACTACTTCCTCCCAACCTATACCTTTGCTGCATCCCTCCGTCTGCGAGACGATGGTCTCTCCCTTTTTTCCCACCGACGACAGGAGGTCTCGCCTCGCTACATCCTCTCTGTGAGGTTTTAGGAAAGGAGTGAGCACGGAAGGAAGGAAGCAAGGAAGGAAGGAAAGAGAGAATGGGAGTGGGTGGAAGTGTGGGAATGAAAGGAGGGATAAGAGAAGAGAGGAAAGGGGAGGGATGGGAATGAAAGGAGAGATGAATAGAGGATGGGTACGGTGAGGAGGGACGCCTCGAAGGGTTGTAGACTGAATCAATGAAGGCTCTTAGCTCAGGAAATATTTTTTAAGTATAGGAATAAAATGTAGGATAAAAATGAACAAAGAGCCCAGTCATGAATTTGTGATGGCGTACGCTTTAGGTTACGACCCAGCCGAGCGGTCGGTGCCACGGATTGTGTGTGAGAGCGTGTCTGAAACAGACAGACTTGCAGAGGCAGAGGGAAAGCTAGTGAGAGACAGGAAAAGACGGAGGTTAGGTCTCAGGGTGACTGACCAGCTGTCTGCCTCGCTGCGAGCTGTCATCTCTCCCACTGATGGTCAAATTGCCGTCCATTCATCCTCGCTTTCACCTCAGTCGGCTCTGGAAGAAGCCGTTCTTCAACAGTCAGAATGGTTTGGATATGAGAGGTTTGCACAACGCTATCGCCACACAGAATGTGGACGATTCAGTATCACCTTGGACCGCTTACAGGAGAAATACGTCATATATTTACTGTACTAAATCATAAAATGACCATGATATGTCATCAGAGATTAACGAATCAAGTTGAAACACTGCCTTTTCTGGCAACAATGCTATAGAGCCCCTCCCCTTCCGATGGACTATTGTGGACCATACTTCGGAAGAAATTGTAGTGGTAAATGGCAAGAAAAAAATCATTTACTGATCCCTTTTTGTGCCACGAATTACACGTTTGTCAGTTTAGTCTAGAAAGTCGCTGTCGCCGTCAGAAAACAGTTCAAGTGACTGTGAAGATGCGTAAATAGAAAGACTGCACACCCAACAGTCACATAAATGATGTCACACCTTTCTGTCTCCAAAAGCTAACGTTAGCCGTTAGCTGCTACGATGTCTATGTTTTTGTACTGGGATGAAGCCACATGAGTAACGGGTCTTGCTTATTCCTTTGCTTTGTGCCTGATAAAAGGACCACATGTCACTGGATAAAACACTTAAGGTAAGATAACATCACAAGAGACAGCGATTTTAGTGCTGATGATGTATATCGTGCGTTCTTGTCTTGTAAATTTATCTTTTAAATTTACCATCATATGTATAATTCATGGCACAATTCAAACAAAAAATAATCTCTCTCCAATGACTACCATTCATATGTTTTCTGAAGTAAGGTCCCTTTGGGCACACTGGAAGAGGGGGGACTTTGCCTCTCGCCAGTATGTTCTGCTTTGGAATTTCATTGCAGTGCGGACAACTGTTTTTGTTTTGGCCTGTGTGATAGAACACACTGCGGTTTTCAGGTTTAGTCACTTTACATGGAGCTAACATGAATACTTAATGGGTAACCACTGTTAACATATTGCTCTATAGTTAAATTGAGCAACATTACGTCACGTTAACAGACTTTGAAAAATTGTTAAGTTGCAGTTACTGAATTCCAATGCCATAGAGTGCATTTTGCAGGGCTGTACTGAATGATTTGAAGTTTCTGAGTGTTGTTAGTTGCCATGGTATACATGGAAAATTTTGTGTTACTATTCTACCACTACTATTCATATATATATATTTTCCTTGCTGGCCACCACGGTGTCATTTGTGCAGCTGATGTTTTGTCGTTCTGTGTCAAGCTTGCGCTTAAGTTGCTGCTAGGCGGGTCCCCGAACTGTGTGCCTGCCTGTTTCTCCCTTTCTGTCTCTCACAGAGACAGACACAGCAAGTGCTGCTGGCTCAGACTCATTTCTCCCCTGCTGCCTCCGTCACCTCCTAGACTGCTGCCTCTCAGACAGACGGAGACAGTAGCTTCAGCATGATCTGGAAGCAGACCGACAAAACAGTGGCAGCACGAGCGACAACAAGGCTGGTATTCACAGCATGTGTGTGTGTGAGAGAGCTATTAATTGTAACGCTGCTTTGTTGCTTTACCTGAGATATTTTCCATGAAAAAGCTTTGAATATTTGCTGTTTATAACTACCAAAGCTTCAAAGCTTGGCCTTCAGGACACCCCTACTATTTTCAGAGCAGTGGGCTTACCTTTACATTGACCGCTAACTGACAGAGTCGTAAAAAGCTGATTATCTGGCAGTGTTTGTCTTGTCATTGCTTGTCATTGTCAGAATATAATTTTGCGTATGTCTGCTGCAGACACAGATGCCAAGGTCAGTGTCCCTGCAGCCTGCAGGCAGCTTGTCTGTGCTTCTGGAAATGGATTTTAAAGCATATGAAAATGGTTTGAATTCTATGACTGGAAAATAAAGTTCTAAGTAACATTGTTAACACTCTGCTACATTACAGAGAAAGGCACAAAGTTAAGCTGCCTGTTAACAACAATGCTAACTGTATAACACAGATCACAAGTCACACACAAATCTCATTGTTCAAAATATAGGAATAAATAACTTCTAACTTCACAAAAATAAATACTCTTGGACTGGATGATGGATGATGCATACTTAAAAATAACTCATCCTCTCCTGCTTCATACCTCTCCCTTTCCTGTCGGCCTCTGTTGGTCCAGAGGCTGGGTTCAGTCTCGGTTTGGCCGTGTTCACTTGAAAACTGCTGAGCCTTGCCTGCTTGCCCAAGTGGGGTTCTGGTGTTCATTCTGGCGCTGCTCCATGCCCCCCCCACCCCCTTCTTTTTGTTGTTCTTTTTTTTCCCCTGCGATTAACTGACTAATAAAAACTTGATTGACTTTTCTCATTGCCTACTATTTGGTCAACTATTAGCAGACAGCTGTAAGTTGGAGATCAAATATCCCCACTTGGAGGTGGGGCACAAAGCCTGCTGCATAGAGAGGGTAAGATATAAAAATCTGTATAATAGTGCACACTTTATCATTCATAGTGATCAAACGAAAAATGACAGAAGTTGTAAAAACATAGAGGGGTTAACAATCCACCAAGCACTGTTTTAGGCACTGACACCTTTATCCTTCATTGATCTCTTATTTGGGACGGGTTGGAATGATGTTCCGTGCAGCTCACTTCATTCAGGCAGAATTGAATGAAGTGATTATACATGGGCATAAAATGTGCACTTATTGCTGCTTTACATGAGTGGTTCTAACCGTCAAACAGAGTTTCAATGTCATATATTTTCATACATTCTACAATTTTAGTAGCGATCCTCCTGGTTTTTCTTGACCTGTTACACAATTTCCATAGTGATCTCAGCCTTCTTCTCTATAAGATTCAGACTAATGATTACGTTTGGCATTAAAATAGAGATTAATGCTGCTTTTTATACTTCTTTGAAAGACTGACACTGCTGTAATTTCATGCATTTTCTTTATGCTATATAGCAGCAGGGAGAATGGGGTCATAGCCAACTGAGCTACACATAGTTGCCCATGTTAATACATGTAAGCACATTTTAATCTGCTGTAATTGACTGAGCTTTACCTATATGTTACAGTAGGCTGCTTCTAAATGCTGGAGTGGGATATGCTAATGTGGCTGTGTCAATGTGTGCGTGTGTGTGTGTGCGTTTGAAAGAGTGAAGTTAGTGTGATTGAATGAATAACCACTGAACCGTGAAGGAAGGTGAACCAGAGGTGTGTGTGTGAGTGTCTGTGTGTGAGCAGCAGTCCTGCTTTCTTCAGCTGGTTTGAACTGTCTGTACTACTACTATAGAGGGTCTGCACCGACGTCACGGTTTGGTCAGTACAAACCAGATGTGCGGCCGTTTCGGAGATACTGGGATGTAAAAAAAATATTAGTTTACAGCTGTATATTCAAAAGTTGAGGAAAACGTTGGAGCTGCTAAAACTCACAGAGAAGGACTTGATCACAACAACAACAGTCTGAGAAAACCAAGGTTTAAAGGTTATCACATCACAGAAATGTGTTCATAACCACCCAGACAAATTTGAATTATTAAAAGAATCGCTAAGTTTAATAAATTAGGTCTCAAAATCATTAATTAATGAGCATTTTCTCTGCCCTGACATGCTGGGGGCATATCTACTCTGCCATCTCAGTGTCAAACACCACTATGACCTGAAAACAACCTGAAACATAGACACTATGTCTAGCAGCTTTATTGGACATGTCCAGACATGTCTGAGCGACCAGATCCAGAGGACAGTGACAGGATGGTATTTGTTTTTCTTCTGTGTCAGGTTGTTGGAACTGATGTGAGCTGAAGTGAACTGTTGGGCTGATTTGGACTGACAGAGTCAGTAAGGGTACTTTTCTAACTGATGATATTTGAACTCTTCTTCTGGATACAGCAAAGACGGAAAAGACTGGAAACACGACCCCACTTGAAGGCAGCAAATAATCGGGAACAGTGGTAAGTGCCACCAACATGGCCGACCTCCAGGTTGATGACAAACTGTGAAAACACTCAATGTGGACCTTTTTCTCCTCTGATTTATTTATTCTTATGTCTGGCACTAATACTGATAGTTCGACTTCATTCTTCATTCTCAACATTTCTACTTTCTTCTTGACATTTTGACTTTATTCATTTGTTCTTTACATTTCAACTTTACTGTTGATATTTCAACTTTACTCTCAAAATATTATAAAACAGTATTTACTTATTCTCAAAATCCCCCCAAAATCCCATAACTTCCTTCTCTGATTTTTTTTTTTTTTCATGTCTGATACTAATACTGAAAATTCAACTTCATTCTTGACATTTCCACTTTCTTCTTGACATTTTGACTTTGTCTACATCTCGACTTTATTCTCTTTATTTTGACTTCATTCTTGATATTCCAGTTTAATCTTTACATTTCCTCTTTATTCTTGACACTTACACTTCATTCCTGACATTTCCATTTCTTGACATTTACACTTTTTTCTTGGCGTTTCAACTTTTTTCTCTGCATTTTCACTTTAATCCTCCACATTTTGACTTTGTTGTCCACATTTCAACATTATTGTTGAAAGTTTTTTTCCTCTACATTTTTGATTTTGTCTACATTTCCATTTTTTCCTAACATTTCATTTCCACCTTATTTGACATTTCCACCTTTTCGACATTTTGACTTTATTGTCAACATATCGACTTCATTGTGACATTTCAACTTTATTCTTGACATTTCACATCCACATTATTTTCAACATTTCCACTTTACTCTTGACATTTCAACTTTATTCTCATACATTTTGACTTTAATGTTGATATTTAGGGTTTGGCTTTTTTTGAGTTTTAAACTTTATTCTCAAAATGCAAAATGAAAAATCTTATCTTCTTCTTGCCTGGCCGTAATGCTCCATAATTTTCTGATCTCCTTATTTTCAATGACTAATCCCTTATTACTGGTGACACAGTTTAGATAATAACCATCATAACTCAAAATTTTCTCAGTAGCACCAAGCTGTCAAGTGGCAGCCAAGAAAGTATGCATTAAAACCATGCATTGCTGTTTGAAAAATAGAAAGTGAAAGCATAAATGCGGCTACAGTGGATGGATGTAGGGTACAGTATGGTGCTGAGAACACATAAGTGAAGTCTTTGATGTAAAGACGGCTGCTTTTGTGGCAGATGAAAGATGTGAATGGGAGAAAAAGCTCACAGCATCCACGCCTCCATCCTCCGTTTACGTCGTGAACAAAGAAGAAGGCTTCCAGCTTCAACTGATTTCAGTAATGAATCTGAAGTTTCAAGGATTTCTCCTCAGTGCTTCTAATTCGCTGCACTGGAGTCACATCACTCATCAAACCTACATGCCACATATGGATTGATGCAAATTCACAGCTATTGTTGAGGTAGGTTAGCTATCACTTTGAGATGAGGTATTGATTACCTTTCTACCATGCGCTGTCACAATGGACTGTGAAATTAGTGCTGCCTCCACCCTGTGTTTAACTGACAGCCTTCAGCTCTCATACATAAATATCAGCTAATTCATCCCATCAATTCTTTCATAAAGTGGAATCCAAAATGTTTTTTGGGCTGTTTGATAAAAGGTCAATACATATCAACTGTACAATATTAGTAATCAAACTAGCCAAAGCCTTTATTATCATTTTTATTTTATTGTACCCTAATCTGAGGCACACATGTAAGGTATGTACTAGTGGCAAATGTGCATTTCCAACATGTTGTCAAATATGGCTGCTTGGTAGGCAAGCCCTATGCATCAAATATGATACATACTTCTCTATCGTCAGTTTTGGTCATGCAGGGCTCCACAATTAAGTTAGTAATGCAGACTCATAATATACATATGTGGTGAAGACTTACAAAGAATAGGTCACAGTGACTTTGCCCTTAGTTGACCACTGAATTCTACTCAGTTCATCTTTGTGTCCAGGTGGGCGTTTGCACAAAATCATAAGATATTCCTTCTAGGTGTTCCTGAGACATCGCGAATGGGGTGGACATGAGGTCACAGTGACGCTGACCTTTGACCACCAAAATCTAAGCAGTTCATCCTTGAGTCCAAGTTGAGTTGAGTTTGAGTTGAGTCCAAATTTGAAAAAATTCCCTCAAAGTGTTTGTGATATATTGCTTTCACAATAATCGGATGTGTGGACCGTGTACAAAACCATTATGCCAGCTGTCACTGCCACATAAATGTACAATGTTGAATAGACTTTAAAAATAAAGGCACAAAAGCCGGTTTCCGTCAAAATAAGCATGCTAGTCACATAAGTTCATGTACGAAACGCAGTTTGAGTTACATTGGTTTCACACAGGCCTCCTGAGTTAAAGTTCTGTGTTTGTTTGGCCCATATCTTCACCCCACCTCCTCCATGTGTTAAGCGAGCCACCTGTTAAATGCTAATGGTATGTTGGAACAACCAGCAAGGAGACTTAACACATAACACACAACCTGCTGTGTCTTCATCGCCAGAGTTAGAGTCCTGGTTGGAGGCACTATAAATCACCTCAGTACTATATTCTCTGTCATCAAACTGACTTTTTTTGATCTCAGAGGTTGTGTCCACTAACTGAGCTTACTAGCCAACACCAGCTACAGCATAGTTAGCAGCAGTGTGCTGGTGGCTTCAGCGTTTCAGTAGAATGTTGTTCATGTTGCAACAATCCCAGACCTAACAGCAAGGCGCAACTCCCGCAGTTTGAGGCTGATTCCACCAACATGGCACGTCTGTGCCACGGTCTGAGCCATGCGCCACACGGCTGCAAGCCCCACCAGCAGTGTTTCAGAAGTGCTTCAGCAGGCAACTATTAGGGAGCAGCCTTAATGATGATTATTGAAAAGATTATGGTGTTCACAAATGTGTTGTTCTATCCTCAAACAAATATAACTCAACTTGAATTAATGTCAGTATAACTGACCCTATGTGACCCACCCATTCTTTAATGTGTTCCATTTCTAGTATTCTAGCTTTTGCTTGCTATTGCTGACCCTAGTACAAAAAAATGCAGTCTTTATTGATTTACACATCCTACATTTTTGAGGAGGTTATGTGACCTGACACTACTACATCCACCACAAATATCAGATTAAAAAGACATTCTTTGGCGCAAAGCTCCATACAGTGTTAACTAGCTTACTGTGTGTTGCAGTAGCTGTTTCTCTGATGCTGTCTACAAATATGATGATGCACGTTATTCAGTCTTTAACATTATCTGATTTCTTCACAAGCAATCAACTTCCAGATGATTTCTACTTGTTGGTCTGAAAACTGATTTGTCATAATGAAATAAAACATCTCCACACCCAACTATGTCATATAGTGTATGTATTTTATTATAATGTAATTTGGAACAATTAGTTGGTTACACAATAATAAGATCATGTCATGTAAAACCTGGACTATATGTAACAGTTTAACCAGATGAGTCTCCACTGTGACTTTGTGTTCTGGATGAAGAAATGTTGCATTAACACGTTTTTAATTTTCACACCGCTATAATATCATACACAAACACATAATAAAACATAAATGCCAGCACATTCCAACCAGTCACCATGGCTATAACAGTAAAATGATCCCAGAGTTGTGCAAGAGAAATAATCTAATTATCTCCACTATGTAAACAGCGGTCGATGTTTGTCAGACTGCTGTAGAGCAAAGTCTCTTATGTTCCTCCAGCTCTGTCAGTCCTTCATGCTGTTCGTTAGATTATGAAACTGATCAGATATTTGCTAATATCTAAACTCGGCTGATCACAAGCAGCAGATGTCTCCCTACACAATGCAGCACATTCCCACTTGTGGTGCAGACAGAATTAAAAGACAAATTAGCAGAGTCAGTGGCCCCCTTGTTATTGAAATGATGAGGTCAAATACTGTGTTGGGAAGGCTGCTTTTAAGATTTATTCCACTACAGATTACTTAATACAAGCTCTGAAATGTAATTTGCAACATATTCCTAGTAGATTACTCAAGTTATTCTTAACACTTTCATATTTATCTTGCTGAGCCCATTTGTCTGGGTCACCCAGAATGTGGTTAACACGTGCTTTTGGGGGCACCCCTGTAGCTCAGTTGGCAGAGCATCCACCCCATGTACTGAGGCTATCAGTCCTCTGCAGCAGCCACCGGTTTGACTCCTACCTGCACGCCATTTGCTGTGTTTCATCCCCTCTCTCTCTACCTCCTTTCCTGTCATATCTGCAGCTGTCCCTATGAAATAAAGGCAAAAATGTCTAAAAACTGTTCTGCTCTCACTAGGTACATTTGAAAAATCATGTTATGTTGCATAGAAAATTCATATAGCCAAACTTAAGAGGAAGTTGAGTCAATTTTTTTTTTTTTCGATTTCTTCCTTTATTTTACTTTTCACAAAACCACATTAGACCCTCATTACGACAGAGCACAAAAGAAGAACTTAGAGTTCTCTCAAAGTGTTCTTCAAAATAGACGTGGAATGTTTCAATGCTGAAAGCAGCTTGGTTGATGGCAGCAGAGCTGGTACTGCACTGCACTACCAACTGTCTTGACCATACAGTATGTATAGGTACAAAGCTCTATTTATTCCATGCCCAAAACACATCCTTGACAGTGTCCTGACTGAGGGTCTCCTCCTGTGTGGTGTGTTCCAGCTATACTGCGCACAAACAAATTGTTACACATTTGTTTTTGTTCTTTTTCTGGGAACTGTGTGCCTTATATGAATTTTAGAGCTTACAACACAATAACAAGGCAATTCTCTTCTGTACTCAGAATACCACCAATGTAACCTAAATAGAGTTACTGATGTTTTGTATTTTAAACACTGTACTCCGTTACTTGAAACTCTTTTTAAGTCTTCCAGTCCAGAGATGTAGGTGCTGGTGGAAAACGTGAATGTCTTGGCTTTTGCACATTTATATGAAATCCCCCTCTGGGAAATGTGAAACATACAGAGCCTCATCAGCATCTGGTCAGAATATACATCATTCAGTATGTTTTAGGTCTGAGTTCTGATATTGTTGTGCAGCTAATTGATGTTACATGTACTACATTCTTATTAGAGAGTAATATTTATATATTTATAGTATTGTTAACAGTATGTGGGGTTGCAACTAATGTACTATGTTCTACTTTTCATTTCAAAAGGAGAAAAAGGTTTATGTGTGGGAGCCATTTTTGGGATTGCTTACTGGGACCTAACTGTACAACCTGTGAGCCTTGCTAATATATAATATAATATATTTTATTCTGTGCAAACCTTTGCCTTATTCTGTACTGATTGTTATTAGGTTGTGTGTGTGTGTGTGTGTGTGTGTGTGTGTGTGTGTGTGTGTGGGGTGTGTTATAGACTGGCATCTTTGGACTGATCTTGGGAGCTCTGCAAATCCCCTGTACTTCTTTTTGTTGCTTTACGTAATGTTACTGGATGCTTTATGTCTGTTGTGTGTGTATTTGTTTTATTGTAAAAAAAAGTTGAAGTGAAATAATGCAAAAAAGTAGGTAGGTAGGTGAAGTGACAGACCATCAAAGCAATCAGAGCTTCACATTTTATTAAAATATTGCTGACGTGTTTGGGCAGTAGATATTCCTGTTTTCTATTCTATTTTTTTGTTTCCTGTTTTCTATTCATCTGTAAAAAATTATTGGCATGTAGTCTATGAAATATCCAAAATGTATTTATTTCCCAGAGGCCAGAATCTGTTTTTGTCTGACCTACAACCAAAACCAATATAAATCCAATATATCCAGCGTAAAATCTAAAAAATGACAAAAAGAGACAAGCAGAAAATTCTCTTTGAGACAGTGGAATGAGCAAATGTATGGGGTCACTGTAAAAACACAAAAGTTGAGAAAACTGAAAATTTCAAGGCAATGGACTGCAATAGTTTTAGAGTTTTGAGCCCAACTCAGATTCTTAAGATTTTTAAAAAAATTTTTGCCAACTGCTGATCTTTTGTTGAGATAATTTACTTTTCTTCTTTAGCTTTGAATTTTAGAAACTCAAACATTGTATTTAAAAAAATATAGAGTAAATTCATTTAAGTTAAAGTAAGTGTTAAAAGTTTAATATTTTCATTTAAAACTATTTAATTATTTAGGCACTAGTAGAAAAAAGACAAATCAAGTTCGCAGCTCACTCAAAATATTCAATAAGTGGTCACTTATTGATTTTTTTTTTTTTTTTTTTTTTTTAGTTCCTAAAACTCGATTCAAGTTTATCTAAAGAAGAAAAGTAAATTATCTCAACTAAAGATTATAGGTCAGCAAAACGTTTTAGAGTTTATTTCAAAACTTCAGAGTATGAGTTGGGCTCAAAACTCAGAAATCTATTGAAGTCGTTGCCTTGAAAATTTGAGTTTTCTCAACTATTTTTTATAGCGTTGATTCATGTAATAAATGATTAGCAAAACTGTCAATTTTCTTTGAATCAGCTGTGTTTTCTGTGCTTTCAGTTCTATATGCTCTCACTAAACTTTAAAAGCAATCATATACATTAGATATACAGGCAGAAAAGAACTTCATTTCTTTTTTAAAGCACTTACTTAGATGAAAGTAGGTGGACAGATTGGATGTATGTCAGAGCTTTACTCAACACACACATATGAGTATGCATGCTGCAGATCCCTGCAGCTTCTAGCACCATACAGCGAGGCTAATGGGCGCTGGGGCTCATATTGACAGGCTGCGTGATTGACAGATGCACAAAGAAGCCCTGCAGTCAAGGCTGAGCTCGCTGCAGCCATATTCTACGCGGCCCCATTTACATGCCGCCATGTGGAGTAACGTGCAGCTCGGAAACCAATTTTTACCGCCACGCTTGTGTAACAAATTGAATCATTAACCTATTTTAGCTTCACGAGCAGCATGGTAGGCTAAGTAGCTCCCGTTGACGGAGACGACACCGTTGGACGCCACTCGAAAATGTGAAGTGTTTCCTTAAAGGCTTAAATTCATTTACACAACATTGCTGCGGTGTTCAGATGCAAACGGAGAACCACAGATAATGTTTCGATGCAGCAGACTGTGTGTATTTTGAAGAGCGTGTGGGAAAATGTACATCACAGGTGTGTGAATGTGCATCATCGTCGGCGTGTGCATGCGGCTGTGTCAAGAGTGCATCTGTTGAGAGTGTGTTCCTGCCTCGGCTGCTGTTTCTCAGCCTTTGTCTCGGTCAGGGTGAGTCAGTGTGGGTGACAGCGGCGAGATGAGACATTCCCTGATCCCTCGTCCTCATATCAGCTCCTGGACAGCTCGATGTGTGTATGTTCGACATGTTTCAGTGTGCGTGTGTGTGTGTGTGCGTCCATGTTGGTGTGTATCCATCTGTGTATGTCTGTGTGAGATGAGCATGAATGAGAACATTTGCACATTAGGCAGTGTGAGGTGGCTCTGGGAGCTTCCAGATGTGATGTGTTTTGTCTGCTCCCTGCCCCCAACTGATCTGACATATCTGCACACACACATGCTTTTGTCCAAGATTGGTAAAATCATCGCATTTAAATGTGGATGTAATGTATTGATTACTCACAAATGCAATTTTATAATCACAGACAATAATAAATATTTTCTCAGAGAATCAAAATACAGTATTTCCTGAAAAAATAGATAAAAAAAATACCATAATACAAACTGTTTAATCTTATGACACATCCACAGAGGTTGACTTGGTCTTTGTCAGAGAATTATGCAGACTGTGCATCTGCTGCAACAGTGGGGGTGTACCGTCAACTGGCTCCATGTTTCTCTTTGTGCACAGACCATGCTCTGACACACACACACACAAACACACACCAGGTGATGTGTATCATACATGGACACACTTTAATACTCCCCTGCCTCACTCAGAGGAATGTAGAAAATTGCTTACATGATATACATCACATACCGTCCATGAGTTCAGATCAAACAAAGATTTGATTTGGATTTTAAAGGGCAGTCCACACCAAGAACAACTGTCACGTCTGAGACCAGAGTAAATCGAGACAGAGACAAAACCAGCACCAAAGCAGGGCGAAACCAAGTCAAAATCAAGTGCTGTCACTGGAGCTGATCCTAGCTAACGCTGATAAAATGTCACACATATTTATATATACATTAGCTTTATGGCTTTATGTGGCCTATCTCATCATTATAAAGACATGAAGTCATGCCCCTTCCATTTGATCCTGTGTGAACTGTGCAATGAATTCATTTTACAAGAAAAGAAAGTCACATTTTGTGGAAGGTTTGTTGCAGTTTAGTTTTGTGCAAACTGCTCAGTGAACTATGTTGGGAGCTTTGTTGGGAAATAACCGTGTAGGGCATTTGTGCATTTTTTTAAAAAATTGGGCTTTTGTGCAACTGCAGGGATTCAGGGCATTGTGCAATACTCTTGGGTCTATGGTTTTTGTTTGTTTGCTTGTACATGTGTGGTTGTGTCGCCTGTGTTCTCTTGTATGTCCAAGACAAATTTCTCCTAAGGGAGACAATAAAGGCTTATCTTATCTTATCTTATCTTATCTTTTCTTTTCTTATATTATCTCTTGTCTCACACCATATACATCATCAACACCAATCTCACTGCCCTTTGTAACGCTGTCTTACCTGAAGTGTTTTGTCCAGCGAATCCTGGTCTTTTTGTCAGCCGTGAAGAGAAAATACGATGGAGATCCGCTGTTGTGTGACTACATCCTGGTTCAAAAACACACACATTAGCTAACGTTAGCTTTTAGAGGGAGAAAATCATAACGCCGCTTACCAGTTGATTCCACCAAGCGCGGCACGTTTTGCGCCACAGTTCTGATCCGTCCTCTGCACGGCTGCAGGCCCCACCAGCAGCGTTTCAGAAGCATTTCAGCAGTGGAGCGTTTTGCCCACCTGATTATGTTTACTTGCTCAGATTTTTTTGATTAGGTCCTATTTCCTTGCTCTTTGTACTTCTACCATGGATGAGCAGGCTGTGTGGTTAAATAGTTTCTTTTCTGTCTGTCTTTATGATCGTGAGTCTGCACGGGGTCTTTTATTTTGAAAATTAACCAGATTCTCCCTGCCTTTTCTGTGTCTCACTTCCTGCCTGTGCGATCTGCTCTGTGCTAATTGACGCAGCATCCATCAAAAATAGACTGAGCGTGTATTTGAAGTGGAGAGCCGCTTTTGGGATGCACCAAGGCACTGCTGGTGGAATCACAAGCATTGTCAAGAATGGCGTCGATCAGCTCCAGGTGACGTGGTGCAGCTGTAACGTGACGCCGCCACGCTTGGTGGAATTTAGCCGTGATGTGTCTTCTGGATGGTTAGTCTCCCTAATTCTGTGTCTTCACAGTCTGATACTTCCAACTGTCTTATGACAAACTGTGACTTTCTTAACTTGAAAAATTGTCTTTTAAATTGTACAAACATCATATGTGTAATTCGTGGCACAACTCAAACGGGATCAAAAAATAATTTGTCATATTTATTCCGAGGTCAGGTCCCGTGGGGGCACACCAGAACGTGAGTGACTTTGCCTCTCTGTTTATCACAAGCAAAAACATAACTTAGCTAGGCGTGACAGCTGGTAACAGTAATAAAAATTACAAATGAGAAATGACTCAAGTTACTGGTTGCATTTGCAGGAAGCAGGAGGTTTTTAATCCAATCACAATAATGATGTTAACAAATCAGACAATGCACAGGAAATTTAGGGATATCCCAGCAGTAGTGGTCTTAAACCGCTCTTTGAATAAAATATGGAGACCTTCCTCAAGACTAAGATCAATCTTTGTCAGTACAAGGCTATTACAATGTATTAAACACTTACATTAGGCTGCAAATTACACATTAAAAATTTCAATTTGGTCCTTACTGATGTCCTCTTCGACAATAGGATCCATCAAATCAGGGTTGACTCATATGAAAGAATGAATTAAGTATGTTTTTTTTTTTTTTCAGGAACGTACAGCAGGAACCGGTCACAGTTTGAAGCTAGTGGCACTGACCAAGCTGTCATATTTGACACTTTGGGAGTGAGAAGAGGCTGGTTATTTTTACCTCATCCTTGGTGTACCTCTTTATCTTTGTCCTCCTGTAAACTGCTCGTAGAACTGTGTGTAATAGTATGTATATTTGTGCACATACGTGGCTAATAAAGCTGATTCTGTTTTTTGTGCATGTTATTTTTCAGCCATTAGCTGCACATGGAGGGTGTGCTAACTAGTGTCACCTATTATCCGTCTCTCATGGCTCCAGATGTGGTGATGGCAAATAACCAGAAAAGAAGGATTTCAATTTTATTTAGACTTTTGAATTTGACTTCTTATCCACGCTTATGTCACAAAGTGACACTTTTGGAGCACACAAATATTTTCTAGTGGCTCCTCTCCTGTTTTGAAGAGGGAACAAAGAGTGACAGGGGAAATAAGACCAAGGACAAAAAAAATAAAAAAAAATAAAAGGAAATAGAAAAATCTCAAATGCAAAACATGATGCAAGTGGAGTATAACAGGATCTGGACAATCCGATAACCGTTTAAAATCATTACCGATGGTGGTGTTTTGTAGCTTGTAGCATGGTGAGTGTCATGAAACCTCTGGGTACTGTAGAGAGCAATTGAAGTTGAAGAGGCTGTGAGAAGGGGGGGAGGAGAGGAAGAGAGAGACAGAGAGGTGTTATTTTTACACAAACCATTGATACACCTGTACAGAGCACTCAACAGAGCCTCTCTTCTCTCTGTCTCTCTCCATCTGTCTCCATCCATGCAAGCGTATGAACACAACCGTCGACTGCAAAGGTTTTCTGCTATATGTTCTCACTGAATATCTACTCTGACTTTGATGTGAGGGTGCAGTTTTTACATTTGCACAAGAGTATTTCAGTGCAACTACAAAGCAGTGGAATTGTGTAACACAAGGTAAATACCTACATTTTCTTGCTGTATACAGATATACGGTAGCAAGATGAAATTCTTGCATTTCGACACATTTATACATCCCATTTCTTAGCATTATTTACTCTGCTGTTATATATTGTAGTATGATGCACATATTTGTTCTTAAATGTCTTAATTTGTTATTTTTCTATTTCTTTTGATTTATATCTATATATGTTGTCATATATTATGGTCTAATGCACATGTTTTTAACATTTGTATCACATTTGTAATATATATTTGTTATAATATTATTATATTGTTATAGTTATATAGTTATAGTAGTTATAGTTATTTATAGTTATTTATAGTTATATTATTATTATTATATTATTATAGTGTTGTTTTGTAATACCATGCACATACATATACATACTTAATTTTTGTCCAATATTTTGTCATATTATTGTTATTATTATTATATTATTTTGTTATATATTTTAGTATAATCCTATATCTTTTACATATTTCTTATTTGTAATATTGGCTTGTTATATTATTATTGCTGCTTTTGTTATATGTTGTAAAATAATGCACATATTTATACATGATTTTTGTTTGATATTTTGTTATATTACTGTTTTATTATTATTTCGATAAATGCTGTAGTTTAATGCACATATATATATATTATTTTTACATATTTCTCATTTTGCAATATTTGTTATATTATTATTGTTAGATTATTATTTTGTAATATATTGTAGTATAATGCACATATTTATACATACCATATTTTTGATAGATATTTTGTTATATTATTATTGTTGTTATGTTATTTTGCTACATGTTTTAGTATTGTGCATATATATTTTTTTAACATGTTTACTATTTTATAATATTTGTTTAAGTATTATTGTTATGGTATTACTTTGTAATATTGTAGCATAATGAATATTTTTTTTAATTATTTCTTATTTCACAATACATACTTATTATATTATGATTGTTATAGTATTATTTTATTATATGTTGAAGTATAATGCACATATGTATACATACATGATATTTTGTTACATTATTATTGTTAGATTTTTGTTAAATATTGTAGTATAATGCACATATTCATACATACTTCATTTTTGTTATTATATCGTCATATTTTGTTATATTTTGTTATATTCTGTATTATTGTTATAGTAGTAGTTTGTTATATTGTAGTATAGTGTGTAGTATAGCTTTTTTTTTTACATACTTTTTATTTTCTCTTTTCTCATAGTTTCTCTATACTTACATATATTTTTATTTTTGGGGAGATCTGTAATGTGACACAGTTTCTCCCTGGATTCAATCAAATATTTCTGATTCTGTTTCTGATTGTGAAACCCTTCATGGAAACAAACACACTGATTTCGGAACTTTAACATCAGTGATCCCACATGCCACCAGGACGTATTGGCTCCAGACACAATGTGTTTTTTTGCTTGTGTTTTTCACACGCATGTACGGCCATGTTGGCAAACTCGTCATTTTGTTCTTAATGTGCGGCTTCAGCTTGTGTATGTACCCACATTTCGTCTTATTATTATCCAGGAGATTTACATTGATGAGGCCATTAGTAGGCTGTAATCCCACTCCTCTGCCGGTGTTATGATTACATAAGCTAGCCACTATATTAACATACCCAACAATGCTAATGGGACAGAGAAAAGAGCAGCGAGACGCAGAAAGATTCCGCTAACGCTGTAATGATGGACCGCCTGCTGATGGGCTGTTTGTGTGCTTTTCTCATATTTACCAAATGTGGCTTTTAAATGAAAATAAGTGTGTTGTTAAATTGCTTACCTGGGCTTTATTGTGTTTACTGGTGAGCAGTCTAAAAGGCTTTCTTTTATTGGAATGAGACATTTCTTGCATTGAACACCGTCAACAGGTTTACTGTAGCCTTAGTGCAAAAACAAAATGTCTGCCTTTTAAAAACCGAGTGTCCGCAGCAGATTCTATTTTATTTTGATGTATTTTCATCCATATTTTATTTGGTACCTGTACATTTTCATGAATGAGAAAAATATATTTGGGCTGCCTGTGTTTTATTATTATGGTAATATTTGAAACAGAAGTTAAGTCATCTTAATGGCAGACTGTGTTAAACAGCCAATTATTCCATGCTAAAACACTTGTCTTCATTTAACACGTTGTAGTCTTATGAACCCGTGAAGGAGTTACTGTAGTTTTAAAGGAAATCAATTTTTAGCTCATTAATATGCAAATGTAGCCATCAGGATGATCCCAAATCCAGTCAGATTATCTCCTCTGTAGGGAGAGCATGAATTTTCAATCGTGTATTTTTCTGGAGTGACTGTGTTCAGCGTCGTGTGGGTTGTACAGACGTCACCATGACGACATTATCCAAAGACATAATGCCAGAGTTGATCCTTACGGACAATGAAGCAATAGGATAATGTCTTTTTTTACATTAACATACAATTTCATTGTCAACATTTCTGCATATTTTTTGTGTGTTTCTTGTGTGGCAAAGTGGTCAACAACCCTGTGTCTCCCATGTGCCCACAAATCCCTCCAGCCTGGTCTCACCAAATGGCGGCACGCCAATATCTTTCATGTGCGCCTTTTTTTTTTGCTTTTTCATTTCATTTCATGTCATTTAGTCCATACAGACTAATGCAAAGATGACGTGTCATTTTATGCTCAAATGTCATAAAGAAACTACAATTATTGCCATCCCGTTGTATGCTTGTATGTGTGATTCAAAACCATGATACGATCCTAACTGTGAGTTTTGTGATCCGTTGCACCCTTACAGCAAACTTGGAGAGATGTAATATTACTACTAACAGGAATAGTGTACACAGAGAGATGGAGTAACTGGGGGTCAAAATGGGCCCACTGGCACATATTTTTCATGGGGCCCCCTCAGGTTAACCCAATGACCACAACTTGTCATATCACAGCAATTCTGCTCTTGTACTCATCTGGACATGAAGAGGTTGAGAAGAGAAAACAGACAGAAATAAAACCTCATCACTGCTATTCATCAAGGCTCGAGTAAGAACCTACAAGAGGCTCTTCACAAAGTCTCCACAGAGTGTCTGAGTCATACAGGAGGACGCGCAGGACAAAGACTTGTAAAAGCTACAGTCAGGTTGGGGGGAGTTAGAGAGGCAAGGCCACTGACATGCCAATTAAAGATGAGGAGAGATAAACTGGAGTGGATGTCTTCATCTACATGATTTCTCATTGTTTCATCCTACAGAGCTACAGACAGTAAGAAAACAAAGAACCTCACTTTTTTCACACGGTTGGTCAGGTGTTTGTGTATATTTCCTGCTGTCTGTTACCAACACCACTAGAACACAGGAATAAAGTGAAGGTGTTCATATTATTGAATGTTGT
Source organism: Lutjanus argentimaculatus (assembly GCA_034769285.1). Lineage (NCBI taxonomy): Eukaryota > Metazoa > Chordata > Actinopteri > Lutjaniformes > Lutjanidae > Lutjanus > Lutjanus argentimaculatus. The sequence goes on along the minus strand of JAWZSL010000025.1, from coordinate 6,349,064 downwards.
CTGTGCACATTTCACACAATAATAGATGCTGAAATATATATATTTCAACAGCTGAAGTATAATATTAGCAGTTAGTGACAGCAAGCATTTAGCAGCTACAGTATAGCAGGGTTGGGCGAGTTCATTTAAAAATGTATTCCAATACAATTACAAATTACCTGTTAAAAATGAAGCCACTAACCTAATCCAAGCATCACTATAATAAAGTAATGTAACTTGATTACCTTCTGTTACTTTTGGATTACCTCTAAGGTTAGTGATTGTTCTGTGCAGCTAACATTAGCTGTTGTTCCGTGCAGCTACTGTAAGATTAGCAGTTGTTCTGTGTAGGTAACATTAGCTTTTGCTCTTACCTGTAAATCTTTCTTTAAATTAGCTGCTGAGACTTGATGACAGCAAAATTTCCACCTACTGAAAGTATTTTTTCAGTGGATGATAAATTGACAACTGTCTGAGAGCAGAGTGGTGTTCTCATGAAGTGTTGCATACATGGTAGTATATTGTTCTTAATTTTAAAATGTATTTTTGTAATGTATTGTATAACTGTAATCCGATTACTGCTTATTTTTGTGCAACTGTAATTGAATACAGTTACCTTATTTTGTATCCTAATTATGTAATCTGGTTACATGTAATGTGTTACTCCTCAGGCCTGGGCTGTAGTATATACCAACAGATATGTGAAGGATGGGTGCTGTGTTTGCCTGTGAAAGTACAGGCAGCCTACAGCCGCTATAACAATTACATATATGGAGACGGACGTTTCACTCGACAGCTGTGTTTTGCTAATGTGAGTAGTTGGTGCTGCTGAGGGAGATCAGCCAGTCTGGGTGGTGCTAATGAACTCTTGTTCCTGCCTGTACCTTCACTCAGAGCTCAATTTTTGCTGAATATCTCGCGTAAAATCAAATCAGTGAAATAGTAATTTTAAAAGTCTCCTCAAATCCATGACAGACTTGAATAAAATCTTAAAGTTATCCTGTGTTTAAGTTACATGCATTACAAGGATTCATTTTTAAACCTGATTAAATCTTGGTTTAACTTTAAATTATGTTACACCAAACTTTTAAACTAGGTTTAGATTTGATTTAAACCTCTCTTTAGTCCTCTTTAGTTTTTCTTCTAAACAGATTAAATTTAATTCTGTTGAACCAAAACTTTTAACCCCAATTTAAAAATGTGATCCTGCATTATCTTTAAACTTACATTTGTGGAAGTTTAAAGGAGAAACCTGTAATATATTTATTTCTCGTTTCCCCTCCCCATACTTACTGGTTCCTATTCATTTCTTAATTTGAGATTAGTTTTTGATTGTGCAAAAGAGCTCTGCTTTATTTTAAATTGGGAATTACTCATTGTTAATTTAAACTCAGTTTTGCTAAACTCAGTTAGGAACTAATCTTAGAGTACATTAATGTCTGTCCACTGACGTACTTATGTCGTCAATGGGTGGTGTTGGAATGACAGGGGGAATTTGGCTGAGATTAGTTTCATTTTCCTTTCTAGGAAGCCTGGAGGACATCACTACAGCTCACTGTAAGGTCAGACAGTCCACTTACTGCACACACATACACATACATTGACACACATAATATACAGTATGTACTGTAGTTTCCAAATAATTACTCATCATGTATCAGGTCTCATGTATATTATTGGTTATGAAGCAGTTACATTTGTTCATTATAATGTATTTTACCTGCACTCCATCTGCATACATTTTTTTTTCACCTGACATTGACATAAAACTTTTTGAATATTTTCACCATTCCGAAGGTCAATCAATATATATGTTGATATTTGTTCAGAATGGAATGATATAATAATTTGAGCCAGAACTGTGGGTTTGACTTAAAAAGTGACTAGTGACCATAACAATATGCAGTATGGTGATCATCCATGAGGAATGCTAACAGAAACCAAGATACCATCCTGCAGTGATTTCACCACAGATTGTTAGTTTGTGTTCTCTCTGACACAAGCACAGCAGGAGGGCTGGTGAGACGACGGGGGGCTCGAAACTTTCTTCAAAAATGAAACAAAAGGGAAAGAAACAACATGTCAGTAGGAATTCAGAATACAGTACAGAATAAGTGTTTCTCTAAGCTATATTATTAGAACACCAATGTAACATGACAAATGTTGCTAGCATAACGACCTTCAACTGCACAAAAAGTAGCCATTAGCCCTCAGAGCTTAGGGTCTGAAATTGATTTGTCACAATCTGTCACTATCAACTGACCAGTTAATAAGGTTTCTGTTCAAAATGTGTAGGGCACCACAATTGCTGGTGGCAAATCTGAAACTTGGGTGTGCACAGGAGTGCGCATTGTCAATCGTGTTTGATCCGTAAAGGACTGTGTCTGTGTTGTACTGAGGATCCAACATGTTGCTGCTGTCCTGCGCCTACACCACGGTTTTGATCCGCCCTCTACATGGTTGCATGTCCCGCCAACAGCATTACAGAAGAGGTTCAGTAGCGGGGAATTCTGCCCGTCTGATCATGTTGATTTGCTCAGATTTTGTTGATTTGGTCCTCTTTCATACTTTCATGCTACCTTGGGAAAGTAGGCTATGTAAACGCACTGGCAGTGGAATCACAGGGACTGTGTAGCATGGCTGTGATCAGCTCCGGCGGACGTGGTGCAGCTGTAACATGACAGAGCCATGCCTGGTGGAATCAAGCAGCTATACAGACTGCGTGACTCTGTGCGGACACAGATAACTGTAACCTGCAGCAACAACACCATAGCAAGTACCTGCCATGTGTCACAATATTTAGCTAGACCCAAATAAAACACTCGCTAAATGCAACATCTGCTGTCTCGTTGACTGACCACATCAAACTCAGAGACATTACTACAGTTTCGTCCAGTGAAACGCTGTGTGGAAGCAAGCCTCATTGTACAAAAGCACAACTTTATAACTTTATTCACAGATCTGGGTGAAACTGGCTCACAACTTAAACTCTTGATTATTTAATCACAGTGTTTTATGATGGACAGATAGCTTTAGCTTGTTGCTAAAGTACCTAACCATAACTATAGCTTCCGTTAATGGTCAACAGAACCAAGTTCAGTAGCCTCCCAGTAAGTGCAACCAGTCACCATGATGAACACAGCCTCCACGACCAACAGGGAACACAGCACTAAGGTTGTGCTGGAGTGGTGTTCATTCTGGGTTTGTCTCCAAGCATCCAAGAGCTAACCAAGCTAACTTTCGAATTTTATTCACTGATTCGGGTAAAATTGGGTCATATTTTATTTTCTGGTTTCCCCGCTAGCTAGCCATAACTTTAGCTTGCAATACTGTTACCGGGTAACAGAACCAGGCTCAGCAACCTCCCATTGAGTGCGACCAGCCACCGGGAGGAACGCAGCCTCTGTGAGCAACAGGGAACACAGCATCAAGGTCGTACTGAGGTGCTGTTCTTGTTGGGTTTGGGTCAGGACCCTGGGGCCAACCGAGCTAACCTCTAAGTTACTTTAGCTCGGGTGGCCCCAACGAACTGCTATTAGATTGGTTAGCAGTGACTCAGCCCCGGGCTGCTGGGAGCCAGGCCCGGCGGTAACACCAGGTCAGTACTGTAGCTTGTTCCCTGTAGACAAACTGGCTTCCGCTGGTCTTAGTGGCTGTGTTAGTACTGGTCTGGCCGTGTTCACTGGGAGCTCTCAGTCCAGGAAGAGTTAATATCTAATAGTGCCACTCTCCCTTCTTGTGTTACATCCATGGACCACTTTAGCTGTATGGCGGATTGGCATAACACATACCGCAATTGGCAATTGTAAACCCCAATCAATCTCTGCGACAAGTCCCTCCTTATCTGCCTGTTTTGCAGGAAACATGTAACCAATGAGCACTCTGCTGGCCGTTTCATGGGCTGGCTAAAAGCAGGTTACTGGTTTATTGTTGACCACATATAGTTATAGTCTTTTTAGGTTACCGTTACACTGGGTTTGTTATTTTACAGTAGATTGTAAACTGTCATTAGACCCAGTGTAATTACACAATGCAGTTGGATTCTGTTATTAAAAACAGATTACAGTTGTTATTGCATGTTTAAATAATGTTTGCAATATTTCCCTGTTTCCCTGAGTAACGTTAGTCTATATCCATTTTTTAACCACCCATTACATGCATTAAAATTCCTCACACGTTCTAAGCAGACTGGATACATACAATATATGTATCTGCACAAAGTAGCCACAGCAGGGTGATCACATTACTGCCACAGGCATTTCAGCCATTTTATTCAACAAGGGCTTAGTGGAAACATTATAGTCTCTGAGCCACATCAGCATATGTGGATAATTGGCCTTCTGGTTAACATAAAATGTTTTCATTACATTCAGGTCACGTGGCCTTTTAAATACGTTTTATGATTGTTCATTACACTGCAGTTTAATAAATGATCACTACAGTAGAGGCACTGTGTTATGGTAGGACAGCGTGACCACAGCCAGTGTCATAAAACTGACAGTGAAAGGCAGAGAATTACATCAGCTGGTCTCATCTCAGACGTGGTCCCTGGGCTCAACTGACCCAGCCCTTAACAAGGACTCATTACCTCCCATCAATATTACCAGTGTTTGTAACTTTCCGTCCGTGTTGCATTAGCCATCATTGCAAAAGTGAAACCGCTTATGTGCATCCGCAAACACCCCTCCACGAAGGCTGCAGGTGGAACTTCCCTGTATCTCCGAGCCTCCATCGTCATTAATATGACAGCCACCAGACACCAGCCACCAGCTGTCCACTTGTCATCTCCTTTACCTCCTTACCTACCGGTGAGTCAGCCTCCCCTCTCAGACTGGATCTTTTCATCCCTCTGTCTGTGTCCAAGCACGACAGTCTCTGTTTGTGCATATTTTATCATTATCAGTCATACAGTGTGATTCAGCCCGAAGGTGGTGATCAGTGTAATTGTCAGAAGAAATATCAGCATTTCACTATCATCATTATCACCATAATCGGCATCATCATCACCAACAACAGAAACATCATGAGTCAGGTCACTGTGCCAGAGGAATACAATGTGATCACTTTAGGCTTTGTGTAATGAAATAAATGTACTATAAATAAATGTATTACTTGTTCATCCTTGCAGGAGAGTGACCGCATTGTCCTGGAATGACATTTGTAAGGTGTACAGACAGGCCAGGCTGAGACACAAACCCTGTGCTTGTTACTGTCTGAGATCATGTCCAGTTGTGTTCAGTGTCGTCATATGTCTCCTTCTACGTGTTAGTTTTTTTTTCAACCCACACAATTGTCTCATCAGCAGAGTTAGGATGTAACACAATAGAAATACAACTGTACTTTATTACTGTACTTAAAGACTGTATGATGGAAAAAGTTTTTCTTCTAAAGACGTTATACATGTCAGTACATGGTTTGTCAAAATGTGAAAAGACTGAGAACTATGTTGTGCTGAATTGTGGAGTTGGACCGTTCACGATTTCTGTGTCCAGGATTTTTTTGGGTGGAACTGTGACGTTGTTTGGTGCCATGCCGGAGCCAGAGTCTTCAATGACTCTCTCAGTCAAAATCAGCCCGACAGTTCACTTCAGCTCACTTCAGTTCCAACAACCCGACACAGAGGAGGACAAAAAAATAAAAAATAAAAATCCCATCAATCCTCTGGCTCTGGTGGTTCAAACATGACTGGACATGTCCAGTAAAGCTGCTACACAGACTGTCCGTCCATGTTTCAGGTCATTTCCAGGTCATTTTCAGGTCACAGTGGTGTTTGACACTGAGACAGCGGAGCGGACATGTCCCCAGTGTGTTAGAGCAGAGAAAACTTTAATTTTTTTTAAATGATTTTTTTTAAATGATTTTGAGCCCTAATTTAATATACTTAGGGTTTTTGTACTAATTCAGATTTGGCTGAGGGGTTTATAACACATGTTTTGCGGTGTGACAAACTCAGACACACATTTATTGTACGGCTGTCATTCCCAAAGACTGGGTCGTGAGAATGCCGAAACAAAGCAATGAAATAAACTTGCTTGCTTGTTTATTTCTGCTGCCCCTAAAGGACAAAAAGTCCATTTAATGCACTGTATATATATCAGAGGCTCAACAGAACAAAATGCTACACATGCTCATCTGGCATTTACAGAGTCCATGTGTTAAGTGATCTTTAATGTTGTTAGCACTCCCTCTACTGTATATTACTAAATTACTATTAAGTTGTAATAACACTTTTAGTGTTATTACAACTTAATAGGTCGTTATATAGGTGAGTTGTTGTTTGTGTTTCAGTTTAATTATTGTCCTTCTTGTGCTCATAGAAGTTTTATCATCATGGCACAAATTCCCAAAGAATACTCTCTTTAATCCCAGATAAGTAAATACAGTGTGTATAAATCACAGAACAATTAGCCGTTCACTGAGCAAATCAATTTAGAGTAAAGCAAAGGCTTTTAGTGATTTTTTACTGATCAAGTGCTGAATAAATATTTGAGTGTAAGGAGGCACTCATTAATTCCACCAGCCACACTGCTTCTGTAATGCTTGTGTGCATAATCAGTTAAATCAAGTATTTACTTATCATAGACACTGACTAATAAATGTTCAGTGTCTTTTTTTTTTTTTACTGTTTATATGGTGTCCTGTACTGAAAAAGTCATCTTAAAGTGGGAACCATGTGTCTTTATGACATGTTATTTTGTCTCTAACTGCAGCAATCAATGTCATTCAACAACTTGAGATATGTTGCATTTTCCCGTTTCATGCCTCAATGTGCATCAAGAAACACCATGGAAACAATCAATCAAGTCTGGCAACACACAGGGCTGCAAATTACCCCACTGTGAGGCACACTGTGTTTGACTGCATCTGTATTTTTCATGATCTAAACTGTCAACTCGTGTGAGAGAGACGGCATCTCCAGCTCCATCCTTTAGCTCCTTTTACAGGAGCTTTTGTCTGGACTGAATTAAGTCTTCGGCTTTGCTAAAAGATAACAAAACCACACAGATGCTGATGAATAAATCTGTCATGCATCCCTGCCAAGAAGATATATATTATTTGCTTTTAACATTAACATTATGGTGCTCTCAAGTGGTTGAAATTAAGCGAGACTGCAGAGTAATCTATTAAACCCGTAATTTTCTGGAAGTGCCTCGCCAACAGCGCTCGGGAAACTGACTTAACAGAGAGCACAAAGTTCATCTGCAGAGTCACTGCGCAGATTAAATCTCTCTTGTTCTGTAATATAAGACGCCATATGAAAGGAAATATAGCACATGTACATTTTATTAAGGTATTTCCCTTGGTGTTGTGTTTCATCTGTTTGTAACTGCGAGGCTTTGCTGTGATTTTGAGAGACGGGAACGTTGGATCAGTGCGAGGTCTGACTGGCTGGCACTGAGAAACGGCTGAATCACTGGAGCATGTCTGCGGGCCAAACACGTGCTCACAAACACACACACACACACACACACTCTCTCTCTCTCGCAAACAAACACACACACACACACACACAGACACATACTATGCATACTATTATCAAGCAATTTCTGCCTTTTATAATCAGATCCTTGAAACATGAGTCCCTGTGAGATTATTTTTTGTGTGTGTGGATGCAAAGGTGTCAGAGAATCAAAGAAAAATATCTTATTTTTTGGTTTTGTTTCAAAGCAGAATATAATGATATGCGAGAGGGCTTTATTTTGATTATTACCGTTTATTCAAAACAGCTTAATAACAGTGTCCTCTATGGCAATTAGGGAAAGCACAAATAATGCAATGGAATCAGATCTACCAGAAGTTGCTTGTGATTATTTGGGGAAAAATATTTTCAGGATTACAGGATTTTTATTGTAAAGAGCAATGCAAAACTGAATCTTTCGATTTATAAAACTTTTTTTTTTTCCATTTTTAGTGCTCAGTGTTTTAAAAATAGCTTTAAAAATGTTCTTTTCCCACCCTTTTTGATTACTATTTGTTTCATTTGGACTGTCACCTGTTTCACAGTTTTCCCATGGGGATCAATAAAGTATTTCTGATTCTGATTAGTTCCTTGTCTATTTAGTCCTTGTGTTTCTGTTTCAGTTTGTCCAGTGCTGTGGATTTATGCTTCATTTTTTTGGACTTTGCATTTTTTTAATTTATTTTTTTTTATAGATTTGTGTGTTCCACTTTTGCCTTGTTCGGATTTGTTTGCTTTTTTGGATTCATCTTTGGGTTAGACAAGCCAGTCTCATGTGTAAGCCTGTGGAACATCCTTTTGTTATTAAAATACATTTGAACTACTTATGCTTCACCCCTGTCTGCATTTCTGGGTCCGACATCTTGTTCTATATGACGCACTGTGACAGAAAAGTACAGAATGAGGCTGTGGAAATATATTTTATCATTGCTTATATGCCAATATCAAATCAATATTCATTGTTGTGCTTGTTGAAAGCACAACAATGAATATCAGGTTAGGAAATACAACATTTGCCCATTTCGGGTCTTCTATCTGAATACAGATACAGAGACGGATAATTTTGTTGGCTGAACACATACAGATACAAATAATGACGTCTCTGAGCACTTCTAATGGCATTTACTGATGCACAATATAAGATTTTTGTCAATATACGATATGCCAATATTTTCCAACACATTTTGGCCAGTGCAGATACTGATACATGCACATTTTTTCACCTTGCAGAGAACATTGAGTCTCTCTTGTAGTTGAATTAACATATTATTATGCCTCTACTCTCATCACGATGGCCAACTGGCAGACGCAGACATAAAATGCAGTGCTTTTTAAAATGTACACATTAACCAGGTAAAAGAAAACTACTGTTGGTGCCTGTTTCTCTTTGTTCTTCATAAATTCGTCATAATGATCGGATGACAGCTCTTAAGATGGGTAATTAAATTTGTAATGTTGGAAGAATGAGATTTAGCATCTCCTCATATGACCGGCACTGAGCAATCACGGCAAATAGCAAATTTGTTATCTGTTTCGGGCACTTCAAAAATCCTCCATACCGCAGACATACTTGTATCACATGCACATAATTAAAGTGTCATCTTATCGGCCCATCCTATTGAAAGAAATGATCATTTACGACAGATAACATTATAAAGATATACTATGGAGCATTTTGCTAAAGAATGTATACGCTTATACAAACATAATCCCTCTAAATCATCATTTACTACACATGACATATGCATGTTATTATATGCTACATGTTACATCTTTCCTATATTTTGTAATTATCCTCTATTATCATCTAATGTGCAAAATCTTCATACTGTGCATCATCCTGTGAATCTTTGCTGTCTGTACTCTGTGTAATCCAGATCTTTGTGTCCCTGTTCAATTATCAATTCACAAGGCAATATTTGTATTTTGTTATATTTTTTCTCTTAATACAATGTTTCACACCATGCGTGTATTTACAATTTGTGTGCAATTGTCCTGCACAATTATCCATATGTAACCCTCTTTTCTCGATTGTTGGCGTTCCCCAGTTCTTCCGGGTCGTGGGTAATGAGCGGGCTATAACATTTCTTTCATTCTCATCATTCACTGTTCACCAAAACAGCAAGCAGTACAAACCCTCATACCTGTCCCAAAAACAGGGGCAGGTAGGAACCAATTAACTCATAACCAAGGGAATACAATGCACTCCACTTAAACACTGCACATGAACATACAAATGAAACAATACACAAAGTACTATAAATGACGACGAAATAATAATTTACTAGTAACTCCAATCATGCTGTGAAAATATTATTATTTAAATATAAAAAATAAAAATAACACAAAAATATAACGAATGCAGTAATTACAGTCACACATATATCTGTCCATATATTTTTCCCACATTATATTTATTATATTTTTATTGTATTTTTTTGCTTGATCTTTTCTACCTCTACTTTTTGAGCTGCTGTAAGATGTGATGTATCAGTGAAGTTTATTTTACCTTACCTTATCTTATCTTATCTTTTATGACAATCTAGAAGATGTGTGTGTGTGTGTGTGTGTGTGTGTGTGTGTGTGTGTGTGTGTGTGTGTGGACATTTCTGGGTTTCAGTCTGTTTGTATGTGGTGTGTAGCCCTTAGCCAATACAGCATGCAGGCTGTGAGGTCGGGACTCTATAAAACTGTAACAATCAACAGTTATATCGCATTCTCAATCTCTTTCCTCTTCTCTCACTCTGCGATGTAACTTTAATGTTATTTTAATGTTTCATTTTAATGTATTTCTGTGCTCCTGTAAAGCACTTTGAATTGCCTGAATGGTGCTATATAAATAAACTTGTCTTGCCTTGAGAGCTGCAGAGAGATACACACACACATATATGCGCACACACACACACACACACACAGGCAGAGCAGATTGAGGATCGATTCAGCTGTATTCACACACGAGAGGTGTGGACATAGTGTTGAGGGGCCACCTTTGATTTGTGCCTTTACAAACAGTGCAGCATCTTCTACATTAAAAGCCTTTATCAACTGATATGAATGTTGTGCCAATATTATCACGCATAAAAATGACAAAAAGCCTATCGCTATTTGAGATCCTTTTCTCTTTATAAAAAATATATTTTAGATTAGAACATATTCTTTATGTTATTACTACCTACCAAATAATTAAGTGTTACCAAAAAACTTCTTGTTTTAACAGGTTATCAGTCCTGTCCTTATCCTGTAACACAACAGTCTCATTTTTGCATTAAAAAATTAACATATTTTGTTGAAGAAATGTTGCTTGTTGTAGCAACATACCAACATACAGTACATCTTTTAACATGGTATATTAGTATAACAACAAACTTCCATTCATGTGTGATTTTAAGGAGAAAAAGGGCACACTGTAGCCTAATGTGGTAAGGAAAATTGATTTGAAACTTAATACTACTCTCTGGTCCACTGTCTGCTAAATATAAAACTAAAGGCAACAGCCAGTTATCTTAGCTCATAGACGAATCCGGTGAAGTACCATTAGTCAACAAGCCGCCATTGCTGCAGTGGTGTCTCCCTACAGTATGAGCAGGAATGAATGTGAGCCGTCATAAGACGTATACAATCTTTCTCTTTTACACTTACTTTTTATGTAACGTTACTAGTCAGGAGGAGCCTGTGCAGTTTGTTGCTCCAACAGTCACGTCAAACTTCAACTTTGTGTATTTTGCATTTTTTTCAAACATCATGAAGATTGCTTGTGTCTGAGACCAGAGACTCTACAGAGATTGACTGAGAGTACAGAGGACCAACATATGTCACAGTGGATCAAAAACATCAATAGAAAGGAACTTTGTTCCTGAAAGTCTAGAAAACTTTGGGGTTCCATTCACTGTACCGACAGTGACAGACACGGCGTGCCACTGCAGCAATGGCAGCACCTGCAAGATGGCGGAACAAACAAAGTGGTCGTCGGATTCGTCTATACCATGGTCTGGGTGAATACTCTTTTCTGATTGGCCAGCAGGTGTGTGTTAAAACCGCTTAATGTGCATGTAGTTCAGCTAAAGTTTAATCATCGTTTGAAATGTAGCTGCTGCCCAACTTGTAACCATAGCAACATTAAAGAACACAGCCGTCAGAGCTTACTCGTTAACAACTGCATCAAGCCAGCTGAGTTAGCAACGTGACAAACTAACGAATAGGAAGGAAAAAACACCAATGGCTGATTTTAACATTTTTTTTCAATCTATTTGGAGAATACAACTATTTTGAGGAATGGGATGGAGCAAGAGAGAGAAATGGTGAAGAAAAGGAAAAATAAACAACTGAAAAATGGCACAAGGAACTGATACCAGAAGAGCTTAAAATGAGGCAGTTAAGACTAAACCAAAAACTAAAGAACACGGATTTGGAGGCATAGTCTGGGGTCATGCTTAACAATACCTTACCTGAATTTTATGCTTCGGTTCAGTTCACTAAGGCTGGCAGCGAGTACAGTGTGTAAAGTTCATATATAATCAGTGATACAGAGTTCAAGTCAAGCAATGCTGTCTCTAAAGCCATGCCATGTTTTTCAGTTTCTTTCTGTTATTCTCCATTTCTCTCTCCTCTGCTGTGTCCCATTCTTCAAACTTGTTGTACTCTTTCAATAGATTGAAAGGAATGTTCAAACCAGCCCTCACCCTGTTGTAATTTATACCGTGAGTAGTTTCTAGGTTGTAAAAGATACAAGAATTATTCCTTGTCATTACAACAGTAAGCTCTTGCTTCAACTTTCAATTTTGAGTGCAAAAACTTTCACCAAAAAAGTCTGTGGATTTCAAGCTTCTGCAAGTTTCAAATTCTTTGCAAATCACCATGGTATATGCAGGATAATCAGCTTGTAGGTGTGCAATAAATGGTTAGAAGCCACTCCGCTTCACGTCAAGTGGTTCTGCGTGGCAACAAGACTTCAGGAAGTCGCTACGCTTGGCCAAGAAATAGTCCATTAACCCCCATGAACTGCAAAATCTTGTACAGATTAAACATGATAACAAGATATAACATGTAAACTCGTGAGCTTTAGAGGTGCTGGTAGGTCTGGGCCTCTTTTGTTATATACTGTACTTTGAGGATAATAGCACCTTTTGACCAACAAGAACCTTTGCCAGTTCAGAGTTGGTTCAACATGCGAACCATCCAAGAACCGGCTTGCTTTACACCGGCTAGAGAGTCAAGTTATTATGTTTCTGAGCACGCCGCCAGTTTCCTAGCAACACTAACGTTAAGCACTTCACAGTCCGACACAGTAGGTGGCGGATTTGCGCTGTAGCACAACAACTTCAAACCTCATTGTAAGTAAAACTAACTATTGATTACACTGACGTGAACTCAAGCAAGACATGACTGTATCACGACAGACTGCCGTGATCTCACCCAGTGTTGCACAATATTTGGTAACCTTTTAGATCATGCGTGTTGGAAGATGTACTCAGATTGGGCTGCAATGGACTGATATATTAAAAGGCTGCTTATACATGAACTCATCAGTATTAATGATGTACTTTATTCAATGTATTTAATATATCAGATACTTTACTCAAGCAAAGGATCTGAGTACTTCCTCAAATGATGCAGGTCGCAGATTCTGGTGGGTAACCAAACACAATGCAACACCAGCCTGCAGCCCCTCGCATCTCAAAAACACATTGCAGCAAACTTTCCAAACAGACGTTATTTGGATAAATTGACCACAATGGCATACACTTCTTTTTGTTTGCTCATGATCATCCCTCCCCCAGCCCATGACGTAGCGGTCCTTACTCTCTTGGCCCAGCAAAGAGTTGGTGCCACTCTGGTACCAGCTTTCAGGGATTGAGAGCTGGTTTGTTGGCTGTTGAAACATAAATAATTGGTTCAAAATTAGGCTCTGGCTCTGCCTCAGTCGAAAAAGGGGCTCCTGTGTCTTTTTTAGTGGGCACTGGGGGAAATTTGCAACCAACCTGCCAATATTTGTGATATTTTGTCTTAGCGTTTTTGCTGCACAAATACTTTTAGCATAGAAAAATAAGAAAGAAGCTCTAATAAACTTCACATTATGATCTTTTAAATACCAAGCCAAGATACACATTTGAAAAATTTCCAACAGATATGATTAAGACACCGTCAGTACAGGGCAATGACTCAAAACTATAAATGTCCATAAAAGTTCATTATCAAAGGTAATTTCTGACTGTTTACAGATGATTAATGAGCTGCAATATTTTATTTTCTATCACAAATCAATAAAGCAACGTAACAGCAAACAAAAAGCCAAACCTCCGTCCTATCTTTCTCACATAAATTGCAGAAATACACTGTGTAAGATCCGGGAGGAGATGCAGTCAACGTCATAAATGTGACAGATGTTTATAGTGGCGACACCCTTAAAAAAAGGACGGCATCATCATATAGCAGGAAATCAAAAGTGTAATCATCCCCAGTAAAAGCCTGAGAGACGGAGAAGAGAATCAGGGAGCCGTTTACACACACACACACACACAGACAGACAGACAGCGAGGAGACGATTCATAGAGGAAAAATTCAGGGAGGTAAAGACGGAGAGAATGGAGAGGTGGAAGACACAGAGATAAAGAAAGAGGGAGACACAAAGAGAGATGGGGGAGGTGCAGCAGACTATAGGCTAAAACTGACTGCGGTGTTTAATTGCTGTAAAATAGGCAGTAAGCTTCTCTTCCCACCTACTCTTAGCGTTGTTAATATGCTGTTAGCCTCTTCTCCTCCTCCTCCTCCTCACCGCCAGTCCCCAGACACACACACACACACACACACATACACACATGCACACATGCCAACCTACTTACATGCATCCTCTAATGCACACATGCGTACACTTACGGTCGCAATGACACACTTAAACACAGGTTTACGGGTATATTTATGGAAAGTCAAAAGGGTCATGTTCGCTTGCTCAGGCTTTTGGCTTTTCACACACACACACATGCACACACTTATGGTGTCAGCGTGTGTGTGGAGCGAGCATTAAGCAGCTGGGGGTTTGAGGAGCTCTGACAAGTTTGAGCTGTTCAGCGAGGAGGCTGTGAGCAGCTGTCTGCAGCCACCTAAAGTCTCCTTTAGGTGCCCTCCTCGCTCTCTGCACGCATACACACGCGCACGCGCACACAAACGGATGCACATTTACATGCATTCAGTTCTTTTTCCCTCCCTCCTCAGGTTGCCTCCCCTACCAGCCACCCTCCTCCCCCCTCTTTCCCCTCCCCCCTCCCTCCCTCCCTCCCTCCTTCGCTCCCACTCCCCTGCATGTTAACTGAGCCAGTGGATGCTGAAGGCTTTAATCAAGGCAGCACAATGAGCACAGGGCTCTGTGGTGGAGATCGCTTTCCGGCAGCAGCACTGCACCGCTCTCTGCTCATCTGTCTGGCTACAGTTGCAGCCATCTGAATTGCTTGTTGAATTCTGGGCTTCTTTTTATCCTCCATCTCTTGGCTCTGTGTGCGACACAGATCTCCCTGCATGGGACCACAAATCGTTGTCAAAAAGGAAGCAGATTTTCAGATAAATGGCGCATAAACATTAATAATCTGAGGAGCTGGAAGCTATATTGTTAATATAACCAGACAACACGACATTTAACAGTGTTTTATCATCTGTAGAATTAAAATCTGCTCCACATATCTCACCTTTCATCAACAAACAATTCAATTAACGTACACTGACAATTCAAGACTACATGATGGGACTCATCAACCTTTAATCCAATCTAAAGGAAAACATTAAATATGCCAAAATCATTTGTTACATCATCCATTTTTTAAACTGCATTACCTTTGTTTGTCTTGCTTTTAAAATAGCACACTAAACTATTTATAGAGATCCTCACTCACGGCCCCGTACTTTCAGGAAGAGCCTCGTGCAGAGGCAACTGTCATTCTTTTCATTTCACTATGATTTTTTTTTTTTTTTCACCGCCTTCCCACCTTCAGTCTGTCTCCTAAAAATTACACCCGCACACTCTTAACCTAACAAGCAAATATGTTCTGGAAAAAAACAAATCAATGGTGAGACAAGATGGGTCATGTTTACTGGACACTGTGTCATAGTACTGCCACTGTCCACCCCAGCTCGATCTTACACATGTCTGGTACAGTGCAAGCACACTTACTGGAGACTGGAAAAAATGTTGTCATCCATGGAGCAATTATATCTTATTACATCTTTTTGGTCTTGTTACGTCTTATATGTCGTTTTTGTTGTGTTACTTCTTTTTTTCTCATGTATTTTTGATCTTATTGTGTCTTTTTTGTCTTGTTACTTTTTTTTGTCTTATGTCTTTTTAGTCTTGTTATGTCTCACATCATTTTTGTTTTGTTTCATCATTATTCTGTCTTTTACGTCTTTTATGTTTTCATCTCATTACATCTGTTGAGTGTGATATGCACTTATAGATACACCAAGGAGTTATCTTTTCCCGTTATCTTATCCCATCCCATTAGGTTGAATAGAAACAATCAATAATTCCCCTAAAATGCATTAAAACTTAAGTAACAAGCCTGTTTTGAAAATGTAACCGGTTGATTCCAGCAAGCACGGCATGTCTGCAAGCCCCACCAGCAGATCCTCTTTCCTTGCTCTTTGTGCTTCTACCTATACTGGTGTTAAATAGTTTCTTTTCTGTCTGTCTTTATGATCATGAATCTGCACAGGGTCTTTTATTTTGAAAATTAACCAGATTCTCCCTGCATTTTCTATATCTGACTTCCTGCCTGTTTCGATCTGCTCTGTGCTAATTGACGCGGCATCTATCAAAAATACTCAGTGCGTATCTGAAGTGGAGCAGAGCGGAGAGTATTTGTATTTAGTTACCTCCCATCTCTGGTTATATATGTTGTATGGCTATTTTGCAACTTTCATTTTTCAATTGGATTGTATTTCACTAACATTGAGGGGTCAGAAATGTTAGAGTACAGCATTTTTCTCCCCCTGGAATGGTACTGTACACACGCACGGTGGTGGCTACTGTACATTTCACTCAACCTTACAAAAATAATATTTTGGAAGCAGATGTTCACATCTTCTCTCTGGAGGAGAATACTTGATGCGTCCAGACTCCCCAGAGTATTTAAGGGACAGTTCATTTCAGAGATTATTTTGCTGCATATCTGCTGTATTGAACTGTTAACAGAAGAAAAGACATTGAAAAATGAGACAGAAGGGATGTCCTGTACCAGGCAACAGTCTTCTCAGAGTCACAGCCAGATGAATCCACTTGGGGATCCTGGCGCAGAAAATCAGCTGTGGGCCCCCGACTGACCAACCTCTTCCTGTGCATTGTGTATGTGTTGTGTCACCTTCAAGTAAACATAGGAATATGCACCATGTGAGCACCATGTATTATAAACTTCTGCATGAATGCAGCAGCCAGTTAGAAGAACTTTATTTTAATGTATTTTCAGTTTCATCTCACACTGGGGTATACCTTGGCTCATTCACACCCACATTCACACCTACGAGCGATTTAAAGTCACCAATTAACTTAACCTGCGTGTGTTTGGACTGTGGGAGGAAAGTGGAGCATCCGGAGTAAAATCGCATGCAAACTCCACCCAGCAAGGTCCCAGTCAGCTGGCAGGTTCAAACCCAAACCCTTCTCGCTGTGAGGTAACGGTATAACCAGAGTGCCACCTCTCCCTCTCCTCAACCAATACCCACATTTTACTATTCTAGCATTAAAGCCAGCAGGTACATTATTGCAGTGCTTAATCTTTAATGCTCCATGTGTGCCTGGATAGTGAAACTGTTGCCATTCCCTCAGTCTGCTGTGCAGATGTCCATGTAATTTGCAAGTGATAACCACAGACATCAAACAGTTTATATGGTTTCATAATACAATATCTTGAATTATTACGCCCCACTTCAACTGATTCACTTTAAATTAATTGTCCATCTGGTTTCTCTTTACTCAAATTTTACTTTGTTGCAACTGATTTTTCACTTAACCCTCTATTCTAACTCAGTTTGTGTGTAACATTAGAATTAAAATCATTTAATGTATTAAAATTTGACTTGTTAGTGTGTCTGAAACCCAAAATATAAAAATGTAGAGTTTTTACAATGTTGTATGCTGTATTATATGATGTTGGCGATGCAATGAGGTACTGTATGCATGTGTTTTTCTTGGATATGTTTATGTTTCCTTTATTTTAATACAGTCAGCATCTTCACAGAAACTGTTTGACATCTGGAAACATGGCCTATCAACTTTGACTGTGTTTGAGCACGAAGCATCATAGATGTAAACCTCCTCTCTTCGTCTTATGTGTTGCATCCTGTCAGCTTGGAACTGATACGCCTGTCAGGTGCAACAACTTGATCCTGGATGTTGAGTTGGAGAAGATCTCTGTAGGATGTAGAGTCCCATTTTGTCCATTTCATTTTTTTTATTCTCTGCTAAGGGCAGCCTGAAGTACAAGCTGAGTTACCATGGCTCTGATCCCTGCCCTCCTCCACTCCTCCTGGGGTGGTCCGCGGCGATCCGTTCGGCTGGTCTGGCTGGGTGGTGCCATGTGCATTGTTGATCATCTCAGGGTCTGCCACTGTTAAATCCAAACCCCAGAACATGTTTAATAAAAACTCTGTATGCATTTTTGTCATAACATGTATATATATGGTATTTTTCCAACTACAGGCCAGTTTTTCACACAGTGAATATTCTTTGGTATAATTTAAGTAGAAATAATAAATCACTACTTGGGGCTTTTTTCCTGTCCTGCACATTACTTTGAATTGTCATTTTTATGTCAACAAATGCCATAAAAAATGTGTCTGTAACTGTAACTAGACACTCAACCCCCTTTGAGGCTTGTGGAATATCTTAAATTTCTCATTAGTGTCTGTATTAAGAGGGCATGTCCCAGGAAATCTTCAGGTATGCGGTAGCTGGGTTTTCGCACTATGCTGCAGTGCACACAAACCACACACTCCCTCTTATAGAAAAGGCCTCAGTGTTCAATAAATAAATTGTGCAGATGTAACCTTGTCACGACACTGGAGTTAACCAGCAAACCACCTCCAAACCGTGTCAACTGCACTCCAGTCAGAAGCTGTTTTACATCAGCTGTGACACAAAAATAAGAGCTGGGAAATTTCCAGGACCGATGACTTAAAATTCATTGGCTGACGCTGCATTGTGTGTCCTGAAGAGAAGTGAATAATCCTCACGTTATTGTGCTCTTGTGACACTTCATCATAACCTAAACCACGGCGCCTTTGTTGTATTCATCATCCTCTAACTTCCCGTCCCTCCTCCACCCCCACTCCCCCCCCCAGCCACCACCACCACCACCTCCCTCCCATCATCCTCCTCTCCGCCCCTCCTCTCTGCAGCCTTCAATCACTTTCTCCTCATCTGCAGCTGTAACAAAAACAAGCCTTCCTCCTTAACAGTGAGCCATTTCAGATTTAACTCCCAGTCTTTAGTAGACCTCTCCAGGGAGAAGCCTCTTATTGTGTAACAGGCTGTCTGCCCGTCACAGTGCTGTGTGTAGGTGTAAAACGCCGCCATGCAGGCCCACTTGCATATATGAATATTTCACCACATACAAAAATTGCCCAGCCTACATTACCTTTTAGAATGCACAAAGTCAGAGAAGATGAATAGAAGTTAGAGAGGTGGATGGATGAAGGGTTGCAGCAGGGTGCTGGGGTTTCAGTAACATCCCTGCAATGGACCGGAAGCTGAGAGAGACATTTTCAAAGTGTCAATTTTCCCAAACTAAAAAAATACAAAATAAATCAATCTCAGGTGGTATTTAGCCATGCAGGTAGTTTTTATTTGTCTATATTTTAACATATTTTAATACAATGGAGGTGAATAGAAATATGTTTGTGGTGCTCACAGCATTGAAAATGACATAAAAAATGTTTTTTTTTTCCAAACCAGCATTTCTAAACCAAAATCAATTGATCTGAATGTAACTGCTGCAACAGTTTCACATGTAAAATTATGCAGTTGGTCAGTGTTATAGAGTTTAAAGTTCACATGAAGTCAAAATCAATAATTAAGTTTTTTTATCATCACATATGTAGTCTACTGCGCTATACATCACCTATGAGTCAGTATCTGTCCCAACAGGATTTTTAACGCTATTTCAGAGTTTGTTTGTTTTCCTGGAAAACGATTAAAAATGGTTGATGACTCATCCTGCACTCGAGGGTGTCCAGTAAATTTGCATTCAATGAAACGGTTTCGCACCTACGACGCTGCTGGAGCATTGAAAGAGAACGCATCCATTCACAGAAGCTTTGTGGGGTGTTTCTGGGGGCAGGGCCTCAAAAGCACAACTTAATGATTTTAGTCACTGATTTGGGTGAAACATGATCATATTTTATGAAGAAAATATTTCCTGGTGTCTCCTCTGACGTCCTCTGGCTGCTAATGTTTCATTACGAACAGATAGCTTTACCAGCTTACTTGTTGCTGAAGTAGCAAACCGGGACTGTTAGCTGCCATTAGCAGGCAACAGAGCTGGGCTCAGCAGTGCCCCAGTGAACACATAACCAGTCACTGGAACAAACACAGCCTCCAAGACAACAGGGAATACAGTATCGAGGATGTTTACAGTTTCCTGTGGAAAGATAGTGTTAGCTGTTACAGGGTGTTCCCACCAAACGTGATGACGCGTTGTTGCGCGTCGAGATTACATGTAAAGTCAATGCAAAGACGCGATTGGACGCGTCATCGCGCCGGGCGATGCGATGAACGCGATAGCACGGCGCGATGGACGCGTTGGCCGCGAAAATCGCTTCCATTGCGTCGCCCGGCGTGATGACGCTTCATCGCTCGAGTTGAAATAATTGAACTTTTGCGGCGAATTCGCGTGAAGACGCGCCGCGACAGCCTATCAGCGTTGAGATCGTCACTGACGTGCTGACGTACGGACGTCCTGGTGTTCCCTTGTTGCTGCTCAAACTACAGTGAAGAATCAAAGAATGGAGGAAAAGCTAATCGTGGCCGTGACCGCTCACCCAGAGCGTTATCATTGTTCCAGTCCCCTCTACAGGGACAGGAACAAGAAGGACCGGGCCTGGGTGAGCGTGAGCGAGGTGTGTGGAATACCTGGTAAGTTCTGTATCTGTCTGTTGCGCCTATCCCGCAGACGAAGCTGGGAACTTCTCCAGAGCAGATACAGTGCAGCGATGGTGGTTATCTCAGCCATGGTCAACGAGAGAATGAAATGGCGGAAGAAATGTTGTTGTTTGGGCGGGCTTGTCGCGCAACACAATGCCGCGATGAGGCATTTTTTGGCATATTGGACCAGCGTCAAAACTGGAGCGTGTAGCGCGATGCAATTTCAGTTGACGCGCGATTACATCGCGTTTGGTGGGAACACGCCGTTAGTTGTGCGTACGTTAGCTCAGTTAGCCTTGATTCAGCCCAGGTATGAAAGGAGCCAAAGCTGCTAGGAAAACCACCTCAGTACCGTAGCCTATTTTCTGTTGTCTGGAGACTGTTTTGGTTCAACTCTATTGGCAACTGTAAATGACAATCAATCTGCGACAAGTTCCTCCCTTGCTGCCTGTTTTTACAGGAAGAACATGAGCAATGAGCACTCTGCTAGCTGTTTCGCGGGAACTTTAATTTTTTCACGGGTTTCTGAAGCTTTTTTAGTAACTGCAATGTAATCACTGAATTTCCAATCGCAATCCCTTACAACGGTTTCTAACTGATAGATAAGCAAGTAAACACACAAGTGAATCAGATTTTTATGAATCAATATGTGCAAATGCTAGCCATGCCTCTATTTTTGCCAAACTATTTTCATTGATCAGTTGAAGCGAGTATCTTAACTTCTGATGACACATTTTATGATTTGCTACAGTAAATATGTTACAGCTTTCTCCTTTACCCAACAGACCAATATGTCAATAAAATCTAAGATCAATTTTACACATGAAAAATTAACTATTAGCTAACATTAGCTAGCAAACTACATTTTCATCTACAGTATGTGCAACTCACTCCTATGTGCTGAAGAGGAGTGTTTTGTAAAGCAGAGATCTCAGTATTTTCAGGCACAGCAAGCACTTCATCTAAACGTGTGGCCAGTTAACCCAAATGATGTCCACACAGACAGCGTTACTGCTGCCGTGCTGCTACTGTCAGGCCTTTCTACATTGAGTTTGCAGAGGAGTTCTGAAGAGAGGAAAGAATTGAAACCAGAAAGCAGTCAGTGATTTTTTTCCCCTCATTCAGAAAGAAAGAGAGAAGTGAAGAGAGAGAAAAAGAGAGTGCATCAGAAAAATACTGCCCTTCACCCCTTTTTTTTTTCTTGTCTGTGACATATTCTACAGATAAACTGAAACTGTGGCGAAAGGTCCCTCAGTCTGTGAATATACTGATACTGTCTGGTCTTCACTTTCAAAGGGATGTTGCTGAAAAGAGTTTTTTTTTTATATTTGAGGGGAGTTGTGGTGTTAACCATTTGCTATTTTGTTATCTTTTTAAAGGGACGGTTCACCCCAAAATCAAACATACATATTTCTTCTTACCTGGAGCGCTATTTACCCATCAAGATTGTTTAGACGTGAGTTGTTTTGGAGATATGTAGAGGTGTCTGCTTTATTATTATCATCAGTTATGTTGGTCATAATTACTGGAAAGAGACACTGCTGATGAGTTTTTCAAATGTATTGGCGATTTGAGCACCTCAAGCCGAGTGCCCATTAGTTCCATTATATTGTAGAGAAAGCAGACATCTCTACAGATGTATTTTTGATTTTTAGGTGAACTGCCCCTGTAAAAAACAGCTGCTGCTTTTGGAATCACAATACTGCTGTCTCAAATG
This sequence comes from Lutjanus argentimaculatus, assembly GCA_034769285.1. NCBI lineage: Eukaryota > Metazoa > Chordata > Actinopteri > Lutjaniformes > Lutjanidae > Lutjanus > Lutjanus argentimaculatus. Next base: position 6,326,786 of record JAWZSL010000025.1, on the reverse strand, counting down.
TAATCTGGTATTCTAACCAGCTCAATTGAATGTACTGTATGTCAAGCTGATGTGACAGTGCTCAACACAAATACTAATTTTCTTCGCTTATTTCCAACTGAATAATGGTCAGCTAGTTTGATATGAAAGATTGTAATCATCATTGTAATGTGCGGAGACAGGCGGGGAGTGTGCAGAGAGGCTTGCAGGGCACACTGCTGCAAATGACAAGACTCATTTTAGAGAGTAGGCAGTCTGTCAGACACTGAATCCTGTAAGCTTATCAGGCTGTCAGAGGTACGGATGCTTCACAATATTTTTCAGCGATCACGTCTTTGCTTTTGTATTTTACAGTATGTGTGCGCAACGGCGTAGGTTCTGTTTCAACACCGGGGAAGATGCATATTAAGTGCAGTTCTGGAGGTCGTCCTTCAGGAAATTTCAGTGATTTCTTCTGCATTAATTTAGGGTGGGAACGTCTTTATGTGAGGAAAACACAAAATTAAGGTGACAGGAGCAACACCTTCTCATGACTTAACAACAAAATAGGGTGATTGGCAGTGACTCCCAAAACCACCTCCTGATCCCTCGCCAAGACGTCATGGAGTGTCATGATAGATACCCCATATCAACAGAACTAAAATCCGTTACATGTAATCCGTTTCTGCTCAAACCTGTCTACGCCTATGTGTGTGCTGGTACTGCTCTTGTGCTTGTGTGCACCATTTTATGTCTAATCCTATGAGGTGTGTCTGCTTTCCAATAGCTATATCAGGTTTACGCTCCGTAATGACCCCCAGACCAGCACTTTCCGTCCTCTTTACAGCACCGGCATCACTGCCAACATATTGGCCTGCTTCCTGTTTCATGTTATGGTCACTGTAACAGCTCTAAATGTGATCGAGATGCTATTAAGATGGGGTAAGTATTCCCAGCGGTAGAGACAAAAAGTTGACACTGAAACGACATTACAGGACCTGCTTAGAGGGAAAAATGCCATAGTGTGTATTCTTCTTTGGCTCCATGTAAAGGAAAATTGGAGTTCCTCTTAATACATTCCACATGTTAGAAAATAATTGCTGAAAACATTGCTGATTTTTTTAGGCGGTCCTGAAACATGGCATGCTGGAGCCATGGTTCCCCCAACACTACATAACGGGGCCTTCACAAGATAAGAAATTTGTACTGGACTCACTGTGAGGTAGGGCGTAGAGAGGCAAAGCACAGTGCTACAACCACTGCCTGGTATACAAATGGCTGACCTACCTTTAGCTCTGGATTTAGCTAAGTTAATAAACTATATGAATCACAAATCTCATAGCCCGACCTGACTGTTCACATGTCACCGTGCATTATGTATAGTAGGGAGATAGAAGTCTATTTTTAATGTTGTATTATAGAGTTTGGGGAACCATGAAACACTTTTCTTCGGTTGTATGTGGAAGGGAACACTTGATTTGCGAAACTCTCGCGTGATTTGTGTATGTTGCTCCTTCATTGTGACGTCGCACAAACATTAAAATTATCAGTATCGTGAGATCTTCCATGGGTCTTAGGTTCCCTTCAAGACTCGACCATCAGTCTCTCCCTCTTCTGCTTGTGTCACTTTAGTCTCTTCTGGTTGCAAACGAGGTCAAAGTTCAAATAATTTAAACTTTGAGCGCAGTGATCAGCGGCAGATCTGAGCGGTACACCACGCCAAGGGCAGTGGTGCCACTTAGTTGGGCGCCACCACTTTCTCTGTTGGAAAACAATGGGACAACCAGCGCAAAGCGTTTTTACCACGGATCATGTGTTGGGGCCTTAAGCCTCACGAACTGACACACAAACAACACCGCCTTCCCCTCCCCTCATCTTCCCCAACAGTCAGTTACGAACCTGCCTTCAGCAACGCACTCAGTCCAAATCAGCTCAGCAGTTCACTTCAGCTCACCTCAGTTCCAACAACCCAACACAGAAGAAAAAAAATCATCCTGTCACCTTCCTCTGGCTCTGGTGGCTCAAACATAGCAAGCTAGACAGAGCGTCCATGTTTCAGGTTGTTTTCAGGTTGTAGTGGTGTTTGACACTGAGACAGTGGAGTGGACACAGCCCAGCAGTTAAGAGCAGAGATAGCTGCACATTTTTTACCTAATCTATACTTGGCATTTTTTAAATATTCAAATTTGGCTGGGTGGTTAATAACACATTTTGCGGTGTGATAAACTCAGAACACACATTTATTGTTGCTTTACACAACCTTTAAAAGGAAAAATGCCCAGGAACGGATTCCTCTTTGGCGCCATTAAGGCTCAGATTCAGCAACTTACAACCAACATCTCAATGTATAAGAAGAAATCCTCTGCTGTCTATCTCTTTGTTCATTATCATTGTGATGCCTGATGTGAACAGCTTGACTGAAGTGCTGTGAGACTCGAATGAAGCACGTGTGACTCGGAACGGAAGAAATACTCCACCGGGGCTTTTTTTCAAAAGCGCCAAATAGGCTACGACGTCGCCGTTCCTCGCCGAAGAGATGTGCCCGGACCTCAAACAAAGCCCTAACAATGCAATCAAAACACCATTGCTTGCTTCAAAGCCAGCTGGTATAAAATGCCTCATTGCCTCCATGCCTGTAAGTCCTGTCTAAATATGTGCCGCCGCGCTCGCTCTTTATATTTTTTTTCCCCCCTTCTCCATCTCATGGATCTCCTTCTTTTTCTCACAAATCTTATTCACAGTTTGCATTCAGTGATCTGAAGGAAGATAAATAGAATATTTGGCTCCTCGTCAAAGCTGTGGGGCCGAGCGAGCTGCGGCACTGCTGCTGCCACCGCCGCTGCTGTGCCCGTGATTTGTCGCCATTTCACAGCAGCCGGGGCAGCTATTTGGGTGAAATTATGGGGCTATTGATTGCAGAAAGAGAGCAGTTTTACTGAGAGCAGCAGAGCAGGACCAGAGGCAGGCTGGGAGAAGAGAGTACTCCCACTTTATTAGCTTATAGTGTGTTAGCTATACCGCCCCCTCATCTGGAGCCTGCTCTTCTTCTCCTCTTTCCTCCTCGTTTTACCTGCTGTCTTTTCTTTTCCTTTCTTTTCTCTTTCCCCTCCGCCCCTCATTTTTTCCTGACGTCCCATAAAGTTTCACAGTGCCATTATTCCTGCCTTCATTTGCTAAAACATCTCCTTTCTCTCCCGTGTTTTTTGCCTGAAAAGCCATTATGATTCATTTGAGCCTGGGGACATCAGCTGTGTCTGTCTCATTTCCCTCTCTGTTGCTCTCACCTCTCCCTCCTTTTCTTTATCTCCCCTCTTTTTCCTCGAAACTTTAAAGCTGTAATTTGTGCATCATTTGAAAAAGGTTATCTTATTACATATAGCCTTTTTTTCAGCTTCTCTCACTTTCTTTTTGTCAGGGAACACAATTTTGCACCACACCTCGAGGTGTAGGCTACATCACGGAGGGACGCAGACTGATGGAGACCCTCACACCAAGCCAAACAGTGTGAGGGAGTTTATTGCTCCCGTATTTTTTAGAAAGCGCTCTAACCCAATCACAGTATGTGGTGTTTTTTTTGGGTTTTTTTTTTTTTTTTTTGCGATGGGTTGGAGGACTGCTCAGGGCAGCAGGGAAGCAGTCAGACAGACATTCTCCGTCATTGTCAGATGCTGAAACCCAATTGTCTGTATCCTCCCAGATATTGCATAACATGCAGCGAGAGAGCTGGAGCAGCCGCAGTAATTAGCCCATTAACCCTAATGTGTCTAAATCATCTGGACAGGGAAATGGCTTACTGTAGAGCACAAGCAGGCGCACCACTTTACTGGGCCTGCTTCAACCCGAAAACCCACATTATGACAGACATAAACCCAGCTTCATTTCATGTGAAGTTCAATTGAGATCATTTCTCTGTGTTCACTTGTACAGTACAGTTAGCTGAGTAATAGGTTCTTATGTTGACAAAAATTTAACACACAACGCATTTAATAATTGATTCATCAGTTAAAAGATAAGACTGAAGATGTAAATCTTTCAAATGGGCTCATAAATACAGTTTCATTTTTTAAAATGCCTCAGTAAAACAGATGTTCACTGCAGTTTTTAGCAACTTGTCAAATACAGCATTATGGTAAGTAGCCCTACGCTTCAACCTATGACAATGTCAGGTACTCTTCTGTGTTAAAATGTCTTAAATACAATTTTGACAGGCTTTAATTGGATTGAAATTGGTTGGATTTTGAAATTAACATTACTTTTGTACTTGCATTAACTTAATTCTCACTTTTAAATATGCTTTTGGAAAAATCTACAAAACAAACCAGCATGGACTTTCTTTATATTCTGTACTTGTTTTGCCAGTATTAATGTGGAATAGGTTTAATTGCATTTATGCTGTAGTAGTCTTAAAAAGGTCTGAAATTGAACTTGTTGAAATCTGCAGAATGATGTGTGTATAATCACCTGAAAATAAGAAGCACTGTGTTTTTCTTACCATAGAATGAACCGTTTATATTTACAGAAGGAGCAGGTCTACAGTAACCTGACACGGCAGATAGTTTGTTTGTTACACAGAACCATCTGGGAGGTTGTCCTGTTTGGAAAAGGGCAGGCACTTTCAAAAAACACTATCACGTCTAACATGGGCTGACTGGCTGCACCACTACCACCACCACGGCCCAGAACTGGCAAACCAAACACTGGCTCTGAGCACAGCCTCTCACAGTTTTCTCAAGTTTCATTGCCATGATAAGTTCCCCTACAGACTTGAAAGAGTCAGGTGAGGCAATCTACAAGCTCCCCGCTAGATGCCACTAAATCCTACATGCCAGTCCTTCAAGTAAGAAGGTTCATTATTTCACTGCCTTTGGAGCTGCAGGTGGTTTAAGTCTTTAAAACTGTTTCAGCATGGAAAAACTGGCAATACTCTATTTTTCCTACTGTCAACAAATCCCATGAAAAGACTGAAACCGATGATAATTGATCCTAGTAACAACAATTGTGTGTATATCCAAAGATATATCTTCTTCCTCTGTGCCACAGAGCTCCACTGTTGTCCAAAACCTATTAAAAATGCATCAGTGACCCACACTGTTACTCTGGGTGACATTTTGTAGCTTATTTGGACTCAGTCCCACATACACCCTCCTGCTGCCCCAAATAGGGCAGCAAATGTGTATTAATCCAGCTCTGACAATAGTCCCTAACAAAAGCACTGTTTCCTTCAGCCCATTCTCACTTGCAGCAGCTTGGTCAGGTAGCTCTTTAGACTAATTTCTGGAGTGCATGATTGAAACCAGGATACAGTGATGCAGAACGAATGTAGGCCAGTGGCAGAGCCAGTTGCCCCTTCCCTACCTCCTACCCCCTTACTTCCTTCGCCCTTGCTTGGACCACACCCATCTTTGACTTCAGTCTTCATTTTGATCTCAGTTACACACCTGTGACATTTTTGTTGCCATTGCTTTAACAAAGTTTGTCTACAGACAGACCGACAACATATTCAAAGTCGCTTCTGTGTCAGTCCCTTCTACAGTAAGTACACAGACTTCTAAGGTGAAAACGACACCAGCCACATGTTGTCACAGCTGGTAAATCAGTGTCTTCTGTGAAATAGGCATAATCACATAATTCACATTCAGATTGACCCTTGACACCTATGAACTCAGAGAGGTAAAAGCTAAGTAAATGTTTGTCACTGCATTTCTGGTTACTCATCAGTTTTATTACAGGTATGTAATAAAGTAGCATATTTTACAATTCAAGAATCCTTGAACAGTATTACTAGTTAAAATTGTTGCACCCTGATACATGTGTGCCTTATCTGTGCTATGGCTGAACTGCACCAACATATAATAGCTCATGTTGTACTGTGTGAAACAACTATTCACATAAAATTCCTCATTTTCAAGCAACCTCTAATTATTCTGAGAAACTGTACAATACATCCATGTGCAAAGCTAATAACCGAAATAGGCAGATGGACCTCTGAAGTAGTGAAATAATCTATCAGGCAAAAATGTTAAAAATGAGCTGGTTCCCATCTCAAATGTAAGACTTTGCTGATTTTCTTATATTTCTGTTATTGCAAAATTAATATTATAGGGTTTTGGACAGTGACCACAGTTGTTTGAAATTTTATAAACCATGACTCTATTAATAAAACAAACAAAAAACAGTGAAATAAAACCTCAACTATCTGGCTTACCAGTGAAAACTCTCTGTGTCCTCCCTTCGGGCTGTTATCAAAGTTGTCGGCTGAAAAGAACAATGGGGCTGTTTCCCCGCAGAGAAAAGACAAACTGACAAGCTTTGGCCTGAAATAAATGGAATATGACATCTGATGGAGTAATCTAACCAAATAAACCCTATTAGTTGAATGATATAATCAACTTTGAATTGCATATCGATCGGCACATCAACAATGATCAAGGTGCGTCTACTGTAGCAGAGAAAATATGATAGTAAAACCTATTTTCCTTTAAGTATTACTGCACTATAAGCCCCCCCATCCTTCTAATATTACACACGCACACACATTTCCCCCCCTCTAGTAATGTATCCATTTCCTTCCCCCCCCCCTTCGCTCTCCTCTTAGCCGGGGTGTGTCCATCCATCTCAGCGTCTGGCCTGCCGGGCTCTTGGCGAGTAGCGGGGGCTTCCCAACGCACTCAGCGGCAGAGCTGTCCAGCCAGCACTCTCCCTCATTACCCCCATGCTTCTTCTTCCTGAAAATGCACTTTTAAAGCACCTTAATTGCATTGGGGAGATAACCCCGTGGGCGCGAGACAGGAAGCCTTGGCCATATAGAGCTTTAAGGGGCTGGATGGGTGGAGTGTGTGTGTGTGTGTGTGTGTGGTGTGTGTGTGTATGTGTGGTGGGATGGGGAGGGTGGAGGGCTGAGGCTCTTTGCGTCAAATCAATGGCCCATCCAGAGGCTAATGCAGCTCTGGGCAACTCCTCAGGAAGCATTAAGACTATTAGTGCAGGCCTGGCAGGAACACACACACACACTGATCCAGTCACACACACACACACTTTGCCGATCTGTAATGCACACACACTGATGCATTCACATTATTTGAAGATACAGAGGAGCTGAAGCAATTTGGATGTCGGTCATAAATGCACTTGCAACATGTGTTCATGCTTGTTCTTGTGTTGTATTAGAGTGTGTGTGTATGTGTGTGTGCGTGAGTGTGTAGACCTGTTTGCGAGGCCAGTGACATGCAGACAAGGCAATGAAGCCAAAGCTCAGCACACCGGACCAGACCTACATCTGCAGGGTCAACACGCACAGCAGGGAGTGAGCCATGGTTGAGTATTGTGTACAAATGTGTGTGTGCAAACATGCGTGTGCATGTGTGTTTGTGTGTAGGGAGTCTATTATTCTGTGTGCACACATTTGTGTTTTTTTTGTGTGCGTATAGTCTTTGCCTGTGCATGCAGGATTAAAAACACAACTGAATCTGTTCGTGTGTGTGTGTGTGTGTGTGTGTGTGTGTGTGTGTCTGTGTGTCTGTTGTGTGTGCTAATGTGTGTGCAATGTCTGAGTGTGTTTTCAAGGAAAGAAAAACAGCAAACTCGAGCCTTCTTCCACCTTGCAATTAACTCATGCCTGACAGCAAATGCTGTGTTTGAGGTAATGTGTGTGTGTGCTGAGCTCGACACAAGCCAACATTTTAGTGTGTGATTTGAAAAGTGTATTTCTACCTTAGGTGTGTGTTTACGTGTTTTGCAAAGCTACCTAGAAAGCAAAATTCAGTGTTCCTCAATGAGTTTTTCCAGGCATTTTTGGCTTTAAAGGGCCAGTCTGTAGGATTTAGTTGCACCTCACAGTGAGTTTGTAGATTGCCAACACCTCGCAGTCACCCTCCCCTTCCTGTAGGAGCCTAAATGCTTAAGGCTGTATCTAAAGCCAGTATTTGGTTTGTCTGTTCTGGGCTACTGTAAAAACATGACCTTCATGGAAGAGGACCCCCACCCTTAGTTCATTTGAGGTAACAAAAACACAACAATTCTTATTTTAAGGTGATTATACACTGATGAAAACATACTTACGAATATTAGATTTAATTTCATCCCAGTAAGTCTTCATAACACACAGGACCTTTTGAATGAGGAAACCACTTGTCAAAGGCTGCATTACACTTCTCTGACCTGCACTTCAAGAGTGGATAATATTATCTCTTCAGGTAATTCAACAGGAAAAAAGCAAAGATTAGTCTGAACAAAAAAAAAAAAAAAAAAAAAAAAAACTGTTAATACTTGTGGTGCAAAAGAAAAAGAAATATCTTTTTCTCCTTTTTGATCATGATACTGACATATCAGACCTAAGATTTATCAGCCAGTGACTGGGAACCGCTGGCATACACAGTGTTGGGATGGTTACTTTTGATGTAATAAGTTACAGATTACTAGTTTCTCTGTTAAAGGCGCAATAAGTAATGTAACTATTTCAATTACCTCATCAAAGTAATGTAACTTGTTACATTTGATTACTTTCCTGACAAATGTTTTAGCAATAAAGCTGAAAAGCCATAAAAACATTTTAAATATAAACCAGGTAATGAAACCCCTGACAACTTTTATTTTATGTGACTGATTTTGGTTACATTAACTTAGCTGGAGATGTTTCCTCAGGTTTGACATCGAGCATTTCAAACAAGCAAACAAATAAGTTGCACACTGTACAGTAATGTTTTCTGATTTCATGAGGAAAATATCAGCCAATTTCTGGGATTTCAAAGGATTTAACCTGAGCCAGGTCATTTTACAATGACAGCAATCATATTACATCCATGCAGGGTTAGTAGTATACAGCTGTTAAAAAATAATTGGTATCAGACCATCTCTCGCCTTGACTCAGGTTGCTTAAAACAGTGTGCATTGATTTGATTGGCAGACCAGTGGCAGTGCAAATTCAAAGAAGAGAACCAATCAAAAACAGTGCTCAGAATTAGAGTGCATGCTGCCCAATTAACGGAGCCTTTCTAGACATAGTGACAGCACCTTGCGAGCCATCCTACCCTCGATGTTGTTGCATGTAAAACAGTTTTTCTGACCCACTATGACCAGAAATATGCCAAAAGAAGGCATTCCTTCATGGCAAAAAACACAAAGCAAAAGAATAAATGTCATATTCTACATATACCCTCTTTATTAAAAAAGAATATATTTGGTTCTAACCCTTCTGTAATCACTAACATTTGATTAGTAACCGTAGTTTAATTACATATTTTTTTCTCAGTAACTGTAATGGATTGCAATTATATTAATTTTACATGTAACTAGTTACTCCCCAACAGAGATCAAAGTTCAAACAAATGTTGAAACATGTTCAGTATATAATAAAACACAAAATAAGACAATAAGAAAACTTGTCAAATTAAACAATAAAAGCAGCCCCCTCACAAAGCAGACTAATAGACCCTTTGAGACAACACACTGTATAGACACAAAAGGAAAGAGCAGCAGACAGATTGCAAAACATCCAAAAGCAGCAGGGAAACAATTCTGCTGTTAAATGGCTTTGTTAGTTGAAAAAAACGTCTGTAGATTACACTTTGAATAAGTAAAGACTGCTTCATCTTTATGGTCACTTATTCCAACAAATGGTCCTCACAATCTAACGGAGAGTTGCCAAAAATGTCGACATGAGGTAAACATTGTTGGCAGGCCTCATGAGACAATGGAAAGAATATGGAAGAAAGAAAGACTTCTGGGGACGAACTCACAAAACTGTGTGCAAAGTCATTTAATATTATATTTTCATGAAGGAAATACATTTTCCTTCCTATAACTCCTTGCCAAAGCTATACGAATAAAGTTTTTTTTCTCACTTTCTCAACTGAATTAATTTCTTAACCTGATAAGTACAAGTGTGTCAGGGGTGTTTTTGAGAAATCATTCCATCAACACTACCTCAAATTAATAGTATTATTTAATTAATTCCATTTCTTTTTTTATCTTCATACTTAGTGTGGATTTAACATTTGTACTTTGCTCCCTTTGCCTCGGTTGTGTGCACTGATTGTACAGTCCATCTGCAGCCATGAAGTGCCAACACGTCCTCATACCTAATCGACAGGATAGGGGCCCTATCTTACATGCAAAGCCACTGAGCTGGTGGTGCGGGTGGATTTTCTATCTGACACTTACTTACCCTCACGCCACTGAAGGTCAGGTTTAGTTTTTTAGTCCACAAAACACTGCTGGAGTTTCACAGGAAAACAGTGTTGCAGAATCTCCCAAACAATGGAAGTGAAACGTAAAAGATAACAGAATAAAAACATAAAATGCCTCCATACTGCTCGTCTGGTGTAATGCAAGTCTCCTAAAGCCCCAACATGCCAAATTGACTAAAACAGTGTCATTTACACCATGTTTTTAGCCTGAATCTTCACTCTACATCCTTAGCTTGGAGCCATGGTTACATGCACATGCACACTGTCTGAACCGGGTGTGTGTGGTGTGACGGTGTGCAAACAGCATGTGGGGACTTAAGGAGACTTGGATTACACCAGGCGAGCAGTATGGAGGCATTTTATGTTTTTATTCTGTTGTTTTCCTACCTTTTAAAACTAGTCACCATTCACCTCCAATTTTTGCAATTCTGCAACTCTGTTTTCCTGTGAAACTCCAGCAGTGTTATGTGGACTAAAAAACTAAACCCAACCTTCAATCAACATGAGGGTGAGTATATAATGACTGAATTTATATTTTTGGATGGACTATCCCTTTAAGTGGCATTGTATGTGAATAAAATATTGTTATAACCAACTAGTATTTGTGATGCTGACTAGTGTGTTTGGCGATGTTTAATCGTGTAGTCCACTAATCACGCACTGCCCTCACTGAAATAAGCTGCTTGCATATGTGACCCACATGTTTTTCTGGCGGGGACGTGCTGATCTTAATACATGATATTTAAAAAAAACAAAACAAACCCTGGTATAGTCTGACGTTATTCCTGGTCACATCTGTGCATGGACCAGACTCGGAGCTGAAAACAAATTTAATTAAGGCGACAACATTATTAATGTGAGGAAATTAATAAGTAAATTAGAGGCCATGATTTAGAAACCTGAGAAAACAGTTTATCAAACACCCCCCACACCCCCAACCTCCCAAAGTCCTACCTGCACTCAACTGAAAGTGATAGAGACACACTTCAAGAAATGTATTGACTATAACACTATCCCAACCCAGTTGTTGCTTATTGTTGTTTTTTTTTTACTGCCCATTTGCAGTTACCCGGGCAACAACTCTTCCTGGGGTCCACATAAAATGCATATTATTATAAACACTTAGCGGAAATATCTCACAGTGTATGTGCTGGGAGACAAAGTGGGGTCAGACTGCTGAGTGTCGAGCAGCATCACAGTGTCTCATTGTTTGTTTCAACTGAAAGTTCTCACAGTCCAGTAGGCATCTCCCCAGATACCAGCTACTGCCTGCAGTTTAAGGAATGAATCATCTGTTTCTGTGCTGTGTGCTGGTGTGTGTTAACCGGTGCATGTGCCTCAATGTCTGAACCATGTGTGTGTGTGATTGGTGTGTGTGTGTGTGTGTGTGTGTGGGTGGGTGGGTGGCTGGGTATTTTTCTATCCCTCTCTCTCTCTCTCTGTTGGTGGATTGTCACCCCTTGTCTGAATCACAGCTCAATACTTGCAGTGTCGGGGGTTGCGACATAGAAAACCACACAGCTATTAAATATGGACACTGACTCACTGGCACAGCAAATTAATAAAGTCTGGAGCACACACACTCGCACACATGCACACACACGCTGAGTGTGCTCAGACATTGATGTCTAGAGCTGCTATTTCACTTCCAGTGGATGAAACATCTCTTTTTTTTTTTTTTTCCAAGCGGCGGCATTTCCAGGTTTTAGCGTCATAGATGCCAACAGGTCTGCTGTCATTCTGTTTGTCTCTCTCTGTAAGGTTAATTGTGCATGCACACTTTTCTCACCAACGCCTTGCTGCACATTTCATTAGTCGCATGCATTCCCGCCTGCCTATAGTGCACCCAGCAGACTGGAATTTTAGCAAGAAAGACGTTCCTCAGAGGCAGAGCTGCTCTGAACAATGAAATTACGGCTTCATGATAAAGTAAAGCCTGAGCATGTACAATCTAACTTGATTTCTGTGACGCATTTGCAAATTCTTAGGGACGAAATCAAGAGTCCAGAAGAATGAGTGGATGAAGCCTCATACCTGCATTATTTCTAACGGCCAGTAGGGGGCAACTACATTGGTTGCAAAAAGAAGTCTCTTATGAGAAAATGACCCTACTTCTCACTTGAATTATCACCTCAATAAACGACTTCGTAATGAGTTTCTGGTCTCAATAATTAGTTTCAAGTCTTCTTCAATCCAGCATGATGTTCATTTTGTAAGGTATGATCACAGTAAACTAGGCGATAAAGCAGGGTATGCTTTAGGGTGGGTCATTCTCATAAAGTCTGTCCAGCTCAACACACAGGGCTCACATAAGTCCGATCAAACTGTCAAACGAGGTAGAATTGATAAAATATGAATCAGGATTCTGTTACTACATTTCCTGCATCTCACTTTAAATGTTATTTAGTGCACTGTTTAGTTGTAGTATGAGAAAGGTTGTGACACGGTTGTCCCTGCTGAACGGACGAGCCAAAACCAAGAACCGCTCAAGTCGCAGTACGTCACCCACCAGCCCAACGCTCTCGTCTGTAATGTGCATGCTCCGGTTGCAAAAGAAGAAAATGGCAAACCCCAAAATCAAGGCTTCAAAATAGTAGTCAGTCCACAAACCAGTGGGTGATGTCCTAGCGGTGTCGTCCATTTATTCTACAGTGTATGATGTGAGTTCATATATTAATGCTGCATTAATCAGTTTTTTTGGCCCCTTGAGGAAAGCGCTCCACAACAAGACGAGCTGAAAATCACCTTTTACATAATGTGAGCTTCAAAAGTTGCCTATTTACAAAGGATGCATGATGTTGGATTTTTGTAGCTATCAGATATGCCAGTATTTTCTAGCTTGTTTTGGCCACTTGCAGATGCCGATACTGATTTATGCACATATTTTTTTCCCAGCCCAGACTCAGTCCTAACTCATCAGATAAAAAAAAACACGTTTGAAAGCAATACACCAGGCTTGTTAAATGACTGCAGTGCAAATCTATCCACACTTGTTGATGTAGTAAGGAAAAAAAGTCCACACATGGACGAGATTGGATGGATGGATAGCTCAAACAAACTCAGGACTTTAACCTTGGAGACCGGGGGTTTGTGTCCCATGTGACACCAAAACGTTATTAAAAGTTGTAAGGCACATACTGTTGCATTCGTCACTTGACTTTCGCGTTCCTAGTTGCTTCAGTGGCACATGATATTCATCATGTGACTTTTGTTTTGCGAGCTGCTTCAGCGACGCCACACGATGTACATAATATAGTCATTGTTGTATTGTTTATCCCAAACCTATCCAATGCTTTTTGTGCCTAAATCTAACCAAGCAGTTTTTTGTGCACAGCGTTAATCATGTGTTAAACTCGTTTTTCTGGCTGTTTCAGATACAGCTACTAAAAGGTACCTTGTTCTTCCGTATCATACGCAGAGGGGCGGTGACAAATCATCAGTATGTAACAAGTTGGGATGACAACACCTTGTCTTTTCCAGCTAATTGCAGAGAATACCAAGTCTCTTCTTTACTGAAATTAACAAATTATTATGCCTACTCTTATCATGATGGCAGAAGCAGACATAAATTACAATGCTTTTCAAAATGCACACATTAACTGGGCAAAATGAGACAACTACAGCTGACAGGCTTTTTTCCCCTTTGTTCTTCACAAATTTGATGACAGCTCTTATGATGGACAATTAACTTTGTGTTGAAGGACTGCGATGTGGCTCCTTCCTGCATGACCGACATTGAGCAATCACTGTAAACAGAAACTTTGCTCTTTAAAAACCTCCACATCGCAGACATGCTCACATCATGTGCGCAAAATTAAAGCGTCATCTTACCAGCCTGTCATATCAGCAGAAATATTGCTTTTGGGCCGATACGATGTTTTATGACATGTAGGTATTATTGTGCATCCCTCCTATTATCCAGCACACACAGAGAAACATCAATAATTAATTTTCGAGAATTTGGTTCATGGGTACGGCACAGCTTGACCCGACTCGACTTGCCTGGAAACATTCTTTTATGGTTGTCCACTGGCAAAAGTGATGGATAGGACCTGGTATCGTGGTATCTTTTTGGTATCTCCTCAGTCGTGGTACCAAACGAGCTGAGTCGATACTAAATGGCGGAGTGACAACGCTGCGGACCACTGACTGGTTGGAGATGATCGTCACTAGAATTGTCAGTTGCATGACACAGACATCCTGTATGCCGACCGTAAAATTGTGACTTCAATTTTTCATATTCATTCGACCAGATTTTTAAAAAAGGCCTCCATTGTTCCCGTGTGTTTGTGCTGCATTTAAGATGATGTCACGGCAGTCGAAATGATGATGATCAGAATCCCACCCTGCATACACTGAGGAGGAAGTGGAAAACAAAACAGAGAAAAGTACCTAGTACCAAAAGAGTATCGAGTCGAGTCCAGCTCTTTTTTCTTCTCCACCAGCTTCCAAAGGAAATATTTGACTATACCATACAGTAGGTTAATGAGAATATTTGTGCTGAAATCAAAGAAAGACATAAAATCTAAATGTCCAACTTTGGCATCCCCATATAGATGTGTTGAAAAAGTCATAAAAATATCAGTTGAAACTTGTACACAATTGGGGGTTTGAGGTAATTTTTAATTTGAAAGCTCCAACAGATATTTTCCTGAAGGGTGACTGAGTTTTTCTCCCGTGCATTTTGGTGAGAGCGCCGATCCAATGGTAAGCGACAGTCCAGCGAGGAGATTGTTTTGCTCGTCTCTTTCACTTTCAGCACACCCTCCTCAGCCAGCAGGCAATTCTTTCTGATTCTGACAGTGATGCCAGGAAGGCAGAGTAAAGATTAATGTCTTATTCTTTCCAGTGTGTTGCGTCCATATACGCAGGACTTTCTTCTCAGCTGATTAACTCTCTGCTCAGCCATCCAAAGGAGGCAGGTATGTGCTCCATCTGCGGTCTCTAATGAGTGACACACACTGTCAAATCATCGTTACACACGCCAGATCCGCAGTGGTGACCTTGATTAAATTTTATTCAACCAGCAGCGGGCTGATGGAAAACAAACATGCAAACTTTTGAGCTCTCGTGCACATTGTCTGTGTCTCGATAGTTAAGCAGCCTGCTACTGCATGAGGGCCTGGATTACAGCCAAGCTAAAGTAAATGTGTTGTGTCATAGCAGTGTATCGCGGCCATTTTTTTCACCTCTGTAGGTCTTGTGTGCTTTCACACAGGTGAATTTTTAATCCTTAATTTCTATGTGCAGTATTCAATACTTTGATCAGGTGTATTATCATTCAGTGTGCAATATCAATATTTCACTCAGGTGATTTCTTAATTCCAGTGTGCAATAATTAGGTGCATTATCATCATTCTATGTGCACTATGAATATTCCCCCTGTACAAAGGTGTAAATTCAACTGCTGCGTCTCTTTATGTTGTATATACTGTTCCTATTTTTATATTTCCCCTGTTTATAGTGTTCCTGTTCTTTAGTTTTATATTTCCTCTGTTTTAAATTGTACATATTTTTATATTTCCTCTTGCTTATATTTTTATATTTTGTATTGATGCTCCTTTATGATTTTGCTGTCCACTGTCCACTGTTCTGTAACACCGTAAATTTCTCCCTTGTGGGACTGACAGAGGAATATCTTATCTTACCTTGAGTGATAGACATGCTCAGTACCTTGTAACATTCCCAGAACATTCGCGGACGGTCAGGATGTGGAGACATTATTTAATGGACTATCGGGGGACATACAGGATGTTCTGTGAGCACTTACGGGACCATCTCAGCTAGAAACTGTACGTTCCCAGAATGTTCTGTGAACGTCCACACTGGTGTAAATGATGTCACCTTGTAACGTTCCCGGTTGGTTGGATATATAGTTCATTAAAGTGTTGGGGGACATTATTTAGCGAACATTCAGGAAACATTCAGACATTTTGCGAAGGTTTAGGACACCAAGATAGATAGGTAACACCATATGACGTTCTAGGTTCCCATATCATTTGCAGAACCTTTACTGACACTACTGAAACCTTTAGGGCCAACCTATGAAGTTCTATCTTAGTTCTATTTTCCATCACATTTTCAAAATGTTTTCAGAACCTTGACAACTAAGATCATAAGGAGAACATTACTGTATGATCAACTGAGACTCAAAAGCATTGTGTTTATGTCCCAAATGTCCTCTTTGTAATGTTGCAATGTGGTCACAAAATAACTCTAAATGGAACATTCCCCTAAAGTCATATAGGGAACTTTGAAGGCCAGCACATAAGCAAATAAAGGATATATCTGTAAAGGTTTGAGACATTCCTGTAGAACTTTACTTGAGAAACAGGAATTCTTCTTAGGAAATCTAGTTTGGCGTAGCTGTCTTGTTGTCTAGGTGGAAATGTTTAGAGTCGTGTAGAGTTTATACACGTTATACTGTGTCAGAAACAGGTTGTGATAATGTAAAGGAAAAGAATGTGTGAAAATTTGACAGAAATTGGAAGAAATACAGGACAATTGTGATCCTAGGAGGAAACAGAGAGAGAAGTCTCCTGGGTTAATCGGGAGAGCTGGCAAGTATGAGGGTCCCCACAGCGTCCCCTCCTATGTGGGATGACTCACAGCCATACATACACCATTTAAACACCAGGAGATTGTGTCTGTGTTCTAACTATTTCACTGCACTTGCTGCACTTAACCCTCCTATTAAGTTGCCGGTCAATTTGACCCATTTCTGCTTTCCAGTTGTCTAAAACACTGGTTCTCACCCTGTCTTTTATTCTCTGAAATCCTTGGGCCGTGACCTTACATGTAAAATGTGCTCACGCTGATGTGCTGTGGAAATTTCTGTACAACAGTTTCCAACACTCCTACAGTGCACCGAGTTCCAAGTCCAGGCGGTACAGCTAACTGAGCTAACAACAGTTTACTTCACTGTCTGTCAGGAAACCCTCACAGAGAGCTGAGGACAACAGAGGGAAAACCTGAAAATATTTTCTCTATAAAATATGATCCACTTTCACCAAAATCAGAGACATAGTGGGAGGTCTGTGACTTAAAGGATTACTCACTTATCACGACAACAAAGCCACATAGTGCTACCATTCACCCTATTACCAGTCAGTGTATAGCAAACATTATTTTGAAGCTGTTATTTTATAGTTACATGCTGCATTGTGGCTCATGCAGTAACATTCTCTTAAATTGCTCTTAACCATCCAGATCTGCTGCTTTAAAAATACAAATACAAATACATATCTGCATGTTACATGAAATCATTCATTTCTGACTAAATACTACCAGATAGACTCCAGATCAGCACATTAACACATGGACCTGGCACAAGTCACACGCACGGCTGCATAAACACACACAAATACGATGTGCCTATGCTCTCTTCCTGCCAGCGCCAGTTTTATTGGCTGTTGGGATTTTTTTTTTTTTTTTGCTGGTTTTGATCTGCCATGGGGCTGGTTTTGTCACACAGACCTGGCAACCCTGATCTGCTCTCAGGTGTGCTGAATGATGAATCCCACTTGATCATAAATTGGAGGCGTGTGGCTGATTGCTCACTATTGGCGTAGGCAGCGCCCCCTAAACCCTATATGTGCAAATACTATGGCACATACTCAAGAATTGAAGAGATGCCGCCAAAAATGAAGAACTTCAGCAGTATTGACATCAATGTGCTGTTAAACAAATTTTAACAAAAGAAAAATGATTTTCCAGAGTGTCTGTACTGGTATTAAAAGAAACCAAAATTAACTGGAACATGGCAAAACATGTGCGATGCTGCAAAGGAGAAGGTGAAGGAGATGAAAATATTGTAATGCTGAAAATAGGTTTGATCAAAAGAAAAAGAAATTAAAAGCTTTTTACTATTTTTTACCAACTCGGAAGTAAAAAAGTAAAAGATGTTTATTTCTTTTTAAACTTTTATTTAAATATTTAAAGGACCTACACGAGAGGTGGGGTACGCCCTGGACAAGTCACCACTTCATTGCAGGGCTGACACAGAGACAGACAACCACTCACACTTACGTTCACAACATGGGCAATTTAGAGCTATCAATTCATCTATTATGTTGCATGTCATTGGACTGTGGGAGGACACCAGAGTACCCAGAGAGAACCCACAATGACACAGGGAGAACATGCAAACTCTGCACAGAAAGATCCTGCCCCAAACTCAAGTCAACTCAAACAACAGTACTAACCACTGCACCACTTTATATTTAAAGGTATAATATGAAATATTTTCTTAAAAAACAAGGTATAGACTCGTATCAGCGGAATCCCTTTCAATCATCTCCTGTGACTGACTAGAAGTGTGTGATGGTGTCTGCCCTCTGCCTGTATTTACTTGATTTCTTGTTATATTTGGGAAAGTCCACCAAAACATTGGTATTTGACATCCTGGTATCTTTCTGGTGCATTTACAAACAGTTTGGACAAACCCTACTGATTCCACCTTTAACTAACAGTATTATTAATGTGTCTAGTTATATTTTTGACTTGTCTGATAACCTTTTATTTCATTGTATCAGTTTCTGGGTTTCATACACATCTTAGATTTACTTGTTCTATCCAATCAACAGTGTAAATTATTGAATTGAAATAGATAAGAGCAGCAAATTTGTGAAGCAGAAAATAGATGAGGAAGAATTGTAAAATATGACTCCTTTCAAATTCCTGTATTTGGCAAATATAGCAGATTCCCCAAGCAGTAAACCGAGGGGGACCATAGATCTTTTTATGTGAATATAAATATTTAAATAATAACCCTTACAGGAAAAAACACAATTTTCATATGTTTTCCACATGTGGCCACATGTGATCAGATGCAGGAAACATGTTACCGCATGTGGCATGTGTTTCACAGGGGAATATTCATATTACACCATGAAAATGTTCCAAAACCACATATTTCCCATGTGCAAAGAACATGTTTAACATGTGACAAAAACATGTTCCACTACTGTATATCATATGTGATTTCAATGTGTGAAATTCATTGGGTTTTTCTGTAAGGGAATAAATATGATGATGATGACAATGATAAAAAAATTACATATAAATAATAATACAATTATAAATTATAATGATAAATATTTCAACATTTTTTGAACATTTCCTTGAATTGGACAAACAATTTGTAAAATGTCTTCTTACCTGAGGGAAGAGTAAAAATAAGAAAACATGGTGAATCCCAGAAATCAGTGGGTACTAAATTAAGAACAAATTATAGATACAAACAAATATTACAGAAAATGTGTTGTATAGGGCTTCCTGCAGGTCCATGGTTTAATTATTGTGCATTTTGATATCAAAGCAAAACACAATACATGTTTTCCTTGTTGAACTTCAAAAAAAGTTACAGAAACAACCAGTTCATGTGCTGCGGAGTCAGCGGGGAGCCGTCGAGGGCTGGACGGTCTGCTCTGTTGCAGTGGATGTCATCAGCACAGACCTCTCCGCTTCCATCAGGAAAATCCAGAGCAAGTCTTATCCTGACATCAAAGATCACTTTGACCACTGAAACAATGAGCTTTGTACTTTAGAAAGTCCTTTGTTTTATTCTTGGTTTTGCATGTGCATATTATGACTCTCAATACATTTTGTCAACCTTTTCCCTGCAGCATACGTCTGGGGCTGCAGCTCAAAACTGTTAAAATAATGTAACTTAGAGTACATTTTGTTTTGGAGAGATTAAGTATTTTAGCACTTCATTAGCTCCTACTGTAAATAGGTGAAATATTACTGGCAGTTGAGTTGATGCACTAATAATAAATGCATGATATTAAGTATAGTAGTGACTTTCCAAGGTTGGGTCGGTAATTAGATTTTCTTTTTTGATCTGGAGGAGCTGCAAACAAAGTGAGGCCGAACAGGGTTTTTCATGATTGAGAACGTAGTAAGCAGCAGGTTTTGATGGGACAGATTTACGTCGTTCATATTCTGAAGCTGTTCTTTACATCTGCTGCTGTATTCTGAGCAGCATCCCAGCATTTTTTTTTTTTTTTTTTTTTTTCTTTTAGCATATCAGTCCTGCAGATCAAACTGATGTGATTCCTGAATGAGTTAAGTTGTGTTTGGGCTGATTTTAAATGAGGGTTAAACAGTTTTTTACTGTCGTAGCTGCTAGAATGCTCAGATTCCATCAGGAGCTCCAACATCAACATCACTGAAACACTCTCTTAATTAGTTTTACCATTGAGGTTGTGTTTTTAACTTAATTTGATTGTTTTAATTCTTTGAAGTATTCTATGCATGAATACTTTTAACGTTGTTGAGTGTTTTTTTTTAAAGCACGTTGTCTTTCTAGGATTTAAAGGTGCTGCTTTCTTTCTTTCTTACAATATACAGGATACATGCCATCTATGCAGAATTTCTAGTATCATTTCCACCCTCTGTCCAACTGTCCAATCACAAGTTAGCACCCGTAAGTAGGGCTGGCAAGCTTTCCATTTCTCTACATGTTGACGTGGCGTGCGGGGGGCTCAGAGAGGAGCGATACTTGGCGTTTCATGAGTCTGAATGGTGGCATCTTTTCTGTAGTCTCTCAAAAACGTGAAACACAAGAGCACACTTGATTAAACAGATTAAGCTCTGTCTTCATTAGCTCTTACATAAGCTGAAAATGTTAGCATGTGTGGCTAACTACTAGCTGCAGTAACTTTACCTCGAGCCAAACTTGTTAGATACCACTGCATCTGCATTTGTTATGGGGGACATTTGAGGAGGAGGATGTCGGCTGGTGCAGAACCAAAGTGGGTCAAAGACGATACATCTCAATCTGGCTCACTCTCTCAAGGTGGGTTAGGTTAGCTCTTATCCCAGCTCTCTTCCACAGTAGTGGTCCGGCTGGTCTGGCTGGGGGACCTGTCCCAAGGTCCGCTGCACTAATCGAGTCCCTCTGCTTCCTTTTCCTGCGTTAATGAGTGTATTTCTGTCCTCTATCATGTAGATACACCTGCCATATTTCACCATCCGACCAATGTTTGCTGAGATATAAGATAGCTTTAGCCTCACTCTTTTTTTGCATTGACGTTGATTGATGTACGCAGCTGCTAGGTAACTTTACATATACTCTTTCACTTCTTGTTTTAAAATGTGTCAGATGGAAACATTAAAATGTCAACTGGAGTTGGATTCAGGGAGTTAGTAGTAGCTTACATCAGCCAGCCACACTTATGAAATCTGCTTGTGAGTCAAGCCGACTAAAATCCACCGTTGTCAGCTAGAAATGAGAAGCTGCTTTTGTTTACATCTCGTTGCTTTTGTTTAGACCTCGTGTTTCAATAATTGCTCCCAATTTCGATGTTAAATCTGCCACCATTATCACCATAAACTGCATAAATGCAGTGCAAGAATGGAAAGTTTGGCAGGTGTAGCAACAGTAACTAAGGGGGGCGGGGCTTAGCAAAAGGTAAATTGCCCTGACGCCTCCCAAGCTTCAATGCTTCTTTAGGATTCAATTGATCAGATACTTATAAGTTTGGGACATGGTTCCTTTTGGGTCTTTTCATACATGACGACATATGGAGAAAAAAAAAAGAAAACTATAGTCTTCTTTTTTACTCTACTCCCATGATACTTTGTGTTACATGTCAGGCAGGGTAAGAGCTTGTTGTTTTCCCTCCTGTCTGTCTTTTCTCTCCCCCTCCCCTCTTTTGTCTTCAGGTGATAATGGCTTTATGTGGATTCACCTGTGAGGACATGGACAGGCTCCTCATTGGTCCTTTTAAGCTTGGAGCTGTCCAATCAGGAGGCAGAGCAGTCAATAAGAAGGACCAGCCGGAGAAGTTCTCTCTCTGTCTCTGCTGCTCTGAGCCTGCCTGCTGCTGTCTGTGGCCTTGTCTAGATTGGCCTTTGTGTTGAAAGAAGGTTTGTGGTGGGAGATTGAGGACAGTAAGTGAGTTTGGGGTACCCTGTACATTTTCTTTCACACACGTAGTTGTTCTTTTCTGTTTAGAGACACTAGGTTTATTGGTTGGTGCCACCCTTGTACTTTTTGGTGAAGCTCTTTTTTTAGACTAGATAGTTAGGTCTTTTGTTTGTGTTTTCTTTTGGAGATAGCAGTGACTTAGGCCTGGTTTTGTTCTATTTATTTATTTTGTTTGGCACAACCACCTGGTCCCATCTCCCCCACACTTTTGAGAACCTTGTGTCTGTAAATATAAAGAAAAATGGTGTAAATAAACCCTCTTTATTTTGCCGCCTTTACTCTGACTCCATCAAGTTCTTGGTTGTGTGTTACTGTCTTTGTGAACAAGGGAATGTAACACATTTTGGGGGCTCGTCCGGGATCATTTCCCTGAGCTAAAAACAACCAAGAAGAGTAAGGCAGATTATGATCTCAAATTACAGGTACGCAGGCTAGAGATAGGAGCTAACAAAGAGATAAAGTTGGGAAGAAGTAGAGGCCTTGAGGATCTCGTCAGGACAAACCATATCACACACACCTGAAAAATTTATACCTCCTCAACCTGTCATTCACAAACAAGCTTTTGATGTCAGCAAAAATATTTCCTTAGTGCCAACATTTCGGGAGTCGGAGGTTGACTCCTACTTCAGAGCATTTGAAAGAATTGCTACTGCATTAGACTGGCCTCAGGACATGTGGCCTATTCTACTTCAGTGTAAACTTGTTGGGAAAGCACGGGAAGTTGTGTCATCTCTTTCCTTAGAGGACAGTTTGAAATATGATGTTCTAAAGGAGTCCATTTTGCGTGCCTATGAGCTTGTGCCAGAGGCATACAGGCAGAAATTTAGGAACCACAAAAAGTCCAGTGGACAAACCTTTGTTGAGTTTGATCGTGAAAAGGGGGTTCTCTTTGACAAATGGTGTGCTGCTAATGAGGTCAAGGATAGTTTTGAATCCCTTTGTCAGCTGGTGCTCCTAGAAGATTTCAAGAGTGCCTTACCAGAGAAAATGGTAATGTTCTTAAATGAACAAAAAGTGACGTCATTGTCTAAAGCAGCTATCTTGGCTGATAGTTTGTTTTAACTCATAAAAATGTCTTTGTGTCTTCCTCCGTCCAGACAGGGTTTCAGTATCTCGCTCTATGAGACCTGATTCTGGCCATTCTTCTGAAAAAGCCAGGGGGCCCCCATCACCTCCTCGTGGGGATCGTGAGTGCTTCTATTGTCACAAGAGGGGTCATGTTGTTGCTGATTGTTATTCTCTGAATTCTCTCTCACCACTAAACTATATTTTGTATGCAGCACTATATGGTATTATAGTGTATTTGAATTGTCACAGAACACTAATTTAATTTGTAGAGTGACTTGAAAAGTGTTTGAACCAGCTTATTTCCTGAAACATTTTCTGAAGCTGTCTGTTAACTGGACCTTGGGACTCACTGCCCTGCATATTTTAGATTTTAGATTTAGTTTCCCTGCTCCAACCCACCTGACTCAAATGAACAGGTCATTATCAGGCTTCTGCAGAGGCTTGATGACTTGAATCAGGTATGTTGGAAAATTGAAACGTCTAAAACATGCAGGGCCACCAGGACCAGGATTTGGAAACGCTGGTCTAAAGTTTGCAGGGCAGTGGGTCCCAAGGTCCAGGAGTGGGAAACATTGATCTGTGTGGGGCGATGAGGAGACTGTACCCTCCCGATTAATACATGAAACAAACACAAATGTCATTTTTAGAATGCTTTCCACATGGTTTTTGATCATTTCAGATTTGACTGACATTTTAATAATGCCATCTGTTGTATTTTCTTTTGCAGTAGTTTAACGGCAGCAGACTGGAGAATTAGCACCACCAACTGTTCATTTTGATCACCCAAGTCTTAGCATTTGCATTCCGAATATAGGACTAAAATTTGTGGATGCAAATTTAGCAAATGAGAGCATGTAGAACATGTAAGTTTTCTGTCCTAACAGGTGCAACAAAAGAAACAGGAGAGTGGAAAAATGTTAATCAATCGGCCGTTACATGCCCACACAGCCCCGAGAAGAAGTCTAATCAGGCAAACAAAGTGAAAACACCTGTGGGAGGTGTGTGTGTCTGAAGCTTTAGTAGTTAAATTGTTCTGTAATTAGTTCCACCTCTCTACATCATAGTCTAAATGCTGTTTCAAAAATATAATTTTAGTGGCAAAACACAGCTTTCTTTCTTGAAAAAGAAACACTACTCAAAATTAATGTTAATGTTGGTGCTGGGTAAAAATAGGCAGTTATTTGCTTAAAAAGTTCCAGAAAAACCTCCCCTACAACACACATTGTCAGCAGCCAAGCTGTTTTCCTGTGTTTATGCTAAGCTAGGCTAAGGGCCTTCTAAATCCAGCCAGGACTTTGCCCTGCAGACACTGGGCGAGACATGGGGTACACCCTTGACAAAATGTCAGTTCATCTCAGGGTCGATACATAAAGACAAACGCTTACTCACGCTCACATTTACAACTAAGGACAGTTTTAAAGTCACCAATCAACCTACATGTTTTTGGAGGAAGCCGGAGAACCCAGCCAGATCCCATGACAGCATACTCTGCACAGAAAAATTAGCTTTGCTTGTTGTTTGCACTTGTTTTCCACACTGACTGGCTCAGATTGTTACTGTCAGTGTCTGACAACATTATGGAAAGGATAATGATAGTAAAAGACTTATTTTACAGAGTAAGATCTGTTTGGTTTAACCAGAAACAACTGCTTATCTGCTCTCGCCAAACTCATCAGAATCCTTTTGCATCATCGTCAGCTTCATTCAAACTTTACAGAAACGAAATAAAACTCACCAGAAACGTCTCAGTTTGCCTTTCCGCTGTCCCAACAATCACCAACTCTGATTTGGTTTAAATGAATCCATAATTCACAGCGTAAAGGAGCGCACACAGCGGGTGATGCTGGATAGCGGCTCGGGAGAAAAGGAGGGAAGGAGGAGGACGCACACTTTTAACTGTGTGAAAATCTGATATTTACACATCACAGATGATGAAGAAACGCGTTAAATCTATCTGTCTATCTATCTGGTAAAACCTACTCATGTAGGCTCATATATGAACTTAGTGTGGCGCACTGCGCAGTAAAAAAAACAAAACAAGGGACGACTCATCGAATATTCATATAGGACGGCTAAATCTGATTCAACTATTGACAATCTTCAGGGACAGCCCTACTTCCTTATGACTTATAAACAGACACTTACTCATTCAGCAAGCATTCGGCATTAACTTTAACTCTATGTGAAGTGAATGAATGTGAAACAGGCAAACAAAAACAGATGTTCCGCTCTGAAATGGACATTTCAAATGAGAAGCCAGTATTTCAACTTGGCATGTTTCCTTAATCTCTGATGACATATCATGGTCATTTTATGATTTAGTACAGTAAATATATAATATAAATAATTTTTATAAATATAAATGTAAATATATATAAATATATACAGATTTCTCCTTTGAAGTTATCAAGTACAGCTACCCAGCCCTAGGCGTGA
The DNA here is from genome assembly GCA_034769285.1 of Lutjanus argentimaculatus. Classification (NCBI taxonomy): domain Eukaryota; kingdom Metazoa; phylum Chordata; class Actinopteri; order Lutjaniformes; family Lutjanidae; genus Lutjanus; species Lutjanus argentimaculatus. Next base: position 6,301,205 of record JAWZSL010000025.1, on the reverse strand, counting down.
TACCCATTATCTCTGATTAGGGTTTTAGGTTTTGTAGAACCAGCTAATGCAAAGAAAGCCTGGCTATATCAAACTTGCTTTGTAGTACACCCCTTTGGATGGTGGTCCAATCTGGTTGCCTGACACAACTGTTGCATAATTATCCAGTAAGTGAACATTTTGGATACTGCAGACACCTTTGTGAAAGTTGTTAGAGCTTAAGAAAAACATTTCTGATGGACTTTTCTCCTCTCTGATGTCTTCCTCCCTCTGTGTCCTCTACCTGTCTGCCTTCCCTTTACCTCCATATCTGTCTGCACACCTGCCTGTCTTCCTGTCATTCTGTCACCAGCCAACATCTCTGCTTTCAGCTGGGACTCCCCTGGTTGCTATGGTAACCCCACCCCGGGGGTGGGGGGCCTCTTTATGCTTCACCTGAGCGGTTCCAGACTGACGGCCAGAGACGCAGACAGACAGACATGCTTGTGGGGTAGGTATGTATCATCATCATCATCATTATCACCGCCATGAAGATATCACTGTGGAGACCTGCATCGTACCTGGGCGTGTCGCCGTGGGTGCACTGCCTCGCCTGGCAGACGCCGGAGTGGGTGTCTACACACCTCCTCACCTACACAATATCATCGCCATCATGTATTATGGATTTCCCCCCTTTGTTCGCCGCTCGCCTGCTGTCGATCGTAGTCGCAGGGTATTTTTAGGCGTGTATTTCTGTTTTCTCCCCGCTCGCACATAACCCGACACAGCCAGCTTCACATTGATTTTGGCATGCGAGATCTCTCCTGCTCCCTCTCCGTCTTCTACACTACCTCCCTTCGCCGCTTTTCAGCATTCCCTCTCCATTTCTTCTCCTTAGATTTCCCTCCATCTGTTTTCCTCAGCCACCAGCAGCCCCATCCTTTCTATTCATTCTCTCCGCTTCTGGCACTTTGCAGTCTTTCCAGCACTCTGCCTTTTCTTCTATTCATCTCTGCCTTTCTCTCTCCTTCTTCTGCTTTCATATTCCCTGTGCCATGTCACAGAAGCTGAGGCCTGCCATGAGCAGAATCTGAGGGTACCTGGATGTGTGTGCGCGAGTGTGAGGGAGCATGTGTGTACAATAGGACCAGCAGTCCTGTGGGGTGGGAGGCACAAACAACATCCGCAGGGCAACAAACAGTATTTTTCCACTGGTGCTAAAACACACTGCCATTCGACGAAGAAAGGATGGATGTGGGGGGTGGGGGTGGCACAGGGAGAAGGTAAGAAAGAGAAAGAAAAAGAGAAAAGAGGGACCCCTGGACGGTGTTAAAAATACATCTCTGTTCCACATGCGTTTTATGCTTCTCTTAATTCTTCTGTTGTCTGTTTGTGCTCAGCTTTTTTTTTGTATGTAGGCATCTGTAGAGCTTTTGAAACTGCAACATCCCACCCAGGATGGCCTCTGGATAATTGAGTCTCTTTTCACACTGCAACAGTCAGCACAAGACGAGACCACAGCTGCACTGATATCCGTGTGTGTGTTGGAGTTCAAGGAAAAAATCCATCTGCAACTTTTTTAAAACTGAAGAAAAACACAGACCTTGGGGACAGGGGTGCTGCCAAAGATGTTGGGCCCCATGAAAATATATCCAGGGTTGGGTAATCAGATTACAAAAGATAAGTAACCATAATCAGCCAAGATTACATTTGAATAAAGTGTAACTAGAGGCACTAGAGGCATTATTTACAAGGATTACCTGAGTACATTTTGATTACATCTTTAAAATGTAGCAAATTTCTTGGACAAGTGGTCCACTTTGTGATGGAGCTGGCAGGAGAAAAACTTCTTTGCACTGAAAATGTTTTGAGATGAGCAAAAAGGATATTTGTTGCCCTCAAGCTTATGTGGCTGTGTCCTTTTTAACCATATGGTGCAGTATTTCCAATGCTTACTTTACATTTTGCCATGTAATTTGTACTCAGTAGTTTAAAACTACATTTCAAAGTAATTGGACCCAACCTTGAATATATCGCACTGGGCCCCATGACTCAACCACCACAGGCCACACAAGCCCCGTGTATTTGACCCTTTGCTAAGCCCCGTCCTCCTTAGTTACTGTTGCTACACCTGTTGAGCTGTTATTCCTGCACATACGCTGTTTACAGTGATACCGGCGGCAGATTTAACATCAACACTGGGAGCATTTTTAGAAACACTGGGTCTTTGATTTGTGTGCAGATTTCCTAAGTAACTACTGTAAGCTAATGCTAATGCTTAAACTCCTGGAGTCAGCTGAGAAGTCCGTCTCCTTTTTAATGTTTCCATCTATCTGCATCTGGCAAGTGGACAAGGGGAAGAAATTGTACATGATGGTGTGGTGGCTTCAAAAAATATTGAGTTAACTCGCTGAAATGAAAGTGAACATTGGTTAATATTATAACATTTTCAATTAAAACCATTTAACTTCCAGGCACTCAAATAATGACAAATAAGGTTCACAGGTCATCATCTAACAAAGAAAAGTAAACCATCTCAACTTAAGATTATAGGATGGCAAACCTGTTTTGCTTGTTTGTTTCTAAGCTCTAAAATAATTTGAGTTGGGCTCAAAACTCAAACATCCATTGCAGTAAGTTGCCTTGATTTTTTTTTTTACAGTGTATATGAATATGAAGGATATGAATGCAGCTCTGTAAGCACCTCAAAACCCAACCGCGTAGAAGTACAAAAGGCTCATTTAAGCAGTAACATAAATTACATAAATTACAAAAAATGTATAAATGAAACATTACGTGAAGATGATAAAGCTGTCTAAGTGTGGATTTCTGTTTAATCCTCTGACAGATGATGGTTTGCGATATCCAGGGCCAAGTCACCATGTTTGGAAGCTGAAAAATTTCAGTCTGTGAAATACTTTCCTCACACTCTCACTGTCAACTTTCCACCCTGCCGTTTGCTGTCTCTATTTACATTCAACAAATCTTGTCTCTCAGCACTTTCTATAAAGCAGCTGCCTGAGTATAAAACTGTAAAACCACTGATTTTCATTTCAGTGATGCTGTTTTTGCGTCCACCTACGACGATACCTCTGTATAATCGGCCTCTGTGAGAGGGCAGCAGTAGTTTTGGGTCTTTAGAGAGGGATCCAGCTCCATCCGTCAGCTTGGCAGGAGGAACATCTCACCACCAGCATCTGGACTCCATCAGGGGGGCTGGACCCCAGGATTTCACTACAGGGTCTAACTGGCAAAATTAAGTAACTTCGACCATGTGATAAAATCTCGACATTGTGTTTCACTCAGTCTCTGAATGAGCTTCCAGTGTTGTCAGGATCACAGCTTCTTCTTCAGGCTGATTCCTCAAATGCACATTGTTTTCAATCCAAATAATACTAAAGCATGGACTGGCAGCTGAAGAGGCCGCATTTCACCTCCTGGGCCCTGCCGAAGTGCCCTTGAGCAAGGCACCGAATCCCCAACTGCTCGTGCGCCTGACTATATACATGTATATGTATGTGTGCAGCTCTCTCGCTCTGGCATCTCTCCATTAATGCATGACTATAGGTTCTTTTTGTGCATGTGCATGTAGTTCAGGCCTGAAAATAACAACAGAGTGAAAACGTAATTTCCCCCAGAGATACATAAAGTATGTCTTCTTCTTCTTCTTCTATGGAGCTTAAAACCAGGAAGTGATTAATGTAGCTTAGCATAAAGACTGAAGGCCAGGCTCTGTCCAAAGTTCAAATACATGCTGAAAATCACCTCTAAAACAAACGAAAAAAAAAAAAAATAGATCTCTTTGTTTAATATGAACACAAACATGTCAACAAAGTTAAAAATGACAGGTTTTTTATGAGTAGTTACAGTGACTATTTCAATCAGTGGCTGGTTCAGTAACGTGCAATGAAATCTTTGCTTGGGTAGACAGTCACCTCAAAGTGACCAATGACCACATTCAGTTCAGATTACATATGGATAGACAAAATGTGGTCAACAGTAGTTGGGACAGGGGTCTGCAACCTTTACTATCAAATGAGCCATTTTTGGCTAAAAGAGAAAAAAAATATCTGTCTGGAGCTTAATAACTCCTAAACTATTAAATTCTTTTCTTTTTGGGGGGGATTTTTAATCCAGCCGAGAGAGACATAAGAGTATCCACTGGCAACATTTAAAGGAAAAGGTACTGATCTCTTGAAGGTTATGACACACTTTTTAGTTGAGAAAATATTAAAACATTTGTCTTATTGGTATAGACCACACAGTTGTTCTACAGTTGTAGAATGTAAGAGTCACTTCAGATCTGCATCAATGATGAACAAATTATTTCCTTTTTTTTGTCAAAGCCACAAGTAGCCACTGGAGAGAGGCAAAAGAGCTGCATGCTTCTTCAGAGCTGCAGGTTGCAGGTTGAGTTTGACTACAAATCCAAAAAAATATTCCCTTTAGTGACCAAGGCTCTTTTTTCTTTATGAGATAATGTTGAAATTTTGTTGAAGAAATATCCATTCTGACTGCCGCATTTACGTTATCAGCACTAAAAAGTGCTCACAGCTAGCTGGGAAAGAACGCTGACTCCAGAGCTATGTGTAATCATTGTTAAACCTTTAAAGTCTTTAAAACTGCAGATAATATCCATGTGGCACTGATATGTCCTTTTAATAAATCTCCACTGGTCTTTAAAACCACTAAATGACATGTAACAAGCTAACAGGGCTAGCCAGGGGGAAGGGCATGGTCCAGAGCGAGAAGGGAAAGTATGTCACGTGACGCAACATGGAATAGCTATAGACTGCGAGGCTGAGGGTTGGTCTCTGCCTCAACACTCATCATTAAACACAGTGTGAGAACTGACTGAACATATGCAGATTTCTGAAAACTTTGCCATTAGTGTAGGCCACTCCTCAAGATTCAAGAAAGGTAGTTTTTAGGAGCAAGCTATGGCAAAAGAAGCATATTTAAACACCAATTCTGACAGCTTTTACTGAGCTATGTGTAAATCTGGGGTGGCGCTGGGGCGCAGGCATAAAGTCGAAGTCTTGCCTAATTAAAAACAGATATACAGTCTAGTCACGGATCTTCTATTCTGTGCCATGAACACTCTAAGAGATGTGTTATTCAACAAAAACCGTGTGGAAAATGAAAGCAATACAGGTGGGAAATGAATCATATTCAGTCAGACATAACATCAGACATAAGAATTAAATACCATTTTTAAGGGAGTATGGGGACATCACTGTTAAATCAGTTGAAAACGTGTGCTCACAACATCTGTCCATCTATTTTATCTGAACAACCCTCTATGTCCTCCGTTGCTTGTCTCCGAGTTGACTGCTTTTTAATTGTTATTCACATGGGACAGCTCGGCAGTCAGCGTTTTCTTGTGCTGGCTGTACAGCTGTAGTAGTTTTCTTACCCCAAGGCAAGATTGAATAGCCTTGTCTTTATCTGCGGTCCTCCATAACGTTGCCACAAATTAGAAATGATTAGCTACACATCAGCAAGACTGCTAGGCAACAGCCATAGTCTTGTAGGCATTCAGTCATGGATGTGCATTGCTGAGACCGGGTGTAGTTATGCAGTTAGGACGAGGCACTCCAGGAACCAATGGGTGAGCTTTAGAGGTGGTGGTAGGCATATTTTTGAACTTTGGACAGAGTCGGGCTAGCCAGTCCCCTCAGCCTCCAGGCTTTATATACGCTAAGCTAATCACTTCCTGACTGCATATGGAGCACACTGACATGAGAGTCAATCTCCCCACCTAACTCAACAAGAAACTGATATTTTCACACATCCATCCATTAAAATATATACGAAGTCTCACGAGATCGATGCCATGTTTACATGCTACTGCTACATGCTACAGTTGACATTTCGGCTAAAAACATGGTGTAAATGGTGTCTTTTGTGGTTGAATTTTAATGTCGCGGCTCACGGACACTTGGATTACACCACACGAGCAGGATGGAGACATTTTGTGTTTGTTTTGTGTCCTTTTTTTTTTTTAACATTTTATCCATGGTCTCCATTCACTGCCATTGTACTGGATTTGGCTGCAACCCTGTTTTCTGCTGAAACTCCAGGGTTGTTTTGTGAACTGAAGATCTTCACCCATCCTCACATCAGCAGAGGGGTGAGTACATATTGAATGGGTTATCATGTAAAGGTGGAATATCCTTTTAAGCCACGAAAAACCTCTCGTTGTCTCCGCAATTATGTGACCATTTCAGTTTAGTTATATTTTTCTGAGTCTAGGTACTCGGAGATCTATCAACGGCTGAGTTCAGGATGAGTTCCTCTTCCATGGTCCCATATATTTGGGTCTGGCAGGTCAGTGACTGAATCAAATCTTTAAACTAAAGGTGTTAACTTTAAACTGAATGGCGTTAAGAGGAGTGGGTCTAGCATTTTTAGACACTTTGTTCCATTGTGAGACAAGATGAGACACGACAAGATGAATTAATCCCAACAAGTTACTGACTCCATTTAAAGCTGAAACAAGACTTAAACCACTGAGAAGTTCCACTTTTTTAATAGGTGTTCTAATGACTTTATATGTCTGAATTGACATTTGATGTCATGTTAAAACATAACAAACACAAACATGATAAAAACATTGACAAGATCAGAATGAAAAATTCATCAAGCAACACACCAATCCAAAAATAATGCAAAATTAGCTAATTATATAAAATATAAGTATACTTTTTTTTTTAAACCAGATGCAACAGGTTGCAGTGTATTGCAGAGTTACTGTTAATGGTTGCATACAGTACGAGGAGCAATAGTGTGTGACAATTTGCCGCTGACAGCACACACCTCAAACAGAATCTGAGCCCATCTGCATGAAATGGATGAAACCTGATACAAAGTGACAGTGCGGCTTGCCAGCCGTCCTGCTGTTTCCCTCTGCAGGTCGATGCGGAGACGAGACGACAAACTCCCGGGTGTGAATTTAAATGCTTTTAAACAGAAGTGAAAGTAGCTTGCCACAAAGTCAGAGCTTAAGACAAGAGATGGGTTTGTGCTTTTGTGTATGTGCGTTTGCGTTGTGTGTGTGTGTGTGTGTGTGGCCAGTGAACTAATTCATTAATCTGGTTGACAGTTCTCTGTGAACTCGGCAGTACTGTCGGTGGTGAGGAATTACAATGAGACAAACTAGGCGTTGTTCGGAGGAGCAGTGATGCTCCCCTGACATCTCCGGCACCGTTAAAGGCTTTTAAAATGGCAATATTGTGTTTTGGTGGAAGCGAGGAAAGACAAACATGAAAAAACAGCAGAGACAAAACACCAGAGAAGACTGCACAAATCTTAATTAGACTAATAAAATAAAAACAGAAAACATTACAATATTTGCCCAAAATTATAACATTTCTACTTCTATATAGGAACCTGATCTGATTTTTCACCATAAAGCTGTAACAATAAATATGTGTTAGACTCTACAGGTACATATCAAATGGAAGGAATTATTGTTATAAGAAACCCACGAAAGAATTATCTCATGACTCTGCAGTCTCCATTCAGCTTTTTTTCCTGTTCATTATTTTGATTTGGGGAAATTCAATTCTACTTTTTTGGTTTAGACTCACCACTCTCACAGGAAGCAACTGTTTTCAGTGAAAAAGCTCTGATTACCCAAACTCACCAAACAGCAAAAATGTTAGCCTCTAGGTGTTGAACATATGGAGCATTTAGCAATTAAAGAGCTAGATAATTCCCTCAGGAAGATGGTGACCTAAATAGAAGCAGGAGTCCAAATTAAAGGTGCTATATGTAAGAATTTTGTTTTAAATATTCAAAAATTAACCCAAATGATCAACAGAATGTGAAGAACAAACAATTTTGGCATCATGTCAAAGATGTTTATGTATTGTGTTGCAGAGATATCTACTTAAGCTAGCTTGCTAACCAATGATCTTTGGCCCATCCCTGTCATCAAACTGGCCTCCGTAGGTCTCAGAGGCCAAACCTCTTTCTCCCAGCAGTCCAAAGCTCATGTGCTAACAGTGTAAACACCAACACTCCCCTTTTGCTCTGTGCTCCTGGCCTGCTCAGAGTCAGCTAATAGGGCCGCTAGCTACATGGCTAACTGAGCTAACTAGCTAATAGCACCTTAACTTTCTGTTGCCTCTTATTTGTTTGGAGTGTGAATTAAAGAGGTGGCCAATTCTTACATATAGCACCTCTAATGCTGGATTTGTGAAAAAGCAACTGTTTGTTAGCATTTGATAATAATACTCTATGTCAAATGTGCCTGACATGCTTAGCTTAGTGTACGTTTCTGCCCCCAGGTGGCGAAAAAAAAGATAAATGCAGCTTTAAAGTCATAATAAAGTTTAAATGATAATTATAAATTATATTAAACCTAATTTTTGAGACATTTTTCAGCAATAGCAATGTTATGCATTTGCATTCTGTAAGAGCTTCAGCATTTTCACAAAATATAAGTCAGTGTGATAAAGCTTGAACTTGACAGCATTTGTGAATCACCAAAGTTATTACAGTTCATCTTATGGAGAACATGAATGTCTGTACCAATTTGTTGAGATATTTCACTCCAAACCAAAAGCGTCCTGCTGCTGGCACTTGAGAAAAAGTCAAGATCACCAAAGTCAGTAGGATTTATCCTCTGGTGATCATGAATGTCTGCACTAATCCATCCAGGAGTTGTCAGGATATTTCTGTCTGAGCCAAAGTGGTGGTCTGACCTCCTAACATTGCCAACATGATCCACCATTTGCACCTGCCTGTAGAACTACATCTTGGCGTTAATGTCACCAAATACCAGTGTGCACGCCCAGCTAATAAATTCTTCCCACTAAATGCAAAAGTAACTTGTAGCAAGCACAACTTAGCAATTACTTGGCAAATGACAAAACAACCTTTTCTTTTACTTATACAGTAAATACCATTTACAGTGAGTCTGCAGACAACAGCTGATCCTCCCTGTTTCACTGCCATAAAGTAAGCTGCCAATCACAGGTCTAAATTACTGATCATCCATCATTTTTAACTTAAAGAGAGGAACAAATACAAAAATAATCAGAAAAGACTGAGGGTTTGTCTTCCTTTAACCCATCACAATATGTAGATTGGCATCTGCCTTTAACTGTTTTAAAATGCAACAGTTCACCTCAAGAGTAAGCGCTGTCTATTTCACTGTTAAAAAAAACACAAAAAAAAACCACACACACACTGGAATTTAGTGGAATCAATTAATCTTTTCTCATTAACTTAACATAAATATATACAAGTAAACAGAACTCCCTCTGCACAGCCAGTCTCAAGAATCAGGTGCTGTTCGGCCGCAGGAACATCTCAAATCAAATCATCAACATAAACCACCGCACACTGAACTGAGTTACTGAGATTTTATTAAGAGCGAACATGTGTCGCCCGTAGCTTCCTCAGGTTCGCTCAGTTAAATATATACATTTTATTTATTCAAGTTAATTAAACTTAAAGTTTTAGTATTTATTTTCAGAACACTTCTGACTTGAAGTCTTTTGACTTGAAATGATGAGTTGAATGAATGCACTGTACAGAGTTCAGTCAACTCATTAAAATAAGTTTCAGCATATTAGCAAACTTACCAGCATTGTTTGAGAGTTAAAACTGTACTGAGCACCTTCTTTTTATAGTTCTAGAGAAAATGCATATAATGAAATCTTGCTTTGTGTCTTGAATACGGTTTAAGATGAGTTATGTTTCTTGTTTTCGCAATAATGAAAATTTCATATGACCAACCTTTGTGTCTGTGCTGGAACAAAGTAGCTCCAACAGGAGCAGCTGCAGCTGTGTGTTCCTTTTCATAGCCGATTAATCAGCCTATTATTTTCTCGACAAATAGCTGTTTGTCCATAAAATGTTAATCACTGTTTCCCAGAGATGTCTCCAAATGTCTTGTTATGTCCACAACCCAAAGATGTTCAGTTTACTGTTAGAGAGAAGTAAAGAAACCATGAAATATTCACATATAAGAAGATGAAATCAGAGAATTTTGACTTTTTTTCTTTAAAAAAAATACTGACTGATTAATCAATTACGAAAATAGTTCTGTTTTAGTATAATGTTAGATATACGGTCCAACTGAATTTGATAAATTGCATTAATTTAAGTTTTCATAAACGTAACTAAACAAAATTAGCTGTCGTTAAGTCGTGCTAATGTTAGCAATTATATTACTTACATTTCACAAACTAAAATAACACACTGACGTTGCTATAATACTACTTTTTTCTGAAACCATTCTGTTAGGTAGTTAAGGAACAGTATTTTACTTTTGTGTAAAGCAAATAATTGAGTTGGAAAATTAGAAACTTTTAAGATGAGTGAGATTTAAGTTGCAATAATGCAAACCTTTTTGAAAGCAATCAGATTATTAAGTACATCTGACTTAAAGCAACTTGTTCATCTAAGTTGTTAACTTGATAGGAAAAAAATTATTTCATTTGTGTGTTCCCAGTTAAGGTTTTTGAAGTTGGTCCAATATCTCATCTCTATTTTTCAGTGTAAAAAAAGGTTCCACCTCTATACAGTCAGCTGCACTTAAGTTCCCACGTTGTGGCTTTCAGATCTGCACACGCACAAAAAAGCATAAGCAAATACACACACACACACACACACACACACACTTAGCGATGGAAGCACACCCACATGAGCTACTACATCTTCTTATTCAAATTTTGTTCAAGCCTTCAGTTCCCCGGGGGCATTACAGCAGTGGGTGGGTATTATTTCTCTTTTTCATCACCCTCTGATTCTGTCATGCACACAGGAGCACCTTAGGGTGGTGATGATTCATAGAGAGCCAAGCCGTGGTGGGATGAAATGGGTGAGGGGACAGCTAAAAATTCTGGTTTAACAAGCATTTTAATGGCCTTTTATTCCCGGCTGTTTGATGTTTGGAGGCTTCACATCTCGTCTGGGGCCGCGAAGCTGGTAACGGTACCTCTGGGCAACCTGCTACCTCCCAGTTTGCTGTGTCACCGTGGCTGACAAATTGATGACTGAGGCTTACGTGCACACGCCGGTGCCACTGATCTCATTCTGCTGAGGTCACGATCGACTACACCCTTGATGATGAGAAGAACCACATTTCCCAGGGGGCAACTGTCTTCTTTCCTGGCAGCGGGATGTGGAGGGTAACTGTGGCTGACTTCAGTGTGATGTCTTGTACATCTTTTTCCATTTTATGAGTGTAGATTCCAATTATAATGTACATGCCAGGCTCTGTGTGACGTTGTGTGTGTGTGTGTGTGTGTGTACGTTTGTGAGTGTGTGTGTGTGAGAGAGAGACAGAGAGAGAGACAGCACAGATTATTCCACTGATGCTTAAACACATTTTGAAGAACTGAAGAGTATGAGTAAAGAGAGTCAGTCCACACACACCCACATTATGTGTCTGCGTGCGTGTGTGTGTGTGTGTGTGTGACATGAATCACTGTGTTCTGCTCTAAGTGTTCCCTCATCACACAGCCTTTCATTTCTTGTGACCTGTGCAGACCAGTGATGGGAGCTGCTGTGTGACCGCCATCTTGAACAATAAATAAACAAAGAAGAATATTAATATACTGCTGACTTTGATTTTTCACACATATTCACTCAGTATCAACTCAAGGTTTCAAAGATCATTCACAAGAAAGCACTTGAAAGCACTTCAAACATGAGAAGAAATGGGTGTTCTTTATTTTGCAAGTGATGTGTCCTCTGTCAAGGCTGTTGAAATGCTGGGCAGGACGACTGACAAGACAAGCATCTTGAACTATAAACATCCGCAGCTGGATTCCCAGCTGTTTGTTGGTTCAAACGTAGCCTCATTATAATGTAAATGTTTAGTGGGTGCATTTATCGACTTAAACCAAGTGTAAGGTGCAACTCCTGTGCGGCTGACTGAACTGGCAGTCTATCTATGTTCCCAGGGTCCTAAATTTCCAAGGTCCTATGTTCCCCTGGCCCTATGTTCTATGCTAACCACTAACGTTAACCCAATATGTGCTATATGAAGCAGGGGAACATAGGACTCTTTGGAGAGTATGTAGACTTGAGGAACCTAGTTCTCTTGGAACACAGGACTCTTGGAAAGTGCATATGTAGACTTGGGGGACATGGAACCTGAGGAACACCAGACTCTTGGACAGTACATATGTTGACCTGGGGAGCAAAGGATGCAAGGAACATAGGACCCTGGGAGAGTACACATGAAACTGGGGAACATAGGACCCTAGGAACATAGGACTCTTTGGAGAGTACATATGTAGACTTGGAGAACCTAGGACTCTAGGAACACAGGATTCTTGGAAAGTACAAATGTAGACCTGGGGAATCGTAGGACCCTAGGATCACATAACTCTTGGAAAGTACATATGTAGACTTGGGGAATGTGGAACTCAAGGAACACTGGACTCTTGGAAAGTACATACTTAGACTTGGGAAACAAAGGATGCAAGGAACATAGGACCCTGGGAGAGTGCACATGAAACTGGGGAACATAGGACCCTAGGAATGTAGCGCTCTTGGAGAGTACATATGTAAATCTGGGGAGCATAGGACCTGGGGAACATAGGGGTCTTGGAGAGTCCATATGTAGACCTGGAACCAGGAACAAATGACCCTGGAAGAGTACATATAAAACTGAGGAAAATAGGACCCTGTGAGATTACATATGTAGACCTGGGGAACATGGGACCCTAAGAACAAAGGACCCTGGGACAGTACATAAAAAACTGGGGGACAGAGGACCCTATGAGAAGACATATGTAGATATGGGGAACAAAGGGCCCTTGGAACACAGGACTCTTGGAAAGCACAGGCTTTGGAAGGCACTGTTGCACAGAGTCAGACCATGGCATGCTAAGTTGCATTTCCCTTTCCAGTTATAACGCGCCAAGCTATGCCAAGTCATACCCAAGCGTGCTTGACCCACCTCCAAGCGGGCTGTGATGATGTCTCGATGACTACGGCCAACCCATGACGACCCTCCTCTCTCGCCTTCAAACAAGTGTGTGTCACGAGATTCAACTCTTGTGTGCAGTATAGCAGAGAGAGAGAGATGTTTTAAGAGTGTTCAGCTCTCAGTACTTTTGTAGCTTCTAACTAAATCTCTGTGGGTTGAAGTTTAGTTTCTCACTCAGTCACTGTTTGTACTTTCAGGTATCTGCTTTATTTTACTGTTTCATGTGACTTTCAGCTAAAACCCCAACATTTCCCGATTGTGTCGCTGCATGATAAAAGCTTTTGAATAAGAAAAAAAAGTGAAATTTATAGGAAATGAAGTATTTATTCATCATTTACAGCTGCTTGACTTAAGTTAAGCTCATCTTCAGTCGAAAGACACCTTCAGGCAGGTAGTCCTGTTGTAATGGAGATCCAAATCCCTGCCGTGCTGGTCTGACGTGCCGAGTCAAACCTACTCAAGCCAAGTAAAGGCCAGCCAGAAAAGGGTCTCAAGTGTGCAGGTCAAAATTTTTTCTCCACATTGCAGGTGGTGGCTTTGCAGCTGACCCATCTGGTATTTGCAAGAGTTGCCAGATTGCTAGACTGGGTCTGGTAGCTGAAGAAGGACTTTACACACAAACACAACATTGCATTTGGGGATATAGCTGGTACATCCCAGTTTGAACTTGCATTACTAAGTGTCAACACTAAGCTGCAGCATGTTGTTACCTCTCTGCTCCAGTTTTGTCCAAGTGAGACTGAAACACCGGCAACTCCTGCAGAACCTAGCATACTGTACACACTGTGATACACTCAGTGTGTTTCTATCTGGAGGGAAAATACAACTTTATTCCCTGGCAAAGGCACTTGCAAGCATTCCCTATGTATAGTGTACCACCTCCTTTATCGATTATCATGAATGTGAATGATCATTGATCGGGTGGAAGATAGCGATGGCGATGTTGAATAATTCAGACAATGAGCACAGCAGAGTGCTCTGTAGTGAAAGGCTGATGCATCAACATTTATGAATCTAGATTCAAAGAGCAAAGCGAGACAAAGTCACGGTCTAAAAGGTAATGCAGTTTGTGTGTGTGTGTGTTTACATGTGTGTGTGTTTTGTGTGCTTGGTAAGTCACAGAAGGTCTGGCCTGCCTGAGGGCGGTACTCACGGCTTGGTGTGAAAGATATGGGGGTGGCACTGCCGCACAGCCTGAGAGGATACGCTGTCTGAGGTCTGAGATGGAGGGAGGATGGGAAAGAGAGATCCACACACACACATACACACAGGCAGGGCAGAGAGAGGGGGGAGGCAGAGAAAGAGTGAGGAGATGAGAGGAAGGGAGGGAGATAAGCGCCTTAGAGGGTGGGAAAGATAACGACTGATAGGGAAAGCAGCATGGAGGCCGAAAGTGAGCGAGCGAGACAGACACAGGAAGGGAAGGAGGGAGATATAGAGGAGGCGAGAGGCTGAATTTAATAAATTAGATCAGGCGCCTTGCCGGTTTCCTAGCAACCCAGACAAGAAGAGCCTGGTCTGGCCTGGTCTGTGCTCCAGAGTAAAGGTCTTTCTCCTCCGCCTCTTCTTCCATCTCCCTCTGCCTTTCTTCCTCCCTCCTCCTCCTCCTCCTCTCCTCCTCCTCCTCCCCTCCTCCTCCTCCGCTCACTCATATCAGCGCTGGACACAATCAGTGTCCCAGTCATTGTTACAGACGAGTATATTTAGAAGCAGACTCGTGTACGGAGCTAAAATGGTGCCACAGATTTACAACTCAGATACTTCGAGGAAACAGGCCTGCTCGTTTACTCCAACAGCAAATCACTCTGTGTCCATGAGTCCTTTCAAAAATAAAATGACTCATTAGTCGTTAAGAGCATTTGATACACTACACATTCATAATTTGTACTTACACCCCAAAATTTATGCTTGTACCTTATGTTACCCTGTCATGACCAGAGACCACTTTTCCTATGTCCTGCATAACAGAGTAGAACCAAAGCTCATGTAGCCTGCAATGTGTGTGACTACTTCGGAAAATTTATGAAACGTAAGGGGAAATGATATGAGCAATGATAAACAAAATTAGCTACTGAAGTTATGACACAGCAAGGCCTTTATTTCGTGGTATTAATTCACACAGTTTCATTTTTATTAAACAGTCATGAAATGTAATCAATAGATTCATGTATATGGGCACAAATGTCCAGGTAATAGAGACGAATGTAGTATAAAGAGTGAAAAAGTCTGCATAGGGAGGAGGAAGTTGGGCGGGTTTGGTTCCTGTGTGAGACCTCGCAAGGCAGCTGGATTTGCGAGATACGAGAACTGAGACGCAAGACACGAGAATCCATCTTGCCAGACTTCAAGTTAACCATTTGTGTCCGTATCAAAAGCGGTGCAGCCAATCGGCATCCTGAGAGGGGCTACTAGCAGCTATGGGTGACTCGTCTCGAACAAACAATGGCAGCTCCTGAAGAGGTTCGCGTAAATACTGCGGTAGCATCAGTTATATCAGAACTGGGGAGCATTTCTTCAAGCGTTTTCACACTTCTCTCACAAACCTGAGCTGAACTGAGAATCTTCGAGTTAAATCTGTACCTACCCCGACCGGGGAATATAAGCACCGCGACCCGACCCGCAACTGTGTTCACACACACATATGGTCACTCACTTGTCACTCGTGTTCTCAAATGGCGCAGCTCCTGTGCTCCTACATCTGTCGATGTGTTTCCATAGTGACGATGAGCCTAGCTTGCCAGCTATTGCCGACTATTTTCAAAAAGTATTAGCGTACAAAATTTTACAAGCAGTGAAATCACTGACAACATTATTCCACAGTCTTTGAGTCTCCCAAACATCTGATTTTTCCATCGGACGCAGAAAGCGGCTAGCCTTCATCACCGAAAATGTTTCTCAGCAAATATTCTTTTGAAACTTGACTTGACCTCAGATTGACAATGACAGTCATGACAGTCATGCTAAGTGTCACGCAAAAATGGAAATTTTGTATTTTTATTTTATTTTATTTTATTTTTTTATTTTCTTTTATTATTTGACGCACTGCAATAAGACTGTGTTGCATGTAACTCCCCCTACAATGACAAATTTAGTTTTACATTACATACTGCTTGTGTGAAGATCAAACAAACAAGACAATATATTTAGTGAGATTTAGAGAAAGATTTTTTCATGTCAGACAGAGCCAGGCTGGCTGCCTCCTGCTTCTTCCAGCTTCCAGTCTCAGTGCTAAGCTAGGCTTAACCATCTCCTGACCTCAGCTCGCTACTTTATGTCCCTCTCAGACAAGCTTCACTGTGCTGAATGATGAATGTGCAGAGTTTGTGTTCACATTTTCCTGTTTATCTAGGCTCACCTTAAAGGACCAGTCTTTAGGATTTAGTGGCATCTAGTGGTGAGTTTGCAACGTGTAAACGCCTCGCCCCACCCTTCCCTTCCAAGCATGTATGACAATGTACGGCGTCTGTGAAACTCGCTAAAAATGTGAAAGGCCAGTGTTTATTTTGCCTGTTGTGGACTATGTAGAAACATGGCGGTTCAACATAGCGGCCTCTGTCGAAGACGACCTAAATATCTGTAGATATAAACAACTCATTCTAAGGTAATGAAAACACAGACATTCTCATTTTCCGCTTGATTATGCACTCATAACACTAATAATAATAATGATAATGATATAATAATAAACTTTATTTGTATAGCACCTTTCATATAAGAGACAGTACAAAATGCTTTACATCAAAGAAATTACACGCATTAAGTGCTTCACATAAAAAAGACATAGAATGAACATAAAGACAATAATAGAATGTCATGATTAATGTCAAATGAGATGAAAAATAAATCTGCACGTAAATAATAATGTATAATATATTATATTGTAATTAAATACATAGAATGCTTCTTCACAGGGATAAAACCTGCTAGAAAAAAGCAATATAAGTAAGATAAAAATAAGGATATAGTGCAAGCAAAAAAAGGAAAGTCACCTCGTTTACCTTGCGAAGCAGCTGGATTTGCGAGATCACGTGAGAATCCATCTTGTCAGGCTTCAACTGATCTGTTTATGTCTGCACTTAAGTGGTGCAGCCAATCAGCATCCTAGGAGAGGCTAGAGGCAGTTACGGGTGTGGTTTTAGGTGTGACAACAGTGAGAGGCGTCCATGGAAACGACTCGTCGTGAAAAAACAAGGGCGGCTCCTGAAGAGGTTAGCGTAGATACTGTCTAACCTCAGTTACATCAGAAATGGGGAGTATGTTTTCACTGAAAGAAGAGCAAAGAATGGCACTTAAGGCTTTTCTCAGTGTAAAATATGTTTTTGCTCTTCTCCCGACCGGCTTCGGCAAGAGTTTGATCTGAGTGGTTGCAGTTAGTCCATGTTAGACGTGACAGACAGATGGTTCATCCAGTCACCTGCCAAGTGCCTTTGGAAGTGCTTGCCCTTTCCCAAACAACTTCCCAGATGGTTATATGCAACAAACCATCTGGCGTGTCAGGTTAAAAAGTCGAGATACATTCTTAGCTTTCTTTTAAAAATATTTAGCGAGCTGGCCTCTCTGATATCTGTAGGTTATGTGCTCCAGAGCTTCGCGCCAACTGATAAAAGCTGCATCTCCAATTTTCTCTTGACTATTTCTACTGCTCCATATGATCAAAGTGTTCTTGAAGGCAAGTGGGGAACAAGGGAATTAACAATTTAGCTTGGGCCTAGCCCATTAAGGGCTTTGCCTGTAAGGAGGAGGACCTTACAGTCAATTCTAAATGTTACAGGAAGCCAGTGCAGAGCAGCTAAAACTGGCTCTGGTTAATATTGTGTTTCATTTCTACCATATTCTGCCAATACTTCCGCTTAAATCTCACACACTGGACTTTTAAATCTCAGTCTAACACATTTCCATACAAGCATCACAGCTAGGCTTGTTTGGAAGCAAACATGGTGCAATATGCAACTTTCAGCGAAGTTGGAGACATGTTGTGTCTTGCAGGTAAACAGAGCATTTTTTTTTTTTTTTTTTACCATATTCATAGATTCAGATTTTTCCCATGAGCTAGAGGGAGTAGATCTCATCTTATTTATATGCAGAAACCATTTCTCAAAATGTTGAGCTATTCCTTTAATTACTGTTTCAAATTCTCCTCTGCCATAGGATAAAATCTGGGCTGGAAACACACCTGCTGTGGTGAATAAATTTTCAGATGCTATACATTACCCTATACACAGCCAAGCCCTGGCAATATAGATTGAAAAATTATCAGTCTAATGCATCTGTTGAGTGTAATCCAGTCAGACAGGTTGAGCATCTGTGTCAGTAAACACTTTCACACTCTGAAAAAAAATACACTTTCTATATAATTTCTTGTAAGTTCAGTTGCAAAAAACTATCACCTGTGACTTGTTTTCTTAAAAACAATTGGTGACAATTTTAATTAGTTTCTAATACATAATCAACTAGTTTCAATAAGTTTCTAGAATCAAATTTAATTTTCTGTTCCTGTCCTGTTGTAACAGACACACAGTCCTTATTGCTGGAAAATGAATGATACAGGATTTCTATTGGTAATAGATCAAAAATAATCTTTTTTTGCACTGCGAGAAGTTGTTTTTTTTTTTCACTTATTTTTAGACAGCATGATAATTTCACACACAAAATGTTGATAAGATTTAGATTTTATGCAATGCACAAACTTTAAATGTGAATCAGACTAGTAGTGGTTGTGGATTGCATACTGTGCAGTCGTCTGAGAAACAAAAAGATCTGGCTGTATGCATATTTGTTCATATACAGTATGTTCAAACCAGCTCCGTCTTCACCTGTGGGGGCTCGTGTGAGAATTGGACCGGCACAGTCGCAGTGAGTCACAGCACAGTGGGGCACACTGTGGCTCAGATCTGCATGTTACAGAAGCTGTTTGATAGCCGTCTGCTGGAGAGGCTTCAAGGCATGACGCAGCAAAACGGACAATTTCTAAATGACTCAAACTGCAGCGCTTTGCTCCGCTCTGCTCTCTGCACTGGCACCAGTATCCAAATATATTCACTGCTCGCTGCTGCGGCTCCGTACCTGGTCCCTCATCACCTCGGAGGATCAGTGGTCTTCATTTGGAGCAGATTTTCTCATAATGAGGCACCTCCCCTCTGATTTGACCGTGTCTGGTCGAGTGTTTGAAAACTCAGCTCCACTAATCAATCCTGTGATTCATCAGTGGGAGATTCTCAGTCAGTGGAGTGACTCACGGGTCTGTAGTGACCCCACCCTGACACGTGTGTTTAACGCTTGCATGTCATGATTGACCCCTCCCAGCCTGCAGGGGCGTTTCTAGAGGGGGGGGGGGCACTGGCCACCCCTGAAAGCTGATTGGCCGCCTCAAGTGTCACCCCATTATCCTCAAATGTGATTGGTTATCTGTCCATTGAGAGGTTGGATCTTAGTTTGAAACAACTGCTTGATGAGTATTTGCATTGTTTTCTTTTGTATGTGGCCTACTTTTATGTTTTCACAAGGTTATTTTACTAAAATAAATCAGAAAAATAAAAGTGTTTGTCATAATTGAGTGTAGAGGATAAATTAAGAAGTCTCACAGGTACAGTGGGGGTCAATTTCTAGTAATTAGTTAGTAATTAAAACAGATATAAGAAGTGGTACATTGATGTGCGTGTCTGCAAATGTGCATGTGTACTTCATGCCAGCCCTGCGTAAGTCAGTGCCCCTCTTGGGCCACCCCAGTCAAAAACGTCTGGACACGCCCCTGCCACCTCAGACACAAACCCTTTAAAACACTTCCCTCTGGCAGGATGCTGCGATTACATTAAACGTACAATATGTAAGTTCGGCCACTGATGTCATGAAGTAGTGTGGGATCATGGGAGTTGTTGCCTTCATTGTTAAACAACCATCATTGCAGACGAAAATCTATCTGACATGACTGGCAAAAATCATGTTTATGGATGAGGTAATGTATTCAGTTTTATTCATGTTTGACAACTTCCTATCTCACTCTGACGCATCTGACAATTATGGAAGTTATAGCTAGCAAGAAAACACACAATTACCTTGACTAAATTACAGATTTCTTTGCATCTGAACATTGTTGAAAATATTCGGAAGACTGGTTATTTCTGTCATTAGACAAAAATGAGCCTGTGTTTACATTTTTCCAGACAAAGTCACAGTGAGTCCTACATCAGCCAGTTAAAAAGAAGCAGGAGGAGTTTTTATATTTACATGATTTTATTTTTGATGTTGAATTTTGTGGTTATGGCAGTGGGGACATTACTGCTTTAGCCCACAAGGGCCTCTGAAGTCAATGAAATATCAAAGTTCCTTGTAGTAGCTATAAAGTATAAGAGTTACATACTATAGCTTTAAAGATCAGATCCTTTTTTATGGTTTTTATATAATTCTGAGTAATGTTCCGTATTGTATGGATGTTTTTGAATAAGAAAAATCTAATTTTAATCAATGTACGTATGTTTTAGATGTGTAGTGCTGCCAGAGTGCACTGAAATAACGCTCCGCCACTTTTTTTTTGCTCCAAGTGAGGAAATAAAATATTCTAAGTGTGTACAATCTGTTTTTTAAGTGCATGAAAATCAAATCATCACCAAGCATATGACCATTTTTGCAGTCCATGGACTGAGGCTGTGAGTCCTCTGCCATGGGTTTGACTCCTGCCTGTGTGGCCCTGTGTTCGGCAGAAATCATGTTCATGGACAAAGTAATATTAAAGATTTATTCACGTTACATTTAGTCACATTCGCCAACTTCCTTTTCAACTTTCCGATTATATCTGATGTATTCTGTGTAGCAAACACACTGTTACCTCAAATAATTTAAGTACACAACTCAACAATATATATAAAACACAGGTCTAGCATTTCTAGACATTTTATACAGAAATGTTACATATTGGACTCTTTCTTGTACATTGCAAATATTCTTATCTTTGAACATTCCTGCACAAAACTGTACAACTCTTGTATTTAAGCAACAGTCATAGTGCATATATTGTTTTAATACTTTTTCATTCATCATTGTCTATGTATGCTTCTTGACTTGCAGTACTTGCTTTCAGGTTTTATATTTTCTCATATTATGTTATGCTCCAATATACCGAGGTAAATTCCTTGCATGTGCAAACCTACTTGGTAATAAACCTGACTGTGTGGAGGGGTGGCATTACTGTAGCTTTACAGTGTGTACCCTGAGGTGTGCTCCAAGTTAATTGCATGATATCCAACTAATGCCACTGATAAACCACCTCAGAAAGCTCCAGTGTTGCAGTCTTAGTGGGTGGGGATGCATTCCCAGCTATAAGCAGCCAACTGAGGCTCCAAATAAATTCTCTCAGTATGAGGCAGATACCTCGTATATGTATATAAATGCACAGTCCTGATGAAGTTCCTTAATGAAATGAATGAGATTCACTCTGTTTCCAAGGCTAATCAACAGCTACTGTACCACTGAGAGGAGACTTCATTACACCCACCTCAATCATCCTCCAAACAGCTGAGTGGGGCAAAACTGCCCCCACTGGCTCCACATGACTCGGAAATACTTTCACATGAGCTTGCATATTTCTCTGGTATCGATCAAAGAAAAACAGATAGGATGTCTTTTTACGATCGATATCTGTGTTAATGTTGAGTCCGGATCTAAGGATGGAAACACAAGGGGGGGGGGGAAACATTGCACATCCTGAGTCTATCTAACACTCCCTGTTCCAGAATTCACTGTCCCTCCCCGCTGTCCTCAGACACCCTCTGCGGAGACATGTCTCACGCCACGTTACTTTCAGATGGCTTTCTCTGCAAATGAAATAAAATAAAGGTGGAAATGAGTGCAGATATTAGTGCAAAAGAGGGAAGAGTCAGGACATTTCCACAAGCTCATCTTCTCATCTGCATATGAGTGCCCTCTAGTGGCAGAGAGGGGAAACTACACGGGCCTTCTGCTCAACACAAACACACAGGAGTCATCGCTCTCCCTGGCAGAGGGCTGACAGCTCTGAAATGATAAGGGGAGCTGCAGGAAAAAATATAGATTCATCTGGCTCCATTAAAATGAAAAGCAAAAGAGGGTGAATCAAGTGTTGCATCGCAGATTAAACATATGCAAAAACAAGTTAACCGACATTATTCATGTGTGATGGAAGACAGAGAAGCAAGTGGACCAGGATTGTATTATTGCACACATTTTATTTGTATTCACATCTAGAAATATGGTAGAAATATTAGAGGCGTCACAAAAGAAAACATTTCGAGGCGCAAGTCTACAATTAGGATTAACTCAAGAAAGTGTATTACGTACAGTAGATGGTGGTCAGCACACCCTGGGAGTGCTGGAGTGGGAAGCTAAGCAATGAACTGCTGTGGACAGGGTCAGCAACAACATGTACTGTATTTAAGCCACCCAAAAAAATAAATATCAATTTATTTGATAGTGACAGCTAAAGATATGAAAGAGAGGGGGTAAAGAGAGAGGATGATACAACAAATGGACCACAAGTGGGAGTCAAACGAGCAGCTACTGCAGACAGCTGATAGCCTCGACATACGTGGCACATTCTCTACCAACTGAGCTATGGGGGTGCCTATAAGACAGCCTTTTCTGACAAGAAACTGCTGTTGTATAAGCCAAATGCTGCTCTCGTCAAACGAACCAGACTCCATTTAGCAAAACAGTCATTTTACCTTGTAGAGCATGGGTGTTGTTGACCTACAGTGACTCAGTTGGTTAGTTTGTGTGTGTTATTCTGCGACTTCGGTGTAACCAAACTAACCATTATAACAGTGAAGCCACACAATAAGACAAACGAAGAGGGCAGCAGGCGTCCAGCAACGCTAGTTTTCTGCGAGGTAAAATTAATGTTTTTGTTTGAGTGGAGTTTGGTGGCTTTGAGAGAATATTTGGTTTATATAACAAGTGTCCAGTCAGAAAAGGCTGTCTGATGCAAGGTAAAGTGGTGAAAATATTCAGACCATAGTGTACACTCACTGAAATTGACAGTTATTTTTTTCAGGTGACCCTGTCCACAACAGTACATTGCTTATCTTCCTACACCAGTACTCCTGCTGCCATCTACTGTAGGTAATACACTGACTATGGATAAGAACCTCATACAACCCCACTCCAAAAAAAAACCTGAACTCTCTCTTTAACATTGCTGTGCAGACACAGTTCTCCAAGTACATCGACATGACTTTCTTCCTACTGCCTCTTTAAAAACTCAGAGATCCTACCTGTCATATTATAGACACAGATTAAATTAGAGCATTTCAATTAGGAAATCAGCAAGGTAAAAACAATTAGATATGTCTGCATGTGTTCTTTCTAAACTAGCACCAGAAGAGGTAGAGAGAGATTCCACTGATCCTATATGGAGCATTAACAGACTTTCCACTGGTTTCTTTAATATGAACATTATTTTAATTTACAAAGACACACTGCAGTTACTGAATTTAAGGCACACTCCAGTGATTTAGTATACTCTTCTATTAAATTAGGGCACTTACAAGAGACAGATATTTAAAAGAAAGGTCAAAATCAATGCAGCAGATGTCAAGAAATCCTGATGTTTAGTCTCAAGGGGGTTAAAAAAAAAAAAAGTATTCAAAAATACATTTGTAAAAACACGTGACTAATATGCAGCCTCTGAACACTGCTAAACAATATTGTGTGCTGCTCACTCCATTTGTCTAAATATGGAAGGTAGAGAAAAAAATTGTTGCATTTTAAAATATCGTTTTTAGGCACATAAATGAGAGTCCAACAGTAGAGGTGGAGACAGAGTTGGGGTATGTGAGGATCATGTATCTGACCTTTTCAAACTTTTGCAAAAAAAATGCCCCTTTAAGTCTTATTGCTACAGACAACAGTGAAGTACGAGGTCTGATGTATACACCGCCATCATCACGCTGGTGCGAAAAGATTGACAGGACCTCGTTCCAAAGACAGATGTCTGTGTCAGGGCACCTTAAGCCTGGAGAGAGAAGGACAAAAACTGGTTTGGTACCCATCCACTGCCATTTGGGTTTCCGGTCAGTTTCTCTAAAATACTTTCAAATGATTAGTTTTAGGTTTGATCTTTATATGGCTTAAATAAATATAGGCGAGTATCATGTATGTGGACACTATTCCAGTAATACTGTATGGATCAACCCTGCTCAGCAGAAACCCTATGGCACCTCTAAATGCTGACACAAGCATACTTACAGTATGTATAAATATATTATTGCTATATTTGTATATTTATATATTATTGCTATTTTTTAACAGATGCACACTACTAACCCAGCATGGATATGATATGATTGCAATTATTGTTGTATGTCCTGGTTCAGGTTAAACCCTGTAAAACATCAACAAATACACAGAGACTGAATGCCACAGAACATGACTTTGCCATCCTAGGAAAGAAAAAGGCATATGGGTGGTGGGAAGAAGCAAGGACCCCTTTCGGGTTAATATAACATATGATATTGGATCAGGACGTGGAGTTGTGTACTCGCCGATGCCAGAATTGGAACAACCCTATAACTACAAATAGCTATAAATATTACACAGTATAATCTAGGGGTAATATTTGATGCTAACCTAACAGACATGTTTCTTCCAGCTCAAGATAATCACTAAAATTAGGTCATTTTTATCAATTGCTGCTGCTCGTCTCATTACTGGGACAAAGAGGGATAATCACATCATCCTGTGCTTGCCTCCAAACTCTGGCTCCCTGTTAGATTTCAAACTGATTTTAAAATCTTATTTGCTCACTTTTAAGCCTTAAATGGTCTTGCATACATTTCTGATTTAGTGACTTGGTATGTTCCCTCATGACCATTGAGAGCCATGGATGAAGCCCTGCTGGTTACTCCCAGGTCACAGTTTGTGATGAAGGGCAATCAGGATTTTCTATTCGAGCCCCGACACTATGGAACTCTGCCTACTGAACTCACCCACATGCCCTCCCAAGTCCCTAGCTTCTTTTAAAAGCGTACTTAAAAGGAAAGTGTTTAGGATTTAGGGGCATCTAGTGATGACCTGCAGATTGCAAACACTTAAGCTCACCCTTCCCTTCCAAAGCATGTAGAAGAACCTACGGTGGCTGCAAAACTCATTCAAAACATCAAAGGCCCTACTCTAGAAACGTGGTGGTGTGACATGGTGGCCTCCGTGGAAGAGGACCCGTGCACTCTGTAGATATAAACAGCTCATTCTAAGGCAACAAAAACACAACTATTCTTACTTTCAAATACTTATGAATAATATATTACATTTCTGCTTTATTCTGCCAGTAGACCCTGCTAAATCTTACGTACTGGACCTGTAAAACTTTCTTTGAGAAAGCTTTTGGAAATGTTTGATATGTGCTTTTATTTATACTGTTTTTATTCCTATTTACTGATCATTTAGTATCCATTTACCTCCTCTGTGCTCATATTCTGATTTTATTTCTTTTTGTAAAGCACTTGTAACATTGCTAAGAAAACTGCTATATAAATAAACTTTATTATCATTATTGTTATTGTTGCTGTTTTTCTGCCAGAAATTTAATTATGCATTAAAATTAAAGATGTTTTTCTAGACAGCAGTTAAAAAATTCTGAGGGCTGCCTTCTGCCTTTCTCTACAGCTGATCTGGGGTTACAGCCGCAATTAATGCAACTGAAATGAATTTTTGACTTAAAAAAAAAAAAAAAAAGCACAGAGGACGGACAGTACAAAAGATTATTTTTAGCTGCAGATAAATCCATGACAGCAGCTTCCTGGTGCTGATGCAGTGATGTCCTACAGAGTCATATGAAAAAACCACAAACCACAGGCCAAGCTCTATACAGGAAACACATGACACTGTAACTGAGCTTTTTGAATGCAGTGACACCGATTTTGTTTCAGTGTGATATCATTTAAGGCGAGGCCCTCCTAAAACATTGCATCTGTCTAACAAAAATACAGGTATACTTTCACATTTTAAGTATTTTCACACGATATAAAAATACACTTAATAAATTTGTGTAGTTATTTTTGCAGATTTAGATCCAACAGATACAGGACCTATTAAAGGCCACATACTGTATGGGCAATGATGTACATTCATGCTGCATTTGAGTGAGGCAATTCTGAGAAAACACAGTATAACTAATGCTTCAATCAAGTGGCTGCAGCAGCACCACCTACTGTACGTGAGTGCTGCACAGTGTCGTGTAAAAGGAGCATGTAATGCAGGCCCACAGGCATGATTTGGTTAATTGAAGGAATGCTGGTAGAAAGCCTTCAAAGAAGGGAATTGATCAGTGATGTCATCTCAGAGCCTGTATTCACAGTTTCTAGGAATATGACTGAATCAGCGGTCGGGTGACATAACGTATGAACTGCAGCCTTTCACGACATATGAGTCATGACTAAAACTGCTCCTTTTATGTACAAACACTCCTTATCCCTGCTCAGATGAAGAGGGATCCTGTGTTTTCTCATGTCTGTTATTGGTGCTCCCCTTTTTTTCCTCCAGAGTTCAGTAACCAGGCTCGTCTCTGCTTCAGGCCACTTTATCACACACTTGTAAAACTCTGTGGTTGAAGTCCTCCGGCTGGTCAGCGTATACGTAGTGTCCGGCTCCCCGGATCGTCTGCAGGGAGGATGGAGAACAGGAAGGGCAGAGGGTGATTAAAAACAGGAGGCAATATACTGAGAGAGGCTATAAAAGAAAGTAGAGTTTATACTGCAGACCACTGTCTCTGGTTTATTGATTTTATACAACAAAGATTAAAGAAATGTCCAATTTTAAATCATTAGTAGTTAAAATAGTTATGTTATCACGTAACAGTGCAGAGGACACTTCAGTTAGCTTCATAACCCTTTATGACACATAATTACTTTTAATTGACACCCTATGCAATTATTAATTATTACTAAATTATTAAATTATAGAGTTTTCTTACCAAATATGTATCACAAGAGATTGAAATAGCTTGTTTGCAGCGAAGATGACTTATATAACTGGTAATCCTTAGTAATCTCCCCTTTTCAGTGTATATAGCACTAAATTTAGGGATGTTCCTAAAAAGTAATTTTCCTGTTGATTAAACAGAAATTTAAATTAAGACAAGTTGAAAGCAGTAAATTAAAACAGCATTATCTTATCAGACCGAGGGGGATCGTAGCATCTGATGGTTGCTGGTAAACATTGTTATGCTGGCTTGCCAAGTGTGGCTAACATTAGCGGTGCTAGCACCAGCAGCCTGCTCTCCTTGCAGGTTAACAGCCTCATGCCTGTGCTGATTGTGGTTACGCATTCGACTAGTTGACTAATCGCACACATTCCAACTTAAAATGTTTCTTTGTCCTGTATAGCGATCAACGTTTTGACCCTGGGGATAGTAATCGAAAGTCAAGGTCCGGTCTGTTTATTAGTCTTTGACTGGTTGTCATGTTCCATACCTGACATCAGCTCTATTTGCTGATGATGACCACAAAAGACATTTGAAGGCTCAGGAAGTAAACCTTTCAGATGAATTTATTTTGCCCCATTTCCTACTATGTATGAGATTATTAAAGCATATTAAATAAGAAATCTTTGACCAGGATTCCTTGGAATAAAAGAAGTTTTCAAAAACAGATCATAAGAATAATTCATTTCAATTATCTGGTTAAGAACAATTTCTCTTAAAACTACGCTATCTTTGTCAATAACGTGGTACAAAACAAAGACAATCATCTGATCCTGTGTTTATTTCTGTCTATGTACCTGATTATACAGGAACATTTATCAACTTCTTAGTCTTATCTCATCAGTGCTGACTAAAAGTTGATTACTACATCCAGTGGCAGGGAAGGAATAACCACTTATTTTAGCAGAAATTATGGAACAGCAGTTAAAAACTTTTTTGCTTCCATTATAGCAGGAAAGGAGTAATACACAACTCTATGAAAAAGTGCAGTTATATGACTGTAATAATGGCAATTTACTGACTACAGTTTATCTCTGACATTTACATGGAAGTGTTAATGAGGTTTAGAAAAGGCGTATTTTTCCCAGAAACCTTGGGCGAGGATTCTCTGGAAACACTGGGAACTCAATTACCTAATATAAACAAGTACAAATCGATATCTGATACATTTCAATTGATAACTCACCAATAATAACCACAACCTTGCCAGTAAAGTTGGCCTTTTTTCATCAGTAAAATAAATATATGCTACGGTATATTTTTCATCTCATTAACATGTGAAAGCAAATCTGGTGAATCCAACATGAACTTACAAAAGAGAAAGTGGCAGGAAAAGATCATAACCGGGTGAAAAGAGTAAAGTGAATTCATTCCCCTCTCTCTCATCCAGTTCATCGTGAACTTACTATGATCTCCACATGAGAGCGTGGCCTCATCTTTTTGATGGCGCTGCCCGAGTTGCTGTCTATGCTGGAGCGGGATCCGTAGATGATGGTGATGGGGATCTCGGGGTGAAGCTGGTCCATTCTGTGTAGCATCGGCCTCTTAGCCCAGCCGTAGTGACCGGTCATGTTCTTAAAAGCTGCTTCCCCGCTGTGACAATACAGACGAACAATTAACTCAGCACAGGGCAGCAAATGCTGACGACAAGGCGTCACATTATGCAGTAACACTCTCAAATGACTGCAACAAAGGTAATGAATAAATCGCTTTCATTGCAGTTATTAATGGGAGTCGACAGCGAGGCAGAGACAGAGAGAGGCAGACCTGGGGGTTTGCACGTTCAGGTGGTAGATGTACTCTGACACGGTGTTGTCACTGAACATGGACGAGAACTTCCTCCTGAAGTCAGGTCTCAGAGTCTGGACCAGGGTGGGACCTGCAGGGGGCACAGAGGAGATGCTCAAGTGTCAAAACCAAGCATGTAGCCATTAAGAGATGAGGCAGCCTCATTACTTTTTACATAATTATTAATAACTGAGAGAGGGTTAGAGGGCACAGAATGAACCATGGTTTGACTTGCTTTCTCTTTAAAGTCTAAACCAAAACATTATATATCAGTTTTAGCAGAATTCTTGTGGTCTGGTGTGTTCATTATATGACTAGCTTTAATCAATAGTCAAACTAGTTTTATGTATGTTAAAAATGTGTCTATTTGCACCTGGGTGAGAATAGTTACGTGGCAGTCCCCTAGTTTAGCTATATAGAGTGACAAAATCCACATAGAATGGGTCAGGAAACTTTAACTTTAAACTGTTTGGAAACGGGCAGGTACTTTCAAAAAAACAGTTGGCAGGTGATTGAATGAACAATCTGTCTATCACATCTACTACGGGCTAACTTTAACCAAATTCTTGCCAAAGCCTGTCTGGGGAAGAGTGAAAACATTTTTCCAACTAAAGTTCCATTCTTTGCTCTTCTTTCAGTGAAGAAATAACTGATTCTATTGCCATATCTACACTAAACTCTTCAGGAGCCACCATTGCTTGTTGGAGACAAGCTGCTTCCATGGACGCGCTTGCTGTTGTTACACCTAAAACCACGCCCTTAGCTGCCAGTAGTCCCTCCTAGGACGCTGTCTGGCCGCACCACTTTTGGTGGATAACTTGAAGTTGGGGTAAGATAGATTGTCGCGTGATCTTGTGAATCCAGTGGCTTGCAAGGTAAACTTGGTAAAGATTAGGCGCCAAAACCACTTGGTTAGGTTTAGCCACCAAAACAAGGTTAAGTGTGTCTCTGCCATGAAGGTATAAATAACCACATCAGCTATTCCACCCCAGATGTAAATAGCATTGTTGGCATTTGCCCTTAAGAAAACATACATTAAGCAAAAAACAGAAAAACATATACAAAACCACTTTAACAATGTCCTCAAAATTACTATAAAGACATTGTCATTCAATTTCATATTGCCAGTGTTTTCTCTGTCATTTACTCTGCATATGCTCCAGATGCTCAGCTACTGTTTAACATACTCTGCATTCATATTCACCGTTTTCACATTTCTCATTCAAAGGGTACAGCCGTCTTTTTTAAGCATTCTGTATCTTCCCGGTAGTGTTCCTATCTATTAAAATCTGAACAAGCAAGGTTTGGTCCAAGTATATATGTTCTAGAATCAAAATGCTGTCTTCCCGAGCCCCTTTTAAAACATATTCCATGTGACCTGATGTAGGTTTCTATATGATGAAGTTGCTACAGTATAAACCCTCTAGGTTAAGGGAGGAGAGGGCCTCAGTTCTCTAATGTACATTACTTTCTTTAACTTATAGCTAAGTAAGAGTTTCCATTTGAAAAACCCAGAATAAATCACTCATTAAATATACAGTTCTATTATGTGCGACACTACTGTATTTGCTCTGCTCTTACTTGCCCCATTTTTATTCACTGTATCCTGCTGTGCTGAAGCCCCTACCCAGTGTTCCCCTGGGGATCATTATGGTTTCATCTAATGTAGCTGATATAAACAGGCTGGGAGTCTTTGCTGTAGTAATGTGTTATGTTTTACCACCTCATTTTCCAGTCTCTTACCCAGCGGTCCAACCAGCCTCAGGCCAGCCAGGGGGTTGAAGGGACTGAACATGGCCCCAAGGGCTTTGATCCATACTGGGATGGGACGGTCTGCCTCCTCAGTGTTCGGACGCTCAGGGAAACCCCAGGGCTCCACCAGCAGTATGTGCTTTACTCTGTGGGCCACAGAAATACATGTTCACCTTATTTAATGTTTTGTTATGTCAAATGGCTTAATACAGACCCACAAACATGTCTTATTACAGTTTAAAGTAAAAGTAAAGTTCAACATGCTGGAAAACGTTTGCCTTCATGCACAGAGTTAGATGAGATGGATACCATGAACAAATCACGAATGCTACTTTAGCCTCTGACTGGCTAGTACTTGTTGCCTTCATTGGTTGCCTTGGTTGGGTTTAGGCATGAGGACTGATGACTGATGCAGGAAAGGGGAAAGAGCTAGATTCGTTCTGTCCAAATACAGCAAAATGTACCTACCAACACCTCTAAATTTCAACTAATTAATATGTCATATTATTTGTTTAATCAATACAAAAACCAAAGTGTACAAATTACAATTTGTGGTTTTTCACGGGTTGTGGGCTGGACTATTATTTGGGAGGATCCAGTGACTTCTTGGAGTCCTGTTGTCTCCTTATGGTTGCCAGGCAACAATTAGAGACTCCAAGTCAGGGGCGAGCTCACCTAATAGTGTCCTGGCTCCAGCTTCATTATTAACAGACCTGAGTGTCGTATCAATCTTCTCTTCTAACTCTCAGCAAGAAAACAAATACACATCTTCCCCAAAATAGTGAACAGTTCCTTTAAATATTAGATAGAGGGAGTTTAATTTTTATTTTTGTTTTCCTACTTAATGAATGAACTTTAATGAATTTCCCCTTGGGGATCAATAAAGTATTTCGTATTCGTCGTATTCGTAATGCTTACATGTAAAATATATTTTGCATCACCATGTTAAGTTATGCCATCAGACATTACGTTACAATAACCTTTGAGATGTCATTGATAAAATCTGAACTCTATCTGACTTTACAACAGTGTCCATTATGACCTACAGCACAAGAAAATCACATGATCGGACAGCTTGTTAAAAACACTCAGATTAGTTCAATTATGGGAGCTGTCTATTTAAAAAACAAATGTGAACGCTCTGCTTTATCCTTTACAATCATCTTTTGTGTTGTAAAATTATGAACATTATGTAACTGAGCAGTATACTTTGACTTTCATTTCCATATAAGTGGTTCTGATTTACAAGTTGCATTGTTTATAACTGGTCTAATCTCTTGTGTTGCTGGCCAGATGGACCCTGTTCAGATGACACATTACTGTACCTTTACAGTAAGTCTGGTAGGTGGAAGGTTAGCTGAACAAATAGGAATGAAATCTAAGAACATAAAGCAGGTTGTAAAAGCCAAATTTTCTTTTAAAACTGTAAATCGAGGAAACATTTATATTGTAAAACTGTTCAACTGTTCAAATCAATATTTTTACAATAACAATGGATAAGAAATGCTTGTAATGATGAACTGGGTAGTCCCCCCTCGGCTCTATTGGGTTATCAAGCATGTTTCAGATCATTGTTTTGGTTTCCTGGCCTGCAAATTGCTCTGCTCTCATTAACAATATGAAAGAGTGTCGTCCTCATCGTCTAAATGGACAACTGTTCCGTAAACATGCTCATGACAATGACATAATTAGGTGACAATATGGCAGTCTTGTGGTTTTAACTTGTTCCACTGCTCAACGATGGTCAGATCTATTAATTCAGCTTTAAATTACAGGCAAACTGTGATACCAGGCTTGTGCTATTAATGATTAAACAAATCTTAAACAAACCCCGGGGTTAGCCAAACACAAACGAAAGAGAAAACAAGGGCAGACAGACTGACTTCCTGGTTGAACTTTGACATACTGTATTGATGTAACCGTGCTTCTATATCTAAATAATTACCCTGATGAACACAGCGCTATCACAGCCAATAGGACTGATGGTCGAAGCTCTGAAATATGTCAGACTAAACCACATACCATGGTCTAACATTACACACAGTACAAATACAGTTTGCAGTACCTCCGTTTATAATCTATGATGTTGTATTACAAACATTCTCTTTAGGCCTTAAGAATTCAAAATGAGCACAGTTCATCTTAAATAAGGACATATGTCTGTGATTAAGAGCGTCTCGTGTTAGAACTTAAAGGCCATTTGGAACACTGAGATAACAATAAGAGGAGAGGAAGAGGGATTTTTTTTAGCATTAGAGATGGAGGAGGGTGATAAGGGATTGAGGACATTTTATCAGACGTCCTTTGGGGAGAGCCGGCTGGAAGCTGGGAGCTGGAGACGCAGCGAGAGGAGATGATTCAGGAGAGATAGAGTCTAGTGGGAGGAGAAGAGGCTTGGAGGACACTGCTGTTATCGCAGGCTGCCAGCACCTACAGGCACACTGCTACGACTGTATCCTGTACACATGCTGGCGTGTTCTGCTACGGTCATGTTAACACAAAAAGGGCACAATCATTATTCATAACACTGTTCATAACAGTCATTTTTCTCCTTCTGGGCAGAGTCTGCGTCTCTGCTTTGTGTTTATTAACATTTGTGGTAAGCCCAGCAGAGGACCTACTTTCTCGGGCAGTTGGAGAAGTTCGACCTGCCAAAGACGGGGACGGCGTACTTCTACTCCGCCGTCACTGAGTCCGCCCTCACCTCCTCCATCACAATCTGGTACACTGCTGCTGCCACTGCCAAGGACAAGGGCAGACTGCAGCGGATCATTCGCTCAGCCGAGGAAGTGATCAGCTGCAATCTGCCTTCCCTGCACGACTTGTACGCCTGCTGGACCCTGAGGCGAGCAGGAAAGATTGTGGCCGACCCCTCCCACCCAGGACACAAACCCTTTGAGTCACTTGCAAGGTCTATGCCATCTGACTAAATGTGTTACATTAACGCACATCTTTTTTGGACCATCTTTTTCTTTGGATTACTATCTTGCTTCATATTGTGAATTATCTTTCATTTACATAACATATTATACATATTTTTAAGTAATATTTTCTCAGATTTCTCAGATTTATTGTCAATTTTCTATTTTCTATTCATGCTTCCTGACTTGCCGTACTTACTTTTAATTTGTCTATATTTTTTCCTGCTTATTATGTCTATTGTTATGCACAAAAACACCAAGGCAAATTTCTTCTATGTTGCAAACTTACATGGCGATAAACCTGACTCTCATTCAAATTATGAAAGGATAATTCTAGTTTATTACAATTTGATTCTTAACAAAACAATCTCCATGCAATCTCCATCTCCATGTCTACTTTCTCTCTTTTTTTGGGAATCTTCTGTCAACACTGTTAATGTGTTCTGTGTGTGCTTCTGTCAACTAATCGGCTGATTGTTGGGCATTTTGAGGAAATCAACATTGGCCAGAGCCTGCACTATGTCGGCAAACACACCTGTAGGCAATCTTGATAGTGTGTCAGCTGTAGAACAATGTTAGCTCTCTCCCTTTTGGGTTTTCCTCGAGTCACTATCATTGTTTTGCAATGTTAACATGTTTACATCATCCTAAATGACAGCAAAGCTAATCTAAAACTGTTACAGGCAAGAGTTAAACATAAATTATGTTATAATGTAAGGAATAATGCAGTTGAATGATGTTGTTTCTCACATACTGTACCCCACTTTCTGTTAACCAGTCCAGTCATGTTCTGAAATCTCCAGCCTTTGTATTATCATAATTGTACATGACTTTTCTTTGTTTTGATATTGGCTATCAGCTCTTTAAATATTGACACTGACATTGAAAAACCCACATTGGTCAATCAATAAACACAACACTGACATATCATCAAGTTTTTTCAGTTGATATGGCAAACTTGTTTAGCAAACAGTTTCTTATTTACATATCCAGCAGCTGTGGAGCAACTTTATCATTCATTTGAGTTTCTGTTAACCTTTCCAACATTCACTCTCTTTTGTCTCTGTTGTCTGCTGCTGAACAGGTAGTGTGCAGTGGGTCTGAAAAAGTTTTCCTCTATAAATAAAGCTATGCGGGCTGTGAGAGTGAATCAGAACAGTAAAGTTGCAGCTTGACAGCTAAACAATGAGCTGAAACTCACTATAAAGCGCCGTAAAGGCGGGTGGAGCTGCACATTCAGGTGATAATTCTCTGCAGGTTCAGCATTGTGAGCAACCCCTTTCACACATGGCTGCACTGTTTTCACATTGTCATTTGATATATTGTTATTGGAAAAATGTTGAACATAGTCACTTTAAGCATGTCCAGTTATTATGGAACCTTGTTCCCCTGCTGTAATAAACAGGAATTATCCTTTATCAACAGGCTTGCCACCGACATGAATATAAAACAGCATTTTCAACTGAATGCTTTAAAACAAACTGCAGTTAATTTTATAAGCCTTTTTAAAAAGGAATGGTATAATTATAATTAACCTCAAAAGTAATTACAGCATGTAACTGCTGGGCTGTGCCATGATAGAATACTAATGTCTATTATATTTACATATGATCATTTCATAATCATTACACAACAAAGAATTGAGAGACCCATATGTCGTGGTTCTCATGAATGAAATATTGAATTATTAAAGGGATAGTTTGGTTTAGAGAGAGTGATACTTTGCTAAAGTGGTGAAAATATTCTAAATATAATGTACATATATATGGATTCTTTTAGGCTGACCTTTCATTCAGCCATCAGAAAGAGGCACACCTAAAAAATATTAAATATAAGGTATATAGGACAAATATAATTCTCTCCAAAACAACCAGCCTCCTTCGGCAAAAATGTGCATTTTACCTGGCCGACACAAGGGTTTTTGGTCGATTGCTGCCTTGAACAGTTAGTTAGTTTGTATTATTGTGTGACTTTAAGTGTTTTAAAGGGTTAGTTAAGTTTCACCAGCCGAGCAACAACTCCCAGTGTCAGTCAAAAATGTTTCAGATTGAACATCCATATTTCTTAACTTTGCACGTTTGTTGCTTTGCCTGCTGTGCGACATTTATCACACTAAATGCAGCTCGTATCAACAAGATCAGCACCACGGGATAAAAGATCCCTTTTAAATTAAAAACACAACGCTACAGTAAGATAAGAGAAATCCCATAATCTGCACCCACCTGCCTGGATATTTAATACAGTATGACACAGCCAGGTATCCTCCCAGGTTGTGTCCCAGCAGTATCATGGACTCCAGACCCATCTTGGCTCTCCACTGCTCTATAGAATCCACAAATTGTTCCTCTGCCTCCTGAGCGTCTGTGGAGAACAGAGGCCTGCTGCTCTGTCCGAAGCCCAGCAGGTCCAGTGCGAAGACGGGCCGACGCTGGGAGAGAACGTCCAGGTTGTGAGCCCAGAGACCAACACCACCTCCAAACCCATGGAGCAGAACCATGGGGGTTTTGTTTTTGACACCTTCAGTGCTAAAGGTCAAGGTCCACAGCCGGTTACCGTTGGAAATGGAGATGAACTGTTTTGAGTAAGTGCTGTCTACACCTGAAAAGAAAGGGACGGACAAGGAAAGAGAAGAATGTAGAGATCAAAAGGAATGTTATGAGACTATTACTTTTAACTGAAAGAGAGAAATGATAATTTAAAGATACAGTCACACAACCTCTTATGTGATGCAATTTTTGCTTACTTTTTGGTTAATTTGACCAATCACTATTGATTTTTGAATTGACATCTTGTTTGAGTGTGGTGCTTACGCACAAGACCCAACCAAGACCACAGTGCACTTAAGATATACTAAACACAGTATATCTAAATATTAATTTTTATTCCTAAAATGGCTTGACAAAACTTTCTGATCCAAACAATTATGATTAAAACAATATACACAAACTGGGGCAACTGGTCAGTAAGCCAGTTGTAACTTCGCAACATTAGCCAATTAAGTAATTTGCAAATGGCAAGCTAGTAAGTATAATGGAGCCAATAGTTCAAATAAAATATTGAAGCATTACAGATTCAATGGTTAAGTTATTCTAAATATCATTGTAATTTATTTTCCAGCATCTATTGTTCATGTCAGTGTTCTGTCATGTAGGTCATGTCATGTAGCTGGTTAGCTAGTGTTTTGCTACCTTTTACAGGTCCCCCAGCAACATCTTATAACCATCTTCAAAATTTGGTTTTCTTATCAACATAGACGAGCCAAGCATATAGCATATCTAAGGGCAGGAAACAGGAACAGGAAAGGGGAAAGTTGGCCGAGGTCAAGCAAAAAAGGAGCAGGACTAAAGAAGGGTCATTTCAGTACATGTCCAGTACGATTGAATGAGTGAGTGAGGGACTGAGAGTAAGTGAGTGGCCACAGTTTGCAAGTCTCACAGTGTACATAAATAGTGGGAATTCAGATGTATCATCTAATTATTAGGCTTTTCATTAATAAAACTCCACATTCTGACAGTCATATGTGTAAGCTAAAAGTTAGACAGGCTGATCCTTACATCGCAGCATCATGTCCTCTGCAGTCTGTAGCTTTATCTGAGAGGTGGGGCACCATGATGGCAGCCAGTTGGGGATCCAGCACCACCTACAGAGACAGACAGACAAGCTCCACTTCAATCATCAGTTTCTTTATGAGCATCATCTTTATGAACTACAGCAGGGACATGGTGTCACTGCAGTGTGGGACTAAAGGATTTAGATGGAAATGGATGCAAACAGCATAGGGTACAAGTTAGACAGTATATTAAAAAGAGCACAAGAGAACACAAAGCCTGAATGTTAGCATTTATTGTGTTTCAGAGCATTAACATCTGATGACCTCTGCATCAGCTGCTCAGTGTGAGTTAATCTGTACAAAACAGAGGGTACTTATAGAGGGCTCTGTTGACGCAGTGTGGTTTAGGGGACAGAACATTACAGAGTGCAAAGCTGGAACAAAAGCACTGATGAGCAAAAACATCCTTTGGTTGTTCAATCACTATTTCAGGAAGTGACTTTATTTTCAACAGAATGCCCCATTTAGAAGTTCAGTTAGCTCATCAGGCGATGTTGGGAAACCCCTGATTGACACTGTGGGAGATTTCAAAATAAACAAGTGAAGAAACAGCAGAAGTCAAACCAGGAAAGTTACCAGACCCTGATACTTTGCATACATGTCTCCATTTTCTCTAGTGCACACATTTTTGTCAATTAGTTTGCTACACATGATATTCCATGTTCACTCCATGCATAACCCTCTCTTATTCACAAACCTTTAAGTGACCAGAAATAAAAGTCCCACTTTCATACTCATACTTATGTGAATCTGAACTAATTACGGATGATAATGATTGATTGATAGTTGATTAATTGGTCATTAATCATTTGATGGAAATGTAATAATATAATAATAATAATATAATAATAAAGAGATTATTTTCATAAGTATTTTATAAGTGTGTTATCTGATATTCAAGTAAACGTGTTTAATATAGTAGCCCTTTACGTCTTTATATGTTTCTTAGGCTATGTAATGTTGTCAAAGAATATGCAATATGAAGTGTACGATTAATCTATTAACTGATGGTTCATGTAACCAATGATCAAGTCAGGAAAGTGCTTACAATTTGCAATCCTACAACTAAGCCTTTAAAACATCAAAGTTACACAATAACACAAACAAATTAACTGACTGGGGCACGGTAGACCAAGAACTCACGTGTTCTGTGAGGTAAAATGTTTTGTCCAAGGAGTCTGGTAGCTTTGGAGAGAGTGATATTTCCAGACATAATGGCGGTTTTCCGTCAGAAAAGGCTGTCTGACAGCAAAGTAAAGTGGTAAAAATATTCTAAATATAGCGTACACTTAAACTGTTATTGATTTTAGGCAGGCTTTATTCAGGTGGCTAACATACATTTTGCTGATGACCCTATCCACAGCAGTACATTGCTTAGCTTCCTGCACCAAAACTACTGTTGTTTTTTTCAAAATAAGGTCAAATTCCTTGTTAAAATGGCTTACATATAGCTCTACACCTTGCCTTCATTTAGTATTCAGTGTATCGTGAATATGCAAATAGTTCCCACCCTCACAACACACCCCACACCTCTCAACCCCCACCCCTACCCCTAAGTAGCAGCATCTGGCATCTCCTCTGTTTTCCTAGCTAATCGCGATAATTATAGCTATATCCGGCTTCTCCTGTGAGCTGGGCATTGCCGCTAATGATACGTATAGTGCCACCCACTCGATTACCGGGATTGGCTCCGTAGGTTGATGTCGTCATATACTCAGCCTGACTGAATCACTGCATTTCTTGCTTTGAAACTGCTCACTGCAGTTTCAAAGCAAGATATGCTCAGACATGGTGTTTACTGCCTATTTTCCTCCTAATATGTCTCGTAACACATGAAAAACTCACATGGATGTGTTAACAAGGTTAAAAATGGGATTTTCACTGCAGGGGGTCTTTAAGTTATTAATGTGTCTGGGCTTGTTTGATGACTGTTGTAACCATTAGGTGACACTGACAAGATAGATGTTTTTGTTTTGTCTGTGTTTCAGATTTTGCCACAACATCATTACCAGTACAGTTGTCAGTTGAGAGTTGTTGGGCAGAAACATCTCCTGCTTCCCCCATCATTATTAAAGACTGATTTAAAAAAACAACATACTGTACCCCATACTATACTATAATTAATCTAAAACCACTACTGGCTTGCGTTTAATAGATTTTTTGATATAATGTACAGAAAAATGCAGTTGAATTACACTGCTTCTGACATACTGTTCCCCTACCCCACGCTGTACTGTAATTAATAAAAATTCAATCTAAAACAACAAGGAATTATACATTATATATTGGCCATTGACCAGTGATACAGCATAAGTGTTGTCTTTTCCTGGTTTTAAAGGCTGTATTACAGTAAAGGGTTGTAATTCTCTGAACTTACCAGTCTGTTCTAGCTGTTCTTTTATTTGCCTGTACCCACTTAGTCATGATATCCACATTACTAATGATTATTTATGAAAAATCTCATTGTGTTCATATTTTGTGAAAGCACCACTGTCCATATTGTCCAGCCCTAACTACTTTATACACTGTATGGGATCACCATATGTTTGCACTATTTGAGAATTTAGGTTATTTTAGAGAAAATGTGTAGCTATATCAGCATATATATTGTGTATTGTGGAATCGCCTGAAAATATTGATATTATTTATAGGCCATATTGCCCAGACCTAATACAGACACAGATACACACCCATGGTGACAGTAATACAAGTGAGGTGAATACTGAAGGATAACATTAATAGGACGTCCAGCCAGAAAGTTTAGAGGAAGAAAACGGACTTGACTAAAACTGAGAGTCCATTTTATTTATTGTTTTGGAGCGCTGAATTACTTTATTTCCATTTTATTTATTTAGGATATTTTAATACTTTCTCACATTCCAATTTCAATGTCTGAATATTCTTAAGAATTAAACCTTCATTGCGCTTTGACAGGGTGTACTTGGATTATTTTGCTATCATATTATGATTGTTTCAGTGGCATAAAATGCTCTCAAAATGACAATAATATTGTTTTTCTCTCTAGGACAATATATCATCCAACAAAAGTAGTTACTGTGACAGACCTACACATCACGTGTGTAAATTTACATATTGGACCATACTGGCTCCAAATGTGTTGTGATGTCACAAAATCCTTCTCATTTGTGTTTAAATTGAGATTTAAAAGGACAGCTCAGCCAAAAATCAGAAATACATATTTCTCCTCTAACCTGTAGTGCTATTTATCCATCATATACTGTATTGGTAGTGCTGAGTTTGGAGCATTCGTCGACGCAGAATGTCTGCCTTCTCTCCAATATAATGGAACTAGATGGCACTGCTCACAATAAGGTCTGTGGATTATCTTGAGTAACCAAGTAAAGATTTTTGGAAAGAGACATTGTTGTTTTGTTTTTAAAATATTTTTTGTGGCTCTCTGAGCACCAGAAGACAAGTGCCATTTAGTACCATTATACTGAAGAGGAGGCACACATCTCTACGGCCGATATCTCCATAACTCAAAATAATCTAGATGGATAAATAGCACTACAGGCCAGGGGCATAATCTGTATTGTTGATTTTAGAGCGAACTGTCCCTTTAATGCGAGCACAGAGAAATGTTGTCCCTTCAGCAGATGAATGCAAAAAAACAGCCTCTTTTAACTCTGCACACCCATCATTCTGCACACTCAGACTCAAACATCCAACAAAACACTTTAAAGTTTACAGTCACAGATAGTCAGAGAAGACACTTACTGCACTGTGGTGTCCACATATCCCCACACACTGCTGACCAGAGTGGGAACACCAACGACAGAAAGCATTCTCTGAACAACCCTGAAACAAGAAGTGAATGAGGGCAAAGACCACTGGCTGACAGCACACTTACTATGAGTAACAGGCGACAAATGTATGTATTTAACATTAGTGCAGAACTTTTTACATCAGCTCCCTGTAGTTCATTTAAACAACGTCACCTCCTCTAAAACATAACCTGTGCAGCAGACACCATGTTTAAACCTTCACGTGCACCGTGTAAAATATCCTATCTTACTGAGGTCTCTCCGACACAGGAAGAGCAAAAACCTGTTATAACATGTTTCATAGTCATGTGACGACCTCCGACCACCATGTGTGTTTACCTGAACTTCAGGATGGTGTCTGACTCTTTCAGCGTATAACAAACTTAAACTTGTTAAACATGTTGAAACTACACGCGTATGACAACGACATAACGTTACGCACGTTTTCCACAATAAACACAGAATTAAGCGTTGACGGTATCGTTGAAATGCAAAGACATGTAACACAGTGAATATGGTCTGTTTAACTGTAAATACTTCACTCACCCTCCGTCCCCTGTCACCGCTTGCTCGGCCATACTGCAACACCACCTCTGATACTACTCGCGGTCATGTGGCCTCAGAGACGCTGACGTAGTGTCAATATGATTGGTGACGTTTGATTTGGTTTTTAAGATTTCTCCGCCGAGCGGCGTCTTGGCGGCTTAACTCGACAGACGGGCGGGTCCGTGACTTTTCTGCCCCCCCGCTCGTCGCAGCGTTTCTTCACCTCTTTGTAACACAAAACAAGCGCACCCAGCCGCAGAGCGTGAGACACTGCGGAAGTAGCTTTTCCTGTCAAATATCTAAACAATTGCTGCTCAGCAGAGAGGAGAGCTTTGGTAAGTAGTTAAATTAAGTTAATAGCTCTTTTGTAAATAATCTGCGCATATTAAACGTGACACGTGGTTACACTGTTTGCGCTGACGGCTTTCAGAGCGCACTACAATGTTACATTTTGAACAGACCCAGACGTGTGAGTCACAGCTGCAAAGTCATTAAAATGTTAGAAACACTGTTTCAAGTTTTCAGTTCAAACTCTTACTGAGCATCTTCAGTTAAAGACTTCTCTGTGTTCATTCAACTAAATCTAAAAACTTAAAAGTCATTGATAGCTTTAGAAATACCAATACGTCTGCTCCACTTTTAATATCTTATATATCTTATTAGTCAAGCAGTCTGCATGTACATCCCACCTGAGAAGAGGTCTGATTAGGAAGTGAAAACACCCGTGTAGGTGGACTACACGGGTGTTTTCGTTTATATTCGATCACTATAATATTTATAATAGGTTGTAACTTTAAAGGGACATTTCACTTCAAAGTCAAAGATACATGTTTTTCCTGTTACCTGTAGTGCATCTATAGGTTTTGCCGAGTTTTGGAGATATCTGACTTCTCTCGAATATAATGGAGTTTAATAAACGCAACACTTCTATTAATACATCCAGCTGTTCAGGTGTGACATATAGTTTATAAATATATATATATTTTTATAAATATCTTGGTGTACATCTGGATAACAAGCTGGACTGGTCCCTTAACACAGATGCACTCTACAAAAAGGGGCAGAGCCGCCTCTTTTTCCTAAGGAAGCTCAGATCTCTAAACATCTGCAGTAAGATGCTGCAGTGGTTTTATCAGTCTATTGTGGCAAGTGCTTTATTTTATGCTGCAGTCTGCTGGGGAGGAAGTTTGGGAAAAAAGCAAGCAAGGAGGCTGGATAAGCTGGTGAAAAAGGCTGGCTCTGTGATCGGAGTAAGGATGGACTCTCTGGAGGAAGTTGTGGAGAGAGACACAATGAGGACGGTGGAGGCCATCCTAAACAACATGGATCATCACTGCATAACACCTTGATGGACCAAAGAAGTAATGGTGGTGGAAGGCTTCTCTCTCTTCGTTGTAGGACAGAGAGATACAGAAGATCTTTCATACCAACTGCCATCAGACTCTATAATTCTTATACAAATAGATGAGACTACAGACAAATGAATTTCCCCTTGGGGATCAATAAAGTATTTCGTTTCGTATTCGTATTGTATTCGTATATAGAGATGCTGATTAAACAACATGATATTGCACAGGTGTGCCTTGACTGACATCCACGCAGTGTATATCTATTTAACGTTTCTTATGCACAGTCCTTTTTTATGGCTGCCTTATTGGGCAAACACAGGTGTTTACAGATGATACTAACTAAGGTCCCGTTCCCTAATTAAGGTCCCAGTGAGCAAACACGCACAATAGCAGCACCTTGACTCTGTTTGACCTGAATGGAACGGAGCCTTAATTAATAAAATTGGTAGCACCTGTGTTTACCCTACTATTTCATGTCTAAAACGTCTAGTGTAACCAAATCCGCTTTCAGACATTTTTCACATATATTGCCCCAATTTTAATGGAAGTTTTTTTCGTTAAAATGAATTAATCTCATTTGAAG
The DNA here is from genome assembly GCA_034769285.1 of Lutjanus argentimaculatus. Taxonomy (NCBI): domain Eukaryota; kingdom Metazoa; phylum Chordata; class Actinopteri; order Lutjaniformes; family Lutjanidae; genus Lutjanus; species Lutjanus argentimaculatus. The sequence continues at coordinate 6,258,010 of JAWZSL010000025.1, read as the reverse complement.
AGTAATTATTTCATTTGTGCATTTGTCAAAATATGTTTAGTATATACATCGAGAGTAATGGTGAAACCAGGGCTGCAACAACCATTATTTTAATAGTCGATAATCAGTCAGTTATTTCCTCGATTAATTGTTGTTTGCCTATAAAATGTAAGAAAGCGTGTGAAAAATGTTGATCATTTCCCAGAGTTTAAGATGACCAAATGTTTTGTTTTGGTCACAACCCAAAGACATTCAAATTGCTGTAACAGAGGAATAAATAATCCAGAAAATATTCACATTTAAGAAGGTAAAATCAGAGAATTTGGACATATTTTCTTAAAAAAAAAAAAACAAAAAAAAAAAAACTCAAATCAGCAGAAAAGAAGGCCCCCGGTGACCTGTTGTGACGTCACCCCTGCTGGCTGGATTTTCGTCAGAATCGGCAATTTGTTTATTGCGAAGTAGGTTTTCATATACAAGGAATTTGCCTCAGTGTTTGGTGCATGATAGTCACAATAAATGTAGTAAGAGATGAAAAAACGTCAAAGAAAAGAAAAAAAAAAAAACAAGTTCTGCATAAAACACAAAACAAACAAACAGTCCGGGTATTTGTGGTCCCCTGCGGATGAATCTTGCTGATGTTGTTGTGAACCAGCAGTGATTGGTTCATTCGTTACGTCCTCAAGCTGTAACGTTGGTGGGTGTGACGCTCAAGTTCGCTGCGCCCCTTCGTGACGTGGAACACGAAGTCGACCCGGTGCAGCAGCTGTCAGACTCCAAACTAAACAGACATGTCGTTTTAAAATAATCTAATCTGCCTGTTTCACAGATCAGCAGCAGGGCCAGCTCCCGCCCTGTCCCGAGGCTGGATCAGAGCCGATTCTACACAGACGCAGAGCAGGGGTGAGTACCGAGCCGAGCTGCCCCGATACACACAGAAAGAAACCAAACGGACCAGGGATTAGACGTCGATCAGTCGGTACCGTGTTCACCCACCGCTCTCTAACACTTTTCCACTAATGCCTGTTTGACAAGCCCCTCCCCTCCCTGTCTCTGTGTGTGTGTATGTGTGAGTCGGTCAGCTGTTTCTGTCAGTACACTATCTGCTCTCCAGGCCACTGTCCTTAAAGTACAATTTATGGATGTGGAATGAATTAATTCAGCAGATCCCAGCTGTAATGATTCCACTGGTGGTGATAAGATCACTTTTATTATAAGGAGCACACTGTGCATACTTAGGTGGAGCAGCTCTGACACACCTTGTGTAAGCCTGTCAGTGAGATTACCAGCATATTTAGTTTGACTTTGTCCTGATGACTGCCATCTCTCACTGCACTGGACAAATGTCTCTTCTAATTCTCTTCATGCATTTATACACACACTCCCTGATATTGTTAAAGCACACAATAGCGCCCCCCCCGTTCCAAACATTTTTAAACAGTTTACATTGTTTTATTACCGAAAATAGTATATTCATATATTTTAAATCATCATATATATAATTTATATATAAACAGTGTTGGGTAATGTTACTTTTAAAAGAAACTTTACAAGTACCTGCTTACTTTACAAGATTACTGTCATTAAAAAGTAACTGATTTCTTGTGCATGTTGGTTATTGTCTCAGTGGTGGAAGAAGTACTCAGAAGTAGAAATACCATGGTACCAAGTACTCCATTACAAGTAAAAATCTTGAATTCAAAATGTTACTTAGATAAAGGTACAGAAGTATTACCAGCAGAATGTACTTCAAGTATCAATTAAAAGTGCATATAATGCTGCTTTCAGTGTTATTATTTTTATCTAACCAATATATTGGCCAGCTGATATTATCGGCTGATACTGATAGTTTTTAGCTTTATAGGCAGCGTTTTACTTGTCCCTCTTTCTTGATTTAACTCAGTTTGGCTGAATCGTTACTATTTCAGTGTCCTTGTATCATTTTTTGACAAAAAAGCTTATCGTTAAACTGTAAAATATCCTGCCTCAATTACATATCTTCAGCAGTGTTTGATAAGCGCATTTGAGGGATCGTTACAAAAAATGTGTGTTTATCTGTATTTGGTATGTTATATTCTGTATATGTAGAATATCAGCCAATATATCAGTATCAGATTTTTTTCACTCCATAATATCAGTATCATCATCAGCCCCAAAAATCCATTATCGGTCGGGCTGTCGATAAGGTAGTGTAATACTGCATTATAGCTATAATCATTTTTTTTTAAATGTAAAAAGTAGGAACTATAGCTGTCAGATAAATGTAGTGAAGTAAAAAGTACAATATTTCCCTCTGAAATCTAGTGTAAAGTAACATAGAGCAGAAACACTTAAGTAAGTACAAGAGTGTCTTGAGTATGTCTGGAGTAAATGTTACTTTTTTTCTACTATCTTGATGATCTGACGGCAAATTTTTCCTTCTCAAAATCACACGCTATACTAAACTATAAAAGTGCATCAGCTTTTCAATCCCGTAAGGTCACCCAACCAATGTTCTCTGTAGCTTACTCTTTTATAGCACAGGAGATATTTTTCAAAATGTGTTGGATTGTCGGTTCCTCTGACGACACTTACAAAGCCTCTCCACAGGCACACTATTCTGTGGATTCAGTGTCCGCCAAGACTGTAGACTGTGTCTGTCCTCTGTCTCAAATGCGAAAAAAGTCCCCCTCAAGGTCTCCTCTGGTGACAGGTGCAGGCAACCGTAGTTCTTGCAGTGGTGGAAATATGTTAAAATTGTAACAGTTATGGACTAGATATTTGAAAACGTAACTAAATAACTGAATATTGGAATTGCAAAACTAACATGTTACATCAGTCATTACAGCAAAAAGTAATCTAATTACTCTAAAGAGTTACTTTATAGCATATTACACCAAATACTTGTTTTCAAATCCCCTCTTTCGCCCTGAGGTGCACCACAGGACATTTTCTCTGACAGTCATTTTTCTCTCATTTCTGGTGCAGGTTGCCCTGGGAGAGGGGAAGATGGCACAGGACTCAGTAGATAGCAGTGGCACCAGGTTCACTCCTCTGGTGGTGTTGGAGCTGGCCTCAGACACAAAGGAGGAAGCTATTGCATGGCTACTGAGCAGGATAAGAGACAAGCAACAGAATGGAGGTGTGAAGTTAGAGATGATCTGCTCTACTCTGATATTTGTTTCCACTGTGTGCCATTACAACTAATTGTTATTAATCCGGTCATTTCTCCCAGGTGCCGAGCTGCTGGTGGAGCAGCTGGGCCCCGGAGTCTTGGCTGAGGAGAAGGAAAACCCCAACATATTCCTGGTGGGGGCCACACAGCAGAGGCTGCTCTCTGGTGCTGAGGAGGTTGGGCTCTTCAAGGAGTTCAATGATGGATCCATGAGAGGCTTCACCTGTGCCAACAAACACAACTTCACAGATTTTAAAGGTAAAGACGAGGAGGAGGCTGCATGAAGGCTGTTGTTTGTCTTGTGAGTATTTCTGCTGCAGAATTATGTTTTACTCAAAGCAGCTGTAATCAATATTTTTTATAATAATAATGATGATGTATCAAATGAAACTGAAAAATGTAACCATGTGAAAGGGGTCACTCGCAGTGGTGAACACAGAATTATAACCTGAATCTGCAGCTCCCTTTGATTCTACAGAGCTTTATAGTGAGTTTCAGCTCTTTGCTTAGCTGTCTGGCTGTCACATTATGGGTTTGGTTCAAATCTCATCGCCTTTGTAGTGCAGATAGCTGTTTTCTGAGAAAATGATCTAACCACTCACTGTACACTAGGGCTGAATGATTTTGAAAAAATATCTAATTGCGATTATTTGGACTGATATTGCAATTACGATATGATTCATGTTATTAGAGGTAATGATAATTTTTACATCATTATTCTTATTTTGATTAAAAAACATGTCAAAATGATTATGGTGTTGTTTTTTTTTTTGTTTTTTTTTGCAGGAATCTGTACTAAACAAAGGTGTTTTTTAAGACTGTAGTCAGAACATCTCTGCCTCACAAGGTTCATTCATTTAAAAGCTTTTTGACACACATTTTGTCTTTAACAAATATTGCAACTCCTTCGATTTGAAAATTGCAGAAAGCCATATTGCGATTTCAATAAAATTTTGATTAATTGTGCAGCCCTACTGTACACTAACCGTTCAGCACCAAACAGCAGTCAGACACCATTTCAGATTTGGATATTTTCCTCTCAAGCTGGTAGAGACCAAAATCAGAGTTAAAAGAAGAGTGAATATTACCAGAAACACGACTGCAAATGAATGATGATGTTTATCCATAACTGCTGAATGTATAAATAAGCATCTGCTTACTAATAGGTTCACCATATCAACATGAAAGCTGATTATATGTCAATGTTGTGTTCTTAACTTGTTCCTACTGACCCCAAGGGGCTGAATAATACCAGTTATTGCAGGTTTAATTGTGGGTGATGAGACAATAGCCTAGATGAAACCAAATAACAGAGTACAGTGCACAGTGAGGCACAAATCAACATGTAAAGTCACACATGATCTTTTATTTATTATATTCAGGGAGTCTGAGGTATGATTCTGTACAACACTATATACTGTCAGCGGCTTACAGGAGATAGCTTTATGTGTAGCTTTATATGTGCATTATTCAGTAGAAATTATAAAAGCATCTGATGTAAAATCCTCTGATTGGATGTAGGGATAGGTTCTGATAGCCAGGTATATTTTAAATCTGGTCCTAAGATGTAAAATATACAGATTTGTGATGTTCAGATATGTAAAAACCTTTTAGTCTCCTCTCTCTCATTTACTGTATATTTTCTGACTGAACAGATTTTCTTGGTTAGTTGGTTGACAAAAATTTAACTAGCAACAATTTTGATGATTGATTAGCGGTGTAATAGATAACTTGGTAATGAAAATAATTTCAGCCTTGTAGTAGTAAACTTAAGTACCAAGACTAACAGCAGTATGACTGAATCACAGTTGTTTGCCTTTTTGGATCTTTGCTGCATTATAACCAGTGTTCCAGCATGTAACTGATTTCTAATCATCACAACTCCCAAGTCTGACAAGGTGCTAAAATCAAAAGAGCTGGAAGAAAATGACTTGTAGTGTCAGAACAAACAGTTGTTGTTGTTGTTGTTGTAATTGACGCACACTGACTGCAGCATTGGTCGCAGTTTGAAATCACTGGCCTCACTATCACTGCCTCTGAGCTGTTTAACATGCCTTTGTTGTGAATGTCACGGTGGCTGTGTGTTTGCTTTGTGTCTGATCTGCTCTGCATCTCCAGGGGACGGGGACGGCTTCCTCAGTATGGCTGAGTGTCAGTACATCATTAAACACGAGCTGGACACATTAAGAGCCAAAGATGAGACTCATGTGCCAGGACACACCCAGGCCAAGCTCTACCCTGGGAAATCTATCAGTAAGTGTCTGTCTATCCACCTCTCACTCTGTCAGTTTGACATTCAAATAAGCTAATCAATTTAGTGATGTTTTTTTTTTTTATTTGTCAGGTATTTAACTCATTGGATTAGACAAAAGCAGACATTTCCATCTGTTTTATTAAAAAACAATAAAAAAGTCACTATCTCCTTGGTATTCTATACACTAAACCATGAATTGTTCACAGATTAATTGAGAATGAAAATACTGCTTAAATGCTGTGCTAAAGAAATAACTTCAGTATCTGAAACCAAAGAAAATGTTGCTGAGTAATTATGTTCATCAAGAGTACCAATTAAAAACAGCAATGCTCATTGCTGTATACATATGTAAGGACATAAGGAAACCAATTAATAAACAACAGTTGCTGAATTAGGGATGCACCAGTGTTGTAGGCTGAATATCACTACAGGCAGAAATCTGCCTTGTTGAGTGCAGTCAGCCTATCGGCAAGTAATGTGACATTCATCGATGGCAGTGGCCGATGTTTATCTGTTGTGTTCATCATCAATTTTGTGATCACCACATGCTGTGCTGGTTATTTGTGTTTGGACTCAACAATAGTAGCAGCATTCCCAGCTGCTGCTCAGAGAATAAGTCACGTAAGAGGTGTAAGAGAGTGTGGGTGCTGTGTTTTTCATACTGAAGAGTTCTTTGTTTCCTTAGCACAAAAGGTGGAATAAATAAAAACAACAAAAGCAAAATTAACAACCACAAAAAATCATTTACACCATAAACACCACTTAAACATTGGTATCAGCCCAGAATTTCATGTGTGTGTTCCCACACTGAATACTGAATTTTACTTTACAGTAGGGGTGTCTCAATTTTCCAAATCCACGATTTAATTTGACTTTCAATTTTAAGGTCACAATTCAATTCGACTTTTCAATTATTATTATTTTTTAAATCATGCCATGACTAGACAATCGAGTTTTGATTTGAAAAGATTAATAAATAGTTGGTTTTATTCCCTGACAGCTGTCATTTGCATTTTCAAATTCTTCTTTCAAAAAAAATAGTCTATATCAGCAACCTTTACTTTCAAACAAGCCATTTTTGGCCCCAAAAAATGTAGCCACAATTTAAATTCTCTATTTTTCATTGAGACTTTTCTTTTTTTGGATTTGGCATTCATAGCTATACAAGGGAAGCTCCAAACTAACCACTTGTGAGATTTAGATGAAATGTTCCTGATGTAGACGTAGGCTGTGATACGCATTTTAGGTGATGAAAAATCAAAATATCTTTTAATCATTCAGTGTAGAGGCTGCACGTTTTTACAGTTGGAGAATGTAAGTATTTCTTTAGGCTTACAAAAATGATAGAAAATGAAATGATAGATAATGAAAATATTAAAAAAAATAACTGTTAGCCATTTCCATATATTTTTGTCAAAGCCACTGGGAGCCACTAGAGAGGGGCAAAAGTGCCACATGTGGCTCTGGAGCCGCAGGTTGCAGACCCCTGGTTTATGTGGTGTTACGTGTTATATAACTGCCGGTAAGCTATGCTGTGTTGTCTTTGAGGTGTTGTTTTTTTCTTCAGCGTGGGTGGAGAGAAAAACAAAGACTGCCAGAATCATAGATTCTGCCTTTCAATTCAATTCTTCATAACTGAAAGCTCATTTCAATCCATTTTCAATATAATATTGAAATTGTGACACTCTCCAATAACCAATGCATTTTCCCCTCTCTTTGGAGCAGATATATTATTTGCTTCAGTTTCAGCTTGTGACAGATTTTAACTATTTCAGCAGCTGTGGCACATTTTCATTTTTCCTTCTGCACATTGTTGAGTTTCTTAGTAGTAGTGAAATGTTGAAAGCAGCACAACTGTGCCTCTGCCTCTCCTTGGGAGCAGACTGAACACGCACATCATGTCTCCCCCTCTACTGCCTCTGTACCTCCCGCTCTGTGTGTCTCCCTCACTCTCTCTGTGGCTGCAGTATGGAAACAATAAATATGCAAATGCAGTGAAATACTCCCAAAGCGAGATAAGGAAGCAATGAACTCGCAGTGGAGATAGGGCGCCTCTATTCAGCGCCCGTGTTTGACAAATCGTGTTAAAGCAGAATGTAATCATTCTCGACAAATGATGCACTCAAGAAATGGCAGATGAAACGATAGAGCTTTCATGTGCTTGTATTTAGTCACTCTGTATTAGACAATAGGAATTAGTGCTATAGACAGTGCACTGTGTACAATGGGGCTGGCTCCCAGCTATTGTTTGCCCGTCCTTGTTTTAGAAAATTAAGCTGCATGTTTATTTGGTCGGGAAAGTGAGTTAAGACAAACAAAAGTGAGGGATAAAAATGTCGCGAGGCTGTTTTCATGTCACTCAAAAGTCAGTGAAATATCTTCTAAATAATTCAAACTTAGCAAATAAAGCTTCACCCAGCTACCTCCTGTGTCCACAACATTTTCATTCACCACGACACCAGACAGCAGAACAGTATGCTGTGACAAAAAGTAACAACAGAAGAGGCAACATGCTGTTTTCTTATTTACATCTTAGCTCGGAGACTGCAGTCCAAGGGGATCCTGATCCAAATGTTCCCTCTCCACGACAAGGAGGAGCTCAAGAGACTGTCCTTTTCTTGGTACAAAAAGGTGAAGCTGTCCCTTCAGCCTCTTGGTAAGTGGAAGAAGTAGCAGTTATCTCTCATTGTCTTTCTTTTGAGATAAGCTCACATAATCCACATTATCCAGGATGAACAATTGTTCTGATGTACAGAAGGAATCTGTTCAAAGATTTTTCATTGTTTCTCTTCCATATGCTTAAATACCTTTGTCTTCACTGTGATTGTTGTGATCCTCCATTTGGCTTCCAGAGTTCTCAACTTTTGTGATTTTTTTTTTCTCCCTAAGTTTATAATATTTTTACTTGGCCAGACTTTTGACAGAATTCAAAGTGCTCATTAATGTTTCTACTCATTACTTTCTTCTCAAACTCTCTGTCCCCAGATGGCATCAGACACTACTATGGTGAGGGTCAGGCCCTCTACTTTGGCTTCTTGGAGTACTTTACCTTTGCCTTGGTGCCTATGGCTCTCATTGGAGTGCCTTACTACCTGTTTGACTGGGAGGACTACGACAAATATGTTGTCTTTGCTGTGTTCAACTTGATTTGGTGCACTGTTATCTTAGAGGTATGGACAGTGATTGTACCTGCTCATAAACCAGAGTCAGCTAACGTGGAATTACTCTCTAAGGAACAGTCGAAATAGCACTGTGATACCTGCAGTGCTATTTATCTATCTACATTGTTGGTGTGAGTTGCACAGTTTTGGAGATATTGAGATACTGACTGTAGAGATGTCTGGCCTCTCTCAATTATAAAGAAACTGGCACTCGACTTGCGATGCTCAAAGCACAAAAAACAAAGTTCAAACAGCAATGTCTCTTTCCAGAAATCATTACCCACATACTCAGATTCATATTTCAAACTATTTTCTTTTATACCAAACTACATGCACTTATCGAATCACTGTGCAGAAGGAAGCGTGCATCTACTCATGTGCAAGAGGCTCGTGCTTGTGACAGTGTGTATTCTCTCCTTGCTTTGGATCCTACCCAGGAGCATTTCACCCTTATAATTTCTAATAACTCTAATCTGCCAACCCATCTGAAGCAGATTTTGGGGCAGGAAATTGGTGTGTCAGTACTTGACAGCTGGTGGGACCATAGCTTTGACCTTGTTCACTCCTCCTCTATGTGTGCCAGGCATGATTTGTGCCATGCTGACATGTTTTGGTCCTATCCAGAATTAATATCAATCAATACCTGGATGCCCTTTATTGAGTATCTGAATGAGGCTATCATCCATCTGAACTAGGTGCTGTAACATTAGCAGCCCTAAGCTAGCTGGCACAGCGATATGGTAAGTGGGTGTAGTTCAGTAGAAATAAAATAGTTCTGAGCACCCCAGTAGCGCAGTTGGTAGGCGGCCCATGTTCAGAGGCTGAGTCCTCAGCAGCAGCCGTGGGTTGAATCCCAGCCTGTGGCCCTTTGATGCCTGCCTTCCCCCTCTCTCTTCCCTATTTCCTGTCTGTCTACAACCTGTCCTATCAAATAAAGGCTAAAAGCCCAGAAAATAATCTAAAAAAAAGAAAACAGTTCTTACATGAGCCTTCTCACAACAAGGTCTGTGGATTATCTTGAGTAACCGGGTCATGATTTCTGGAAAGAGACACTGGTGTTGAGTTTTATAGATGTATTTTGTGGTGCTTTGAACACCACAAGTGCCATTTAGTGCCATTATATTTAAGAAAAGGCAGGCATCTACAGCCGATATCTCCACAACTCTGCAACACAACAAAACAGATAAATAGCAGTACACGTAAGAGGAAAACTTTTTCATTTGGGGGTAACTTTAAGCAATTTCTAACACATGAATGAGGGAATAATGAAGCCAGATGGATTACATGAGCATAATATATAGTAGCTTGAATGAGCAACATTCCAGTGAAAACTGAGTAACCGATTAGCTGAACCTTTCCTCCACCAGTTATGGAAGCGCTGCAGCTCCTCACTAGCTTACCGCTGGGGCACGCTGGGCAGGAAGAAGGCTTTTGAAGAACCTCGTCCTGGTTTCCATGGTGTCCTCGGTTTCAACCCGGTGACGGGTCGTGAGGAGCCTGTCTACCCCAACGCCAAGAGGCAGCTGCGTGTTTACCTTGTATCCCTTCCCTTCGTCCTGCTCTGCCTCTACCTGTCCCTCTACGTCATGATGATCTACTTCCAGATGGAGGGATGGGCGCTGTCAGTCCACGACGAGGACCCCACATTCTGGACAGGAATACTGTTGTTCATCCCCAGTATTATCTACGCTGTGGTCATAGAGATCATGAACCTCATCTACAGATACGCCGCAGAGTTCCTCACTGAGTGGGGTGAGTATTTTTGAGGCATTTTATGGAGAGAGAGAGGAAATGTAGAGAAACAAATTAGGGGAGTGACATGCAGCAAGTGGGCTGACCAGCTGGAACAGAACCAGTGTCTTTTTGCTCAGGACATTTGCACCCATGTGGTATGCGCTCTAGCCATTCATTGGGTCACCCTGTAATCATTGTTTAATGCACAGCACCCATACATGCACTAAATCTGAAACAACTAGTCTTCTATTCAACAGAAGGCAAATTAACAACTGTTTAGATTACGTAATTTCATTTTTTTAAAATGAATAACAGATTCATTGATGTAAATAATCAATAATGTCTTCTTTCAGCCCTAGATCAAAGCAAGAGTTTAACTGCATTACATTATGTTACATAATTAACAGACTCTTTGGTCCAAAGTGACTTAAATTAATACAAGTATTGTGGCAATTTGGCAGTTGCAATAAACATTTTTTAAAGGACCAGTATGTAGGATTTAGTGGCATCTATTGGTTGTAGATTGCAACCTACTGAATACTGCTTACCCTTCCAACCATGTAGGAAAACCTACGGTGGCCATGAAACTCATGAAAAATGTGAAAGGCCATATTTGGTTTGTCTGTTCTGGGTTGTAAAAACATGGTGATTAAGGCCAGAGATATACTTGCTTTTAACTATACATATGCATATGCAACCATACACATCATGGCTGCCTTGCGTATCCTGTGTCCATATGGAGTGATGGTTGTGTGCATCCTCAGAAATTAGCACTATGCATAAGCGAATGCAGGACCAACACTTCTGTAGATATAAAGGGTTCATTCTAAGGTAACTAAACAAAATGATTCTTATTTTTTGGCGATTATACACTAAAGAAAACATGCTTATGAATATGAGATTCCTTTTATGCTTTATTTTGTCAAGAGATCCACCAAAACCTTGCACACTGGACCTTAAAGCAATAAAACATTATCCCAATTCCACCTTCTTAAATATGACAATTACCTTCTTTCATCATCATAATAAAGTTAGTATTTTGGTGTTTGTACTGTTGGTTGGTCAAACAAGTAAAGTGAAGATGGCACCTTAAGCTTTGTTAATATGTAATGGGCATTTATTGCTATATTTAGAAATTTGATATTTTGATCTGTTAATTAAAAAACAGATTCATTAATGTAAACAATGAGTAATTTAGTTGCTACACAGTCAGAGCATCATGACTACGGCTGCATGATATAGTAGAAAATATGCAATATATTGCAAGATGATTCACAATTGGTGGGAAAGATCATGTTTGCATCACAAATTTCGTTTTCACTGAAAAATACTATTAAAATTATATAACTAAATATGTTTTCTTACATCTGGAAAACAAGATTTGCTGGTACAGACTAGGCTTGTGCCGATTGGCAATCCGATCGTATATTGGCGATTGAAGGGATGAAGAACGATTGTTTTTTTTCCTTGGCGATACTACCAGAGGTTGTGGCGAATGCGCAGTTAAGAGAGAGAGAGGGAGAGACAGACAGGCAGAGAGACAGAGAGACAGAGAGAGAGAGAGAGAGACAGAGGGAGTGTGTGTGTGTGTGTGTGTGTGTGTGTGTGTGTGTGTGTGTGTGTGTGTGTGTGTGTGTGTGGTGTGTGTGTGTGCGCGTGCGCGTGCGCGCGTGCATATGACGGTGGAGCTTACTGCGGCTATAATTAATTGATTAACAAGAACAAAGCACCATGAATTCAAACACTTCTGACCCTTAATGCAGTTAGGAGAGTAACTTGTGGCTCTACCATCTAAGACACACAACACGATGTTTACCACCAGTTAGTTAAAAATATTAAATGATGAGTATGCAAAGTGTGCGCTGCGCTGTCTAAAGGAGGGATCAAACGCACCGAACTGAGGTTCAAGGAGAACTTTGGTGCCACATTTAAATCTCTGACAGTATGTCACCCAGAAGTAATTTGACAAAGTATGAACCCAGTGTTCTTGAAGATTTGGGCTTTCACTTGGAGTTTTCTCTGAGATTTCTCTGAGGCAGCGTACGGACTGATTTACCTCCAACAGTTAGCAGTAGTGAAATGCGTCTGTCACAGAAGAAAGACGCTAAAATCTTGCGAAGAATCCAATCCAAACCTCGGTGAATAAAAGGTTGTTGTTGTTTTTTTATAAATATATAATTCTAACTTGTGATCACTGACTTTATTAAGCCGACTGTATCTAACACCGCGACATGCACCGGGCCAGCCTTATGCTGGAGATGCAGCACCAGCATCTGAACTCAAACAAAATAAGGGATCCGTGTCAGCTTAATATCATGACTTTAAAAGCACCAAATTACTTGCCTTAATGAATTTTGTTAGAATAAAATATGAAGAATTGTAAAATATCATTTCTATGAGGCTATTCAGTCAGACAGCAACAGATCACAAGTAATTAACTTATATCATCCTGGCAGTCTAGCAAAGATCAAGCTACATGCGGCTTGTTCGGTCAATATTGTGTTCATTTTAATGTTGATAGTGCTGAAATTACATTTTCTGCTTAAATAATTAATACCTCGATAAAACACTACTCCGAGCCTTAAGGTGGAGCAGCCATTCAGTACATGTTGTTACTGTGTAACAAAATCTGATGTGTTGCGTAAAATGCATCACTACGCATTAATGTGGCGGCTGCGGAGTCGCAAGATCGCCCAACTCTAGTACAGACATCTGTGCAGCACTACAGTACTTCATTATAACGCTGTTTTGTGATTTCTATTATGTTGCAGTTAATTGTACAGCTCTTCATGCTTCAAGGATTTTGCTCTGTCCTTAAAAAATGTTACTCAGTCTTAGCTGAAATGACTTAAGTCAAACTGCAAAAAATAATCATATCTCTGTTAAGATACCTGATTTGAAAGACATCTGCTCTCGTCTGTGTGAGGGTGTTTACACTGTGTTTGACTGACATATGCGTGATTCTCCTGTTAGTTTTGTTAGTCTGGTTGTACATGCATAAATGGCTGAAATAGACAGAGCTGAGGATCTCTGCACTTCATTTGTGTTACTGACATGCTGAGAATGTGTTCCCCTCTCTGTGTATTTAGAAAATCACAGGCTTGAGTCTTCATATCAGAATCACTTGGTCCTCAAAGTATTAGTAGTGAGTATGAATCACTTATTTATGTTCTTCAACACAGCCAATTTCATCCTTCAGTGATCACACTGCAGCTTTTCTTGTTAACACTCCACTCATCATCACTGTTTTGACTTTTTTCCCCCACAGTTCAACTTCTTCAACTGTTTTGCCTCGCTATTCTACATCGCATTTGTCATGCAGGACATGGTGCTGCTGCGACAGGTAGGCTTACCATCCCTCCATCCTTCCTTTGCTCTTTTTAGGTTTCTTTTCTTCCTCCTTTCCTTCCCTTCATCCCTCTTCTTTTACTTTATTTCCTTGTTTGTTCTATTTTTTATGTCTTGGTTTACTTGTTTCATTTCTTCTAACCTTATTCTTTTATTTCTTTCTTATTTCCTCAATGTTTTTACTAATTCCCTTTTTAGACTTTGTCCTCCTTGTGCTCTTTCTTCCCTCCTTCCCTCCTCCTTTCTTTTTGTTTCTTTCATATTACACCATTCTGCTCTCACATTCCATTTATCCTTCCTTCCTCTGCTCTTTCCCTCTTTAAGTCCTACCTTTCTTTTTATTTATGTTCCTTTTCCCATCATCCCGCTCCTTCCTTTACATAATCTTTTTTTCTTCTTCCGTCCTTCTTTCCATCCTTCGTCCCTTGTTTCACCTGGTTTCTGTGGTCATCTTCTGTTCTCCTCTCTGTTCTCGTCTGTATCCAGAGTCTGGCCACCTTGTTAATCACCAGTCAGATCTTAAACCAGTTCATGGAGGCCTTCCTGCCTTACTGGCTCCAGAGGAGACGCAACAAGAAGATGATCCGCAAAATCCAGAAGAGAAGAACTCTGGAGGACAAAGAGCTGCCCCTGGAGGAGCAGGTCCGACTGGAGGCCGACATGAGCACGTACCTGGTAGGTGAATGAGGTCTTTACACTCCGTTTTGGATAAATACCTTGATGTCATGATTTTTCTGTTCAAGAATTTATTCAGTTCACAAGACAAACGAGTATTATGTCTCCATTTGTGTTTGTCAAGTCAAGTCAGATTTTCTTTATACAGCCCATTATCACAAATCACAGTTTGACTCAAGCGCTGTGTAGCTCCATATGTCTGTGTGTTGTGCTTCTCGCTCCCTCAGGGTACATTCGACGACTACCTGGAGCTGTTCCTGCTGTTTGGTTACGTCAGTCTGTTCTCCTGCGTCTACCCTCTGGCTGCTGTCCTGGTGGTGCTGAACAACATCACAGAGGTTTACTCCGACGCCTTCAAGATGTGTCGTGTGTTCAAACGACCCTTCTCTGACCCCGCAGCAAACATAGGAGTCTGGCAGGTGAGACACGCAACGACTTTGAGGGTGTTTGTGAAATGATACGTCAGTTTGCTTCAGCTTCAGGATTTGTCTTATTTTTCAGGCAGTTGATGTTATTTCAGGAAATAAAAAGGTAAAAATAAGACCTGATGTTTATTTGTTTTCCAAGTGCGGACCAGTACAAAGGCTTAAGTATTATTGATTAACTTAAGACTAATAACTCACACACACATCCCTTCACGCTGCCATCGCTTCCGTCTGAAACCTGTCCATAAGAAGATTATACCCCTCCAGAGACAAAATATTTCTATTATTTTTAACGTGCTTTCCCAATCTGAACAATGCTAGCTGACTGATAACAAGGTATCACTGTGCACAGCTGGCAAAAAGGTTTCCATCTTTGAAAACAAGTCACTGACTGTTGCCGTCTCTCTGTCTCTCTGTCCAGCTTGCCTTTGAGGCCATGAGTGTGATTGCTGTTGTGACCAACTGTGCGCTGATCGGCATGTCCCCACAAGTCAAGGCCTACTTTCCTGAATCAGAGACACAGCTCATCCTGTGGACAGTGGCTATTGAGGTAATTTATATGCACAAAGAAACACTTATGTGTCTGATCCCGGTATCCACAGTATCTGTCTGCATAGTAACAGTAGTTGTGTTGTGGTCACACAGCGTCTGCGCTGTATTTTGCAGCACATCAGTGGTATCCTACTGTAATTGCTTCGGTGTGACTCACTAATAAAACAAGACTCGGCTTGTCTTGTATCAAAACAGCAGGAATGGCTCCAGCCTATAAGGAGCAGGGACAAGTCAAGACAAATTTTTTCAAAGCTAGGATGTCCAGAGTCAATTCACAGGGTTGTCATAGAAGCCAGATATGAAAATTCAGTCATTATCTACTCATCCTCATGCTGATTGAAAGTTGGGTTTGTTTTTTAGTCCACAAAACACTGCTGGAGTTTCACAGAAAAACAGCGTTGCAGAATCTCCCAAACAATTATGAATGGTGAACAGTTTTTAAAATGGAAAAAAACAACAGAAAAAATCATAAAATGCCTCCATACTGCTCGTCTGGTGTAATCCAAGTCTCCTAAAGCCTCAACATGCCGTTTTGTTACACATGCACACCACCACACCACACACACCCCGCACATGAACGTGGCTCCAAGCTAAAGATCTACAGTGAAGATTTAGGCTAATGGTGTAAATGACGTCTTTCAAGTCAACATGGCATCTTGGGGCTTTAGGAGACTTTGATTACACCATAAGAGCAGCATGGAGACATTACATACATTTTTTGGTTATTTCTTACATTTGAAAACTGGTCACCATTCACTTCAATTGTTTGGGAGATTCTACAATGCTGTTTTCCTGTGAAACTCCAGCAGTGTTTTGTGGACTAAAAAATTAAACCCAACCTTCAATCGGCATGGGGCTGAGTAGATTTAATTTTCATTTGTGGGTTAACTATCCTCTTAATTGTTATCCACTGTGCTCTGGATGCACTACCAACCAAACCCTGCAGTGTGTTGCATCACAGCCACTGGAACCTACAGAGACACAGTGGTATAATAATAAGAGTTTGGTACAGACCTCAGTACTTCTAAGGGTAATGACCAAATTACAGTAGTTCCACAGAGTACTGAGTCTCATTAAATCAACTGGTACCAAATCTACCAAACCTGAGAGTTCACCTGGGTGAGGGAGTGACTTTGAGTAACGTAGAGTATAGAGACAAAGAGAAAAAGTGAGACCATGTCACCCCTGCAGCTTGTTCGAGTCACAGGGGGTCAGAGACAGACATAGCTTTCATGCAGAAAGGCTGTAGAAAATCAGGCAATAATAAAGAGCAACAAAGTCTCCATGAGGAGCAGGTTCTGGTGGATGAATGGGTTAATCATAGGACTTCCACACAGGAGACTGGAGTTTGGCTTCCATCTTACTGTTCGATCTTATTGTCAACTTATTTTTTTGTACTTATCAGACTGATTATCTTCTTGTTTTATTATTATCTTCTGTCTCTGTTGCAGTTTGGTTAGGTTTAAGTAACATAAGTACTTATTTTGGTTTAGGCAACAAAAGTATTTGAAAAGATCAGGGTTAGGGTTAAAACAGTCTGTTAACCACATGTTAGAAAGCCCCTTCTGGCAGAAATATTTAAAGGCTCACTTCTCCTATGAGTGAGTCAGTGCACCGGTGAGCCCAAAGTGGTTACAAACGTGGTTAAACTTTTCAAACCCAATGCAAAGTATACAAAATATATCTAAAAGCCACAGTAGCTGCAGCTGATGTTGGCACGCCTGCAGCAAGAGCTGAGGTGAGGCACTTTATCGACATCTTCAGGTAAATAATTAGCTAGTTGGATAAGTGGATGTTGGAGATAACTGGGCTTTTTTTCGGTGTCTTGGTTGACGTTAGCTTCTGAAAAGGGTATCGTTGTGTACCTGTACCAAATTACCTGCATACCTGCAAATATGACAAATTTGAGTAACTGGAGGAAGTGAGTGTATCCTCATACATAACTTCAAGGGCTGATGAAGATTTTTGCTCACTAGATGGAGCCAGAGTCCAAACTAGATCTACGTGGGCAAGAGACGGAGGGAGGGGGAGAGAGAATTTGTCTGCATAAATGCTTTTTGCACTGTGTATATTCCTGTCAGCCTATCATTGTTGAGGCTTTTGTGTGTGTGTGTATTAATTCCAGCATTTCCACTCCAGATTCTTTCTCTCCTGAGTCTACCTCTATTAACGTTTGCATCAGCCCGCTCCTCTTTTCTCTGCGTCCTATTCAGACAGCGCAAACACTGACAAACACACCGCCTAACACACACATGCACACACAAATACACACTCACACACGCATACACATACACATACTCCTCATGCCTCCAGAGAAAAAGCTGAAAATAACAGCACAAACAGAGAAATAGCAAGGCTGTAGTGAATAGGGGGGTGCTGCAGTGTGGAGAGGTTTCTTTAGGACATTCATAGAGAAAACATTTGTATGTTTGTGCTGCTTTAACAAGCTCACGAGGGATGATTGTTCTAACCATCTAGTTATGTCTCAGACTGTTAAAAGCTTGAAAAAGTCCTACTGTACCTCACTGTACAGTCGGTCTCTGCTGATGCTGAGGCAGAAACTGGGTCATATTGATCTTCTGCATGTTTGATTGAATGTGTGGCCTGACACACACACACACACACACACACACACACACACACACACACACACACACACACACACACACACCACACACCTGAACGATAAACTCCACTCTTTATAGAAAAGTTGTTCACTGTGTGCGTTTCATCTTCTTCAGCAGCTGTCAGGATAACCCAGTGTTTGATGAAACCTTCCTTTGGTGGGAGTTCTCTTTTGGTGAGAGATGGATTGAGTTGTTTTAGCCTCGCTCTGCCTCACAGGCTACTGCAGGTTCGGAGCGCTGACTGCCAGGTGTGTATTTTGTTTTGGAAACGCCCATCTGAACGGAGTTCTGTCACTGTTATTGTTTTAGTATTGAGTGTTTGCATTGTAAGAGAGATGAGTGGTTAAAGTGAAATCTGTTTCTTTTATATTTCTCTGTTATTCTAAGTGAATTAAAGTGATAGTTTGGATTTTTTTCAAGTGTGGTTGTATAAGGTACTTATAGTCAGCAACTCCAGTGTTCCTCAAGGTAAAGTTGCTGTTTCTGTCAAAGGAGCTTGGTCTTTTTTTTTTTAGGTGACTAAAATACATTTTGCTGCTGACTCGGTCCACACCAGTACGTTGCTTACCTTCCTTCACCGTTACTCCTGCCCGGGGCGTGCCGTTCTCCATTTACTGTAGACATTACACTGACTATGGATAAAATCCTCATACAACCCCACATCAAAAAACCTGAACTATAACTTTTAGCTCATCCTTATTTTGCTGCAGACTCCCTGGGGGCCTTTTTTTTTTTATAAAAGAAAGTCTGCAGGCTCCACTGTGAGAGTCACAGGTCTGATGACAGTGTACTTGTGCTCTATTGACAGCAGCCCTCTGCTTTTAACTTCACTGGATAACTTTTTGCATTCTCAGATTGGCTTAGTGAACACAGGGACCCACAGCATGTGACAGCTGCATGTTTTAAAGGTTTATACACATGCAAAAGGTTAGTTTATACTTGTAATAGTTGAACAGCAAGACTAGGTGTCTACACTCATGCTCGTGGCTCTGTGTGGCTGTGCTTATATTAACTTTTGTTAGTGTTTGTGTTTGTTCAGAACATGGTGGTTTGTTTTGGTAATTGTCATTTTTGTGCTGCTTTATAGGTTTAACCATGGGTGAGGTAGCTAGTGCATTTCTTGACTCCAGCTCCAGATTCATGTCCCCTGTTTTTATGACCAATTCAAAAATGACTTTAAAGCCCCTTTCTGTCCCTAACTGCATGTCACACAGCATAATAATTATACCATTTCTGTATCTGCCTCTGAGACTGATATTGCATTGGATTGGTTCTATCTTGAATATCTGCACCAAATTCAGTCCAATCCATTCAATGCTTGCAGACGCATTTCTAGGGCTGCAACTAATGATTTCATTATCCTTCGATTATTTTCTTGATCAGTGGATTAGTTGTATGGTCCATAAAATGTCAGAAAATGGTGAAACATGTTGATCACTGTTTTTGTTCACAACACAGAGATATTCTGTTGACTGTCGTAGAGGAGTAAAGAAACCCGAAAATGTTCACATTTGGAAAATGGAACATTAGTTGGACTTATTTTCGATTCAAAATAGTTGGTGATTCATTTAATAGAGCAGCATGTTTAATCGATTCATGGATTCATTGTCGCAGCTCTACATATTTCACTAAAAACCACAAATGTGAACCTCATGGTGGTGCTAGAGGAAAAGTCAGGCAACCACCAAATTCATCAGGATTCACAAACAGTGTGTTAACTACTATATATTTCCACTGAATTTCGTGGTGGCCCATCTGGTAGTTGTTAAAATATTTCAGTCTCGACCAAAGTTGACCAACTAACCAACATTGCCATCCACAGAGCTATGAGCGTCCCTAGAAATAGGACTGTATCTCAGGAATGATAGATTCTCAGTGGTCTGACTCAAAAATACATTTTCACTGTTTCACAGTTGTATAAGTTAGTTTGCATTTGTACAAAACACCACTCAGACATACAGACTGAAATTCTAATTTTTCTAAATTCTAATCCTAATTTTTAGGATCACTTTGGTTTGAAGTAGTTATTTGATGCTATAAAAATGGGGTTTCATGCCATGATTGACAGCTGAGCTCTGCTTGAGATTGAGTCGACTGGCTGTGTGGGCGAGAACTCGAAAATGCGGCTCCAACCCTGATCAGGCCAGTGGGGCCAGGTGATATGGGCAAAATCAGATCTCACAATATTTTTGCCCATATTGCTTGATATTGATATTGTGACAAAATTGCAGGGATGACTATTGGTGCTTTCACAAAATGGAAACATACTGAGATTTTTAATGACCAATCATAAGCAATGTAGATATATGACCAAGTGTGTAAAGGTAAATAGTAGAACAGCTAGAAAAATCTGGTGAGTTCAGAAAATGACATTGCTTTACTGTAATGCAGCCTTTAAAACCAGCAAAAGACAACACCTCTGCCATATACTGATATAACAATATCCAAAATCTAAGATGACATCTAGTAACATTTCATGATATGATATAATATCAATATATCACCCAGCACAACAGGCCAGTTGCCATGACATTTGTTGAGCGCTTAATGCTATATTGGAGGTAACATTTTGTGTAACATTTTTCAGGATTTTAATGACATTATGACCTTAAGTGTTGTCCTGAGGACTAACTTTTTATTTTTAATCTCACTGCTGGTAGAGGCTATAAGGATAACAGAATCATCAGTATGTTGATTGCTCAACATACCATCACTTATGTGTTGTTGGATTTTGGTTTAAAATCCTGACACTAGGAGCTGTCAGCAGAGCTTTAGACTTTCAGTCTCATTGATTAAAAAGAAGATGGTAGGGAAGTCATGCACTCCTGCGCTAACAGGGAGCATGCCACCTCTCATCCATCCCCGCCTCCTTCAAACTGTCTCCTGGGCTGAGCAGAAGTGAACATGACTTTTTATAGCAATAGACTGCACGCTGGCCCCGGGGATGACTCTCTCTGTTTGACTTATACTCTGTCCCCTCACCTGAATAAGGAGAGGAGGCGGCGCTGCTCTGGCGAACACAGGCAAAAAAAAATTAAAAAAACAAAAAAAACCAACAAAAAAACAGGGCAGCTCACAGCATGTGTTGGGTTATTACGTACTCTCGTTTTCTGTGTGGTCGTGTGTGTCAGCAATCCATCCCGCCATGGCATCCCGCATGTGACGATCAGTTAGACCTGTCTGTGCATACGTCTGCACGTGCTCTGCTCTTCCACAGGCCTGTGATGGACGGCTCAGATCAAAGTGGAGATAGGCGGGGTGGAAAAGAGTCGGCAAATGAAATGAAGGTGGAAACAGACAGGAGAGAGGAGACGGAGAAACAGTCAGAGAGGAAAGGGTTGAGAGAAGAAATATTAGGTCTGAGGAGAGAGAAGAAGTGGAAGATGGATTGAGAGAGGGAGAGAGAAGCAGTGTTTTGTGTGTGTGTGTGTGTGTGTGTGTGTGTATGATGAACCTGAGTCACTAGCTGATTGTACATCTAAGCACGTTCCTGCCTGTTACCATCCAGCACATTTCCTAGAATAGAGCAAGCAGGCTATTAAAGAGATGGGACAACAAGAATAATGAGAGCCAGCTTTTATAATGTTTAGTGTACCAAAGGGGAGCTACACACAAACACACACAGATGTTGCTTATTGACACAACATCCAATGTATTGCCATTGGAGAGCCACTTTTTATCTAAAGCCATTAAGAGGCCTGTGAGTGCATGCATTTTTAAGTAGGGCCACCTCCAGTGGGAATAGAACCTCTAACCTTGACTCTATTAGTGCCGGGCTTCAGGCGGACAGAGGACCACAAATGTGTTTTTCATCTAACGGTTTGAAATGTCTCTTGTCAGACCGGTCATTATCTTTGCAATTGTTTTAATCTCCATTCCTCAAAGAGAGAAAGATGATTCAAACAGCTGAGGGTTAAAATCAAATCACTCAGCCCGTCTTATCTTGGTTATGGGGTTGGGGTGGATGCAGGCAGCGGGAGGGTGGGAGGGAGGGAGGGCAGCGCCTCGTCGTTTTCTTGCAGCGGTGCTATGATACCTGGGTAATTACTGTATAGGGCTTACACACATGGGTGAGCAGTAACCAGGCAACCGGCCAGCCTGCTACAGAAACAGACAGAGACTTTCTTTCAGAGTCACGGGTCTGTCTGTTATAATCTACTCATTTCAGTACAACAGAACAGAAACTCTGAACCGTGCCTGCTCAGACAAACAGACAAACATGAAGGCAGGCACGATCAAGACCTAATGACAAGCACAGCACATTGAGGGATTTGTCATTTTTTGTGCGATTGAAGTTGAACTTTACAAGAAGCAGGCATTTTTTTGTTCGACAAAACTTTTACCACAAAAAATCTGAATTTTATTGTGTTTTATTAGCTAGTATGGTATAACTGCATGCTGCGGATTTGATTTGTTGACCTCCTGGACTGTCATAAACCAACAGCGAAGGGTTTCTCATCAGTGTTTGTCCATCTGTGCCAAAAAAACAAACAAAAAAATACAAGCATCTTTGGATCTGCACACTGAACTAATCTGCACATAACACAGTCAGGCATGTCAACTACTTTTTAAACTTCTCTTTTAAAAGCACAATATGTAAGGTCTGGTGGCGTGGGATCATGCAAGTCTTCGTCTTCATTGTTAAACAACTGCCTTTGCAGATGAGAATCTATATGTCATGCCTCATGCAGAAATTATGCTCATGGACGAGATCATGTATAAAGGTTTTAGTCTCGTTCACCGACTTCCTTCCTCACTAGCAACTATCAGCTAGTAGGAAATGCATCATTACATTAAATATGGATAAATAAATTATGGATTTCTCTGGGTTTAAACATGGTTGCAAACTTTTGGGTTAATGTAAGTACAAAACTCACCAAAATATGTAACATGGATTGAGACAGTTTGATGTGGAAATTTCTGCAAAACAGAAACTCAAATCTTCTAACAATAAAAACTGAGCAGATCAACACAGCAAAAGGAAGGTTAGGTTTGCACTGCACTGTATTTGTGTGCAAGCTGTCAGACCTTTTATGAGTTAAAAGCATAAAATGTAACATTCCCTCATTAAAGTGTCTAAAAATGGCTCAATCTATGTTATATATTTTACGTTATCCCAAATGTTTCAAGTAATGTCCCAGAGAAATCCCTAATTTATTCATGGTAACAGTGTGTTTTTATTTAGTTGCCTGTTGCTATAACCTGCAGAGAAACATCGGATGCGAGCATGAGGAAGGAAGTCTGTAGATGTGACAGGAATAAAACTTTAATATATTACTTTGTCTTTGAACATGATTTCTGCCTGAGTCATGTCAGACTGATTTTTATCTGCAGCAGTAGCTGTTTAATAATGAAGACAACAACATTCATAATCCCACGCTACGACATGACATGACATCATCAAACGATGTCTTTTGCTATTGTTTTGCTTAGAGGCGGCATAAATTACAAACTGTGCACTGAAAGCCCCATTAGTTTATTTTTTGGCCACTTGGGGGCAACAGAACAAGCTGTAAACACATTATCACTCGATAAACTTGTTAAAGCTAATATGTTGTCTATTGACACATCCAGCAGACATGAAACAACATTAGCACTTGTTTGGTGTCGTGTTTCTGTCCACCCTGATGAATCTAAGTCCAGTATTCACTCTCCTTTTAGCTCTGCTTTTGGTCTCTATCAAATCTTGAAGGAAATCACTAAGTGTGTCTGTCTGTTGTTTGGTGCTGAGCAGGTAGTGTACAGTGGGTTTGTGTGGAGCTTTTTCACTGAAAACAGCTGCCTGCTGCTGCTATAAAGGTGGTTGATGAGAATGAACCAAGCAGTCAAGTTGTGAGCCAAAAAAAACAAACAAACAAATCAATGAGCCAGAAGACGCTAAAACACCAATCCTGACATGTTGGGCTGAGTCAGGTTTGTGAAGTTTTAAAGTGGTTTAAAGATATACAGTTTTAAATAAACAGTATTCTATTGCAGGAAACACTAAGTAAGGCTTTATTCATTAAGGGTTCAGCAGGCTGATTTTAATTACAGGTAGATTTTTCTATTAGCTTTCAATTGGCTTTAGTGTAAAAGGTTAAATTGTAATTCTGTTAAAGTCTAGACCAATGTCGTACAGTATAATTTCAATTAATAGAAATAGCTTATCATGATCATAGCTGCACCTGGTAATAAAGGTGCTCATGTGTGCCACTTTGATGTGGGTTTGTCAATGTGTCTGTTTCTCCGAGGATATTTTCAGCAGCCCACCGCACAGTAATCTCATTACACTGTTTTTCCGATAACCAGATTAGCTTCTGATTCACCCACTGGCAACTGCAAAAGCATCAGACCTGGACTCACCAATTAACTAGCCCAGCCTGGGCATCCTTATGTGTGCATTGGCTTTGCATTTACTGAGCAGGCTTGGAACGCAGTGTACCAGGCAACTTAATCTTTCACTCTCACCTTATATAACAGGATGCCCTCACTGTACAGGTATTAGTTTGTAGAGAAACCATGTTCATGGCCATGGTTTGTCTTTTTTTTTATTTTACCCCTAATAAAGATAGAACAATCTTAGCTTTGGGTTGGTAACAATTAATTTTGAGTGACATTTCCCTGTAGACTCCATTTAATCATAATAAAGGAATAGTATTTCTTTGATTAGATATGAGTGAAGGATGTCTATGGTTTATATAGAACTGTCATTAAAGCTGCACTAATCAATGTTTTTATAATTACAATGGATAAAATAGCTATGTGTGATATAAAATGTGTCACTCAGTGACAAACCATTGACATAAAGAAGGTACACTACAATGACACTTCCTTCTCCAAAGTGAAGCCCAAAAAATCTCAATCGCCCCCTTGTGGCTGGCTGCAGTATAAGCCCTAAACCCTGTCCCATCTATGTTAGCAGATGGGACATGAGTCAAAGTAAAAAATCAAAGTACATGTCAAATAATTTTTTCCAAAGATCAATTTTGTCATTTTAGCTAGTTCATATCACACTGATATATGTTGAAGTGCTCATTATTCTCATCAGATTGGTTTTCATTTGTTAGTTGATGCTATAAAAACGGGGCTTCACAACATGATTGACAGCTGAGGTCTGCTTGCAGTTGACTCAGACAGGTGGGCAGTAGTGGTGGCAAAAGTATTGATTTTTATGGTGGCCTGCTAGCTCAGTCAGTAGAGTGTTCGCCCCATGTACCGAGGTTATGAGTCCTCTGCAGCGGCAGTGGGTTGGACTCCCGCCTGTGGCCCTTTGCTGTACGTCATTCCCTGACTTTCTCTCCCCCTTTCCTGTCATATCTGCAGCTGTTCTATCAATTAAAGGCATAAAAGGCCCCCCTCAAAAAGTATTGATTTATCAATGCACATAGACTATGAATATCTGAAATACTTTCAATACTCATTTTCTGTAGTATGGATGCACTTGTACCAGCTGTGCTTTCTCGCTCTCTCTTTTCCCGGCAACAAGTTCACACACAGACACACACTGCTGCAGTGCCACACACAGCCCCATCCTCTGAGTATGGTCAGAAGTAAATGAACTTAGATGATGTTGTGCTTAGTACACAGTTTTACCAACTTTACTTAATTTCTAACATAAGTTATTTAGATGTTGTTGCATTTGAGGACTTGGTCAACAGAGAAAAAAAATAAACGTTTCTGAAAGAGTTTGGTTTCTCATTGTCATATTTATCTTTAAAAAAAATAATCTAAAATTTGATGCCCTCAATGTTGTGTCACTGTTTCCTCTGGTATCAAAAATGGTTTTGAATATTGATATTTTTCTAGGTTTTGTATCAAAGTAGCCCTACAATGAACTGGCGACTTGTCCAGGGTGTACCCTGCCTCTCGCCCAATGTCAGCTGGGATAGGCTCCAGCCCCCCGCGACCCTCACGGATAAGCGGTTACAGAAAATGGATAGATGGATGTATCAAAGTTAGAAATTCCAGTATCGGGCGGACGTTTAGCTCAGTGGGTGGAGTGTCCGACCCATGTATGGAGGCTGTTAGTCCTCTGCAGTGGCCGCTGGTTTGGCTCCCGCCTTCAGCACTTTGCTGTGTGTCATCCCTCTCTCTCTGCCCTCTTTCCTGTCTCCACTTCAGCTGTACTGTCAAATAAAGGCAAAAATGGCCAAAGAGAAAAAAAAAAAAAAAAGAAATTCCAGTATCATGACAACCCTAATGGGCGTTACCTTGACACTGTGGCTCCTGGTCAGTACTTCGCAGTCTCTGGCTCCAAATGGCATCACCAGCACAAGATGGTAGTGCTCATATCTGGAGTATGTAGGGTTCATTTTTGCACAGTTGAGGGAAGTGGATATATGACATCTACCTATTTACTCTCAATGTGACAAAGCCACATTATGGAAGTGTCACTTGACTCTGCAGATCCCCTCAGCTCTGTGGAACATTTTAGCATTTAGTTTTGGTTTTGCTGCCTGACACTTAATTGCTTTGCCTCTCTCGCTGCTCTTATTTCCCTCATTTTCAGCATTTAACATTAGTGTTCAATGAAAACACTCCAGCAGCAAACAACAGAAGCAGTTAGCAGCTAGCTGGTGAACATATTGAAGCATTCAGCAGCCAAAAGACCCCGATATTTCCATCATTTGTTGGTTGAGACCACACTGGAGTTAAGAGGAAATATTGCCCAGAAACACAACAAAATGCTAATTTCAGTATGATGTGTAAATAAGCCACTGTTAGCTTACTTTGCTGGCACCTTCACCAACCTTATTAGGAAATGATATGCTAGTGTTTACAGCTTTTCCTGCTGCCCTCAAGCAGTCCAATAAAAATTGGTTGGTTCTGCTTAAAAGGACCAGTGTGTAGGATTTAGTGGCATCTGAAGATGAACTTCCAGATTGCAACCACCTAATCTCATCCTCCTCTTTAAGGCATCTTGAAGAAGCTATGGTGATGGCTTAACTTGAGATGATGCGACCCACTCCCTCTGTACAGTAGATATAAACTGCTCATTCAAAGGAAACAAAAAACACCTCTTGTTTTCAGGTGATTATACACTAATGAAAACACGTTGAATGAGTATTATATTCTATTTCTGTCATTTTCTGACAATAGATCCCCCTAAATCTTGCACACTTGACCTTTTTGACCTTTTAAAACTCTCCCATGGTGTTTTATTCAGTTTGTTGTCCTCATGACTGCCCTCTTCAGACACACCTGATCAGGTTTGTTGGTACTTCGATCAGTTCCATAAGTAACACCGTATCCAGGAAAATGAAATGGAGTGAAAACTGTAGTGACTCTAGAGATTAACATGCCAGAGAGTCTGAATTTGAATGACATATTCTGCTCATGTCAGATCACACATGAAATGGCAGCATTAGTAGTTCCTCATCAGTTGGATTGATGGTGGATTGAAATGCTAATTTTCCAATTAACAGTGAAGGGGTGTCATGGTAACAGCATTAAGTGCTGAATACTGAAGAGTGGAAATAGCAGTTGCACCGTGGTCCTCTTGATTTGTGCCAGTCTTGACAGCAGTGTAGCTGCGTGCTCTCCAAGACTTGTCTGCCCTCATGTTTTAAGATTATAGTCTTCAGGTTAGGACACCAGCTGCCTCTGGGGGGTTATTATTCTCATTAGCAAAATGGCTAAAATAACATTTAGGATGATACTTTTGTCTTGAGCATAACTCAGTCATTTTGAATGCACAGACATGGTGGATCATACAGGTGAAGGAGAAGATCAGTCAAGTTCCTCTGCCAGTTTTTGTTGTATGAACTCGTATAGCGATGACTATGACATTACCTTTCAAACTGAATGTCTGAAGTTCCATCACATCCATTATAACACACAAACAGAATCTATTGTCAGACCTTGAAAAGAACATTTCACATTCTCCTTCCAGCCATAACCAGGCGTCCTCTCAGTCTCAGCCTAACCTTGTGCTGCTGAACACTCAGAAATATAAATTAGACTTGAATAGCATTAGCAATCAGCTAAGAGCTGGAGTGTTTATTGTGCACTTTCAATCAATATGACAAGTCACTAAGATCAGGGATTTCTTTGCTTGTTCTGCTTGTTAATTAGTGAAGCTGCTGTGCTGACTGGAATGACAAAACCTCTTAGTCTGTGCTTCTTAAAGCCAGAAATGTTGCTCTTGTTCCTGTAAAAATCCTTTGTATAAACTGCAAAGATAGACCTTTAGTCATGAACAGCTCTTCTTGGAAGTAAATTGAGGCACCAGTTGTTCCACAGGTTTTCCAGAAACCTCATGTAGTGATACCTGAGCACAAATAATATTTAACGTCCTGGCTAAAACACGAGGAGAGATGCCTGAGAAAGATCACTGGACTGGTAGTGTAGGTCCATTCAGATGACTACATAAAAAGTTTTCTACATTTAGATTAACATAGTTGCTCTAAGCTAATATTAAAGGGAAATTCTGCACTTTTCATTTGGATGCCCAGTCAGTGTTGACGGTAAATGTCAATTGAAGTAATAAATTCCTCAGTGTGTGCTATATTGACCAAGACAGCTGAGTTGGCGTGCTCACAGAGCCATGCTGGCGTGCCTACATGTACCTGGATGCATTGTGTGCAAACCCGTGAACAACTTGAGTGTCATTTACTTTCTCAGGAGTGAACAATGCACATGTGGACATTCATTAGTTGCATCTGATCTTTTCAGTTCACTGTTCACCAAAAACGTGGCACTTTCTATGAATGCCGCTCTTTCAGTGTCTTAATGCACAATATTGACGTGACATCATTGGATGCAGAAAGAACAACAGATTTTGTAGCAGGAGAACTCAGCTTCTCTGTCAATGTAGCACACAGTGAGGAATTCATTGCTTCAATGTATTACATTTACCGTCAGCACTGACTGGACATCCACATAAAAAAGTGGTGAATTTACCCTTTAACAATAGTGTTTGTGAGGACTGCAATGCTAACCTGTCTTGTTGGAGAAAATATTAGACCTGAACATATTACCAGCAGAAGCATATGACCATTCGTCTTACCCAAAATCACTTAGTTCGATAAGGCTGAAAGCCATTTCAGTGGCGCAGTCTGCCCTCTTATCTCCTCTCACTCTCACACCATTTGTTCCATCTACTGTAGAATACACAAGTCCATTACTATGATGAGGAAAAGGGTACTGAATCAAAGGAGCTGATGGCAGTTGGCCGTCCTCCAGATGGACTGGCACAGGTGGTGTGTGTGTGTGTGTGTGTGTGTGTGTGTGTTGTGAACTGTGTTAGCTCAGCACACATGTAAGTAAATGTGTACCATCATCTTCGTGGGAAAACACATTCCCTGCTGATTCAGACATGTGCAGCTCAGCTGTTTCTGTTCCCCAGAGCTTTAACAGAGCAGGGACGCTGAGATCTGACAACGTGTTTCCTCAGAGAAAACATTCAAGCACGCAGTATTCTGTGCAATAGCTCATATGTTAACCAGTTACCCTGTGGGTTACCTGCTCATATGTGCCCTCATATATTTTCATTTACAAATATAGTGTTTTTCATTGTGTTGGCTCCAGCTCACTGGATTTAATATGATAAAATACCTATGGTGTTGAGGGTTTTCACTGTTTTAATGGTGTCCACATAGTTATCTAGTGCACAGTGTAAGAGTCACATGACCCTATTTTAAGCATGTAAGTGCAATGACATGAGCAGGTCTTGAGTGCACCGACTGCATGGGTGTCTCCACCTGCTATTTTGGTTGGGCTGAGTGAGTATAGATCAGATGGTGTGGTGATTAATAAATACACCCAAGCAGTCACATATTAAAGACTATGTAAAGGCAAGGGGAGTTTTTCTTCTAAACACATTATACATGTTAGAAAATAGCTGCTGAAAACACATTGTGAGAACGATATAGTACTGAATTCTGGAGTTAGACCAGTAAACTGTTCGCAGTTTCACAAAATCAGATTTCTGTTTCCCATAGTCCCTCAGCACTATATAAGCCCCATGAACTGACACACAAATGACCCCCCCACCCAAAAGATTATGAACGTACCTTCAGCGAGTCCAAATCAGCCCAGCAGTTCAATTAGTCAGCTCACTTCAGTTCCAACAACCTGACACAGAAGAACAAAAATACCATCTTGTCACCGTCCTCTGGCTCTGGTGGCTCAGACACGTCCGGACATGTCCAATAAGGCTGCTAGATGGAGCATCCATATTTTAAGTTGTTTTAAGTCATAGTGGTGTTTGACACTGAGACAACGGAGTGGACACGCCCCCAGAGTTTCAGAACAGAGATAACGGCTCAGTTTTTTTCATGATTTTGAGACCTAATTTTATACATAGCAATTTATTTATTTATTTTTTTTTAATTATTCAAAATTGGCTGGGTGTTTGATAGCACGTTTCTGTGGTGTAAACAAACATTTATTATTGCTTTATACGATCTTTAAACATGCACTTTAACCTCATGGTCATTGTTTCATTTGGAAATCTGTTTGTTGGAGCCAACGCTGGCTGACTTATGTTTAAAGATCCAGTGTGTAAGACTTAATATAATATTCGTAAATATATTTTCATTAGGGCTGAACAATTTTGAAAAGATATCTAGTTGCGAATATTTTAAGTGATATTGCAATTTTGATATGATTTGCAATATTAGCAGGAATGCTAATTTTTACATTATTATTCTCGCTTTCATTTAAAACATATCATGGCATGATTTTTGCAAGGAAGTTAATTAAGTTTCTTAAGTCTGTAAAAAATATGATGTGTAGGCCAGGACATTTCTGCAGCACGATACTTAGTCTAAAATAGTTTGACACACATTTTGCATTTAACTCCTCTTGCGATTTGACCATATTGCGATTTCGACATAATTTCAATTAATTGTTCAGCGCTAGTTTTCACATAATCATCTAAAAATAATGATTGTTATGTTTTATATCTACTGAAAGCACAGGTAAGTATGAAAGTGAGACAACTTGTTTGCAGTCTGCAAGCTCACTACCAACACCGGTTAACTAAACTGTTGTATTTCTTGTCCTCATTCATCTTCAAGGACATGTGTACAGAGACTGTCTGTCTTACCATGACACGCCCCTTCTCCTCTTCTGTCTTTTCTGATTTTACAGCACTACACCTCATGAAGGACACCATCCCATAAAAACCTAATCAAGTTATGCTGATATCTCTTTCAAAGCCTGTTTGCATCATTACTATATATTTTTGAAGGATGCAAATAAAAGCTGAAAAGAACAAACTCTGAAATATTTTAATCCCTGTGATGTGATTTTGTGATTTCAGCACGGGCTGCTGGCCTCCAAGTTCATCCTGACCTTCCTCATCCCAGATGTTCCCAAACACATCCAGATCAAACTTGCCCGCCTGGAGTTTGAATCACTGGAGGCCCTCAAGAAAAAGGTAAAACCTGAATACACGGTCCCTGTATGGATGGAGGGAAGCTTCACAGAAAGTCACTCAAAAGTCACTCTGAACACAGCAAAGACAGCAGCGATAAAGAAAAGAAAAATACAATACAGTTAGACAACTGCAGACTCCTCATGTTAAGTCGATTGCAGTGGATCCTTTATATCATAAGTATGTGGATATGGGAGAATACTTGAAAGATCAAGGCAATATGAATGTATTGTAAATATAACTAAAACAGTATCTGCAAGCAACAATGAAAAAAAACATCAACAATATATATAAGAAAAACATAAATCATAGTAGCAGTTATGCTTTAAAAAAATAATAAAATGTCTACTTATGAAATCCTTTAGCAACCAAGATGCTGGAAAGGACAACAGATTCTCCACATCCTTGATCTGTTGCTTTAAAAAAGATGAATTGTTCAGCTAATGATAAAGTCACAAGACCTCATGACCACACCAACAGAACATTGGCGAAAAAAAGTTGTTGCGATCTTGCAGATGCTTCCTTCATGTGTAAGGAGTCACAGCCGCTGTTTTGCTTGCTTTCATGTTGTTAATTAGCATAATCAGCAGATTTGTTCTGTTTTCCTCTGCATTTGTATCAGTGAAAGCTGGGTGCTGTTTACTGTAAACGGCATTGAACAGTGTCAGCAAGAAACAGAGAGAAGCGTTTGATGCCTGGGAACAAAATGTCTGGGGAAAAAAAATCCAGTTTAACTGATGTAAACCTAAAAGAAATCTGAACGCTTGTACTTTAAAGTCAGTAAAAAACAAAAAACGTTAGGTGTGTTCTATTAATTATAATTAAACCTCCATAGTCATTTTTTCATGAAAACCTGCAGCACACAGAAAGGGCAGAGAGTCTGATCCCATAGAGAGACACCATTTAAATGAATTCCTAGTCACTCAGAGCTGAAAGCAGTAGGACATGTGTAACACTTGAACTGCACAGTTTAAAAAGCTTGAGTATTAACACTGCTACACTACTGTCTGTGTGTTCTTGTGTTAGGACCCAGACTTCAGTCCCAACATATCAGTAGCTATCCGGTGACTGTTCACTGTTTTCATTGAATGTTGAACTGAAAGGTGCAAAAAAATCAGGATGTTTGTGGAACTGAAACTTTTTTTTGGCAAAAGCTCGCAGTATGGGGATAAAACTTGGTGGCCACAGTGCCATAGGGCCATGGTTAATGTTGAACATTGACATAGTTTCTTTAAGTATGTGCAACTTTAAAAAAATCTGTAGATGTATTTAAAGAAAATATCACTTATGTAGCCCACTCTACATAAGTATGTCCATCATCAACATGTTAACGACACTTTGCCTACTCCAAAAGAAGGTTAATGAATATTGTCCAGATTTAAATATTATTCTAATTCTAGGTTACCTTCTGACAGTTATTCAGTTTGCAAAAAATAGACACACAAATTAAATGCATATTATTTATACCTATGTTAAATGGCACCTCTGCTCTTTTCCCTCAAACTGTTTTTTTCTAAAAGTGTATAATTGTTTATTGTGTTAGTTGGCTCACCTCAACTATAAAACACTGCTGGAAAACTTAAAATTATCCTAAGCGTCCGAATAAGTTTCATTCATTCTGACTTTGCACACCTGGCTGTAAATCAAATACGTACAATAGATAAATCAGGCTGCCTTGTGCTGTGCTGACATGAGGCACCTTTTTCCCCACTCACCAATTTGAAATTTAGACTCAAGAGCCACTTGATGGCTTGGTCTCCATCATCTGTTGGCGAATGCTGAATTGTGACTGATGACTTGTGATTGGTCGTGTTCCACTTGAATGTTTGTCTTTGAATGTTTAATTAACTAGGAAGCAGGACAAGAATGGACTTTTATAATAGATAAAGCTTTTCAGTATATAGCATTATTATACAGAGCAGCTGATGATTTTTGTTGGCTGCCTTCAATAAGAAATGGTCTCTGTCTTCTCTGTGAAATTCAGTTTATCAGTGTGCTGTATGTTGCCAGCAGGGTAGTAACAGGTTACAAGTAATGCACGAGTAAAAATGTATAGGAAATGTAAAGGAACAAGTACTTTTCATGTTCCTTTTTTAAACTGTACTTACTCAAGTATATTGTTGAGCCAGGATTCTACTTTTTACTTCTCTACATTTGCCATTTGTACCTAAGGGGTGGGGAGCACACAATGAGCACCTGTGTAAGTCCCTGGAAGAAAAATAAGCACCACCTGCCTTTTGACCACAATCCAGTGATGACAAAGCCAAACCCTGAACAACAGGCAGCTTCTAGCAACAATCCCTGGCCACATCTAGCCTCACTTTATACCAAAATCTAAAAAAAACGACTGTTCATGATCAAGTGCTGCTGTGCCTCCCAAAAAAGGCCAAGATTTCTGTTTTTATAATCTCATTTTCTAACCACTGCAACCACATTGAAGTAAACTGCACAATGCTGTAGGTGAAAATGCAGTTAACTAGCAAACGTTAGCTATGTTTATTTTTCATGTGTCACGTTAATCTTTGATTTTATTGATATTAATTTATCTCGTGGCTGGTAATCTGGTGGGCTTTTGAATTGGTTTGCTTTAGAAAGCAGTTAAGCCAACGTAATGCCAACGTCAATGTTAGTGTTACTTTCATAATTGAGGTTCTCCCTAAAAAATATTAAAAGGGACAGTAACTTTTGTTTTGAGTAATTTATTAACAGGTACGTTTTTTGCTTTTACTTGAATAGGTTTTCCCTTTTTTTCTTTTCACTGTCCCAGATACTCACAGATGCTCAGTGAGCAGGGAACTAGATTCACACCATTCTTCCTGCTTGGATACGTTGGCAAAATAATCAGTTTTCACTCTTACGGTAAAAAACAACTGAAGCCATATCAACAACTTAACAGTACTATCCTGTAGTTGCATTTCATTGGTGCAAAGTAAAAATAATAATAGCAACAAAACACATCCCATCAGAGGGGTCCTGGATTCACTACAATCTCAAATTGGACATTAGGCCCAGATCAGTCCCAAGTTCAGTAGCTGTTAGTCAAAGCAGAGCTAAAATCAACAAATAAATCATTGTGTGATCATTCATCCATTGTAAGTGATAAATGACCATTTGTGACCTATAAAATTAAATTTTAGTTCGCTACATAACCACTGTATAAATGGAGTATGTACTGTTGTATATTAGGCCTAATGTGCGTTGTTGCATCTTTGAGATATAAATATTGCATGTTAGTACTATTAGAATATTCTATCCACCCGTAGTGTTTGTTATTAATTAGATTCCACCTTTCTAATAAGTGTTTATCACATGGTGATTTAGTCGAACATACATCAGGATACACACACGCATTTTGTGGCCTTGTTGAGGCTGTAATAACTCTCCGGCCAAACTACCAGCACATGATATAGATAAGTGGAGAGCTCATGTGTATGTCCATTACAACATGCTGGTCCATAGCTTCCCATTTAGCATTCAGAATGGGCTCTTGAAGCCTGTCCCAGACCACTTTGCTGAAGACAAATGGTGTGCGTTATGTTAATAGTATTGATATGGCTCCACAGTAAAGCATTAGCTTGCTCGGCACCGCAGCCATTTGTTTGATGTGGACCGACGGGGCCTGAGTGCTCCTCTGATGAGCTGTTTGTCTTTTGGTTCATCATTTCTTTCTCGTGGTTTTTTGTCAGCTGCTGCAGTTTATACAGTCATTTAACAGGTTTGACTCTTTACAGTCACTCTCCCCATCCTCATTTATATAACCCAGTCCTTCTGATACAGATTACACACAGACGGCAGGCGATTTGTGGAATCTTTTCCACATTTTTTCAGGTAATGAGAAGTGTTTCCTTCGGTTGGGTGAAACTGCAGCTTGCATACAGTTTATTTCCAGTCCTGCACAGGCTGCAGTAATGATGAAATGCTTTGCCATGGGCTGCTGTATTCTTTTTGTTTTCTGTTTGGTTTGATCCGTGTTGTTCTGTGGTCTCTTGGTTCTGCAGAGACAGCTCCATGGAGGGTGAGTAGCTCTGTGGGTTTGGATGATACTGCTTTGTGGTCTGGACCTTGTGTGTCACTGTTGATATTGATATTATCACTTTGTATTGTTGACTCCTCATCTAATATCCTCACTCCAATGGTTTGTTTGCGAATCTGTGATCTAACATGGGTTCTGTTTGAAAGTTGGGATATTTCACAAGATCACCTCTTCCACAGCTGTAACAAAAACTAAAACCAGTTAAATTTGGCGATTTAACAGTCAGCATGGCATAAACGCTTATCCCATCACACCTGACCTACTGTATAACTTCATCAAGATTAAATATACACTCTGCTGCTTAAATATTTCCCTGTTTTTCTACCTTGTCGATTCCTGTTTGCATTGACCCCAGGCAGACGGACAGAAAAGCATTCAGACTGAGTTAGAGCTAAATGAAGGTAATTCGACTGCTCCTTAAAGCAAAGCATTACAGTATATTGACTGGAGGAGACGGACACAGAGTTCACATGGTTGGAGAACAATCAGGTTGACTGTTTAGTTTGAAGAAACTGAAAGTTCAGACTAGTTTATCCATCAAAAGCGTTGGTGCACACATAATGCAGGACGTATTATGACATGGGTGCTCACTGCATATAAGAGATTTAAAACATTCGCACAGGAGGAGTGATGAATTGAGCTCACAGATCCTCATCCGTCATCAACATTCATTAGGCCTCGTATGAACGGATTCCTTTTTATGAGTGGTCCAGACCTGTTGTTAGAGCCATTTACAGACAGTCTGCTTTAATCCACAAGCAAAAAAATCACTTCTTTAAGAATTAGAAGAACTTAATTTGAATGAATTTAGAGCCTGAAACAATACTGAAATACACTAAACTAAAATATATAACTTAAACTTAAAACAAAAATAATATTCTGTTTACCAGATCATCATCATGGCTACCAATTTACTTTACATTTTATGATTTTTATTCAGAAGAATAAAGAATAAGGCTGGCAGTTCTCTATATTGTTGTTAGAGTCAACAAATCCCATGAAAAGACCAAAACCAGCAATTAGTTGACCCTGCTAGAAAGTATTGTGTTTCAAAGCTTGATATATCTTCATCCTCTGTGCCGCAGAGCTCCATTGTTGCCCAAGAATCTTTAAAAACACATCAATGAGCCATACTGTTGCACTGGGTGACATGATCCTTCATTACTATAAACACACACACTATAGTTTATTTTGATCCAATCCCACACACACCATCCTGCTGCCCCAAATACTCACTGGAGCACCAAATGAGGATTAATCTGCCGCTGAAAATAGTCCCCTACAACAAATGCACTTTCTCCCGGTGTAGTAGTAGGAGCATTTGCTTCAAAATTATAGGGTCCAGCAGTTTTAGGAAATGACTGAGCTGTTTTGAAAAGTGAAACTATATATTTGTAAGCCTTGTTTAAAAATTTATGTCTTTGGTCAGAATAAATGGGTTTGAGGCTCAGAACCACATTGAGAGACAAACTAACACAACATTGGTTTGGGTCTTTTCAGTGGATCTGTTGACTGTTTGGACACATGTGAACACAGCAGTCACACATGGATGCGGGGGAAAACAAACGGGCCGAGAATCACCGAGAGAGCGTGGTCTTATCTCACAAGCTCTCAAGTTTACCTGATGTGTCATCTGAAGAATACTGTATTTGTCATGCGAGTGTATGCTGGTTTTCCAGTGAGACCCAAGATGCTCTCTGGAGCTTTGTTTGTTTAATAAATATATAATGCATAAATATAATAAACACGGGTATTGTGATGGTCTTCTGGTTCTGACACAACCTGTGGTTGCGTATGTTTTGCACTGGGCTGCCCTATGTTTTTGTCTCCTTCAGGTCCTGGTGAACAGTTTGTATTCGTCTCGGACGACCACCCATTTTGTTACTGTTGTACTGTTTGTTGCTCTTAAGTGTAAACTAAGATAAGTACAACTAAACCAAACCAATACAAACTCTGCCCACCAGGATCTTAAGGAGACAAACACAACCAGCACTCCAGGGCAAGACACACACAACCACGGGCTGTGGCAGAGCCAGAGGGCCATCATAGGCATACCAACCACATCAACACCATGAAAACTGTTAGCAATACAACCTGCTGGTGCTCCATGATGAAGGAAAAAAAAGAAAGAGGAGAAAGTGTTTTGAGGCGAATCTTCCAGGTAAATTTCTGACCAATCAGAGAACAGCTTGCTCGAACATGGCGTTTGTTTACAACTTTTGGACCACTCTTGACAGTTACAGTGTAAACACAAATGAGCAAAGAGGCAAATGCAAACATTTTATCAATTTAGTCCTTGAATTGGAACTAAAGGAAGGAAATGCAGCTCTGAAAACACCCGAAGAAAGCAACAGATCAAGACCAGTGTGTAAATCAATGGTCCACAGTCCAAAGGCAGACAGGTCAGGTTAATTAGGACTCTAAATTACCTGTAGGTGTGAATGTGAAAGCCCTGTGAATGACCAGAGTGTACTCTCGCCCAGTGTCACCTGGGATTGCCTCCAGGCCCCTGTGACCTCTGAAGATAAGCAGGTACAGCTGAATTGATGGAGTCAGGAGGTCTGTTTAACATGCAGAAGGTACAACATAACCTGAAACTACAAGAGTGTTGTAGGATTTAATGATGCTGTGAGTTCTCACCATCTCTTAATTACATCTGAAAATTAGACAGGAGTGTTTGATTAAAATGCAACAAGCTGGCCTTTCCCCCACAGTTGTTCTATAGAATATTAATGTCGCTGGATAAAATGTGCACCAACATGCAGACACAGGCAGTCCTGGTTGGGTATGTCGGATAAAGTGGAGAGGAAAACTTGTGCAGAGATCTCAGATTCCCACAGGGGACACTTGATCAGACAGACGAGTGACTTTCTTGGCTGCACTTCACCAGCTACAAGTCACCTTCCTCTGCACTGCCATCTGAGCAGATCAGTCACAGCAGAACAGCACAAGATCATTTCATACCTTAACCCTGACTTCATTAGACAGAGAAACAGTGGATACAGCTGAGAGCTTTCCATTTGATGTCATCCCAGTGGATACAAATGAAAGGACACGTTCTGCACCTGCCCACACGTCCACCATAAAGTGGTCAGACACAGACGTCAGTACTATAGGAGTATTTTCCGAGAACAAAGTTGTTGAAAAGTGATCTCCAGTGATCTTTGTGAGCAGGGGAGATGTGTGTGAAGTGACAGTGAAGTTGGTGTGACTTCTGTGTCTTAGCTGTGGATAGAAAGTCGCAAAAACCGAGGGTCAGAGGCTTGAATATTTTAGCAGCTGGCTACTTCCGTTTA
Source organism: Lutjanus argentimaculatus (assembly GCA_034769285.1). NCBI lineage: Eukaryota > Metazoa > Chordata > Actinopteri > Lutjaniformes > Lutjanidae > Lutjanus > Lutjanus argentimaculatus. The sequence continues at coordinate 6,219,412 of JAWZSL010000025.1, read as the reverse complement.
TTATCCTTTCAGAAATTCGCTTTTGTGCCTGTGGCAACTGTCAGACAAATAGCAATCACCACAGAAAAGACATTACAGCTAAAGACGAACATTAAACAACAAAGTGCTCCTCAACAACATCACCGACAACCAAGAATTAAGTACGACAAAATGCAAGTAACACACACCTCCTATCACCACTCCACACTGTCAAAGCTTCCACATGAAGTGTAATCTAAATGAAGTGTGACAGTCAATGTCAGTTTTCTTGTGTGGGTTGATAGGAGATTGAAGTAAGTGGTTGTGGGACAGACATTGTAAGAACTGGCACTGATATTGTTATTGAACATAAGACACAAATGTGTATGCTGATGGTAGGGCTGAGACTATAACTGCATTGCCGCAATAAGCTCATTATAGTCATTACTGCAAATTTTAATTTTGTAGGGTCAGTCTCATATTGAGACAGCACATTGATCAATTAATACACCTTTGGGTCGTGCTGTCACACATAAGTCAAGAACACCAGTCTCTAATTGGTTGACAGACTCAACCAAAGGCATCTTGGGATTGCTGGTGGGTGGATAACAACATACTAACAAAAACAACTGTTTAAAAGTGGGAAAATGATTAAACAATCACAGAAGACATCCAGTGTTGGATTTATTGTACCATGTTTCAGTTCAAGGCTGGATTCTAATGCTTCTGAAAGGGATACAATCGCACTGGAGCTGACGCTGTAAAGTTAGAAGGCTTACGTTAGTCTCAGCTTAAGGTTAGTCTTTACTGATCAGGTTACTTCCGGGCTACACCTGTCATATTTCCAGCTGTTTGGAAACAACAGAAGAGACTTTCCATGGTCTTGAGAAGCTGCAGCATTTATTAACTGACTCACTGTAATACACTACTTACTGCATGAAGTTTAATCAAGTTTCTGCTCCACTACGAGCAGCACCGTCAGTCTGCTGTTCGCTCTACCTCAGTTGCACACTGCACAAACTTACGTACTGCACTATTCATTAAAGGAGCTACACTATGCTTATGATAGTATGCTTAAAGTTAAATAAAACATAATTATTAAGGCGGTAATGGCAAACCACCACCCCGCAAGAATATGTTGCTTTGTCACCGCGGTAAGAAAAAATCCATACCATCCCAGCCTGAGTACTGTGTTCTATTCCAATATCTGTCTATTCTAATATCTATTCCTAATATCCCAGACAACCTCAAAAGTAAAGCTAATACATCTTGATTGCCAGAGGTGGTGGCTGGGTGCAATATAGGTTATAAACCTCGCCCCCTCCATGCTAGCAGATATGACATTGACCAAACTAAATGGAGGTTTCTTTATTTTAGGTAGCTCTGATGTATGTTCAAGTGTTTATTTCCTGATTATTTGTTTAATTTAGGTTATTTGATGCTACAAAAGGGGGTTTCACGTCATGACTGACAGCTGAGCCCTGGTTGTGATTGAGTCAGCTGGCTGGATGGGTGGGAACTTGAAACATGGCGCTACAACCCTGATCACTATTGAGCAGACTCTGGCACCATATGACCTCACTGGCCCAACATGGCAGCGCTCGTATTCAATTTGAGATATTTTTACTTCATTTTTGCACAGTGGGAGGAAGTGAAGATACAATATCCATCTTTATACAGTCAGTGGTTTCTAACCACTGACTCCAGCTCCCTTTCAGTGGCCTCCTCTCTCCAAATATTAATGAAGGCCTGGACATATGTGTTCTCTACTCCTGATCTTTTTTAAATTATCAGCCATTGGTCAGTCCAGAAGCTGTAGTGCAATGGTGTATTGTGTTTGTTACCAGTTACAATACTGGCAACCCCTGAAAGAACCTGCAACTTGCATTTAGTATGGCCTACTGAGCGGGAACTTGTCCTGGCTCTGACAGTGGCTCCTTGTTACATTACCTTCATTAAGTTCCTGTGGTGGAAATGGGCTATTAGGCCCCGTGTCCATTTAGTTTTGTTTTTTTTCTGGCTGAAAAGTGCTGGCAGGGCAAAGGGGAGTGATGGGGTGAGGCTAATGTACAGTGAGAGAAAAAAAATCACTGCACCTGGGTTTGACATTATGATTGACATGAGCACAAAGCTAATTTAACGCTATGTTAAGAGAGAGTTAACTACACAGCTAACAACAAGCTTGCAACATGTAGGGTCATAAAAACACAACATTCAGCAACATTCAGTGTTAGCCAATCTGCTCCTACAAATTGATTTTTCTGTCTCTGTTATGATATTTCAGTCTGACAAGGACAGATTAAACTTCACCATGGGTGATGAGTCATCATCTAATATATGATTGGTTACCTGAAAGAAAGCAACAGTGACACCACCAGCACCTTTCTGAAAATTTTAGAGATTTTCAACTAGACATGCTCAGAGATTTCCTTGTGAGGCAACTAGATTGTGGTGCAGCCAATCAGCATCCTAGGAGGGACTACTTGCAGCTATGGCAATGGTTTTAGGTGTGATGACCGCGAGAAGTGTCCATGAAAGTGACTCATCTCAAACAAACAATGGTGGTTAAGAGTAATACTGTGATAGCATCAGTTATATCAGAACTGAAGAGTGTTTCTTCATTGAAAGAAGAGCAAAGAACGGCACAGAAGGCTTTTCTCAGTGAAAAATATGTTTTTTCGCTTCAGCAAGAATTTGATGTGATTGGTTGAAGTTAGCCAGTGTAAGGAGTCGTAGACAGATGGTTCATCCAATCACCTGCCAAGTGTTTTTTCAAAGTGCCTGCCCTTTTCCAAACAGTTTCTAAGGGTGACTTCCCAGATGGTTCTGTGTAACAAACCATCTGGTGTGTCAGGTTAGCTCAGAGCAAATGCACAAAAAATCTGGAGTGCTTTAAATAAAGACGCTGGGCAGAGCACTTTTTCTTTAAACAGCTGCATGCTGCCAAATACTCTGTCTTTATTGGGAACAATTGAAAAATTGTTTGGCACTCAGAAGAATATGCTACATGGACACAAGTTTTTATAGGACTGGTGCTGGATTACTACGTTGGGACTGTAAAATTTTATAAATCATTTTGGCACTACCTGGTCTTTTAGAAGTTGTAATATGCATTTTCCACTATGAATCTTCCACTATGAATGATGAATCAAGATAATTGTCAGGAGATCAATCTATATTGAAAATAATGTTTAGTTGTAGCCCTTCAAGTATGTATTGTTTGAAGGTCAGATGAAGGAAGAGTTCACAGATGTCTAGGGGTGTTGGTTAGAGGCTTTTGCCATCATCTGAGTGGAGGCTGAAACCCTGGCCTGTGGTGAAGCAGTGTTAAAGGAACAGTCCACAATTGTGTGAAACCAGGTCATCGACAGGTGGAGTCATACAGATTTGGCAGTCAGACAGGAAGGAAGACGCTGAGCAGGTCCACACTCTCACCCCTCAGGCTACACACTTCATACCTACAGCACAGACCTGAAGAAGTCAAGTTTAGCAGTGCAATAGGTCTTATACACACACACACACACACACACACAAAACACACACACACACAACTTCAGTTTCACAGAGCAGTCCAGCTCATACATCTCCATGACTACAGCACAGACTGGGTATTAATTACACTCACATATGACACACGTGTGACAGACTTGAGAAGTAGTCGGTGAGGAGTTGTAACTTGCTCCACAGCATGACACAGCATCACTTTAATTGTCTAGCTTGTAGGCTTAATAATGTTGACACAGAGTACTGTAAGCTCAGTGAGTAGCCTCCACACAAAGGGTTAAATAAACCCAGTGCCACAGTAGATGTGCAGAGTTTGTTTAATAATATTCATGGGGTCCACAAACTAGGAGCCAGTATACTTGCAAGGTGTGATTACCTTTGTGGGGCCAAAATGCTGGACCCTGCAGGTTTAAAGAGTGATTGTGGGTTAAGTTAGACTAGGTTTTAGGGTTAGGGTATAAACAGGGTGAGGGTTTATGGGTAGGGTTAGGGGAGAAGCTAGGGAATGCATTATGTCAAGGACAGGTCCTCAGGAATATAGTAACCCAAGTCTGTCTCTGTGTGTGTGTGCGATGGATGAAACAAGGCTGTGCAAACCTCCTGCTTCCTCTCGTCTCTGATCAGTCCTGACATATCAGGACAATTAGCAGGACATGTTGAGCAGAGAGTGGCTTTGGCTCCAGAGACAAGCCTCCGAGGACAGCAGGGTGAGCGGGGGTTAGTGTGTTATGTAAGGCTTCATCCACAGCAAGCTGTAAGATTATGAAAAATACTGCACAAAGTGAAGGTTGATGAGGGTGTTATTTTTTTTTATAACAGCATGCAGTGGAAATTCTCAACACGGCCTTTAACTGATAAATATTTCCATTTTCGACTGATTGTTTAGCCCTATAAAATGCCTGGAAACTAAAAATGCTCATCACAATTTTCCCAAAATCCAAGGTAGCATCTTAAAATTGTTTGTTTTGTGCATCAACAGTCCAAAACACAAAGATATACTGATATAACACAGAAAAACAGCAGATCTTCTCATTTGACAAGCTGGAATCAGTGAATGACATTTTTTCCACTAAATCACTCAAAATAAGTGACAATTAATTAATCAACTAATTGTTTCAGCAATTCAAAACATCAATAATGTGTATTCACTTTACCAGACAGTCCACTTTTCAGAAATATAAACTTCATTTTGGAACAGTAGTCAGCCTTGGACACTGCAAAATAGCAGAAGTTACAACTTGGTAAAGGGTGAAACAAGTAAACTTTTGGCTCTAAGAATTATTTTAGAATTCTCTTAAGCTAATTTAGAGCCATTTTAGCCTGGGAACCAGACGAGTCTGAGAGCTAATGTTTCATTTGCTCTGTGTCTGGCCACCCTGCTGTTTAAACAGATCTCTTGATCAGTCACAACAGCTTATTTAATATGCGGCTGGTTTGATACAATGACAGACTGAGGAGCGTCACCACTCCATGTTTGTTTGTTCTTAGTGCGAACAAAACACACCTGACCACAGCAGGCTTATGCAACTTGGATAAAATAATAAAACTGCCGTTCTGTTAAGTTACTGCATTGCCTATTTCTCACTTCAGATGTTTTTAGAAATGCATTTTTGTTTACTGTTGAGCTGTAATTTGACAAAGTTTCCTACCAGACTGCTATTTTTTCCTGCTTAAAACCTGACCACGCACCGCCCCAACTTGCAAATGTTGCTCAGCAATGCATCATATGTTTTGTTGTTCTGATTTGTTGTAGGTCAAATTGGCAGAAAGCATTTCATTCTAACCCTCTTGATAATGCGCCTCGGAAAATGAACTGAGAGATTCTAGACTAATTTCCATTTGTGAAGTAGTCTGGTGATGCCAGGCTAGAACCATTTGGCTATCTGAAGATAATACTCACCCTGAAGCCAAAAGGAATTGATTTTTCTCAGTAGCCATGCTGTAATATGCTGAAGCATCGTGTGCACTGTGCCAGCCTGTGCCCAGCAGCAATAGCTGCAAAATTTTTGACTTTTTGAGAGAATTCAGTATTTTAAATAAATCTCTTTGGCACACAAGTAACTTTTTTGTTGTATTTTTTTTTTTTTTTTACTGCATTAGAATTTTGAATTTAGGCAGATTGATTTAAACAGCAAATTTGCCTCAAGGGTCTTTACAATCTGTACAGCAAACAACATCTTAAGATCCTTTGGGTGAAGAAAAACTCCTCTAAATATCCTTTAGAGAAGTTCAAAGATGTAAACTATCCTCAGAATAATATGTGTGCATCTTATTGGGACTGAAATGTAATAATTCTATAACTTCAACAATACAAGCACCACGCACAAGTGTAAGCCCTTCCTTGTGTTCAGTGTTAGTTTTGTGATGCCACAAAAAAGACCTAAAACTCTAGTAAAATGTTTTGTATTAGTTGGTCAGATATCCAGTTGGATCAGTTATTGGTCCGTCTCTATTCCTGCCTGTACTATGCTTCTCTTTTGCAAACTCATCTGCTAAAAATCACTTAAGACACAGTATAAATCCAGGCTATAGACATCCTGTTCATTAACTATCTGGACATTCATCCTCTGGATTCTCCTCTGGAGGAAGGATCCAGTCTTTCTGCTTGTTATTGAAAGGATTTAATTGCCCCTTTATGTTCCTGGGGGAGTCCGTTTGTGTTTAACCCCTCTGATCAGCTCTGAAGCTAAACGGCTGCCTCAGCACAAACCCCCTGCGGATCAGTCTGTGGGACAGAAACTTTAATAACATCCAATTTGCCTGCTTTGCCTTTTGCCAGAAGCGTGAAGGAATTAATTGATTAAAAAGTAACTCTGCCAAGATCAGCATCTAGGGAAGAGGAGCGTCTTCAAAGTCGTGGACTGTAATCTATTTAAGAGCAATCCGGAACTGTTGGAGAAGCATCGAGGCCAACTGGAACCAAAAACTGTCTGTACGGTCACATCTTCAGCTTTACACGCAGACCGGCTCTTTCCGCTCCTGTCTGACCTTGTGGAAAAATCTCAGCAGACACACTTCTGGTGTTTGGACAGCTGTGAAAAGATCCGATCTGTGTTTCAGGATCAGGTTTTCGCTTACAGTGTAACTCCAGCCCGCATCGATGGCGTCGAGCTCCGCTCTCCCGCTCCCGATGACCCACAGCTCTCTCTGAGATATGTGCTGTCAGCAGAGCGCTACAAACAATACCTGCCTGCCATTCCTGTATGTCTCTGTATGATCCACAGAGCCAGTCTTCAGTCCCTGACAGACTCCCTCTGCAGCCAGAGACTGTCCAGAGCCTGCCGCCTGCTCACATGTAATGCTATTTTAAAACCACTGCTCCCCGCACTGCTCAGGACTTAATGTCATTTTGGGAAACAGAAAGAGACACACTGCCTCTGGGCGTCTTATGAAACAGGTAACACCAGCGAGTGAAGAGGGCAGAGAGTTTACATGACCTCAGTCTATTCCTGAGGAGACTGTAAAGAAAACTCAATATTTATAATTCATTTTCTGGATTTTTTCCACCTGTCTTCATCTCCACACTTCATGTCAGCGTTGTGTCACCACTGGAGAAAAGTCTGGCTGGACACATTATCATTCTGCTTTGGCCTGGGTGATACAGCTGAAAAGTCTATAATGATAGTTAAGTTTCACATCAATAGATGTTGATAACTATGGATCATGTAGCTTGTGACTGATGAGATGTTGTGTACCTGAAGAGTGGAAGCAGCTGAGGTATTAAAAGAAGTTTGTTGTATTACCAGTCTTTTTTCCGCTTATCAGCAGTTTGGTCACAGTGCCAGTAGGCTGAGCAGACGTCCCTCTCCTCTGCAATGCTGTCCTGTTCATCCACTTCAGCTCACTCCTTTTGATGCGAAGGACCAGCAGTTCGACTCCGAGCTCACTCCCAGGCACTTGGTCACATGGTGCCTAGACTGTCCAGTTACATATGACCATATCCTCTGTCTTTCCCAACAAGCAGTCCATTTAAACATTTGGTGCTCATTCAGTCTGCATTCAACTACTCCGAGCTCTGCATCCTTGCTGCTGCTCTGCCGCCTGCTTTCAGAAACATAACCCCCTCCACCTCCTCAGCCTCCTCCTGTATCAGGATTTAGTTGTTTGTGAATTTCTTTGCTCATATATTTGACTATATTTCCTTGAAAATAGTTCAAACTGTTAAAACAGAGCCCCCACTGATTCTGAGGTCAGAAAAGCGATGACGGATTGTTTTTCTGAAAGTCACTGGGAGAGAAATGAGAGAAATGAAGTGAAACCAGGACATCGACCTGTAATCTGTGATGGACATCTGAGTAGCTATGTTTCCATCAACATATTTTTATGGACTTGATGAAGTATGGCTTGATGGAAATGGCAACATTTGAGTGCTGAGAACAGTTTTGTGTGCTTGTTTGAGGTGTTTTCTGCCTCTTTTGTTTTTAACTGCCATCTCCGCATTACCGTATATTATCTTGACGCTTTACTGAAAATGTATGCACGTTAAAATTTTAGAAATTAGAAATAAATGCATTTAGGCTGAGTTTACAGGCCATCTCATCTCATTTTTATTTCCTCTTATTAGGAAAACAACTAATTCATTAAGGAGATCAAATAAGTTTAAATGTTTTATAAAAACTGTACTCCAGGTATAAATCTTATTTGCAGAATTTCCTCCACAGTCTTTTATTTATTTGGAGACAAATAAAATCTCATGTGACCCACCTGTCGGTGATGATCTGCATTGTTTTTCACTGTTTGAGGTTCAGCCGGTGCTCTTTTAATTCCATCATCTTGTTGCGCCCTCTTCTTCTGCAGTGGTGTAATGGTTTTCCAACTGAAGAATTAGTGCCACCTTATTTCAGTGATCCAGCTCCTAATAATCCCAGAATGATAGTGGTAGTCACATTTACTTTTGTTTATTCCCTCAAAATAAGGTTAAAATTTGTGATACATTTCGAGTGCTTTTTAGTGATGATCTTACTAATTAACTTGATGCAGTGTTATTATTAATAAGGGGTCCAAAACTACAAGAGACAGGACTCAAATTGTTATAAACCCAAATAATCTGTTAATGTTACCAATGAGACAAACAGCCAAGCTTTTGTTGTTGTCCTGTAAATAATGCAAGGACACACACAAACACATTATCACATGGAGCCAGAAGGTTGGTGGGAAGGTGGGTTTCTGCTTGTTATTCCAGCAAAATGCACAGTGAACAAAGCAGGATGGATGCCAGCTCCTCTCACCTCATTTTACATAAATCACACACACACACACACACACACACACACTGCATGTCTCTGTAATGAAACAAATCCACATGAACTCGTCTCTGTGTGTTTCAGAAAATGCTTGAAGCCTCGGAGCTCAGTAAGGCCGTCCAGTGAGGAGGAGAGGAGGGCCTACAGATACTGACGGACCGACTGCCGCTTCACAGCTTTAACAGGTCACACTGTTGTTTTACACACATCCTCATGTATGTATTCAGACAAAACCATGTGTTCTTTTTGGGTTTGTATTTATCTGCAATATCTTCACTGCATCACTGAAGGGGGCGAGTTTACGGTAGGAACGTGGGGAACACGGGTTCCAAGAGTTGAGCAGCAGACCACTGTTTTAGATACACAGCTGTGCGCCAGGTGTTATGTTGGTCTTTAAATGAGATGTACTGTAATCAGGGTTTTAGTTTGGGGAGGTGTATACATGAAATAAATAAGGGGATAAATGGGATAAATATGGTAAAAGTCGGGCGTTCAAATCACAGGAGGATGCTGTATTATGACATACTAAACTGTAGCAAATATTGATTTTATATCCAATCAGAGTTTTATTATATGTTATATGTTCTGTTCTTCAGACACTGAAGTCACTTTGGGTCTACAGCTATGATTACAAATAAGTTAAAACCTTAAAGGGTGATGGTGTAAACAAGCTCCACTAAAGCCTCCATCTGATAACTGACTGACTTATTATGACAATTAAATTAACACTGACTATCTTTCAGTATTAAAGCTGCTTGTAACTGAATAATATACTGTCCAAATATGGAAGCAAATAATGGATTTAAATCTCATAACACCTAATTGTAAAATTTCATCACTAAATACTAATTCAACTCAAACCAAAAAAAATCTAATTTGAACAAAGCTGCCAAGAAACAGCAGTCAAACCAAATGTTCTGTCAGTGATGTGGTCAGAGTGACTGGATACCTGGACACTTGAATCTGAATTTGTGAGTTTTAACAGAAAATTGCCCTATGGATCAAACCACACAAAGTCAGAGAGGTGGTTTTTAAGGTAAAACGTGTAAGATATGGCTAGAATCTTCATTTAAAATTAAAAAAAAAAAGAACTAACATCACCAATAGAATTGAAGAAGACGTCTATATAATGTGTTGCTGAGATATCTATTGCAGTTAGCTGCTAACTAGCTAGCCCCAGCCCTTCCTGTCTCATAATGCCACTTTGTGCCACAAGATCCCCCCATTGTTTCAGCTGGGCAAGTGTGTGAGCGGCAAGTTTGATTGGTTTCACAAGCTCTGTACACAGACCTATTTTCTGTAAGAAATTCCAGTCCCTCTCTAAGACAGGCTTGTATGTAAAATACATTTCAAACTCGACAGAAATGAAGTAAAATCACCAAGAAATGTTTTGGTTTTTCTTTCCACTTTTCAACAATCACCAGCCGTGGTTTGGTTGAAATAAATCCTAATCCAACACATCAGATGTGCAAATATTCTGGCTCCCTGCTGCCGCTCAGACGGTCAAACTCTCAGTTGGGCCCGGAGCCAGAGACCTGGTTGGAGCCACTGTAGATCACCTCGGTACTGTGCTCTCTGTCATGAGTCTGGCCTCCGTCACTGTGTTCAGTCCCAGTCCGGCCATGTTCACTGAGAGGCTGCTGAGCCTGGATCCGTTGCTCGTGGTGTAAACAAACCACTCCTCTTGTACACAGAGCTGCAGGTCCGGCCAGATTCGAGTCAACTAAGGGCCACTAGCTACAGGGCTAACAGAGCTTATGGCATGTAGTTGGCTAGCTACAACCAAAGAGTTACAGCAGAGTATTTATTTAGTGTTACCTTGGACAGGTGGCCATATCTTACACACTGCCCCTTTAATGCCACACAGTACATTTAGTGGTATTTAAATGTCAACATTAAGCATTCAGTAGTGATGAAATCTCACAATTAGCTATTCAAGTTGCTTCTAAGATTCAAATGATGGCTTCTTGTTTTTACCTCCATAGACAAGAAATCATGACAAAGTATTGATTTTATTGAGCTGTTGTATGTTAGCATGTTTGTGATCAGGGTATTACCTTGTAACTAATATCAGTTCATGATGATGTCAGTCTGTTACCTGACCTGAAGTTAAACCATGCACTCTCCTAACACCCCACAGTGCCTTGAAATGCAATGCTCATCTGAATATTTGTTTTTATATGCTCTGCGCACGCAGTCCTCTGGTATTTACCGTATGTATTGAAACTGTTGTGGGGAATAAAGTAGATGGAAACCTCAGAGGCTCTCTGCATCTTAAATAAACAGAAAGAAGGAAATGAATTGTGTGTCCAGCTGTATGTTTGTAGCGTCAGCGAAAGATGCTTTACAGCACCAGTCGAACCATGAAGCTCCACAGTGTTTGTGCGAGGAAATAAAGAGGCGAGTTCATAGAAAGATCAAATCGGAGCGTGCCATCTGCTCTGGAAGCTTCTTGGTTACTTGAGTGGCAAGCATAAAGTAAAACCGCCCAAGTGTCATGTAGCATGTTTATCACCACCGACGGCTTTTCAACACCTTTGATGACCTGGATCACCGCCTCGAGTCTGTGACCCACATGGCTCACTGACTCTGTATCTTAATCATTCTGTTCAAGATGAATCTAATGATTTAAAGCTGCAGCGTCGTGTAGTGAAGAAATCTGCTGCCCAACTCTGCTGCTCCTTGTCTATGTAGCATTTTAGCATCCTTCAGCTCATTATTTTGGTTCAGTCTCACCACTCTTCTAGCAGGCAGCTGGTTTTCAGCAGAAAAAAAGGTTATGATATACTCACTCATTACTACCAAACAGCAGACAGACACTGTCATCAACTAGCTGGTGAACACAGTGGAGCATTTAAAGAGACAGATATTTTTCCTCAGGAGTTATTGATCAAAACAGCTAAAAGAGCGTGAATACTGACTGTTCATCAGGTGGACACAAAACATGACTCAAAATGAATCCTCATGTAGCTCCTGCTTGCTAACATGTCAGTTGTATGAACTTTACAAAGTGATATGTCAGTGTTTTGTGCTTGAGAAGAATCCAAGCTGCTGTAATACTACTAGCACAGCAATATGAAGGACAACACACAGTTTGTCCTGTGCGACAGTTCTGCACCACAACTTGATCTGAATCTCTCTCGCGCTTTCGTGTTGTAAAGCCACGTCACCAGATACAGTTACTGATGCCTTTCATGGTTACCAAAGCAGTACATGCAGATAAGGTGGTGATGTCTAGACGCACAGATCTGATCTGATCAGTTGTAAGTAACAGTGTGGACAGTTTGTTTTAGAGATCTGATTTGTGCAGCTGCAGAATGAACAAAGCCAAAAAAAAAAAAGCAAAAATGTGTTTTTTGTTGTTGTTGTGTCCAGACATTCTTAAACCAATCTGGATATAATCTGCATATGCCAAAAAAACAGATTAGTGTTGCCATTCTGAACAAGGCCGGCGTTTATCTGTGACTGAAGGGAAAGTTGTTACATTTGCAAGTATTTGATCATAATCCTAAGTATTGGACAAATTAAATTCTGACCAGATGGTGGTGCTAAGTGAGTTCAAGGATCACCAACGTTATTAGAATTTATTCTGAGGGGGAGATCAGGAGGGCCAAACTTCATAACAATCCATCTAAATAGTTGATATAGATCGATGTATAAGTCTGGATCAAAGTGAACTGATCAACTGCTAATGTGGCTAAAAATCAGGTTCAAGGTTTAAGATCTTCCTGTACTTCACTTCAGTCATGGGGAAGAATTTCAGCACAAGGTTTGATAAAAATGAAACAAGAAAGACCCAGAAATCCACACGTATGAGACAGTATTCCACATTTTATTTTTGGATATTACCATAGCTATATGTAACTTCTGACAACAGGTATCAACTACAGAATAATACACTGAATATCTCTGTCAGTTCAACTCATCTTTTTTTCCCTTTTTCTTCTTCTTCTGTTGTTTTTTTAAATTTTTTTTTTTTTCTTTTTTGGTCCAGTAACGTTTCTGTGGCCGATTCTCTCCTCTGTGTCATTGAATGTCAAACATTGAAACACATGCACGTCATTCACCTGGATACAGCTGAGTAAGACAACAGTCAAAGAGACCTGACAGTATGAATAGAATCGTGTCATTTTTCTCACACGGCTTTATTTTTAGCTGAGACACCCATACAGTATTACTATTATCATAAGGCTAGATTACTGTACAGCTATGCACCAAAGGGTTCACTCCGCTGTTCTAGATAAAGAGCACCATATTTACAACTCTATGTACATTTGTTTTTTTTTTTTAAAGAAAACTCAGACAACAACCAAAGAGAAATAAAAATATTTAAAACAGCTTTTTCCTTTTTTTTTCTTTTCAGTCCAATGTGGCCGTTGTAAGGCAGCACAAGTTTGGAATTTAAAAAAATGAAACTAATGAAAATGTTTCTGTACAGATAGCTGCAACACACGGTATAGCTTATTGCCAATGCCCTTAAAGGATTTCCCCGTTTGCCCTTTCCTGCCTTTCATTTGTTCATCTCTTGGCCTATAAAGGCAAAATGAGTAGGATTTGTCGGTTGTGCCGCGAACACTCAGGATGGCAGAGACTGCATTTCACTTTACACATTGTACTGTGTATGTGATGAATAAAGCTGATTTGCCGTAAACTTGTCTAAAGACAACATTCAAAGTTCTCCAAAGGCTCCTCCTCACAGGCTCAATGACACCAGAGGCCCCCTGACCGAGGTCTCCAGATCACAGCCCAGTGTATGATGGACTTAAGATGTTTTGGGAGACTTGTTGCTTTCAGTGGCTTGTGTGTTAGACAGAAAATGATTTGAAGCTCAAGTTTTAACTACAGACCTCAAAAACGGAAAGCTATTTGCGTTGGTTGATAGTAGGACTTTGTTACCAAGTTAGATTTGTTGTAATGAGAAAGACGATACTTAAGCAAGCTAACCAGCAGCAATGACCTGTCCAACTTAAAGCAGGCCAGCACTGATGTAACTAATGATCGATTCGTTTCAACGGCTCTTTGGTGCAAACAGTCATACTTGGTGAGAGTCGTTATTTTTATCATTTTATCAGTATTCTGAGTGTATCAATTTAACTAAATAGCTGAGTATTAAGGGGCACATAGCGTGAAGATACACATTTTTTTGTTTGTTTCTGACTTTGAACTTGTCCTGTGAAGCAATAGATTTCTTTCCCACTTGTGTCAGATAAGGAGAGGGGCCTTAATGCTGAGGCACTCAACAGGTGATTGGATGAACCATTTGTCTATTCTGGGCTAACTCTGACACTACAGACGGACTTCAGTGCGTTTGCATTTTTCTGCGGCGTGTCCGACATTTTTGTAGCTTCCTCTCGGATTCATGCTTATGTTTTTATTAGGACTGCACAATATCGTTTAAAAAACAACTGCACTGCATTTATTTCGGCAGATATTACCAGTGTGATATGACTGACAGTCAGAATGAGCATCTTTGCATCACAATTTTCATTTTCACTTAAAAAAAATCAAAATCATGATGATGTGACATTTGTCGGGGTGGACATGACTTGCAGGTCAGGACGTCTCTGCAGCACTACTGAACTTCATTATAATGCTGTTTTGTCACACATTTTTTTACTTTTTCAAAAAAAACCGCAGCTTCTGCAATTTGGATATTGGACTTGGTCATATTGCGATTTTGTTAATATTTCTATTAATTGTGCAGCGGAGTCCCGGCCTCACACCCTGCACACTGTCACTGACAGGGGTCTACACACCCGCTGCCCAAAGGCTGGTTTAAAGGGATTATTTTTATTTCAATGAATCTGTACATTGTTTTTGTTTTTAGGAAAATCCTACTCATTGTGCCTTTAAAGCTGTACGTCAGGAGCTTTCCCCCCTGCACAGGTGAGGTCCTACTGATTTACCTGGTGCACACACACACACACACTCCCTCTAACCAATGAGACTTCACACAGGCCCCTGTCATGTCGACATTTTCAAACAGCAGATCGCTCAAAAAAACAATGTACAAGTTTTAAAAATAAACTTTACTTTTCAACATACTGTATATACAAACTCGATACATGAGTCCACGCGCTGCACCCACGCGTTCGGTAAGCTTTGGGTTGACGTGTGGGTGCAGGTGGGACTGCAAGAAGCCAGCAGAGGTCAAAACAGAAAAGACTACTTGTGTATTGTTGGTAGTGTTTGTGTTTCCACAGAGAGCCGGACACGACGAACGTTCTCTACCAGCAACTACAGCAACACAGTGAAATATGAATTAAAAAAATAAGAACAGCTCATTTTAAATACATGGTCAGCAGTAACGTTTCCACACGTGTTGGTGATCAGCATCATCTTGCTACAGTATCAGGATCATCAGCTGTTTGCTGCCACAGAGGAGTGCACACGCTTCAACAAACCACCAGCTTTTCTCTTACTGTCCCGTTGAATAAGCTAAAACTGTGTTGCCTTCATAAAGAGACGCTCGTCCAGATTTAAAGGGGTTCTGACAGATAATATGTTGCGGCTGTCGTGAATACATGGAGCTTGATTTATTCTAGTATAAATAAGTTTTAAAAACAACGTAAAACAGATTGTCTGAGTGCAATATGGAGTCCAGACTGGAGTCAAAATAAAAACCTTGACAGAAGAGGTCAAAGATCACCTGCATGGAGTCGTGTACATGTAATCCAGCTGCTAGCTAACATTCAGAGGGGAGCAGAGGTTAGAGGTGGAGGAGGGAGGGAGGGAGGGATGTTGTTAGCAGGAGTGTTTCTGTGTTACCACGGTGAGTTACTCAGTCCTCCTCCTGTCAGCTGCCTGCTACAGTCCAGCACTGGAACTATTCTTTTGAAGTTCTCGGTCTTTCAGCTACTCTGCTCTTCAACCACCGACTGCCAAGTGCAACACAGTATGAGGGCTAAAAAATTAAAAAAAAAACACCTGACATTTTAAGAATAAAAATGTCATATTTTGAGAAAAACATTTTGTGTGTTGAGAATAAAGTTGTAAATGAAAATTATTATTATATAAAATTACAGGAATAAATCTAGAAAGAAAGGTCATAATTCAAGAGTTAAGTTATGATTTTACTAGAAAAAGACATTGCAACAATTGAAGTGAGAGTTCAGTGAGGTACTTATCCATAGTCAGTGCATTACCCATCCTCTGGCAGTTGACATACGTTAGTACCCATGTAGGACGCTAAGCAATGTCCTGCCGTGGACAGGATCAGCAACAAAATGTATTTTAGCCACCAAATCTCTCTCCCACCAGATCCCTTTGGCAAAATCTGGAATTTTACCTCACAGAACACGGGAGTTACTGGCCTCACACTGCCATGTTTGGAAAGTTTTTTTGCGTTATTGTATGACTTCAGTGTTTTGAAAGGATGGCTGAGATGCACCGAAATCGCAACAAGAACACAAACAAACTAACAGATTGAGGGGGCGGGAGAGCAACAACTCCCTCGTTCCAAAAAGTAAAATGACTGATTTTGCCTGTGGAGTTTGGTTGGTTTGCAGAAAGCAATATTTGGTTTCCACAAAGACTGTTTCCCTTCAGAAAAGGCTGTCTGACAGCAAAGTAAAGTGATGAAAAAAAAAAATCTAAATACAGCAAACTTGGGTGGTCTTTTTTTTTTTTAAAAAGAAGATATGTTTTGCTGCTGACCGTGTCCACAGCAACGCTGCTGGTACTGATACCATGTTCACTGCCACTACTCCTGACCACCATCTACTGACTATGGATACTTCATACAACCCTACTTCAAAAAAATCCAAACTATCCCTTTAAATCATGATTTTATTTTATTTAAGATAAAAATCATATTACAGTCATAATTTTATAATAAAGTCGCCATATTAAGAGAAGAGTTTGAATGTGTGTCTTGTCTGTTCTGTTTTCAAGACTGAAATAATGACTGAAAAATTGAATGAAATTAACTTTTTTTTTTTATAAAATTACGACTTAACCACCTTTTTTTTTTGTAAAATTACCACTTTATCTGAATTTATTAAAAGATTTCTGTGATTGTTTTGTAAAATTACTAATGTACTCTTACATGATAAAGACTTTTGTCTGATCAAATTACTACTGTACCACATAATGTTTGACTTTATGCTCATAACATTACAAAATGTTTCTCAAAATATTTGGATTTTTGGGCTTTTTTTTCCTACAGTACTCTGTTGTAGTTTTAAAAAATTGTTCTTCTACCACCATGTTTTCCATGTCCAGTTGTTATCAAATCCAACCTCTAATGTTGCCACGTCAGCATATTGTTGTTAAGATTGTAAAACAGTATTAGCTCCACTGATCTGAACAGCAGCTGGGACATGAAAACAAGGATGAAATGAAAAACTAAACACACAAATAAATAATAAAAACAACAACGTGCACCTCAGATATACGAACAGGAAGCAGAGTGACAGTGAGGTGGAGGTGAGGTGGAGCCCAGCAGTACTGAGGGCAGAAGGCAGGTGTGTTGATGGTGAGCTGATGTGAGGTCAGCTATCTGCTACAGCTAAACACAAGACAGAGTGAGGAGGAGGAGGGTGAGGGGGCTGAGAGATCAGGTGGTGAGGTGAACATGGAGGGTGGAGGTTGGTGTTCAGCTGGTTGTGGGTGAGGGCTGATGGTCCACAGAGTGTTCGGGGAGGCTTCAGATGACCTGGCAGCAGCTGGCGGGAGCTGAGGTACAGAGCAGGCCATCCCGGGAGCCTCCGCCCCGCTGGATGTTGACGGAGATGGTCTTCTCACACAGAGGTAGTTGGAGCACGCCGTTTTTCAAAGCGCTCAGGTTGCTGTGAGCGTCCCTGCCGCCCGGCCCCGCCTGCAGGCCGGGGGGCCCGTGCGGCGCTGTTTTGCGGTGGTGGTGGTGGTGGTGCTGCTGCGCGGCGTGGGTGCGAGGCAGGGTGGTGGTGGCGGTGGTGGGGAGGGTGATGGTGTCCAGGCTCCCGGTGGAGCCGATGCACATCCTCCAGGCGGATTTCTCCTGGATTTTCACGCTCCCTCCTGAGAGGCTGCGAGGGTCTATGATGAACTTCCCTCCTCCTCCTCCTCCTCCTCCTCCTCCTCCGCTGCCGCCACCTCGACCCCCCCGCCCGCCGCGGTGGTGCTGCAGCTGGGAGCTGAGACACAAGCTCATGAGCTTCAGGCTTTCCACCAGCTCGGTGCTGCGGCTGGCTGTGCGGGAAGAGCGGGGCAGCGAGGAGAGGGTGGGGTTAGTAGTGCTACTGTTGTTACAACAACTGGAGGGGGAGTCCTGTCCTTTGTTGCCCCCTCCTCCTCCCCCACCCCCACCTCCACCGCCGCCATCACCTCCTCCTCCATTCCCGCCCCCTCCAGGAGGACTCCCCCTGTCTGGGCCAGAGGTGCCCCCTCCTTCTCCCGGAGGTTTACTCTGGCCCGAGCTGCTGCCTCCCCCGTTGCCCCCCGAGCTGCCAGGCGGCCCCTCGCTGCTGTCCCTTCTGTTCCAGCCGTAACCGAAGCCTGAGTCTTTGTCCAGACGCCTCCTGTGGCTCTCCGAGTCGTCGTCGCTCGTCTCGGAGCTCGAACACGACGACCCCCTCCCTTGGCTCTTGCGTCGGTGGTAGCGCTTCTGCGTGGAGCCCGGGGACGAGGCCGAGCCGGCCCCCGAGCTCACGTTGGCGGCATTCCCGGCCATGTTCATCTTGAGGCGGCTGAGTTTGGGCGGCAGGCCCTCGTCCATGTCGAAGTCGTCGTCTGACTCGCCCTCCTCCTCGAAGATCTGGTTGAGCACCGGGGCACTCTTCCTGGAGGTGAGGCGGTTGGTGATGGAGGGGGGCTTCCGGCGCAGGATCACCTGGGTGGGGAGGGGAGACGGGTCCTGCTCTTCCTCCTCCTCCTCATCCTCCTCCACCCTGAAAAAAAAAAAAATCAAAAAAAAAAAAAAAAAAGATTGATTTATTTACCAGATTAGAGGAGGATCACACAACAACACCCTGCTAGACTGTTTTTATTATTTCAAGTAGGGCTGCAACTAACAATTATCTCTGTTATCAATCAATCTTCCTGTTATTTTGTCAATTGATTGTTTGGTCTATGAAATGACAGAAAACTGAAAAGTAACAATCAGAGCTTCTAAGGACCCGAGGTGATGTCTTAGAGATGCATTCTGTCTGACTAACAGCCCAAAATCTCAAAGATATTCAGTTTACATGGCATAAAACAGAGAAAAGGGCAAATAATTACATCTGACAGCCAGGAACTTGAAAAATTACATTTTTGATATCTAGTCTGGTTCCACACCTTTTATCATTTACTTTACTTTTCCTTCAGTAATGATGGGGGTGAATATTTTGTAAAAAACGATACAAAAAAAAACCAACAACATTCTACTTGAGAAAGCTGAATCCATGTCTGTCAGACCTGAACAGGCAGGTTCGCTGCTTGGCTGGCTGCTGAGGTGGATGGTGTGGGCGCCCTGGTGGTCCCAGAACCAGACCCAGAAGTGGGGCCTGAGGCGGCAGCACAGGCTCCCTGGAATGAGATGAAAAAGCAGCCACATGCATTAAAATACATTAAAAGGATGCATCCTTTATGTTCAGAAACTCAGTCATGCACTGAGGTGGGAACTGAACTGAACATTGACACTTTTATGGTACAGACTGAACTGCTTCGATCCTATTGAGTATTGAAAAATGCCTTGTCGTTCGGTACCAAATCTCGTGAGCTATTAAGCACACAGCATCCTTTACCTCTAACAATGCAGGTGATTGGCTGTGTAATGTTATACGCTATAGAGGCATGCAAGAAAAACAGTTATCTATATTTTTTATTGACCGGTCCTGTACAGATACTCCATCAGTTTCTTCATTTTAGCCCAGTTATCCGGGTTGAGTTAAGTATGCAGTTTCTCCAGCTGCTCTCCAGTCTTCAGATTCCTCCTTTGGAGTGAGAAATTATACCAAAATGTAATTTTCTCTTCATTCAAATTAATTTGATAAAATTGGTACTGAAAAAAAGTAATATTATGGAACTGGTTTTAAAGTCAAGGTACTGGTATCAAAAAACTGAGCAATAACCGAGTCCTTACCACGCTTGAATGCACTTTAGGTGCAAACAAACCCAGCCAAACCTTAAAGCTGTTTTCTCAGTGTGATGAAGATGAGTGTACCTGTGCTGCCGGTCCTGGAGAGTCGGTCACTGTCGTCTCCTCTCGTCTGCCCAGCTCCAGCAAGCCTTTGGATCGATGTCCGTTGAGCAGGTTCTCTGCGCTGCGGGCCGGGGACTGAGGGCCTCCAGCATGGGAGATGGAGGACGCTGCCAGGCTGTCCTCTATGTCCTGGTGCATGTCCACTCTGGTGGGCCACGACTGCCTGCAGAGAGAAGACAAAAGGGATTCAACTTGGAGTTTAATATTTCATCCACTTCTATGTTTTTTTTTTTGTCTTTGATGATTAAAAGGCCTCTGTTTGCTTTGGCAGGAGAGTTTAAACACAAGATTTATAGTCTGTTTCTTCCCTCCACATGTGACTTGCAAATTTATCAGCTAGTAAAAACCTTTCCTCTGAGTTTTAGATTAGAGATCATACAGACAAATATAGACAATTTGCAAGGGAGCAGAGAGGAGAGGGAGATTACACACAACTTCAAAGATGCTGTATTTAAGTTGTTCCACTGAAAACATGCAAATATTGTACTTTATTGTTTCAGATCCAAGTGAGATGAATTAATCCAAATCCTCACTGAACTCTACTCTGTTTAATGGAAACCAGGACTCTTTGTCTAATCAGCCCAACAGAAGTGCTTGTGATTACAGGTCATTTATGTCCGGGCTCTGCTACATTCGGTGCTCGTCATCGTTTAATAGCGCTGCCGCACAAAGGCCACACTGTGTATTTGTTTTTATTGTCAGCTCCTCCATTCACTGACACTGAATGATGCACCAATTAAACACAGTCTGTCTGTCTAGACCTGAAGAAAGCAGGAGCAGAGTTTGCGGAGCAGGTTAGTGGCGTCACAGGGGACAGAGAGCTGTGAATGTCAGCCGCTGGAAAGAGCTGAATATCATCGCGCTCGAGCTAATGTGGAAGATAGAGTCATCCTGTGTAGTGAGAGCCAGCAGCGCTTCTCTAAACAACACCGAGACAAAGTGTGTCAGCGTACGAATCATCACTTGTCTCCGCTAATTACATAACCTCGTATGTGACAGCGTCTCTATTTACTGTTTGAACCGGAGTCTCGAGCAGTCACCACTTCCTCACCACCTCGCACACAGATGACAGGACGCGTGTTGTGGCGCAGATAGTTACTATGGTTACCATCACATTTGCACCAACAATGTATTTTGTCTTATTTTTTTTTTACTGAACGGTGAATAACTGCTGGTTCTGTTGAGACTTTTTAATCAGGGGAGAGGAGGGTCAGCGCTGTGGAGACATTAGTCCTCCTGCTGGGGCAATTTTCCAACACCACCAACAGGTCTGTGTGATGAAAGAGCTCCACTAGTAGGATGAAAGATATGTGAGGTTTCTACTGCACGTCAGCACTGAATAAATATCCTAATAAATATCATATGACATCTATAAATTAGTCAATGTCTGAATTGTTTTATATACAACATAAACCAGTTCTTTCAATTTGGTTGTTTTTAGTTCTCGTAGACAAACTATGTGATGGAGACATTGTTTCTAAATGAACTTAAATATATCTTTGGCACATTTGCTCTGTAGTTTCTTATTAGTTGGGCTGTCAGCGAAGATTCTAAATCTGATTGTATGCAATGATCCCTCAAAACTGGTCAAGATATGTATTAGTAGTATTCTACCTGTTTCATTCATTTTATCTTATCTTATCTTATCTTAATGGAGGCTGAAGCGATCCTGGGGAAAGATTGCTGATTGTTGAGTCTCATTCCCATGTCGACAAACACCAACGTATTGGCTTGGCGCCAGCTAACCAACCCATCTTATCTTTCTCCAGAATCGCTTTCTGCACCTTGAATGCACTGCATGACAGGAGTTACACAACCTCACTTTCATTGATTGAAAATGTAATGTAGGTCAAGTTGAACGTGTGAATAATGCACACATTCAGAAAAAGCAACTGAATTATGATTTGATAATTTTTTGTTACTGAACTCCATCAGACATTTTGATACAGATGTGCCGTGGGATTTTCAAGATAGAGGTGTATCTGTAAGATGACAATGGAGATGGATATTTTCACTTTGCACTGATAGTGGTATCATTAATGATGGCAAAGAACTTGGCCACAGGGAGATTTGCACTACAAACAATCTACAAGGCCCTGTTTAGAAATACTGCAGATTTTGGTCCGACCGCAAAATTGTGAAACCTTCAGATAAAGCTGTATGTTAGACATTGAAAAAATGAATTAGGAATCAATCATTTGGTGCATTTGGTTAATTTGTCTGTGTTTTATGTGACTTTGGTGAATCTGAACTACCCTTTTAAACACCAGAGTCACACAGTGATACAAACAAACTAACCAAATGAGTCAGCAGCAGACCAGCAACTCCCATAAATGACTGATTTCTCCTGCGGAGTCTGGTCCTTTTGGAGAGAGTGATATTTGGCTTATATAACAGCAGTTTCTCATCATAAAAAGGCTGTCGGACAGCAAAGTACAGTGTTGAAAAAACTCTAAATATAGCATGCAATTTTTTTACACTGATTTTTTTGTTAGGTGGCTAAAATACATTTTGCTGCTGATCCTGTCCACAGCAGTTCACTGCTTAGCCTCTGAGCTGGTACTCCTGTCTGCTTCTCCTAATTGATGCCGACAGCCACCTCCTGTAGGTAATACCACTGACTATCCAAAGTACCTCATACAACCCCACTTCTAATAATCCAAATTATTCCTTTACCTTCTTGGACACAGCAGTTGTATTATAATCTATCTACTAAGGGCCTCACCCACAACAAGAGAGACACAACTTGTGTTTAAGCGTTAACAAATAACTGATTCAAAATGTGGGTGTGTTAGTGTACACGTAATTGTCTGTGTGTGTGTGTGTGTGGGTAGTAGGCCTGGCAGTGGAACAGCCCCTGGTATGTGGGTCAGTCTGAGCCAATCAGCAGAGGTCTCCCTTAAACACATTAGTCACTATCTTTTGGACGGGGATCACAGCACAGGAGGCTAAATATTCATTTCACTGGCTGGAAGGCTGCAGCTCCACTACCGAGGGAGCACAGAGGAGGATAAAGAAGCACCATCACATCCGGCACTTTGTAAAGCATGAGGATAGAAGAGGTGGTCATAATCACACCCTTCAGTTCTTTGCAAATCAGAAATACGCTGAGCTAACAGGATGATGCAGGTACCCACTATGGAGGCCTGTTACGGTGTTTGTGCAGGTCACTGTTGCTATGTACATACTGCCTGTGGAAAATGTAATGACTCATGTTTCCTCTTATTTTTGTCTTGTGTCTGAGATGAGGAGCACTTGTGTTGACATCACAAAGTACTCTTAATATCTGTGTGACCCAACACAGACTAACACTCACGCTTCTCTATTTCTGAATGATATCATGAATAGAGATGCTGTAAAAATAAACCCCGGATATAAAAAAAAAATGGTTGCCTTCATGCTTTAAATTGGCTTATTAAAGGATTTCTTGGACTTAAAGCACCCTCTGTGGAGCAGAGGGAGGAATGTGGAGGGAGCTGTGCCAATGTTTCACCACCACAGCTGTCCCTGCTGAAGCCTCCTCACTCCGCTCTTCCTTATTTGTTCCTCTCCTCCGCCGCTCTTCCTTTTATAACTGTGCACCATTCAGCTCTCCTTTTCCCTCTCAGAGGAACAATGTTGGCGAGGAAGCAAAGAGGAAATTCTTAGACAGCTAAAAGGATAAAGTACGATATGTTTTCTTTTTTTTTTATCATTATGTTGACGGACTGAAGTGGAACTTTCATCACTTACCTCACCAGTAAATGAGAGGAATGTACAAACCCCAATTCCCAAGAAGCAGGGACTCTGTGTAAAACATAGGTAGTGATTGATGGAAAGCGGAAAAGTGTGCTGTGGTCCACATTTTAGATTTTGGAATTCATGGACATTGTATCCTCTGGGCTAAGGAGGAAAAGGACCATCAAGATTGTTACCAATGCTAACTTCTAGGGTTGTACACAGGGCAAGAATATGGTGATTCAATACGTATCACGATACAGGGGTTACGATTCAATACATTGCAATATATTGTGATACTGTAAACAAGGTGGTATATTGCTATCTTTATCAGCTAACTTTAGGAAAACTTTCGCAGTATAAGGAACACACCACCATATGCATAAAATCTGAGCTAAAAAAGTTGACTTTTTTATGCAATCAGAACAGTGAAGATAGAAAACAACACTGCTATTTAGCAGTCAGTTGTTTTGACCAAAAACACAAAATGAATCACTGCCATGAATCCTTGCACATATCATGATATCACGATAAAATGTCGATAGAATATCACAAAACATACTGTCGTGATATTTAACATGTATTAATATTTTCTTACACCCCTACTAACTTCAATAGCCAGCATCTGTGACGGTATGGGGGTGTGTTAGTGGCCATGACATAGCTAACTGTCACATCTGTGAAGGCCCCACTGATGCTAAAGGGCACATAAAGGTTTTAGAGCAACATATGCTGCCATCCAGACATCTCTTTCAGACACGTCCCTGTTTATTTCAGCAAGACAATGCCAAGAAAAAAGTGCATGTGTTACAACAGCATAGCTTCATAGTAAAAGAGTTCAGGTACTGTAGAAGACTGTTCTGCCTACAGTTCAGGAGACAGTTTCACAAAGATAGACTTTGTCTATAACAGACAGTCAAACTTCAGATAGATGTCTAAACTCTTCTGTTGTACAAATCAGTTTAGTTCTTGGCTATGTTAGGTAGGATTATGGCGCAATGAATTTTGGTTAAATTAAATTAATTCTAAAATAAAAAATACTGGCCAAGCAAGTGACTGCATCCAACCACTCAGGTCCGTTTACCCCAGCAGAAAATCAGTGTCTTTTGGAGGAATTCATTCAGTACGAGGACAGTGTTACTGTTGTGAGGAGCATCAAAGATGTTCAGAGGGATGTCAAAATATGGTACTCAAAAAACAAAAAAACAAAAAAAAAATCTTTGCTCTCTCCATAAAAATGTTAGCAACCACAAATTATGAGCCATGTTTTCCTCTTTTTTTGTTGTTGGGTGCTGCTGATCAGTTGGTGATACTGATTGTTACCATGGTAACATGAGTCCTAAGCCTGCGTATCACTTTTGGTGATATGGTGTAACTTGCAATAGACTAATCAATAAATTAAGATCAGTCTAAACTATTTCTGTGAAACCAGTCCCTGACCTGTCTCCCATTGTAAATGTGTGGCGCATTATGAAGAGCAAAATACAACAATGGAGACCCTGGACTGTTGAGGACCTGAAGTCATATATCAAACAAGAACGGGAAATAATTTCACTTTCTGAACTTAAAATTTAGTGTCCTCAGTTCCCAAACGCTTACTGAGTGTTTCTGTTACAAATAATTGCACGACGTCACAACTTTTTTTGGAATTGGGGTTTGTCAAACATAACACTGACTAAGGATGATGATGGAAAAATCGAAGAGACTAAGGCGCAGATTGAAAATACTGTTAAGAAACTGTTGATGCTTCAGACTATTACCTCTGCTCCAGCTTCCCTGAGCCCAGCAGGTGGAGGCCCAGTGAACCCAGAAATGGAAATGAAACCTTTGGAGACGTAACCCAGTCTTAAGTAAGTGTGGCTGAGCTCTGCACAGTGGAGCCAGACCAGCCTGCAGTGTGAGGCGGTGAAGCGAGATAGGTCAATTACCCTCCTCTCGGCTCATACTATGACTCAGATAGTCATTATGATGATGAGCCTGATGTTTCTTACTCACGCTCTTCACTAGCTCGTTATTTGAAAAAAAAAAAAAATTTTGCACAGGCCACACAGCATGGAAAAGGATGCTCCTTTAGGTCAAATATAAGCTGTTGTGATCATGTTTGCTGTGTCACTGCATCTTGCTCTGACAGTGTTTCTGCAGGATTGCACTGTTTCTTTACCTGAACTGCGCCTTGAATGTTGCTGGGGCTGGACGAACGAGTCTGGACCTCCTTCTCCTGCTTCTCCCTCAGGATCCTCTCTGCTAGCAGGTAGTATGTGGCTGTGATGTGGTTGTACTTGTTGGTCTCCAGGGCTCTGAAACAACACAGTCACATTAGGGGCATGTACAAAGGGAAAACATATAGTGCAGGAAACAAGACATAGGGAAGAGCATTATAAATGAAAGGGTTACTATGTGGCAGCACAAGAATGCTGGATGTCTACATTAAAGACAATCCAAAATAATTGAACCAAATATATGAATTCTGTGTGTTCTGGGGCATCAGTTAATACCGATTGTAAAATGTCAGAATAATTAATATCTCCAACATCTTATCACAGATAGATGTGGCAGTGAGTGGTTGAATTTGATGATTTCTACATTTGTTACATTACAAGGTCTAAACTAATGTTTATTGCTGATTATTTTCTAATTTGTTGACCATTTTGTCGAAAATTGTGGAAAATGCCTTTAAGAATGTCTCACACACATGTTCAAATGTTTTGTTTCATCCAACCAACACTCCTAAATTCTCATTTATGACAAAGAAAAGCAGAAAATCATCACATTTGAGAAGCTGAAACCAACAAATGTTTCACATTTTTGTTTAAAAAAATTACTAAAATGGTTATTTGATTATAAAAATAGTTTGAAAATTAATTTTCTGATTGACTAATTGATTGAGTGACTGACAAACACAACTTTAACACAAAACAAATGTGAAAATAAATACGAAAGCAAGTGATGCATCATCAACACCAGAAATTTACCCAGGGTAACAGTAGACCGCATAGCACTGATGTACAGGGCTGAGAGGTATTTATCCTGGGGGACATTTAAATTATGTACATACATGATTATTTTGAGTTTCAACTTGTAGTTTATCAGACTGAGAAATGTAGGAAGAGAGTGGAAACCCTGCAGCCACAACACAACAGAGAAGAACATGTTCCATGGTGGACACATGTTATGGTTGTGGTTCAACCAAAGAAAATAACACAACACAATACAACACAACACTAGCAGGCCAGCAGTCAGACTTGTCCAGCAGGTTGTGATGCCAGATGAGTAATGTGGTTTAAGATGTCTACTATCTCACCAAAATATCTAGAGCAGCAAAGCTGCACCTGCATTCCAGCAGACTCAACCACACAGAAACTGTGGAGGTACTGTAACTGTAACTCTTCATTCAGAATTCAAACTGAGCTTCAAAAGTGGGGTAAAAAAAATAAAATAAAATATTCCAACCGTTCAAATTCAAAATTTACAGTTCAAAGCACAAAAATATTTACTATCAGCACAGCATGCTCTGTTGACCTATCAGTAAACTTGTGGTTGTCACAATACCAGAATTTTAAACTTTGCTACAATACCAGAATAAAAACAATACTTCTTTTGTTACCATGGCAAAAAGAGAAAAAATAAGTCCTAAGTAGGGCTGCACGATTATTTTGCGATTATTTTGACTGAAATTACGATTGCGATACGATTAGTGGAAATGATCAGTTTTGCATTACAATTTTTGTTTGCACTGAAAAAAAATAAAATAAAATTGTAAAATCTAGATGATGTGATATTTATTGAGGTTTGAACCAAACAAACATGTTTCTTTCAACTAGAGAACAAGCTTTCTGGAACAGGTCATCTATACAGAACTACAGTGTCTCATTATAATGCTGTTCTCATACTTTTTTTCCTTTTTCAAAAAATTTGGTTGTGGTTCCATGATTTGGATATTGCACTTAGCCATATTGTGACTGTAATGCAATTGCTATTAAATCTGAAGCACTAGTCCTAAGCATGAAAAAAAAATAATTTTTTTTTTTTTCTATTTTCTTTATCAACAACACCTTTATTAACTGGTAGAAAAAAGGTCATTGAATACTGTCTGGTTTTGCTATGCTGCAAGACAAATTTCAGGCAAAACAATAAAGACTGAATTGAACTGAACTTGGTCTTGAATGAGCAAGAAGACAATTTTAATATTTTTGGTACTTTTGATATTATCAAATGTTAGTATTGTATTGTTTTTAAAGATGTAGTATTGAAAAGTATCAACAACAACCTTGAGTAAACTAAGCTAATAAATAAAAATGGAGACCACTCGTGAGTATTCAATGGTTCTACACCACCGATGACAAAATGACCAAATATGCCAACTATGAAAAAAGCAGCGTTTTCACACTACAACCACAACAGTTATGGTACGATACAAAATACTTTATTAATCCTCCGGAAGAGATATTGAATGTTACCAACACAGGACATACAAAAGCATACACACATCTCAGGGCTGCTCAAGACAAGTGGAGAGCACAGCAGCAAAATAAAGTAACCATCAATGAGACTGCACCAACACGTTAGTGGTTGTATGTAACATCAGTGACATCAATATCCATGGATACCAACATTAACACAATCCTTAATACATCCACCTTTCTACATCGACAGTCAACAACATCAGCATCAGCATCAGATCATCAGCAGTGACAATTTTCATTAAAAAAAAACAGCACTGTAGCAGGTACAAAGGACTTCCTGAATCTCTCAGAGGAGCACCTAGGCATAACAAGTCTGTCACTAAAAGAGCTCCTCAGCTCACTGAAAATATTATGATGATGATCCTCATTGTGCATAACACCCTTGAGCTTCCTACCTTTCCTACTCTCCATTACCATTTCTGACGAGTCAGGGGTCAAACCAATAATGGATCCTGTGTTCTTTATTAATTTCTTGACCCCCCACCACCCCCAACAAACAGCATATAAAGAACACTTTCTAAAATACTTTGATTTCTGAAAGAAACCACCTGCTTGCTTCCCACGTTTCACCTAACTCATCCTCAGAACCTGCACTGGAAGCTTGTAAAAAGGCCATCAATGATTTATATGCTTTATTTATATGGTTTGTATGAGGTTAAGTGGCCCACCGGCATTGTTTGAGAGATGGTTTTCAGGATGATAACACTAATGGAGCCACAATATAAAATTTGAAGTCACAGTGCAGCTGTATAACAACACAAAGGAAAAAAGAGTATACTGTACAGGTATACAGTTGAATTGCATGTCTATAATTTTTAGACTAACATTATATTACACCTTTACATTTGGCAAAATCTTCATGTTTCTCCTGAAAAAAAACCCAAAAAACAATCATACTGCACTGACCTGCTGATAAAGACATGTCACAGTCTAACACTTCTAACAGGCCCAGGCTATATTACCTGATCTGGCCTATGCAGTTTGAAAGTATCTTGTTATATACCATTGTCAAGCATGACCTGGTGACCTGTGTGACCCTATATGACATGTGGAGTCTGTATAAAGAGATGACTCCCAGAGCAGCCAGTGGGATTAGAGCTTAATCTCTGCATATTAATGGGACTAATTAAATCCCGAAGACTGCTGCCAACAGCTGTACACACAGGAGGAGTGAGAGCATTAATGCACTGTGAATGTGTATTTGTATTCTCATTTTGAGCTTCAATGTCCTCATTTGTGCACAGAAGTACTGTTTCTACTTGTAGGCCAAAGCACAGGTGGTTTCCATACGAGAATAATCTCATGGTTTAGAAATGCTGATTTTTTAGAAGAGTCACAATATTTTGGACTCTGATCTATCATTCCATGTAATTCTGTTGATTCACACATGTGGTCACAACATCTAAAACTTGAGCAGTTGTACATGTGGTTACTGTAAATAATGAACACTGCTTTTGTGTTGTAATGCTAAGAATCTACTTTACTCAATTGTTTCGGAGTGTAATTTTTTCACTTTAGTCAAATTTAATTCTATGTGCAAAAAAAAAAAAAGAGAAACAGAATCATCTATTATCACCTAATAGCCTTTATTCAGCTCAACAGGCTTATCAGACACATGCCTTTAGTTCTAATTTTGCCTGTAAAAGTCATCATATTCATATTTTAGTATCATATTTTAGTAACACATATCCTTGTTTTCTGATCTGCATCTATTCTCATTTGCTGTTGACGCAGCTTGCTGTGAATGTACATTCAGCACCTCCAACACTTCCAAGTTTGCCTGTTGTCCTGATAAAAGCCTTCAGGCAGCTCAAAGGGCACAATCTCTGCCTTTCCTGACAGGCTTTTAATGTGAGCAATTGTTGAGCTTTGGTGAAAACTGAAGAATGGAAACAGCTTATATTTTACTGAGGTTTAGTCTGGAAATGTACATTACGCTGAGTTTACCCTTCAACCTCCTGTCAATGTTCATCCGACATTTATTAGCCATCGATTTGTTCGTGCCAGATATTATTTGAGAATTGTGCCATTTTAAACTACTGGCTTTTACTTCAGACCTTACTGTTCTCAGGGACCAATATTTGTTGCATTTAAACAATTACAATTGGGCTGTTACATCTGCATAAGCTGAGAATGTAAATCTTCATATGCGTTAGGCACTATCAGTTTTTTCATACCTTGCTGACATTTCACTGTGGTATACGGTATATGACAGTATTTATGTGAAAAACAAATCATTAAAAGCTAGTGACAGAAGCCATTATACATATATGACATTGTCTAGCTTACAATCCTTTGTGTCTAATATGTAATTAGCCTTGTTTGACAAGTCCTGGTGGGTTTGAATACTTAGAAAAAAATGAATATATAGGAAATAAGTGCCCTTATTCCATAGATTCTTGCTAAAGGATCCAATGACACTTGTTGCCGTGGATATTAGCACATTATTTGGCTGAACAAGATATAGTATTTATAGATGTATCATGTGGCTAATAGAGTGCTTTTGTAGTTGGAAGCAAAAATCTCAAATTAAAGTTCTGTGTGGCTATATTTCAATGTTTCCATAAGTAGTCATTTTTAATTAATTAACTAGGAGACCTAGGCTATAAAGCAGAAATGACAAACTAATTTATTTTCTACCTCCAAATAATTCTTCAGTTGGCTAAGTTCCCTATTGTAATAAATTAATTTCATTTTATATTTTTATTCTGCATCAGTAAAAAAAACTGCAACTTCTCTGTTTTGGATAACTTAATTCACAATGCCAGTATTAAAAATCATACCTTCAAGATTTTTAAAAACCCTGCTATAGCATAATACTTTGATACCTCCCAAGCCTAATAAGCATACATGCATACATATACATAACTCTCTTCTTCCAGTCTGTTCAGGCAGCTCGGGCTGTGATTAGAACATGACAAGGTTAGCTATCTGCAGCTACACTGTATTTTTCTTCAGAAATTTCTGTTAATAGATATGATGCCACTGCTTCATTTAATCAAGTGGGGGCATAGCTAATTGAGTGGCAGGCCAGGGGCATTGTGTATTGAAGGATGAGAGCCAATCCAAGCTCCCCCTCTGTAACTGACTGAGTGCTGTAGTGAATGAAAACTTCCCAGACTTTTGAGATACAGCTCTTTGTAGCACGCAGTCTGTGATAGCTAAGCGAGGTCTCTGCTGTGTGACACTTCAGCTTATGAAAGAGCTACTGTAGCAGACAGGAGAAGAGAATGTAGGTTAAAGCACAACTGTAGTAACACAACATCACACACAGTCTGCCACAACAGATCCATCAAAGATTGATGCTCGGTGGGAAAGCCTGGTTCATAAAATCTGTGAGCTACAGATGTACAATTTATCTCCCAAGCTTACACACACTTGATCACACAGTACCTAAGAAGACGTATGTATACTCATCTGTCAACATACAAACACACATTTACATGCCTCATTAGTATGTACACAGAAATACGATGAATTTGTAGTAGTGCTGTAGCTCTCAAAGGAGGAGAGGAAAGACAAAGGCAAAAGGTGCAAAATGAGAATGTCAGCACTCAAAGTGGTGTGTATACTGCATGTGTGTTTGTCTCCATCAAACCACAGGTACTTCCACAGAGGAAGATAAAGGTGAACTGTGAAACATGGTTGACAGGAACACGTGTGAACTACAAATCAGGCCTCTGAAATCAACAGCTGTTCTCTCTTTAATTCTCTAATGTCCTCCCATGCAGCTCTGGTTCTCCTCCTCAGCATGGAGCTGCACACCAGGTTTCTCTCATAGCTGCAGGATAAAGATGAGACGTTTCTTCGAGTGAATGTCTGTCAGCACACCCAAGAGTCGTGTAAGTGGTGTGTGTGTTGTCTTGGTATGGCTCCTCACACATATCAGTATAGTGAAACAGAAACAGGTGGACTCACATTTTATGGAGGTACAAAATGGAGCAGTGTGACTGCTATCAAAGTAATTGCATGTGGCTGTGTGCAGGCTGTGGGTCTAGTTTTCATTGATTGATGTGTGTGGGTGAGCATTATTTACAGCTGAATTATCAGATAATCACCCGTTCAGTATTTCTGTACAAGGATTTGTGTTTGTGCAGGAGGGGATCTTTTATATTACATATTTGTCTTGATTAGCAATGATGGTGGTGGTGACTGATTATACACTGATAAGAGTTCAGTTCAAAATGATTTTTTCAACAGATAGTTTAGATATAAGTTTTGAATTTATAATTTGCCCTTCAGAGCCCTTCATCACCTACTTGTATATTGTTAAGTAGAGAAAAAAATCAGTCTACTTGTTTTCTTGTCCATTTTCCCCAGTAGACAAAAATTGTACATTCCTTTCTGGACCGCCTCCTTCAAAGTCTGTATTTTATAAACGTCGTAACTGTCCAACAGGACTGCACATTTCAGACTGTTTCAACACCTCCACATCATTTTGTTCACATCTGGTGAATACAACCAACCTTTTCTTCTATGTCAATTAGAGATGCACCGATTTCAATTTTCTTGGCCAATTCCGATTTCCGATTTTTTGAAGGGTCTGACCTGGCGATTCCGATTTCGGCCGATTCCGATTTTCAGTCTTTCTAAGAAATATAATTGACAGCATTCACAAACACTTTTCTTGTAAAAATTAATTTGGATGTTCATAATAAAACACTATTAAATATTCATTAAATATTATTTTACATTTTCTCCAAAGTCCTCAAGGTTACAGCCAGGCCTTATCATAGTTTTATATGAAGATTATGAATAGGGGGAACGCGGGACGTGATTTCATGTGATCTCCTGTGGAAGCAGATGTAAACAAACCGGAGACAGACGAGGTGCAACAGTTTGCTGCAGTAAAACTTTTCAGTGAGAAAAACAGACGCAGAAGTTAAACGAGTCTGGATGAGAAAATGTTTGAAGAGACACAGGCCGATTATTCTTCATCCAGAACAGGAGGTGAGATTTTAACTGTCCCTCTGTGAACAGCAGTCTGCTGCTGGCTAACATTAGCCTGAAGAGCTACAAAGTTTACGTTGTTCTGAGACATTGTCAGCTGCTCTGTCTCGTTGTAGACTGTCTGTCTTCTCTTTATCCTGTGCTTGGAATTAACTTCACGCAAGCATGTGTCTGAGAGTGTGTAGTGATCCGCGCTATGGTGGATGTGATGTCACGGCCAGTTTGCCTGCTGCGCACATGACGTGACCATCGAGCAGAACACGTGTGTGACAATGACGGGCACAGAATCGGTTATGTGACCCTGACATTAGGGGTGCACCCCTAATGTCAATGTCTTTTAAAGCTCCAAGCAGAGGTGAACAGTTTTTAAGAAATATCTTATTGCAATTCATTTGACTGACATTGCAATTGCAATATGACTTGTGATATTACAGTAATGGATAATTTTTACATCATTCTAATTTTCATTGAAAACACATTAAAACAATTATGGTATGTAATTTTTTCAGGGATCTGTACTAAACAAAGATGTTTTCTTAAGTCTAGAGAATGATGTGTTGGCCAGGACACCTCTGCAGCACCACAATATTTAATACTGCTATGTAATCCAGCAAGGTGGAAAATAAGAGGAAGTTGAATGTAGGCTGCATCAGAATAAACTGACATTATAACCACTTGAACTGAGCAATGTGTAACCATATTTAGCACAGACATGTTGAGTCACACTCAGAAAACCGATATGACAGCTACCGAACAAAACAATTACTACCCTTACTAGTCAGCTAGTCTAAATTTAAATTTCCATTTAATCAACAGGTAAATTTGGCGTTAGGAATACCCCTACTAGAAACACAACTGCACAGCATAAATAAGGCCTCATGCAGACCGACATAAGCAATTTGTGAAGCAACCCATGGCACAGCAACCAATGCAGAAGAATCAAGTAAAACAACACATGGTCATCAGCAAAAACAGCTGACCCTAGCTCAACTTTTTCCACTGAGTTGGCCAATTAAATAAATGAAAGACCTCAATCCCAGTTGTTTACTCTGGAATGTGAACAGCATGTTTCTACTCAATAACCTTTGACAGAAAATGACTGTAATAACTTAGGATTTTAAAACCATAAACAATAAACTGCTGTGCAGAGTTTTGGCCTTCAAACACATGGATCGATTATTTAAACTGGCCCTCCCGGATTGTACACCATTGTCTCACCTGTACCTGGAACAACACTCTCCTACACAGTGCTCTTTTAAGTCTGAGCCTGCTACTGGTTTTCATTAGCAGCCTGGGTATGTTGTGAGTCACTAGATGTTGGCTGCTTCCTTTTTACCCAATACAGATGGAATTATCAGGATATACTGTATTTACTATAAACCTAGCCTAAGCACTTATTATGTTATAAGAGATTTAAAATGTTAAGCAGTCCAAACAACAAAATGGTTTAAAAAAGTAGAACTAGAAAGAAAAAAAAATAATGAGGATTGCTTGAACACTGTTAATGTTGTCTTTGTAAGGCTAGGGGCAAAAAAGCATGATTATATATATATATATTAACTGGAACCTGTGCCAGCTGTGGTGGAGATGCAGGTTCAGCCTATTAGTTTTCTTTCCTCTAAAAGCTACACTTTTAATCAGTGGTGTTCTTCAAAAGAGGCAGCCCCTGAATTCGGACACAGCTTTAAAGCATACGCACACCAAAACATGACTGGCCCCTCATCTCTGTCTTTCTGACTGATAGTAGTTTGTAAGTCTTGGTCATTATATTACCAAGTGCAGAATCTCTATGACCAGTTTTGACTAACAAAGACAACAGCTGCAATTCTGTTTGGATACCTAACATTTTACTAGACTTTGCATTTTAAGGCAAATGAATGAGGAAAGGCAGGGCATAACACAAAGCTTATATGAAAGCAATGTTGCAAAGCATTGCCAACTGGCATTACATCCTTGTGTGCAAGAATTAAAACATGTCTTTGAGCTTTGTACATCAGACAGAACGATAAAAACAGCACAACTTACTCGACTATGGCCTCTCGGTCTGCAATGTCTCCCAGCACCATGCGCTGGATGATGCTGTTGTGTTCCTCCTCTGACAGGTTCTTGTGGGAGACCAGGGGAGTGTTGTACTTGGTGGCTGGAGACGGGTCTACCCCTTGCAGCCAGGCATGGCTCTCAATCTCCTCCAGGGAAGCCCTTCGCTTGGGATCCCTCTGAAGCATACGATCTATGAGACTGCAGCCAGGAGGAGAAGAGGGGGGGCGGGACAGAGAAGGATAAATGTTTTAATTAATATGAATCTAAAAGTCACAGAAATCCTTTAAATGGTTACACATGATCAGTTTAATTGATGTGAGTGCGACTGAGGGATGTGGTCTCCATCAGACAAACTGGACGTTTGATTCTGGTTGATGGTGGTCACTTTGGCAGGTTGATTAATGATCCTTGAGCATTTGGCCTACTCTGGAGTGTAAGAGAGCTGTGCCTGGGCGTTTAGTTCAAAGTGAGAACAGATTAGACGAGTTACTTGAGGAGAAATAGATCCCATCTGCATGCTTATGAAGTGCTGGTGCTGCCTGACTGCTTCCCAGGTGCTTGAAGGTCTCCACCTGCTCCACCACCTGCCCCTTCAGCCCGAGGGAACAGACCCATCAGCACCATGTTGTCAGAACTATTGATGAGTGACTGGTGGGATACTACAAGCTCTGCTCCTCACAACATTAACACTGTCACATCAGTCTTGCCCTTCTGGTGTTGAATTATGCCTTCTCTTTGTTTTGGTGGAATCCGATCACTCGCAATTTAATGGGGATGAGCACCCCTGGCCTTCAGAGTAAAGCAGAGATTTTAAAATTCTTTTTAAATAAGCATGAATCAGTGCCCTGAAGGACAGCCATTCATTATACAATGGTGGCATATCAAGACTGAAGTGCCCACTGTATAATTTCATCTTGATTGTTATGAACAAATTATGTCTATGCTGCGGTTGAAATAATGCTTCAAACTATTCAGGCCACAGGTTTTGTTGTTGCTGCTGGTGGAAAACTTGAAACACAAATCAAAACTCAATATCTGTGGGAGGAGTTGAAAAGATGTTTGATGAAATGATGCTGAAGAGTGCCTGTTTGCCACACAGACGGAAAAGACAGCAGTGACTTTGCCTGTAGTGACATCACTTCCATACACATTTTTTCCTCTCCCCTAGTTTCCCTTCTTGTAGGTAGAGATGTGTAACTAAAATTGTCAAATATTTTTACTGGTTTCCTCAATAAGTTCTTGCCAGCTAGCAGAGAACTAATACTTCAGTTTATACTGCATTATGAAGACACAGGCTACATAAGATAAGTCCAGCATAATTTTGTATTTAGTGACAATGCCTTTGTATATCCTACTATGAAAAGTCTGTTATGATAATTAAAATTGAGATAACAAGTGCAGCCTTCCAAAGTTGGCCCACCTCACAAGATACTTGACCCAAATACTGAAGGTTCTCCTAATTCAGAACTATGAACTTGATATAAATTATTGATATGATATGAATTAATGTTCAGTCCCTTCAGGATTTTGCTGACTATTTTTGGGACTGTTGCAGCCTAAAATCCCTCCACAAAGAAGTAAAATCTTTTTGGAGCTCAAATTCAGTCAAAATGGCACTAAATTATAAAATATTAAAGTGCACAGAACATTGATGTAAGTCAATAACAATGACAAACCTTGTGTTCTTTTCAGGACACGTGACAAAAAAAAAAAAAAAAAATAAAATAAAATAAAAAAATAAATAAATAAAAAATAAATAAATAAATAAATAAATAAATAAATAAATAAATTAATATATAATATATATATATATATATATATATATATATATATATAAATACACACACAAAAAAAAGATGCAGTGATTGGACAAAATTGCAGGGTAGTGCACAGTTCACAGGGACGGGTTAAATTTGCATTAACTGTTGTGATTTCAACATCGCAACTTCCAAGAGTGACTGAATGTTAACTGAGAGAATGTGACTCCCAGCCTTTAATTTACATTTTGTGATCAGCTAGAGAGAAGCTGTATCACTCTGCTGGAGACGTGGGAACTACAGAAACACAAAGTTCTTTGCAGTTGTACAGAAGTGTTACATCGTGATGCTTTTACCACCTAAACAGACTGTCAGAGTACAGACAGCGACTGACAAGCACACAAGGCAACAGACAAGTTATATTTATAAGGTACTAACAGAATTAAATGTTAATTAGTGACAGCTGATATGACCAAATACTAGCTACACCGATTAGTCAATTAAGTAGTTAACAGAGTGATCAGTGATCAACCCTTTTCACCACTGTCTGGCATTTTATGGACCAAACATCTAAAAATCAAGATAATTAACTGAGAGATAACAAAAATAATATTTAGATGCAGCCCTACCTAGTACAGTTTGTCATTTTACCTGGTGAATTGGACGTCTGTGTCAGCTAAAAATGAGAAGCTGCAAGCTGAATGTTTTGTACACTGCTCTTTACTGATAAAAGAGAGAAGAGATAACGCCACAGCTTAGCAAAACCGTGCATTTTTCCAACCTCAGAGTCAGACCAGAGTCAATGCCCAGTGTGACTAAATTATTTTTCACATTCACACAATAATTCACACGAAATGCTTGCAGTGTAGAGCCTGGCTGCTGTAAAGTAGAACAGTGGGCTGCAACAGTAGCAGGCTGAGGTCAGGTGGGCAAAACACAGTAAAGTACAATAGATGATTGTGATCCATTAAAATATGCCTACACTGGCCTCTAAACTGATCCTTAGGATCGGCTCGGGACATCCCTAGTAAATACCCTGCTTCATTTGAAAAGATGAATGACAAATGCTTTTACAGCCCTGACAGTCATTTATAAGCAGCTCAGTAAATCTGCCACCAGTCTCCCTGGGTGGACACATTCTTTTTGTGATGTAGCCAACGTTACAGCTGTCTGCTGAACCAGGACTTGTTGTTCGAGTACAATCCAACCTGTTTTGTTGGTATGTTGAGGAAGAGCAGATGGAGCATTAAATATATGTTGTATAATGTACATTGACAGACTGTGCCAGACATTGGCTTTGACAGAGCTGAGGATGTGAAACTACAGCTGGTCAGCTGGCAGCTTAAATTCCACACAAATGACACTGTTGAAAGCTGAGATTGCAATTTAATAGGATTAGGTGGGATATGGAATCTACTGAAAAGACAGAAAAAGCATCCTGCATCCAGGAGTAAAGCCATCATTGTCATCTGCATAATATGGCAGAAAAAGAGGCATTAATCTCAGGTTGTACATTCTGCAGATGACAGACTGACAAAGAAGAAAAAAGAAAAGACAGGAAGTCAGTGTAGGTAGCTTACTTCAAATGAAGAAGCTCTTCATGAGAAGACTTAATGTCTACAAAACAAATCTATTTTCATACAAATAACCTGGCCTTTCAAGGCCTTATAAGATAGGTAATGCCTCTGTTGAACTACAGGACCCACAATAATGTGGGCTGACCTGAACCACACATAGTACAGTACTTGATGATTTTAAGGGTTATGAAACCAACACAAAAAGCTAAATAAGCTTTACTGACACAGGTCTTGTTGTGACAGCTGCACACAAACACACCCTTCCTCCTACATATTCACACATCTAAAGCTGAGAAACATGTGCAACCAAGCTGGAGCATTTCAACTCATTTTGGTTTTACTGAATTCATTTTTTCCAACTCCATCCAATCCCCAAGTGGGAGCAGACCATGGGATATAGGCTACAGGCTAACAGGCTGGGCAGAGTGGTGTTCGGCTGTCTGTCAGTCATGCTGGGGATTAGTCGGAGCGAGCCAGGCTCCCTGAGGACTGCAACCAGCAGCAGCAGTAACAGCAAGAGCAGTGGAGGGGAGACAGAGGCAGCAGGGGAGGACTGACTATCTGCATACTGCCAGCAGCACACTGATAACAAACACTGCACTGCTAAGTTGGTTCATCACACACTTGCTCAGACATCATCACAGATGTATTCATATTTTAAACAGCATGTACAGATGCACTTGTTGAATAAGTGTGTGCAGACAGGTCCTGAGACAAAGTGATTGATTGATTTTTAGCTCATTGGTCAGGGTAAATACTCACGATGAGGGCTGCAACTAACAATTAGTTTCATTATCGAGTGATCTGTCACTCATTTTCATGATTAATCGGTTAGTTGCATTTATGGTCTATTAAAATATAAATGGCAGAAAATGTCTTCCCAAAGTGAAGTCCTTAAATGTCA
Organism: Lutjanus argentimaculatus; assembly: GCA_034769285.1. Lineage (NCBI taxonomy): Eukaryota > Metazoa > Chordata > Actinopteri > Lutjaniformes > Lutjanidae > Lutjanus > Lutjanus argentimaculatus. Next base: position 6,180,135 of record JAWZSL010000025.1, on the reverse strand, counting down.
TGTTTTGTCCACAACTCAAAGATATTCTGTTTATTGGCATGAAGGAGTAAAGAAACCAGAAAATATACACATTTAAGAAGCTGAAATCAGAGAATTTTTACTTTTTCTTTCTTAAGAAAATTATTCACAATGACAAATTGATTATGAAAATGGCAATTAATTTAATAATCGATTTATAATTGATTAGTAGTAGCAGCTCTTGTCATAAGTTACACTAGAATCTGTTCTTCCTGAGTAGATGTGAAAAAGACAACATAAAAAATATAATTAAAAAAAACATATATCATAAGTTAATATGTAAAAAAAAAAGTGTAATGCAAGACAGTACAATAAAGTACATGCACAAATTCAGCTCTAGAGGAGAGGAAATGTGGTTTTACTGCATCAGAGCAAAAAAGAACACAAACAGATCTGCGGAGGCGTTGCTCTTGATCAATACCTATGAACCAATTGTTATTTCAAGACGTTCCAGTTTTCAAAATCCATTTTCAAGCCCATGCTTTTCAAAAAAGAAACCATTTTAAAAAGTTAAAAAGTTGCAGTTGCATGATTTTATTGTGTTTGAATGTTAGTATCACCATTTCCCCTGGAAATACCAAAACCCACTAACTAGTATTGCCACAGCCTCATATACTGTAGATGTGCTATAGACCTGCAAGTTGTAAACTGCTGCACTTTGGGACGTTTCTTTATAATAATGCACATGGTCTTATAGTTTATTCTTAAATAAACCTACAGCTGCATTGCCAATTCAGGAGACAATCTCTATGTGTCAGGCGGATGTGATTGAGCATGAATGGGATGTGGTTCTATGTTTACACTATTCAGAGAAATAACCTTGACTCACTGTGTTCACTGTAATGAAGACACGTGTCATCCAAATGTAATACTGTGCCTCTTTTATGTGTGTTTAAACTAAGATGTGAATGACACTAAAAATCTACAACATAAACTCTATCAGGCTGTGGATTCACAAACAAAAGTTGCTAGAAGGTTCAATTATCTGTTGGCTTTGGTCTTAACTGAGATTTGGTGGTGAGAAGATGAAGAAATGCCAGCATCAAATTCAAAATCCACTGGCAGAATTGTAGCATCAACAGTATTTGCATCTACAGTATTTCAAATTTACACCATGTTGTTCCAAATAAGTTTTGTACCAAGGAACAAGATGCTTGTGATACAGTTTGGGTATGTCATGAAGATGCCAGCCAAATTAGGCATCGCTTTTTATACCAAGTAGATGTGTTAGTGGGCAAGGGAGAGACCAGCTCCAAATCCACAGTCAGAGGGCTATGCAGCCTTGGTCTGCTTAGATGAATCTATACAGTCATAAAGTCAGTATTTATTGTATTGTTTTTAAATATCTGGTATTGAAAAAGTAACAATACTTTTTGAAATCTTAATCTTAATCTAAACTACTTGCTGTGACATACTATAGGCTATGTGTGCACCAGCACCTATGCACCTTTGTGGACTTATAAATAGGGCTGTAAAATTAATCAAAATATCGCAGTGTAGCCAAGTGCAATATCCAAATTGCAGGAGCTTCAACTCTTTGATAAAGGTAAAATGTGTGACAAAACAGTAAGTACTGTAGAGCTTCAGAGTCCTAGCCTACAAGTCATGTTCACCAGATGTCAGAAAACATGTTTGTTTATCACTATCATTTTAATTGTCTTTTTTCTGTGAAAATGGAAATTGTGATGCAAAAAGACTTAGACTTTGGATATCACTATATTGTGATACGGTGTATGTGTCATCCTTTACTAGTTTTAAAGGCTGTATTACAGCAAAGTGATGTCATTTTCAGAACTTAGCAGACTCCTCTAGCTGTTCTATTATTTGCCTTTACCCATTCAGTCATTATATCCACATTACTGATGATTATTCATCAAAAATAGCGTAATATTTTGAGAGATCACCATAATCATCCCAACAATATTGTTCGATAGAGGTACTTTAGTCAAAACAATTGTGATAACTGATTTTGTCCATATCACCTAGCTCTACTGCAGATGGGTTTTAAATGCCCGAGTGCAGTTTACATGGACTTCATCAAAAAGTGCTGGCGGCCGTGAGGCTTTGATAAAAAGGTGACCTGACATTGTTGTCACATTGCCATGTGGCTGGGTCCATGAGTGACATCACTTGTTATGATTGACCAAATATGTCTTATTGTAGGAAAAAACAGAACAAAACTGACCTGGAAGTGTATAATATAATTGCTGCATTACAACAGAACTAAACTTGTGTGTATTGTTAAATCTAGTGATTTGTTTTTAATAGCATGCAAATTAATCGTCTTAATAATTGCTCTCTGAAACCCGTTGTTGATGCTGTGCAGTAATTTCCTTTGCTCCTACAAAGGGCAACAAATAATTAGCACCTCTGTAAAGTGCAAAACACATCCACCAAAGCATCTTTCAGCATATAAATGACAAGTCCCAAAACCTGAGCAGGTGTACCTTGAAGAATGTGTCTGAACATCTTAGAAGCAACAGACAGCCCACTGGTGTTGAGCACAAACAGAAAAGGATGCCCTCTTGAACTCTCACTCTATGTGGTACTCTAACCAACACTTGCTTCCCTACAAATGGCTGTCTTGTCTCATCCCTCTCTTTCTCATTCCCTTAGGACCTATCCAGAGCGAGGCTGTGGAAGACTTGCAGTCACATGGGGCTGCCTGGCCTTTATATTATATTTCACCACAGGTTACACACACTCACACTAGTGTGTAATGAGCTAGTCTGCACATTCTCATAGGAAGGGTGTGTGTCCTCCTGTGTGTGAGCGATCCCACCAACCCACGAGCCAGACAAAGTGTTAGTGTGTGAATGGGGGCCGTGAGAGAAAAATAGGCATGGATATTTTCTGCACCCTCCAGATTCAAACAATGAAAAACAACAGGCGATGAACTGGCTAAATCCCAGTTCTGACGCATCTCAGTGTCAGTGACGTGTGCAAAGCAAACAGAGAAAAGGAGGTAAAGTGTTTGTGTGTGTGTGCTCTGTATGGTTTGTACAGTAATGACAGGAAAGAAGGAACATAGTGTTCTGTTGGGTTGTGATTGGCTCAGGAACAGTCCACACACAACAAGCCCTGACATAGACAAGAGCTACAGTACATTTTCTCTCTTTGTTAATGGGGTTGATGGTGGCTGTGGCAGGGAGGGAAGGTGGGCAGTGGGCACGTAAGATAAACATTTTATTTTGAGTCTTGGTCCCTAGAAATTAAAAGCAAGGATGACAAAAACAAACAAAGCTCAGAAGGAGGAGGAACTGCAAAAGCGAGCTGGTGAATAATTAATTAATTGAGGCGTGTAAATGCGTTTTGGTGAGTCAACAGGGACTAGAAGAGCAGAAAGATAGACATGCACACACGCACAGACATGCCACAGAAAAAAACAAGACTGTGATGATTAGGGCTGCTACTAACGATTATTTTCACAGTCAATTAATCGTCGATTATTTTCTGATTATTTGATTAATAGCTGTTGCCTATAAAATGTCAGAAAATTGTGAAAAATGTTTTCAGTGTTTCCCAAAGCCTAAGGTGAAGTCCTCAAAGGTCTTGTTTAGCCAAGAACCCAAAAATATTCAGTTTACTGTCACAGAGGAGTAAAGAAACCAGAAAATACTCACATTTAAGAAGCAGGAATCAGAACATTTAGAACTTATTTCCCCAAAAATTTCTCAAACTGATTAATCGATTAATAATCAATTAACAGATTAATCGTTGCAGCTTTAGTGATGATCTGACTGCCACAAAAAGCAGCCTGAAAACATGGCCCTTAACTGTTTGATGACCATGGTAATTGCACCTTGACTTGGGAAAAAGCCATTAAAGATGAACAGGTACAAAGTCAAGTTCCTGTCCTAGCTTAAGCTATGATTTGCATCTGTAATACCAAAAATTCTCTTAGACTCTTCCTATCTTAGGAAGACTTCGACTTAGACTGCAGACCTCATGGGAACTAGGATGACAGCATCCAAGTAGAGGCAAACTTTGACACCCATGTCTAAATCAGAGCCCACTTAGAACCTAAAGAACCAGTTCATAATTACTGGCGGAATGTCAAAGGCAAACTAGAATACTGCAGAAACCCACCCCTCTAACCTCATCATTTAAAAGACCTCTGACTCTTGGCTCTCCTTTTTCTCCTTCTGTCAAAGGTGCTGCAGAACATAAACAAAGGTCAAATACGAGCCTCTTAAACAACTAACTGAATAGCTCATCTAGTGTGCAGCCACCTGCGTTTGAAACAGCAGGCTTTGACCAGCACTCTGCACTTCACTATTGTGAAAAATACTTACCTAATGACCATTAGTTCTGATGCTGCTGGACTATAAATCTCAATAAGGGATCAACAATATTGGATTTATTGATGGCCGATATGCCCACATTTTCCAAATCATTTTAGCTGAGTACCGATGCTGGTACCAACATAGGCACATATTTTTCCACTTATTTGCAGAGAACATCAAGTCTCTCCTGTAGTTTATAATAACATTATTATGCCTACTCTTATTGTGATGGGCCACTGGCAGGTGGAGACATAATATACAATGCTTTTTAAAATGTACACATTCACTGGGCAAAATAAGAAAAATACTGCTGACAGGTTGTTCTCACTGGTGCCAGTTTCTCTTTGTTCTTCACAAATTCAACAGAATAATTGGGATGACAGCTTTTAAGATGGGCAATTAAATTTATAGTGTTGAAGGAATGTGATTTGGCTCCTCCTAGCATGACCAACATTGAGCAATCATTGCAAATAGCAACTCTGATATCTGTTTTGGACAGAGGTGGTAAAAGTAGAGACGTTTTTTTTTACTAATATCTAAGTACAGATACAGATAAAGTAAAAAGTACAGGCTCTGAAATGTACTTAAAGTATAAAAGTAAGAAGTAGTCCTCTGAAGGACATTTCTAGAGGTTGTTTCTGTGCAAAGCTAGCTTGTTATGTTTTTATGTCATTTTTCTCTTGAAAAATTGTTTAAATCATTTTTGTCTTTTATGTCATTTTCATCTTGTTACATCCTTTTCATTACATCTTATGTTGTTTCATCTTGTTACATTGTTTTTGTCCTTTTACGTCTTTACGTCTCAGTTTTCATCTTGTAATATCTTTTCCATCATTTTCATCTTGTACCTTTCACATCATTTTTGTTTTGTTGTGTCCTGTTATGTATTTATGTTGTTTTTGTCTTGCATCTGTCATGTGTGATATGCGAGTAACGTGCATGTTTTGAAAATTAAGGAGTAGAAAGTATAGATATTTGTGTTAAAATGTAGGGAGTAAAGTAAAAAGTTGTCAGAAAAATAAATGCTCAAGTATAGAACGGACTCTACTTAAGTACAATAATTAAGTATTTGTACTTAGTTACTTTCCATCTCTGGTTTCGGACACACTGGTTCACCACACCATAGACATACTTACACTGTGTTCACATAAAGCGTCATAATGGTCTGTCATATCAGCAGAAATGGTTAGTTGGGGCTGATACTGACATTTCACTTTAAAGCCTTTATGAGCTGATACCAGTGAAATGCAGATATCATTGTGATTCTCCAACTTCAATAATGCATGTGCCATGATTTGGTAACTTTGTACTGGCTTGAGTAATTGTAAACATTTCCAGACATAATCGGAAACTGCATTTTTCAGATTGTGCCTTGCAGTTAAAATGTAAAATATGATGAGAAGAGTGAATTTGTGAGTGGAGTGCAATCACTGGACAAATTACATGTATCTGTACCAAGCTGCTGAATTTGCAACTACTGCAAAGTCTGAAAAGATGCTAGCTAAGAAACCTACAGACAACAGACAGTGCATTTTTAATCAATTTTGCTCTATAACACATCATAGTCCTTCCTTGCTTTAAAACAACACCTCTTTCCAGGAACAGTTACAGTGAGTCTAGAAATAGCCAGAAAGATGACTACAATATTGCATCAACAGCTTTGGATTTCCTGGTTCCCTGCTGTGTCACCAGTAAGTGATGATCAGACAAGAGAAGAGAGGAGAAGAGAGGAAAGAGGAACAGAAAACCATGACAGGTTTGAACTTGTTCAACTTCAACATCATTTTCACTTTGGTTTTGTTTTTTCATTCTGTGAGCCTCAATTTCTAGCATCCACCTGTAGCATTTTCACTCTTCTATATAAACCATATCTCACTCCTTGCTTTTTTATGACTGTGAGATACACACAATAGCTGTGTTTATGACTCCCATTTTCCAAGTCTCCTCTCTGTGTATCTCTCCTAACCCTTTTCTATTTCAGTCGCCTAACATAAGGCAGCAGACAAGCTCTGCTCTCCCAATTAGCCACAAGTCACACTGAGAGCAGACGTTGCAGAAGCAACTTGTGTTCCTCCGATGGCCACAGTGTTTACACTATCCCCTCTCTAGATTAAACATGATATTTGCATTTTAACAATAGTTTCTCTGTACTTACGTATGCCAGCAAAGGCCAACACATTCTGGCTTTACAATGACGACATATCCACGAATCAACCACTCCTTCTGTTTCTGCCCTTCCTTGCTAAACCAAAGTAAATTAGGTACGACTGGCAATTCCTATGGTGCATCTCCAGAGTTCGCCCCTCTCAAGATTCATCCTGGCTTAGAATGGGGCTCAGTGTGTGATGGACAACTGACCAAAATCTGTTCATGGACTGGTTTAAAGCTTTGGTAGGACCTGCACAATCAATGTATGTGAGGTGTTTCAGTGGACACACAACACAGAACTCAAAAAATATGCCCTGTTAATCAGTTATTTGAATTATATTGGGAATTACTTAATTGAAATAATATAACAAAACTCTTGGGGATATCTGAATAATACAATATATACCACTAGGGCTGCAACTATTGATTATTTTCATAGTTGATTAATTGGTCAACTATCTTCTTGATTAATCAATTAATAGTTGTCTGTTTTAAAAATGTCAGAAAATGGTGAAAAGAAAAAAAAACCCAAAGCCTAAAATGACATCCTCAAATGTCTTGTTTTCCTCACAACACAAAGATACTAAGTTCACTGTCATAAGAGGAGTAAAAAAAAAAAAAAAATTTTTCACAATTAAGAAGCTGGAATCAAAGAAATTTGACTATTTTTCTTCAATAATTACTCAAACCAATTTACTATCAAAACAGTTGGTTATTACTTTAATGGTTGATTAATAATCAATTATTTGATTAATCGTTGCAGCTCTATATATCACAATGGAAAATTAAAAAATTAAGACACCCTGCAAGTATTATCTCTGTAGCATATCAACATACGTCAGCCAATAAATAACACACATAACATTAATTACAGTACAGAAATACATAAGATATGTTTTGAAACATTTTGTAGTTTGTCCACAGGAGAGACATGATTAGTTTGAACGAGAGCTAAAAGAAAGCGTATCAGGGATCCTTATCGAAAATATTTGTTTTTATGTGGTCATGAAAAAAAAAAATCACAAATGAGTTTATTTACAAGAAAACATCAAATGGTACCTATAATCGATAGAACTCCATCACATCACAAAATTCAGCTATCATAAGTCACACTTTTGCTTGTCTCCCTTGAAAAATGTAAAATAGTGCACCAAGGTGTCACTGATGACTGAGCTATCTGATAGCAATGTGTCACCATCTGGTTCTTTAAGCCATGACAAAGGGTAGGAAATGCACAAGGTTGTACTGAGAAGAACAAACAGTCATATAACATAAGAGGACTGACAGCAGAAAACATTAACTAAATGTATGAAATTGATTCATACTGATCAGTAGATCAGTGGTGTTTGTGGTAGTGTTGTTAAAAAAAATATCGATATACCATGAGTCTTGCTCAACTGTTCCGCTAATTTGCGATGTAAAGAGAACTATGTGAAGCCACACAAATCCTATACTGTGCTAAGAGTAAGCACTGCAGCATCAGCAGGGGCTGGCTGGAAATCCAAAATGATGATATGGGGGGATAATTTGCCAGTGAGTGACATGGTAAAAATATAAGCTTGGGACTCAGCATGCAACAAATAGCTCTTCTGCTATGAAGTCTAAGCCCATCAGATTGCTCACAGCTGCTTCAGCTTAGCACTTCAATCTAGTCAGATCTCTCCTTCGACTCAGGAGATAAGCGTTTATTTCCTGTGTCTAAAAATACGTTGATGTGCAGTGAGATAGAAATAAAGAATTGGCCTTCACAACATGTTGCGCACAGTGGCTCTGGTGCCACTTCTCAAATCCTGTGAAAACCGCTCAAAATATATTACGTCAATACAAAAGCATATGGGTGTTAAAACTGAAACAACAGTGGCTTCCCATTTCTGAAACGTTTTAGTTTTCAGCGCTGACAGTTTGTCAGATATGACCCACTTTAACCTCTTCAACTCCACAGGGACATCCACATCCCCAGCTGACATTAGTGTCTTTCAGAAGCTGTTGCGGGCTTAGTTTTAAAGCTACAGAATTCGTTGGTACCGACAATGTCATATTAGCTCGTCCAGAAGGGGGCTAAATGACGAGGATAAAACTGGCATTGCAAATATGTGTTCCTAAAGGTCGTGGTGTCTTCATGAAGTACTGGAGGGATTTTTGACCATTTTTATCAACTCTCAAGTGTTCAAAAATGGTTAAATTCTTTGGGGTGGGACTTCTGGGTTTTGAATGTATATTTTATTACACTTAATAGAATTTTTATCATTCATTGTTTTGTGTGTTGTTTATGTTGAGTGGGTCTGTGTGTTTGTATATGTTTTATTTGAAATACAACAATAAAAAGAAAAGAGGAAAGAAAGGTTAGATTTTGCACCCAGTCTGTGTAATAAATGTTATCAACCCAAAAAATGTTGCAACAACTTATGAGAGCAATGTTAGAGCATGGAAATTGCCATCAGATACTTCCATCATAATGTTTTTGGCCCTTAGACACTATATTTTCAAAATCTGAATAGCATCTATTCAAACACGATGTTGATCTAGAGATTTATGGCATAAGAAAACTTGACATGCAGTGCAGAGCTCCATCTCAAATTCTTCTTAAGGTTCCCTGCTTTCACATGATGTATAACACATCTATGTGTTATATACTGTTGACCTGCTATTTCCCCCTAAAGACACCTGTCCCACCTTAAAAATGAGAAAAATGGGTATATGGTGCGGAGGGAAGGAGTGGAAGAGGTATTAATATACAGCATGTGTAGGACTGTCTTTTACAATCAATTCTGCAATAGGTGTTCTGACTGAGAGGTGTTGTCAAAACCACAAATTAGGCTAAATAACTCAAGACAGCATAGACAATAAAGTTAATAGCTGACACAAAAGGGTTCAGTCCCTCATTAACCTGAAAAGAAATCTGTGTGGACAACAGATTGGGTCAGGTTAAAAAAAACAGCATCATGAATATTTTCCTGATTAAACCTGGCCACAGTTGTTAGAAAAGTTAATTTATACTGCTTCAAAAATTACCCCAGTGTATCTTGAGAGAATTAATTAGTACAAAATGAAGAGTGTGCTTCACTAACACACATGGTTAATTATGCAACTCCTAATTTATTTGCCTAACTGCCTAACTTATTTGGAGTGTGGAACATGTGTTGTCGTGTGCAGTTGGACTGTACTGCTCTGCAGCTGGGCTGCTCAAACTGCTGGCAGGGTTTTAGTCTCTGCCAGCTACGGGAGCAAATTGGTCTGCAGGGCCTGGAATAAATCAGTGTGGCTACTGCTGTGTTCCACTGCCTGCTAATGTACAGTCACTGAGGGAGGGGTTTAGCTATTGCTGATCAAGTATTTTGGTAGATGTTTTTCTTGTATTTTTTACACAGCAACATATTCATGATGCACTTGGTTATTACATTAAGTCATATTGTCTTAGTGTGCCTATTTCATATTGCATTATTAATAGAATTGACTACTCAGATGTGACACTATATGTCACAGCCCACATTCATTTTAACCTGCATACGAAGTTAGGCTGTGCTAGTTGCATGATTACTACAGTGCACTATGACATGGTCTAATCCTAGTACTGCCTATGTTACTGCCTATGTAAAAAAGAGCTGGGTAGCTTCAGTTGTCATCAAGATAGTCTGAGAGTTATGCCAGAAAACTACAAAGATTTGTAGTGAAAAAAAAGAGTTTACCTCCACAGAGGAAACGTGACTAAACGTAATGTGAAAAAAACTTTAAAATATTACTTCATCTGTTAACATGATTTATGCCTGAATCACATCAGATTCATTCATCAACAATGGTGGATGTTTTTTGTCACTGTTTTGCTGTGAGAAACCTTAAGGTTCTCTAAAGAATCGATAATTCAATACTTTTTTGATACCATGTTTTAAATTATGCCATACTAACATTCAACATTATTACAAGTACCAAAGTTATTGAAAAAAAGTGTTCTTTCAAGATTTCAGTTCAGTTATTGAAAGAGGGTACTGAGTATTGTTGTTTAAACACTGGTATTGTATAGAAGTTTAAAAGTCCAGTATTGTAACAAGTCTACTGCAATCAATAAAAATCTTTATTGCAAATTAGCATGCCAGCCCCCCAAAAAACAACAATGTCATAAACTGCAGTACAAATATAAACATTTGTGTATTGTGTATCTCAGGTGAGTGAATATATTTTACTTAAGGCAACAATCAAGAACAGTTGAAAAGGTGGTAGTTTGTTTTATGACATATTTTCTATGACACAACGTGTAACAATGCTATCTCAATGTGCATTTCTTTCATAGTTTAGCCACAAGGCAGTTCTCACACATTTTGTGGCTCTACTACCCACAGTCTACATTTGCAGATAGGAGACCTTCAAAAGATGTTCGTATGTGGTTGAACATACTGCATTGTTATTTATCTTGCTATAGTTGTACTCATTAACATTCTATTATTTAGTGCAAACTGAGTCAGTAATGCACTTAAACAATGCCAAAGAGGAGGTTACTAATGGTGACATAATTATCATACGGTGCTAATATTAGATATTAAGCTACAGTGAGCTTTTTTGTAGATCTGAAACACTGAATGTTGACTTACACATGGTGAGTCGTTTCCATCCAGGGCACAAAATCAGCACCAGCTACCAGTGAAAGGCTGATAAAATATGCAAGTGGCTGGTAGATTTGCTTCATCCACCAGACAAAAAAAAAAAAAAACAAAACCAAAAAAAAAAAAAGATAATCTATTGAATGGCTGGTAAAATTTTCACTAGCTATTTGGCCAGTCAACAAAAGAGTTAATTTTGCACTCTGTTTCTGTCCACCCAAAAGGGCATGAAATAATGATGCGGCAGGCCAAACACTAGCCCACAGGCTTGGTGAGTTTTACTACAAAGTGAAATATCTGTTGATTGATTGACTGTGTTTCAACATATCATATACAGTATAAAACATGTTTTACAAACAGGGTGGCACCATGGCAGCTATGGCACCATGGGGCCTACCCATACTATGATCAGGTCTCTAGTGTAAGCTACAGTAACTACAGTTTCACTACAGGTCAACGCCCCCTGGCTAGACACTACAGGCCATGTCAGCTTAATGTGATTGGCTGTTCTCCAACCTACATATGGAGTATGTCAACTATAAGCCAGACACAGACAGAGGGACAAAACTGGGATATGCCACCTAATACACAAATGGATATAGTGGTAAGCTGGGCACAATGCAAGTCTAGGCATGGCAGCTAAAACTGGAGGAATAGGGTGGGAAATCAAGAAACATAGGGCCAAGCACAATATTATCATGTGTTACTGTAAAAGTGGGGCCAAAAAATTCTGCATCAGATTTGTTTTCAAAGGTGCATGTATCACTCACTCTTTGCAGGCGCTGGAGACGTGGGCCGGTACAGTGTATTTACAGTCCATGATCATGGTGAGGGTCTCACTGTCGTTAGCCTCCTGGAAGGGTGGCTGGCCGCATACCAACATGAACAGGATCACACCGAGACTCCAGATATCTGAGGCAGAGGGAACCAAACACAAACAAACACAGTCAGAATCCATGTGTGATGATTAAACCATAAGCAAATAATACATCAATTTCTATTCAGTAAGAATGAAGAAACCACACACTGTGCTGGGTGTACACTGGTTGTGATTGTGATTTTCTTTTTTCCAAAGAGGGATACACTACTAAATTATTTTTACACAAAATAAAACTTCCTGCAAAATATTTAACATCATAATAATATTACCATTTAGGCCTATTAACCAAAAAATAGAAAATCTATGAATGCAGGCGCAAAGGTTTGCTGCTGATGGAATGTGTGGCTTGCTGCTTGCAGCATTCTCAAGACGCCCTCATCTGATAAACTTCACATTCAACACTTGGGTCCTCGGCAATACACCCGCTAAGCGTGACGATCAGATGAATGGTCCTCAAGATATGTGAAGGGTTGTCATAGGCACATACATACATACAGACCGACAAATAGAAATTCCTTCACTGGCTGTAAAGGCCCGCTGCAGGATAGGTCATGCTCTCTGTTTGTTCAGAGCTTTTTTAATACAAACATGTAGCTAATTACACCACATTCTACACTGCATGTCCTTTGCTCCCCAGCAACACAACCACCAAGTGTGAAATAGATGTGATGAACAGTTCTCAATATATGTGAAGGACATACAGACATAGATGTTGTTGGGCATGCAGTACAAATAGGGCTATAACGATTCCGCGAGTAATTCCAGTAACTCAATTACTAAAAAGCCTCCAGGCAAATTATTTATCTTGAGGCTTCATTTGAAATCAGACAATTATGCACTGTGCACTGTGTTTAGCACGTAGGCATGGGTACTGAAATTCAGTATTAAACAGACCCCTGAGCTGAATTTTTAAAGACTGAAATATTGATAAGCTCTTACTTTTCAGGTTTGATGTAATTCATTACCACACGGCTGCAGTGTGTCCCTTCTCTGTGTCTATGCAGCTCCTCCAGATACACACACATATGCACACGCGAATGGAGCGAGGTCAGTGCAGCGAAATGAAACGGGTGAAGTAACTGAAAAAGTACTTGAGCTGACAACAACTACACCTGCAACTGTAAGTAACTGCAACAAAACCATCAATAGTAAAAAGCCAATATCAATAACACCTGATCGACAAACACAAACATGTAGCCAGCGATATTTTAATCCACCCTGGCCACCATCTCTCATCCATCATCTGTTTTACCGGAGGTCCCCCCACCTCCCTCCATTTCTCTCTCCGTCTGTGTCTGATCTATTTACTTTATTCATCAGAGGGATGTTTTATGAAATCACCAAAAAACCCAACTTACCGTTTGGTGTTTTTTTCCACAGATATATTCACCCGGGATTCAGTTTTCACAGCAGCATAGAGCTGCGTGTGTGACTCTATTAAAGGGATTGAAATGAATGCGGTACTAAATGACATCAACACCAACCAGGAGCACTTACAAGATTCTACAACGGCATAAGTAGGTCTATATATTAATAGAAGACTCTGTGTGTGCTTCTCCATCAGAAACTGTCAAACCTTCACACAGGAGAGTGAACAGGTGAGGGATGGGGAGGAAGGCAGACTGATCACTAATCAATCTTAGATGCCATCGTCTTCTCAGACTGATTAAAAAAAATAAAAACGCCAAAATTGGTCACAAAACATACTTGGGTGTCTGCCCAAAAAAAGTCTCTGTGTGGAAAACACTGCCAAGTGTAACATCATGATGTACACAGACAGTTAAGTTTGAGTTTGATTATTTTACTAGAAACAACACGTCCAAATCTCACAAGAGTTTTGCACATCAATCACCTTCTAGACATGACAGAGAGTTGCGCAGTTTCAAGAATAGAAAATAATTTTGTGTTGGCAGATGTTTTTTTTTTTTTTATGTGGCAGGCCACCATAAATAAATTATTGCATGTTATTGCATAAAGTATTAAAGTAAAGTAACTTTACTTTTACTATAGTACCTTACTTAGTAATTTTAGTACTTTAGTACTGCCAGAATAATCGATAGATTACTTGATTTCTAAAAGAATCGATAGCTGTAACCCTAAGTACAATGAACAGCAGCAACAGCTTCTTCTATTTTCTCTCACAAATGTCAAAAATAGAACTTAGGCAACAACTCCAAGGCAACTCTGAGGGATCACACTCCCACAAACACAGAAGGCTTTTAAATAACGATGGACTTAGCAGTTGATGACTGTCTTGCAATGGATGATGGCATTGTCAGCCCAACCCTAATTCCTTCCTTTATTGTACATAGGTCATTTTTGTGGCATAAGGCTATATATAGTAGAGTAATTAAATATCAATCTGACCACACCCTGTGGCGTCCACTAAAAAAGCCACAAACATTTTATTGCACTCAAACCTCAATAAAACAGCCGACTGGAAAAGCTGATGTATGAAATATTACTCAACCTTTTGCAGCATGTGAAACACACTTTTGGTCTATACAAAGTCAAAGTAAGGATTTGTTGTAAATGAGCATTTGACAAATGACACATTTTTACGAGGGCTGAGTATCGATTCAGATTTCCTAAATTGATTCAGTTTGATTCAGAAGGTCCCAGTTCAATTCGTAATTAAATTCACTTCAATATCAATCTGGTTGGAGATATTTCAGTTACACTACTGACTTTGCTTGGATATGAAGGATATTCTCAGAGACCTAATGGTGAAAACTGTACACGGAACCCTCTAACCTGGTGCATTTTTAAAAATATGTTTACGTTAAGAATCGACCACAAAGCAGTGACATTAATCATGTACTTTTTATTAAAAATGACCTGACCAACACACCAAAATTTGCAAAATCTCGCACTACAAGATTTAGCGCTACGAGATCTCGCAACAAGATCTCATGCCAAAGGCTGGTGACCCTACACTAACAGGGTTAAAACTGCACGCTGTGCTACACATTCACAGGAGAAAATACATATATTAAAAGATCGATTCTGAGCTTTTATGAATCGATATCAGACCAGGTAAAGGAAAATCCATTCAAGTCAATTAATTGATTTTTTTTTTTTAACCCAGCCCTAATTTTTACAGTCTATTTCATTACTCAGGATGTAATATTGGTGACTCTAGACCCTCAATTCTTTGGCCTGTAGATCACATCATCTGTTTAAATATAAACTCCAAGACAACAATCAATACTGCAGAGAAGTTAAAGCCCACTGACAGCTGATCCTGCTGTGCAGACGTCATCTCTAATTGACGTCACTCAACATGACGCTTGAGTGAGAAGGATGTCTCATTTTACTAATATATTTTTCATCCATGCCTCTCTCCTCTTTGGTCTTCCCTGTGTCTTTAGAACAGGTGACTACGATGGAAAAGATGCCAGTGACAATTACAAGAAGTGGGATGTACTCACAGACTCTAGTAGACAACAGGGATGGATGGAAGGGTCTATCCTATAGTAAATAGCAGGTCTTTCCTGGCTTTTTTTCTCCCTACTGTCTTTCTCCCACAACAAATCCAATCCTGCGCTCTCACAGCAGTTTCATCACAGGTAGAGTGTGGAATGGCTGCACACAAACAACAGGTCAAGTGTTCACGTCCATAATATGTCCACTTCACTGACACCCAAAACAAGCTGTTCAACGCTATCGTGCTTAAGTGTGTGTGTGTGTGTGTGTGTGTATGTGTGTGCGCGCAAACAGTAAAATGAATGTCAAGTCTATTCATCTGTGTGCATGTATGCTTATTCAAGTGTGCATATCTGCACTTGCTAGTTGCACCCTGAGAAAGCAAACTGTCAGCATGCAGAAGCACTGGGCCATACAGACTTTATGCAACCCAACACACATGCATGGACAAACGCACACACCTAGCTCTAGCAGTGTGAACACTGGTAACAGAACTAACAGCAGGAGGGTGAGAAACAGCCGCCAGAATGAAGCTTGGACAGTAAACACCTTCATGTCACTACTTATAGTGTGCAGTGTCCTTAACTCTCACACTTAAATAAACACACACACAGGGAGGTATTTGAAGTTCATTAAACACATATTTGAGAACTAACTCTTTTACGAACAGCACAGATAAACAATGTGTAAGTATGCTGCAATATACAAACATTTGTTTGAACATTTCCATCTTCAATCGCCTGTTTAGCAGAGAAGCAATGCCAACTCTCTCAGGCGAGGAGAAAAAAAAAGACATCACAGCAGCTCCAGTGAAATATTGGCAGCTCTGAAGTAATTACCATGATGAGGATTTTTAAGTAACTATCTAATTAAGCTCAAATGCTCAGATGCCCTCAATACTTAATGGGTTGGCAGAATGGAGTCCTGATCATGCACAAGAAAAATCCAACTCTGAAAAGCTTTTAGCACCAGCACCAAAACTTTTTTTGGCCAGAGAGCATGATAAAGACTTTTCACAGAGATTATTAAATACTTTAAGCTGCCCGTTTAGGCTTGAGTCTGCTATCTGATGCATTCTAAATTGGGCAGGCCCTATCTTTAGACCTGACTTTGTTGAGTTAGCATTGCAGGACTTAGCCTAAGGCTAAGCAGTACTGTGTATAATTAAACTGAGTGATCATTCAGAAAGAGAGCAAACAGAGATGGACTGGAGCTTAGAACTTTAAAGGAACAGTTCACATTAAAATCAAAACACATGGCCTATGGTGCTATTTATCCATCTAGATTTTTTTGGTGTGAGTTGAAGATTTTTGGACATATCAGCCACAGAGATGTCTGTTGTCTCTCATATTAGACATATTATAAAGGAAACATGGTATTCGGCTTGTGGTGCTCAAAGCAACAAAAATACATTTGAAAAATTTAAAACCAGTGTCTCTTTCCAAAAATCATGACTCAGTTGCTCAAGATAATCCACAGACCTTGTTGTGAGCAGTTTCATGTAGGAACTACTATTTCTAGTTTTTGGTGCGTTGAGCACCACAAGCCAAGTATCATTTAGCTCCTTTATTTTGGAGGGAAGGCAGACATCGCTATGGCTGATATGTCCAAAACTCAGCAACTCACACCATAAAGTCTAAATAGACAAATAACACTACAAACCAGGGGTAAAATCTGTATTTTGGGGTAAACAGTCCTTTTAAGACACCCATTAAGGGAAAAACTCAGTTGATTTGAAGTAAATGTAATTTGTTTGGTTTGGATTTTAATACAATGCATCAAATTCAATCTCAGGACACACCTGTGCTCTGCCAACATGGCTGACAGACCAGACTGACTGACTCATCCTGTCAGTCACAGCCATCAGGGTCAAGGTCTCTGCTACATCAAGCATGGCAAAGTGTAGGAGAGGAGAGTCCCTGAGGCGAGTTTTATACCAAATCCATTTACCCATTAACATTGGACACAGCATGCATAAGGAAGCAGCTGTGGCAGACAGTGGTCTACAGTTTTAGCGTGTCTTATGAGAGCAAGCAAAACACAGGCAGTTTATAGCATAATTCCTGTTTTTTGTCTGACTTCCAGATGGCATTTGTTCTGAGAGTAGGCAAAAATGAAAGGCATTAGTAACACTGAGCCACTGCTGAAGCTTAACAAACGGGGTGTTGCAGGCAGGGACAACAGAAGCAGTTGCTGATTTTGTGTAAAAAGGGGGGGGGGGGGGGGGGACACGCCAGTGAGGTCGCTGTGTTCCTGACCCCATTTACAAATCACCTGCAATGCTTTGATTTGACCTAAGTTTGTGTAATGGCTATTAGTCAACCAGACGAGCCTTTCATTTTAAGCATGTTAATGGACTAAAAAGCTGCCCGAATACAAGTTGATAAAACAGCATGTCCAAAGAACAGCCGGCATACATGTCTAGACACTCTCAACAGCACCACACGGGCAATATTTTAGAAACCTAAAACAACCCTCCTCCAGTCTGTACGGATGTGTCCTCTCCTAGTGAAATATGAACAGACATGGATGCAGAGAAAGGTTAGCTCAGCATGACATCAGTGTAGCGTCTTGCTGCTCAGTGTACCAATTATGTCTCCAGAACATGTTGACAAACACAGCGTCAGGCTCTGCTTCTGTTCTCACACCAAGGGAGGCCAAGTGTGTGTGTTTCAGCTAAGGCATATTGCAACTAGCATTAATTATATACCCATATATAATTGTTTAGATCCAAGCATGTATGAGACAGCAATTCCTTAGTTGGAGGAGTTGTGTGATTGTTGAGGACTGATTATCCAACAGAAGTGCTTCCCAACTTTTTTCTTTAGGAACCCCTTTTCTATCTTGGAGTAAACTGACAACAGAGAACAACTGATAAACTGCACAATTAAGCCAAATGGGGAATGCAATAACTGCTACGGTTATTGTTTGTGTAAAACAAGCAATTTCGATGAATTCTGAGCAGCTTGTTTCAAGTGAATACTGCAATTAGGGATGAGCTTTCCTGATATTTTTAGCAACTTTTTATACAGTTCCCTGCTTGTCTTATTTTTTTTTTATTATTCTTAACAATCATACACACTAAATAGGCTTATTTTCTGGCAAATTCAGTGTTTTCTTCTCTATTGTTCTATGGGCTCTTTGGTTGTTTTAACCGCATACTTCTCTGATGCAGGACGAGCCTGTTTAGCAGAGTGAAGGCTTTATGAAAAGGCCTATACCTTGTGTTCAGGTCTTCACCATGCGGTTATCCTAAGTTGATATCTTAAATAATAATCTCAACTTTCAATATAACCATTTCATTTTGTTTTCTTCACATTTTTTAAAAGTTTTCTCCCACCTCTTAAAAATCAAGAAGGCCTTGCAACTCCCTGTAAAGCTTTGGTGGCCCCTAGTGGGGATTGGGACCCCCAGGTTGAGATCAATAAATTAGTTTGGTCTATGAAATGTCAGAAAATGGTGAGAAATGTTGATCAGTGTTTCCTAAAGCGCACAGTGACATCCTAAAATGTCTTATTTTGTTCTCAACCCAAAAATATTCAGTTCACTGTCATATAGGTGTAAAGAAGTCGGGAAATATTCACATTTTAAAAGCTGTAATCAGAAAATTGACGTTTTCTCTTAAAAGAAATTCATTATTAATCATTAATAATTAATCAATTAATTAACCAATTAATCAGTTATCAAAATAGTTGGCAATTAATTTAATGTTTGATTAATAATAGAATAATTATTGCAGCTCTAAAAGGGAAACTAAACTGATTTTACACATCAAAAGTTCTCAGGCGTTGGGGAGTAGTGCTATATGTGTATATGTTTAAAAACTGTATGAAGCCTTCAGTGTCTCCACAGAGAGCTGTGTGAAGTATTCACGTGATGTCACTGAATGAAATCATTTTTTTATTTTCATAGGGCTCTCTGTGCAAATGTTCTTACAGTATACAGACAAGGCAACCTTGGCTTAAAAAAACCGAGCACTGGAATGACGCATTTCAGCCAAATTGCTATGAGACTGATCTTAGCGACAGGTTGATATGCTTAGAAAAACCGCAAATCACAGCTTATAAAGTCACCTGAAAGAGAGTAACCATGAAACATGTCTGAAGGCCAAACGTTTGTTTTAAAAGTCTGTTTAATTAAGCAAACTCTCTGAAACTGACATGCCTCTTATGGCATGTTATTTGTTGTTGCTGGGCTGCTAAAGATACATTTATTTTTCCTGCCTCTATAAACATTTCTGCTGTTACAACTTGAGCCTGGATATTTCATGAAGTGTGAAGAGAAATGCTATGAACTGTTAAAATTTAGCTTTGAAAAACTGACTCTGGAGAGTATACTTCTCATCTCCCACTCTCAGCTGCCTACTTTACCTTTTTTTATGTTACTGCGTACAAGATGCCTGGCAGTCTGGCTAAAAAGAAATCAATACCTAAAAAGGATCTGGGTCGTGGCAGAGCAATTTAGTGCACTCCTGTATACTGTGGACTTTATTACAATCTTCCTCTATGGGTGGTCTTACTTTGTGTTCAGGCCTCCAACTGTCACAATCACTGATAACCAGCACAGCAGCAAATACAAGTTTGCTTTCATCTTACACTAAGTGTGTGCGCAACACAGAGAGGGGGACTATTTCACACCAACAATAACACTGTCTCAAATAAAAGGTTTCATTAAGTTCTATGAGACCAATGCACTTTAGCAGCCGGGGGGTTGTCAGTTGTCAATAAATTTGGTTCTGGCTCTACCTGTTCTAGGGAGCAACTTATACAATATACTGTAGCTAGAGTTATTTCCATCAATTAAACAACCTAATTTTGTCTTTAGTGTCGCAGAATGGTGAAAAATGTCCATCATTACAGTGCAAACCCAAATACATTAAGATTGTTTTGATAAATGTCAAAGAAAAACAAAAAATCCTCTCATTTACGAAACTGGAAAGAGCAAATGCTTTGAAAAGGAGTCAAATTATTAATCAGTTATCTAATTAGATGGCGATTTATTTTATGTCGATTAAATAAATGATTAATCAGGTAATCATTTCAGCTCTAGAGCAATTAACTTTGCAGTATTGTACAATCTATTATTAAAGAACTACAAACTGTAAAAGAAAGAATATTTTAATTGTGTGTGGCTAAGCTGGCATTTAAACCTTTCATGTTACACAGTAACATCATCAAAGACAATATGAGGCTGAAAACAGACCGGTACAAACAGTGAACATGACAATTAAACCACACTCTATCCTAATAACAGCCATACAGCTGAAGAAAGACTAGGCACAATCAATAAGGCAGTGAAGATAAGCACAAACAAAAACACAGAAACTAAAACACAGACTAAAAATGGCTGGAAACACTCACAGGGATACTCTTACAACATTATCATAGATTCTGTGTGTACTTATAATGGATTATAGTGACTTTTTTAGTAAATGTGTATAATCATTAATTGACACATGGTTTAAACCTGGAAACATGGTTTAGTTCTATAAATAAAGTGATGCTAATCTATTGATTCTAGAGACTTTATTGTGCATGGACACACCCAAAATTCAGTGAATTTCCACACAGACGTAAGCAGTTGTGGCAAAAATAGAAAACAAGTGTAAACAGGAAAAAGCAGCAGAGAATGCCACAGAGCTCCCAACACTGTGTGGCTCAAAGAGATGAACAACTAGATTCCAGATCAAACCACAGCCATGTGAAGACTAGTTTTAATCTGTCAAAGTGAAAACTGTAAACCAACCAAGCAAGGTTTGAAGAAAAGTAGCCAGGACCATAACTCACAGAGGGTCTTGGAACTATTTGATATAAAGTCTTATAAAGTTTATGATTTACACTATCTGCTGATAGTAATTTAAATTCTCAACAATAATTCCCAAATTCCTGATAGTGACACCAATATCGGAAAATTCTACCTAAAATGTGGGATTGGGTTTTAATTCTGTACTGATATGCAAAGTTCAGGTAATGGAATCAGTATCTGGAGAGGGAAAATGGTATCAAAACATATAGTATCAGTTTATACACCTTTAATCTGTTAGTCTTAATGCCAATTAATCAATTAATGTTTAATCATTAACATCCCTACATCAGATAACTATTTTCAATTAATCTTCATATCAGCTTTATAGCAGTAAGATTACAACGCATGAAAAACACATTCGCAGATACACCACAGTCACACTAATGAACAGCAATTCTGGAGACTGTCACTAACATGTATGGAGCTGTCATCTGGAAGAGCACTCACACACACTCTGCAGGCCTTGAGACCCTTCCACTCAAACACACATGCTCTCATCACATCAACATAAATGGTACTGTCATTGGCAGGCAGAAAGGGTGGAGAGAGAGAGCACTCTGGGTGACAGCTGAAGATCTGCTTAAGATCTCTCTCTGTCACGTACAGGCCTGCTGCAGCTCCACCTCCACACCGCATGTAGGAGACTGTTGTCCAGGTTTCCACCTCACAGGTTTACTGCTCTTTACAGTAAATCACTCAATACACAGGCTTTCAGCACTTTCAGTTACATAACATGTGTGCTTCTTGGTGGTGGTGCCTACTAGGTCTGTAACTTTAATCATTTTCATCATCAGTAAATCTGCCGACTGTTTTCTCTACTAACCGCTTAACTGTCAACATGACAACTCCACACAACCCAAATTGATGTCTTCAGATTGCTTGTTTTGTCTGAACAAATCCCAGATTCAATTTAATAACACAGAAAAGTTGAAAAACTGAAAATATTCTGATTTGAGATTCTGTGACAGTAAACTTTTGGTATTTTTGCTTAAAAAAACTTGCTTGAACCCATAAATGATCAAAATAGTTGACAATTGTCTTTCAATCGACTAGTCCATGAATCAACTAATTGTGTCAGCACTAGTGGCATTATAGTTCTGTCAGTACAATGTAAGCTATAAGAATGCCTTTTTAATTTGTGCTGAAGTCTGTTACTAATTCTTGTTAAAATATAACATTTTGTCACCTCTGTGATAGACTTAGTCACTGTAGCTGGACTGCCATCTATGTGCTACTGCCCAATCTTAATGCTCTGGAAAGCTGCAGTTCACCAAGTTTCTACCAAAAAATCCAATAAAGTCTGTTCAAACAAGCAAACAATATTTATGTAACCTACAACCCGACAAGTCTAAAAAAAAAACACGAAGTGCAAGAGACAGAAAGAGAGAACATGAGTGGGTGAGTGAGAGATACTAAACTGAGACAGAACTTTCTTTGGACGGATTCTTCCGATACTTCTGAAAGCAGAAAAGGCAGCAGAAAGAAAATACAGTGACCACAGAAGTAGTGGGTCTGCACAGATAAAGGTGTACTGTTCTGATGGGCTCCCTCCTTCCATCACACATGCTGATTCTGCCAAATTTGGAGAAGGGGCTTATTTGCAGCAGTCTAGTATGAATGGGTCAAATGTGGGTAGAATGCATGCTCATAGCCCCATGTCAAACACAGGTACTGGTATTTTTTTCCTTTTGTCAGATTGATAGAAGGTCTCAGCTTGGTCTGTAGTTACAAAGCCTTTGTTAGTGACTGACTGTCCTCAGTCTGCAGAGCTATTACTGCACTTTCCTCTGCTGGCTTGTCTGAAGCTTCATCAAGCACACCTCAGCTTTCAAAGGGGGTTTGCAGTCGCACTCAAGTCTGCACATCAAAATACTGTGCCATGGTTGTCTGACACTTTTGAGCCTTTGTGGTCTGATGTTTCAGCAGACTTGAAGCCATCAAAAGAGGGATTCAAACTTTAGAAATTATACATTCTTGAAATTGAACTTGTACTGGCCTGATTCTATTTAGAGAAATCAATGGTTGAAAACGTCACACAGGAAATGTGTTGTTCAGCATAAAAGAGGGTCCTGTTCTAAAGATACACTGATTGATTGGCCAGTGACCGGAATCAGTCAGTTTAACAGCTTAACTGGCCATGACCGGTGACCGTCTGGTCAGCATCAGACATCCACTCAGATTTATGTGCATGTGCTAATAATAATAATAATGCATTATACCTGTATAGCGCTTTTCAAAACACTCAAAGACGCTTTACAAAAAGGAGAAAGATAAAATGATGTAGGGGTGCAACTAATTTTCATAGTCTATTGATCGGTCAATTATTTTCTTGATTAATTGATTAATAGTTGTTTATTTTAGAATGTTAGAAAATGGTGAAAACTGTCAATCAGTGTTTCCCAAAGCCTATGATGACGTCCTCAAATGTCACATTTAAAATGGTGAAATTAGAGAATTTTGACTTGTTTTCTTAAAAATTACTCAAACCGATTAATCTATTACCAAATTAGTAATAGACAACTAATTTAATAATTGATTAATCGTTGCAGCTCTAGCATGATGGTTCACGTCATACACAATGTCGCAGCCATAGTCAACAGCGCTGGTCACAGCCACAAACACACACATGCTAGCATGTCTTCTTGCCTTAAGAGGAGCGATGGACTTGAAGAACAGAATAAAGAGAAGACAGACAAGTCTATAAGAAGACAGAAGCAGCTGACGGTTTTGCTAAACAATGGTAAACTTTCTAGCCCTTCAGGCTAACAATAGCTAGCATACTACTGCTGACAGAAACTGTCAGTTAAATCTCACCTACATCCCTCACTGTAGAATAGTCCACTTGTGTTGTTCACATCTCCCCAAAGATTTCCTCATCCACACTCCAGACTTTCTCACTGCAAAGCTTTATTACAGCAAGTTGTTGCACCACATCAGTCTCTGTTTTGTTTACATCTGCTTCCCCATGAGATCACATGAGATTGTGGTACCCTGGCACGATAATCTTAATAATATCCTGTAATAGCATCCTGTAGTTTGTGATGTTCCATTACTTTCAAATCTTGCAGTGTGCGCATGTTTGAGATTAGACAGAAAACAGTCTGTGTAGTTTCTCAGTATGTGTGATGCAACCAGATTTCAAAATGGGTTACGATTTTAAGACTCCTGTAGTCTGAGCCCAGCATTAGGGCAAGAGGGGCAGAAATAGAGGAGAGGACATGAGTAGAGAGGGCAAGAAAAAGTGAGAAAAGATAGGAGGAGAGAAGAGGGGAGAAGAAAGATTGGAAAAAGGAAAAGGTTGAGAGAGAAAGAGAAAAGAGGAAAAGGGGACAGGGCCTGACAATAACCCAGAGCACTTTAGAGAAAATGTGAATCTTATTTAAGAGTCAGTGTTTTATTATTAACATAGATTAAGGTGTAGTTCTTAGAAAGAAAATCGGAAGGTCAGCAGGTCAGACTTTTACAAAACTTTGAATCGGCCAAGAAAATAGCAATTGTGGCATCTCTATGTTGTTCAGAAGAAAATCATTGTGGTGGTTGTGAATTAACTTATGATCATACAAGATCAAGTGTCCAGTCTATATGTGTACTGTAAAGTTTCCAGATTTGCCCATCCTCAATTTGTAATGGCAGCAAGTACTAACACTAACTAACACGACACTTTCAACTACAGTAACCTGGAAGTATATGATTATGTGTGCATTCAGGAAAAGGAAAGAGAAATTTGGTCAACAGCAGTGGGGTCCTTGAAAAAGACAAAAATATGAAATGCTGCCATGATGCTAGTTTCTTGAAGAACCCTCCACACAGACACAACTCACTGTGCTCTATCACCTGCAGCAAAACATAAAAATGCACCCACACATGCAAATACATCTTAAAAATCTGCTGGGATTGTCAGTGTGTGACATTAGCCTTGAAACCTGGGGGCACTGCACAATAGACCGGCTTTACACCTGAATTTCAAACAAAAGCACTGTAATTCTTTACACCCTGTTCGGAGCCTCCATTCAGCACGACTTAATCACTCTCTCATTTAACAGTTCTCAGGTACTTCTGCTGCTTCTTTTCATGCCATTAGCCAAGTGTAGCATCTGAAGCGATTGGTAGTAAATAGACCAAGTAATCAGTTTGACATCTAACGAACATTACGGATGCTGGCAGACAATAAGTGTGTGACGTCTTAAAGAGGAATGCTGGTAAAGATCTACAAAAGCTAACCCTGGACATGCACGCAAGAGTGCAAGAATAAATAGACAGAGAGACAATCCAGACAGACAGACATGCCACAGCTCTTCCATTCTACTCTATTAACAAGCACAACCCCCTACAGTGACTGACTGGGGCCCAAAAGGTTTCAAGCTATCAAAAAATAACTGTGCCATCAGGTTTTGGTTTTTTTTTTGCATGTGTAGGGTTAGGAGGGATTTTTTTTTACTGGGCGATTCCAAATGTTAATTGTATCGCTGGGGCATATTTCTCCTCCTCGTCCTGCCAGTGAGAGAAAGAGCAACAGATGTTGCAAAGAACCCCGGCACAGTCACAGGAGTAGCCAGGATGCATTGATGCAGACAGCACATCAGTGCTTCACCGATCAGAGGAGGAGGAGGGTGTGTTTTGGTGTAAGAGAATATAAAATAATCCACGTATGTGTGTGTACGATATCTGTGCACATGTTGAGTGAGTGTGTGCAAGTGACTGAGACGTTGAAAGAGAGGGTAAGAGAGTAAGACAGAGGGAGGGGGGAGAGCAGAAATATGCTAGTGACGAGCAGAGCTGCTGTTGCTGAATATGGATGAGAGCCAGAGCCCCAGAATAAAGTGCAGCTCTCTCCAAGGCATCTCCTGCCTCATGTTGTCTTATATTAGCATGATGGCTGGGGGCTTCTACTCAGCTCTGGATATGAAGGAGACTAAAATCCTTAACTCGTACACTGCTAACACAGCTAGTAGCTAATAAGCCAGTATTTTCTCAATTAATTGCCTGGTCTATAAATTGTCACAATTCCCCAGAGCCCAAGGTGACCTATTCAATTATTGGCCTATTGGCGGACAAAACTGTCAAAACCAAGAAATACTCTGTTCACTCTCATACAAAGAAACAAGATTTAGAGTCTACAGCCATGCTAGCGGCTCTGTGAGGCTGTAAACTGGCACAGCGGTGCATGGAGCTAAACGTTAACATCAGCATCTGCACATGCTCACAATGAAAACATGCTGATGTTTAAGTGTTTAAGATGTTTAAGAACATTTGCAATTTAACACTAAAAACAGTGGTAGAAAGAACATTCACGGACAGTGGTAGAAAGTAACTGAGTACATTTAGTTAAATGCTGTACTTGAGCACAATTTTGAAGAGGGGACTTGTACTTTACTTGATCATTTCCATTTTATGCCACATTACACTAAATCCATGGAGTTCCAGAGGGAAATGTTGTACCTTAAATTCAAAAGCAATAGGAACCAGCTGCCTTCAGCTTTGTAGATTTTACAGGTAAATATATGATCAGACTTAGAAATTATGATCTGTTTCTAGACATCACAACTAAAAAGTAAAACCAAAAGCATATAAAGTAGTAAGCAGTAGTAGTAGAGCATTAATAATGATCATTTAATAATATAAAAATATAACACTGAAAGAGGCCATCCTGCAAAATGAGTCCTGATAATGCAATATTTTTAATAGTGTCATATTGCTATTCTTCTACCAATGCTAAATATGGAGCGCAGCTAAGGCTGATGGGAATGTCATTAGATTTGCAGTTATTTGGTCATCAACCAAATTTTG
The DNA here is from genome assembly GCA_034769285.1 of Lutjanus argentimaculatus. NCBI lineage: Eukaryota > Metazoa > Chordata > Actinopteri > Lutjaniformes > Lutjanidae > Lutjanus > Lutjanus argentimaculatus. The sequence continues at coordinate 6,153,193 of JAWZSL010000025.1, read as the reverse complement.
ACACTAGATAAAAAGTTTGATTCCCAACATGATTATAGTTCAGAATTAGCATAGGATCTCTCAGTTCATTGTTGATCTGCACAGAACAAAAAACATCAGGACAAAACTGGGTATACCTTCAACAAATCAGATCAATGAAACATGACACAGCATTGAGCGACGTGTGCCAACTGAAGCGGTACTGGAGCCGAACAGGAAAGAAAGGGCAGTCTGGTCAGAAAATTTCACAAATTACAGCTGAACAGAATACTGAAATGTGTTTCTGAAAAGATTCACTGCCAACTTTGACAGTTTGATCTGAGTTCCATTAGCCTGGTGTGTTGCGCATGAAACGTGACTTCACTGACATTTCAAATCTGGACCGGTGAGTCTCCTCTGTCAATCACTGCATCAATCCCACCCCATATTAAATTAATGGTTGTTATGGCCTGAAGAGATCCAGGTTGGTTGGAAATCTGTCTGAACAGGAGGGCGGCCAGACGTATCTGCCAGAGCAAATGAAACATGAGCTTGCAGACTTGTCTCGTTTCCAGCCCTACATCTTGGGGGGGGGGGGGGGCTCAATGTATGTAGGCCTACCAAATATCAGGGCAATTCATCCAATAGTTGAGGTATTTCAGTTTAGACCAAAGTAGTGGACTGACTGGATGACCAACATCTCTATCCCTAACATTGTACCATTAGTGTGGCTAAAAAACAAAAGATGATATAGGCCTTTGAATGCTATCAAATAAACTCAACCCAAAAAAACAAAACCAGAAAACAAAACTAAACTTGTCTGGACCTATTGTGAATGTGTATTGGCTCGTATGTTCCATGCATATTGGCATTTACTATTACAAAAATGTTTGACAGACTCATGAAATATAATTTTTGGAGCATTTAGTTACAAAAGAGATGATGTATTAGTGGTGTTCCCACCGCAATTTTCCATAAAAGATCTGCGCTCATAAACATGCCTTATTTAGTCATGGTTTAGCAATGAAAAGTGGGTTATGTAACTATTATTATAGTATATACTATTAATTTGTGCTATCAGTTTATTTGTGTGCTCAACATTGTCTCTTGCGTGAGTCTGCATTTGCAGATATGTGCCCAAGTTGACCTAAGCCAGAGATGGAGAGGCGTGGGGGAGTAGAGGCAGAGAAACCCCCAGGGACCACAGGCGTACTACCTCACACCTGGCTCACTCGCAGCAGCATGCGTTACTATAGCAACGCTCCCTGTCTCAAATTAGAGAATGAAACGGGCCTCTGTCAGGCCCTCTGGCAAATCTGTCCACACACACACTGGCACACAATAACATGGCAGCCCTCCACATTGATATTTGTCTGTAATCTTTCTGTCTCACATAGTCTGGCAAAGTCGAGCATGTAAGTCTACAATTATATTTCACATTTACATTTTAAGTGCTGTGTGTTCCCAAGCGATTTACAAACAGAAGAAGCTTGAATTCATATTCGCACCAGCAACACAAGCAGTCAGTAATAACTACAACTCTGCACTGCTTGTAAAAATACAATAAGGAGTTAAAAACTATGGAAATAGCAATTTCTTTTTGTATTCCCTGCTCAGCTTCAACAAACAAACAATGCTCTTAGAGGAAACAGGAAGAGGAGAACCCAGCCGTCTTTCCTATATCCTCCTCTACCTCCCTTCCCCTTACCCTACTCAATGTCTTTGTCTTTCTCTTAGGGCTGCAACTAACAATTATTTTGATTATTGATTAATCTGCCAATTATTTTCACAGTTAGGCCTAATTGATAAGTCTTTTAGTTAAAAAAAAAAAAAAGACAAAAAGTGTGACAAATGTTCATCACAATTTCCAAGAGCCAAAAGTCACCCAAAGACTCTCCATTTACTATCATAACTGACAAAGAAAGGCAGCCTTCTTTAAAATTAAGAAGATAGAACCAGCCAATGTTTGACATTCTTAGGGCTGCAACTAACGATCATTTCTTTATTCATTAATTTGCCAGCTCTCTTCTTGATGAATTGATGAAATGTCAAAAAATATTTCCCAGAGTCCAAAGTGATATCTTTAAATTGCTTCATTTGTCAAACCAGCGGTGGAAACCCAAAGATGCTTCATTTGCTATCATAAATGATGAAGAAGAGCACAAAATCCTCACATTTAAGAAGCTGGAACCAGCAAAAGATTGACATTTTTGTTTGAAAAATAACTGAAACGATTAATTGAATATCAAAATAGTTAGCAACTAATTTTCTTCCCAATGACTAATCAATTAATTGACTATTTGCTGCATCTGTACTTTCTCTACAATCATACACATCAATTCACTTGTCTTCATCACTCCATCTTCACAAGTTATTATCTTGCCATTCTTAACCGTCATCCTCCATCCTATCTCTATCTCTCTCTCTCTCCCTCTTTGAAGACCCTCTAAATTCTCCACAGTGAGTGCTAATATCTACTCAGCAGGGTTATGGTACTCAACCTTTAACTATCACTCCCTTTTTATCTCACTTAACTTTAAAAAAATTGTCTATCTTGATGGTGGAGCCCTCTATACTCCACTTTCCTTTTCCTCCTCTTTCCAATCCCCTTTCCCCCAATACACATATAGACAGACATACATCTGCGATCTCCTATCATCTTGTCCTCCTCCTCCTCCTCTCTGTATTACAGCGGCACCATGATGCTTTAATTAGCAACTGTGGGATTTGTCTCTTGGCATCTTTTCCTTTCCTACTCTGCATTCAGGCGTTTTGCTCTGATAAACCACCAAGCAGCTTGAAATGGCAGCAGCCACACAGCACCAATAACAGGGGACCGTGTTGAGCGAACTGGACCAGATCAGTGCTGAGAAACACTATAATTAATAGTTTTAAGGATTTATACTGTAGCTTTTCTTGGTTCCAGCACCAACATTATCAAGGCCCCGGCGCTCTAAAATGGTATTACAGTGTTGACAAAACCATTTAAAGGTTCATTTAGGAGCTGTTCTGAAAAGCTTTCAACCGTATCACACAGTCCTTATCAGCAGACTGCATTTGCTCAATTGCCCCAGAACTGTAGCTATTCAAGGTTCCCATGATTCTGAGCACTTGTTGGATTGGAGAATTGGAGTAGCGATTTTGACTTCACCTGCTTCCAAGGTGCATAGAGAAGAAATAAAGTCTCAAGTGTTCCAAACTCCACCAAAAAGCATCATATTATGAAACAAAGCTGAAACACATATGCCTGACAATGAAGTTGCTCAATGTAATACAAGTGTTGCTACATTTCAAGATTGTGTCAGAAATCACTGCCCCTTTCTCTCATTCACTATTCCCTGTAAAAAGAACGACAATCAATATTTGTATTTGGCCTGGGTGAAAAAACAATAGCAATAGGGCCTATGCATCAGTGATAGACACTTCTTCAATAGTAGAACTGCAACAATTAATCAAATTATTGATTATTAACCAATTATTAAATTAATCACCAGCTATTTTGATAATCATTTAATTGGTTTGAGTAACTTTTTAAGAAAAAAAGTCAAACTTCTCTGATTCATCCTCATGAATGTGTTTTGTGTGAATGTGTGTTTTCTGGTTTGTTTATTCCTTTATGACGGTAAACTGAATATCTTTGGGTCGAGGACAAAACAAGACATTTGAGGACATTTTATAGACAAAACAACTAATCAATTAATCAAAAAAGTAATCAACTATGAAAATAATTGTTAGCTGCAGCCCTAATCGGTAGCAATAAGAAAACTGTTCGATAAAATGTTCAGTAGTTTGAATTAAATGCAAACTGCCATGAAAGCAAATAACAAATACGCCCAGCTCATAAGCAGTCTGTCATATTCCTTGATAATGAAGTGAGCTACAAGTGACATGCAAACAGCCAATTATTTAACAGACCATGCCAAAGCATGCTCCCTCCCTGGCCCGCAAACAGCCTATCATAACCCTAGGTGCTAGGAGTGACAGCAAACAGCCAGTCATTTAATAGGTGTGTTGTTCAGTTGCTGACAACGACAGAAACAGCATGGAGTGGGAAAATGAGTGCAGATTGGAGAGAAAATTGTGAATAAAAAAGGGCAGGCCAGCTCACCTGTATGGCTTTTTATTCTTTTTTTTTTTTTTTTTTTAATTCTTATCAGAACACCATTATGTGTAAATTGCACAGGAATACCATCCTGAGCAAGACAAATAAGCTTGGGAAGTATAAAGTTGTCACGGTATACCAGGGTATTAAGAAATTCAGACATTATGATTTTCGATACCATCACACAGATGCTCCTTTTTCTATTAAACTGATGCTGTAGGAAGATGCTGTACTGTACGCTGAGCAAACAGACTGGGGAGTCTGGGGGATGAAGTTCTAGGACTAATTTGTAAAAAAAAAAAAAAAAAAAAGAAGAAGAAAATGTCTCTGTTTCTGAACATTTTGGATTTAGCCCCAATGATAAAGGTAAGACTGCTGATTGGTCAGAGGAGCATAACATCGTGACTGTGTAAGAGGGCCAGTGTCAGACTGATTACTGTCCATGGTGGCAAGAGAATGACGGTGAATACGCACTGAGTGGAGGAAAAGGTGGGCAGTGAAGTTGTGCTTCTGCCGCTGTAAATGTACAGTGAGGGTTTGAGTTTGTCAGTGAATAAGGGCTCCAGTCTCTCATGACCAAAGCAGAGCTCCTGTGTGTGTGCCTTCTGTATTTGATGTAGTGTGTCCCCTCAGAGTTGCTATAAGGCAGAAGTTGTTAGGGAAGTTTATCAGATGACAACAAAAACATGTGATCCCCAATGTCAAAGGATAACAAAAGAGCAAGCTACCTTCACTGTCACCATTAAGCAAATAAAAGAAAATCAAATTATGGTTATCTCATGGTGCTGCTAATGCTCACTTATCAAGACAGTTATCAGACAATTCAATCTGATCTTAAAGTGATCTGATCTGGATGCCTTTGCTCTTTCCTGCCACCTCCTCCACTTTTTCTTTCTCTGCTGAATGATTTGCCTGCAAGTCCCAACTAGGCACATTTCAAGGAACTGTCAAAGCATTTTCAGGTTGGGGATCAACTTCAATTTACGTGACAGTGCTGAGATTAAGAAAATGTGTGGATAGTCAATACGACAGTCATCAAAATGACTACATATTGTTCCTTGGCTCAACAACAGGATCCAAACCAACTAGCCAGCCTGTAAGGTAACAAACATGTTAATCTGCATATCAACCAGTCAGTCAATTAGTATGCCAAACAGTCAGCAAGATCTAACCAGTGGCCTGTGATGATACAGAGTGATGGGCCTCATTGCACACAGCAGCACCACCTCTCATTTGTCATGGATCACTGAAAGGAATAATTATACTTAATCACCCCTGTTTCCCTGGCTGCTTACCACCCTTTCTCTACAGTGGAGTCAAACTGTGATAATGGTTAATCCAGCAGCCTCTTTGGTTAGAACTAAGGCCAGCATCATTTCCTTTCTTCATCTTTTCTCCTTTATTACTTTTAAGAATTAAGAAAAGAACTAATAAAATATGGCTGTGATGAAATACTCTAAAATCTTCACCAGTTACAGGTCAGCTGGCAGCAGAAAGAGATACCAACAACAAATGAGAACACATCTGACTGATTCACTGTCCGGCTGGCTCACCAGGCGCTCGTAGCGCTGGCTGCTTTATCTAGGATGTGAACTTTGGGTTAAGTCAGCCAGAGAGTGCCTGTCCCACTCAGTAACTCAGTGTGTGTATTAATAGCAGAAGTGTCAGATCCAGAGCAGACCAGACATCTGCCAGCTCAACCTGAACTGTTGTTAGGGAAGCGGAAGGGAAAGGAGAGGATGACAGAGGAAAGGACGAGCCAAAGTGAGATGGCCAAGTCGAAATGGAAACATCTCGTACTGAGTTGAAAGCAGATCCTGGTGCAGAGTATGGCAGCATACCCTGGGTGACATATCACACACCTCCTCTGCCTCCAGCTGATAACTCACGGATGATGCTGTAATTTATGGCTACAAATCAAGGTAGTGGTGGATTACAGGCAGCACTGACTGGTAAAATAAGCCCAAAAATGCTGCATATTAAGCCAAGTAAGAGCACACTTTCCAACTTCTACACGTCTGTGGCCAGTGGTCCATGTCGTCATCCATAGCCAATGGCCATCAGCCGCTGAACCCTTGACCGTAGTAGCATTGTAATTTAAAAGCCTTCTGTATGTGAGGTAGCTTGTCCCCTTAGAGTTGACCTAAAGCAGGAGTTTTGTTCTTGACTTATGTGAGAGGACAAAAAAGAAGCCGCAGGTGCTGGTCATCGCACTAATGTTACATCACCATTTCCCATATATTATTTTCTAATTAAATCTAAATCAAGATGCTCGGTTACATTGGTGGCAGCTGTGTTTCTTTTCTGTGGGGCGCTGTGCTTCTTTCAATCATACCACTATTGCTGTCATAGCTTAGCTTCTTTAGCATAACTACCTGCTGGCTAAATTCGTTCCAAGCTCAACACAACTAACTTACGGTCATGTGGCGCAGACATGAAGACCCTTTTATACCTGGCACAGGGATGTATGTCGGACACTCGCCCGGCAGGAATGTAGGAGTTAATCTGTCCGCTCCCCTTATTGGAGAGTTGGGTCGGCTGAGTGAGACAGCTTTAGGCTGCCATCAGAGCAACAGTGGGAAGCGGCCATGACTCTAGTGGTGAGCAAGTCTGCTTTTCTGTTACAGGACAGCTAAATCCCCAACTTTCCCACAAAATACAACAATGCCGGCTTTGTTTCACTATGGACATAATCATATGCCAATCTGGTGGACATCGCTGAACACTAGTTCATCTTAATGCAGAGTTTATCTGAGGGCTGTACTATGAAGCAAGATTAATGGGTTAGCAAGGTATGCTGAGTCTTAAAGCCAGAATTTTCTATGTTACGGAGGTGATTATGCCGAACTTATAGCCTGGTCCGGAGCAGATTATGTTCAGAGAGCAGTGGGGAAAGGGACACTCTTTCACTAATTCTTTTCTTGATGATGCTCCTAATGAGAGATATAGATTCTCAGTTGAGGGAAGATGTATATGCAAGCAGCCTGAGCTGTAGGTAGTGATTTCACCAAATGAAGCTGTGTAATGTAATCACAGCAGCGTGGACTGTATGCATTATGTTGCCAAGGGAACCTCTGCAGCTGATGCAGAAAATAATTATTTCCCTGTTTGCTTCAGGTCATATTAACACTTAAAATTTTACACAGCAGATCATCCACACACTAACAGAATAATGAAGAAACTACAGGCATTCTGAATTATGTTCTTATGCTTGATCCTGATTTGCTGCCTAGTCCATTTTGCACTGCAGAAACTGCAGCTCAGAACACCGATTAGAAAATCGATTAGTCTATTTATTACGGATAATATTCAATCAGTAACATTCATTTTACTCTAATTTGGCCAAAAACTTAAGTGACTTCCCTGTCTCTTTCATTATGGCACAGTGTCAAACTGAGTGTACCATGTTTGGATATGCTGTATCAAGATTAAAGTTTAATGTGCTGTTGTCACATCAGAAATAAATGGCATTAAGAGCGCATTAAGTCGATGAGTAGTTTTCTGCCAGCACTCCTCTCTTGCCTTATTTGCAGCAACATTACTGCTTTTTTCAGTAATATCCCTCTGGTAGGGATAGAAAAAAAAAAAAAAAAATCCAAACTGATTTACACAGTATCTGTGTCAGATGTGGCAGTATTTTGTACTTCAACAACAGTAACTGGCTGATTGACAGACAACCTGCAGCACTTAGCAGCATCTGATCCTCAGTCAAAAGGTAGGGTGGTGTAGGGAGTTGCATCCTATAGCCATTAGTTCACGAAAGAACAGAAACATCCAACTTCTACTCCAAAATAAATAAAGATATACTCTCAAAAACTGACCAATGCCTTAAGACATGGGACTAGGGCTATGACATTTTTCAATATCTGTGCCATTAGGATTCTTGACTTCTGGTAAGAAAACCAAAGCAAACACTAAACTAAGCCAAGCTTCTCAAATCTTTAATATTGTTTAAACAAACACCAGCAAGAGAACAAAGTTAGGCCCATCATTAAATCAGGCAATGTCTAATTAAAGTATTAGTTAACTAAACTAACTTTCCATATACAGCAGTTTCTGATACTCTGTGCTGGGAGCAAGACCCATATTTAGAGGAATCTCCAAGTCAGCTTACTTTATTTTATAATGACAGTTATCCTGAGATGATCCCAGGTCACAAGTCCTGACTCTGGGTATAAAGTAATGTGAAGACACTGCCTCAAATTGCACACCTATTCATTCTGTTTAACCCCAGTTTTCCTGCACCATTGCAGATAGGTTAGTTGCACTCTTATTAGTATTATACTAGTCAGTATAGTAGTATTAGGATTATACTGTAGAATTAGATTCCAGTGGTGGCTGCATCGGATTGTTTCCAACTTGTGTTAACATTTCCAATAACTCCAGAGCGTTATCAGTCCAAAAGTCAAAATTTATTGAACCCAGATAGATGTCATCATTTCCAAAATTGTCAACATGTTTTTATCTAATGAAATACTCTGCTCCAATCCATATTTGTGGATGTTTAGCCTTTCAAAAACAACATTTTGCTCTCCTGCTTGGCACACGCAAAGGAAGGCATGCACCAGTATTAATAAGCAGCTATCAAACAGCACCATAAATTACATTTATGTTGTTTAAACCAACAAGTTATGTTTATTAAAGAAGTGATTTAATTAATAAAAGATGATAAATTACTTCATTCAAACTGAGAATTCTGTTAGAGGATTTTTGGGCCAATGATGTCATAAAATATGACAACAAACATTCGAAGCTTCACACAAAAATCTCAATAGAAGCTTCAAACGTTCAGCCCTACAGCATGGAAGCCTTTTCCATACCCAATGTTAATGATTTTGAAGTGCACTCTAAGCTTGCAAAGGCCAGGTCAGAGTGAGGCTTTAAAGGAGACAAAGTAGGCTGTGAGGGAATCAGCAGTTTGAAGAGTGCAGTGACTACAGAGTAATAACTGCAGACAACATAAGAAGAGCACATCTCATATGTTGCACTGTTATGCCTGAGTCATATCACAATTTTCAAGTCCAAAAACTAACTGGCACTGTCAGTGATGAGTCCCCACCGTGCAGCGTGCACCTGGGACCACCCAAGGCTGTGAAGAAAGTAAGCTAATGACTGGCAGTAGTTCCTCACCTGTCAGCTTACTTTTACTGAGAAAGATGCAGCGCATTTCTCTATACCCTAGGGCTGCCATCGGAACCACGTCACAGCAAACTACCTGTCCCTTGGTTAGAACACCCCCACCAACCATACTATCGTAATACTCATGTTTTTAGGTATTGATAGGGTTGAGCAAGGTTTTCATTCAATTGAACATCGAGGGATAATGTGTGACATACATCAACATTGTGACGGAAATAGGATTTTTGGAACTGCTGCAAAGTCCTTCTTATAAAAGGAATGTGTAAGACTTGGTTGTATCAGTGTCCACTCGGGCTGGGTATTGATATTCAATATCTTTAAAGCGATATTCCACTTTTAGATAATCATCCACTCAGTATGTACTCACCCCTATGCCGATGTGAGGATGGGTGAAGATCTTCAGTTCACTAAACAATCCTGGAGTTTCAGCAGTAAACAGGGTTGCAGCCAAATCCAGTACAATTGCAGTGAATGGTGACCCAGTTTAAAACATTAAAAAAAGAACAGAAAACAAACACAAAATGTCTCCATCCTGCTTGTGTGAGTGGACGATTATCTAAGAGTGGAATATCACTTTAAGGTATTGGTATGGTTTTGCTTGCTACCAATCACCCCGAGCATTCTTCAATTTAATGCGACATGTGATTGGTCCATTAGGCTACTGTAGCTACAGCGAGCAGACACATACAATCTGTGTTGATGAAGTCAAGCACAGTGTATTTGACAGTGGGCAGTTCAGCATGCCGAGATGCTACCTAAAATATGGCCTTACTACACGCCTGTGGCATCTGATGAACATAAATGCATAAAATGTGAAGAATTATCACAAAAAAAACTGTGAATATGAGTAACATGGAAAAGCACCTGAGCTGCAGCGTGCAAGAAAGGTATTGAATGAAGTACTTCATCAATATCACTTTAAGGGTACTGGTATTGGTATTGTAATTTTGAAAAGACACCCAGCCCTAGTGTGCACTCCACATAAAGCTTTAAGAATATATTCTCATTTAAAAAAAAGAAAATCTAAAACAAATTCAACATCACTTCACAAAAACATACTCACACAAAAAATCAAAGGCACTATGCTCATAATTCCTGCATTTGTAATAAAATGTTAAGTAATTCTCCAAACTAAAAGGTTTTTAATCAAATTGCCTACTTATTAATTAATTTCATTAGGTTAATTAAAGAAAATCAAACTCAGCCCAAGTTTATTATTCACTGTCATACCGTTAGTCAGTATAAAAAATTCTCCCTTAAGAAGACAAGAAAAATCCAGCAGTTCTACACACAGCCAAAAAAAAAAAAATATTTTCTCCAAGCAGTGAAACATTATGACTAATTCATTGTGTCAGCAATGTGGGCTCTCATCCTGAAATTAGGTCTAGCAGTGGAGCCTCTGACTCTGAGCACGTCTTCGTGTCTTGAGAATGAGTGCCATTCACAACCTTTGCCACCTGTCACCCCATTCATTCGCATGTGTCTCTCTCTGTTTGTGCGCCACTCTTGGGAGCCCAGCTAGCTCGAACTAATCCCCACCAAAACTGACTGACAGGCTGACCATTTGCTCTCTCAGCCACAATTCTAAATTGCTTTCACACACCTTCATAGACATGCATATCAGGTTCCCCACAGCCTTCTGTTGCATTCTTGTGCTTTGAAATTAATGCAAGAGGTGGAAGGGGCCAATAAGTATGAACACCTAAGCACTGTAGCTCTACAAGCTCAAGGGACTAGAGCAAGACACCAGAAGTTAAGATCTACAAGTTAGTGTAGGAGTTAGAAGGAGTAATTCTCGCATGTATCATGCTTCTGATTGCTCATGGGAATTTTATGTTGTACCTCATATGAAGAACTAGACCACACTTGCCAAGTGGCGTCATTAGTCATGCTGGTTTTAATGGAAATAAAAAGGTAATGTATGTGCTCCGACACTCCCATCCTCATTCACATGCAACACTCCTCCACAGCCTTCTCTCTCTCTCTCTTGAGATTAAGCGTCTCCTCCTGAGTGTCACCTCCCAGAGTTTAAGTGGGACACACACAGACACACTTACATTTCCCTTGGCAGTTTAACTCAGCCACTTAATTAAGACTGGACCGTCTATTCCGTAATAATCCTGAATACATTTTCATACCGCTTCAATTCTGGTCAATGAAGGCAGCAACAACACAACTACATCATACCAAACCGTGTACAGTATGACAACCCTTTAAACCAGCAGGTCAAATATTAAGAAGAGCAACATCATGGGTCAAATTGCAGAGCTAAACAGCTGTCATTACGTTTGGTAAAGGTTGCCTAATACTTATCCCCTGAAACAACCAACACAAACTACTTCTCAGCTTGATTCCTCATTCCTGAGATACTTTCACATTTAGGTCTAAATATCTTTGGTATGACAGGTATTGGAGGAGTTCAGCATGCCAACACTTTGTACAACAATGATGCATATAGACATGTTTGGCAGGGTCCAAAATTAGAATCCAACTGAAGAACAGACCATGCAGGTAAGTAAAGTTTTTGGATTGGATTTGGATGTGGAATACAGGCAAAAGTCCTTAGTTTATTGAGCTATGATCTATTTTCATTTTCTCCTGTTCCAAATTTTTTTTTTCACAGCCAAAATGTATGTGAAAATTAATTTAAATAAAAATGAAAGCAGCTAGTGGTGCAATGTATCCACCACTTACTAGTGTTACAATAATAAAGCTAAAAAATAGCCAGTTACTAGAAAACTAGCAGCAGATTTGAAAGAGACAATAACACATAACAGAATCATCTTCATGTGTCCGAATGAAGGGTGACCATCCTTTATGGGCTTAATGAGAAAGTAAAGGTAAGTGAATGTTTATTCTATGTAAGTGAAGAAATGATAAGTGAAAGCAACCTGTAGCTATTTTAAAGCTCCTTATTTAAAGATTTCAAGAATATAAACAAAATCTATGAAGCAAGAAACAGCTATTAGTTCTAAAGTCAAAATTGGCTGTTTTCCTAAATAGCTGGAAATCAATACCAGGAAAAAGGTTTTATTCGTATTTATTCTATTAATATAATTGTGTCTGTCTGTGGTGTCATCCAGCTGCTATATATCATCCTTCCTGATAAACCTGTTTGTCCGTGCACGAGTCCTTCAAACCATTAAATCAGTCAGTGCGTGAGGTTGAGTTATGTAACACATGACCTAATAATTGCACACGCCTCTTTCACACCTTCAGTGTCCAAAATACATGGCACATGGATGTGATGCATCACATAGGCGGAGCGAAGAGGGTTTCTTTACCTGCTACACAGTCTTTGTAGCATGTGGTTGCATACCAGTCATGTTTTCTGAGGAGATTTTAAGTAGGAAAGTTGCTAGATGATCGGCTTCACTGTGTGCATACTGGGTTTTGGCAAGTGTGGTTTTGCAAGGTTTGGAAGCATAGGCTATCTGGTAGTGAGTTAATTATGTAGATCCTTTTAACTACAGGATCATGGACACACCTTTATTTGACTGATTTATTTTAATGTGCAAAATGCCAAAACACACACAAGTTGGTTCTGCTGTGAACACAGCTCTATGCACTTTGCACCTGTTGGAGGACCAAGCAACCATGGGTAGAGAAGAAAAAAATAGACAGACTACATTGAGATGAGCAGCGTGATGCCTGCACAAGTGCACAAGGCTTCCATTGATTATAATGGACACAGTCTGGTACTGGCATGCGACAGCAGACAAGTCGCACTGCATCCGTGCCCCATGTAGCCCTATTTCTGCTGTAAGTGACTGGAAAACTGCTGTACTATTTGTGTGTCATAGTACATGCACATCTTTCCATCCTGGCCAGTCATTACAAAATGCCTCAGGCACAAAGCAAAATGCAGCTCAAACAAATCATATCGTGATTATTTTGACAGATATTGCGACTGCATTCACAGTCAGTGGCAATGATAGTTACTGCATCACAATTTTCATTTTCACTCCGATTTCGATAATATTTTGATCAATCGGCCAGTAAGTTTGGCTACTGTTCTGTGTGTATAGTCCAAATCCAACCAAAAAAGAGGACGTTCTCTTTTGAATGATGTGTACTATCAGCATTACCAGTGTGTCATTCACAGGAAGGACATGACTTCATTTTGCATTAGAGCCTCCTAGTCACGCAGTGGCTGTATTAATGAACTGTTAGCTCTGTATTACTATTATACACCAGGGGTTCACTTTCAACACACTGCTGCTCAACTGCAATCCATTAAAAACACAATCCGAAGCGGAGACAAGACAGATTTACAGGGACAAGAAACCACCAGGGACAGAAATACAAGTGTAAATATTTAAGCTAAACCAGATAACATTTATTTAAGTGTTATACTTCAGCTCTTTTGTTTCCATTGGACACTCTGACAGCAATGAAACAAAAGCCAGGATGGCCACTAAAGGCTTTCTGTGACTCTGGACATTTTACACATCTGTAACACTCAAAAGGACCAGTGATTTATGGAATAGTCAAACCAGAACAACCAAAGCTAGAGGAGGTTGCCTATGCAGCACCCCTGAATGTATAGAAAGAAAGTTCACAAATATGATTCAAGACAAAACAAATCTACTCGAGGAGTAATCATGTAACCTACTGGTACCCACCTCTAGTAGAAACAATTACAAACATTTTGTTCGGGGAGGAAAATGGTACAGATGATGAGGAAGTTGGTCTTTGGCCCCGTGGTAGGAACCAGATGAATGAGTTCTAATCAAAGCAAGCCAGTCTGTGTCAACACAGGACTGTGTAATCGCTGCATCCTGCCTCCCTCTCATCCTCTCTTGGCCCAGTCCAAACAATAGCATGGATTAACTGTTCTTCCCATCTACTGGCAGCAGGCAACAGTAACCAGGACTGCAATTAAGAGCCCCTCTGGCGGCTCTCTAGAGACACAGTTCTGATGCCCTCGAGGTGCAGACGCCAAGGCCTGCCAAGCAGCCCTGCAGGGCACAAATAGGTTGCTATGGGTCATCGATGGCTACTTGTGCACTGGACAGCTTATGGAAGTCAAGGGCTTTCCATTAACTAAGGTGTGCCTAAAGTATGACATGTTGAACCTCTTAATACAAGCTTTAATCTGTCTCCACTATCAGATGGTACATTAAGGTAAGGCATCACCCTCAGTAATGAAACTACAGAAGGTTCATAACCTGTCTCCACTGTCATGTACATGAGGAAGACAGGACAGACAAGGAATGTGGCTCTCAATTATGTTAAACAGATTATCTTAGCATTTATCTCCCAAACATACCTAAAAACACGCCTGTTTTGGCTCCAAGAAAGTTTAGCAGATAAAATGGACTCTGTTCCCTGGGGATGGTCATTACAAAAACCAAAAGTAAACCTTTCTGTGGCCTGGGCTGCACATGTGCAAACAATAAGCACTTTCACCTCATTACACTCATTTTCATTGCAACAAACGCACAAGGCTAATGGCTCTGACCACAGCATCACAAGCCCCACACCAGCCACTGACTGCAACACTTGACTAAACTGCACAGAGGAGTACAGACAAAAACCACGGTACCAGAGAGGGGCCATCAATGGCTCCAAGTACTCTCAACAATACAACTGCAGAGGGCTGTGGCTGTACAGCACAGCCAAAAGTAGGACCTATACAATTACAGTACTATCAGTCCCTATAAGTGCATCACTCACAACAGCCACCTGGCAGAGCACACAGATTGTTAGGCCCGCTGAACAGCCCTGCTCAGCACAATAAAGTATAGTGAGCTGCTGCATATCAATAATTCTGAGTGCAGGATGGCAGACAGCCTCTTAGTGCAACCAGTGCAGATGGTGGTACACTACAAATTCATGGGATGGAAAGGGCATATTAAACAGCTCAACACACCACTCATGGGGTACACTTGGGGGTAGATACTCTGGATCCTGTTCATAAACATTATCTGCAGCATATGTAGTTGCACTGGGACACAGTTTAATAGTGGGAGGAATGGCGCAGGACAACTGATGACTCCTGGACTGTAAGCTCAACGGTGTAACAGGTCTAGCAAAAGGATGAACTGTTTCCAACTACTTCAACAAATACAGGGCGGACGTTTAGCTCAGTGGGTAGAGCGTCCGACCCATGTCTGGAGGCTGTTAGTCCTCTGCAGTGGCCGCTGGTTCGACTCCCGCCTTCGGCACTTTGCTGCGTATCATCCCCCCTCTCTCTGCCCTGTTTCCTGTCTAATCTCTGGCTGTCCTATCTAATAAAGGCAAAAATGCCAAAAAAAAAAAAAAAACAACAACAAAAACCACATAAGTGCTGGGAAAGTTCTCAGATATTAAATGTTGTCTAAACCAGTTGTTCCCAACATGGGAGCCACAGCATCCTTTGGTGCCTAAAGGACAGGCCATGGGACACAAGATTAACTTATCATTGTTTATTTTTGTGCTCATAAGGTTTCACTAAATTTAAAAAATGTGTGACGTTAGTTACATCTTATGCTCTCTTTTCAAACATATAAAACACAAAATAAAACACATTTTCCAGCTCAGGAGTTAATCAGGTGCTTGACAGTCAGAGCAACAAAGGAAAGATTTGACACGGTAAACAAATACTGATACATCTCAGCCTTCAACGAAGTCTGAGATACATTAAAATTTTCCAACCAGGCACCGACAGGCCATCAACCACTGATTGCAGTTTTATTCATGTAGGTGTGCGTGTCTCCTCTCATAAACACAATTTAGTGTACAGTTGAGCTGTAATTTGATAAAGTTTGACACCAGGCTGCTGTTTTTTCCTGCTTGAAACCAAGTACCACCCCAACTTGCATGTGTCATTCAGTACTACATCACATTTGCGGCTTAGACTGGTTGTAGGTCATGTTCGTTCGTCTATCCAATTGTGTCCAGATGGATTTTGGTCTGCAGCCCTTGGAAATCAAAAATGAACAGAAAGATCCCAGACAAATTCACATTTTGTGAATTCATATTTGTGAATTAGTCTGGTGATGCCAGGCTATATGAACTGCACTCAGTGTAGTAATGCTTAAACAGTCCACCCTAAAATCAAAAATACATATTTTACCTCTGGCCTGTAGTGCTTATTATCCAACTAGATTGTTTTGGTGTGATTCGCAGTGTTTTGGAGATATCTGCGGTTGAGATGTCTGCCCTCTCTCCAATATAATGTTACTAGATGGGACTCGGCTTGTGGTGCTCAAAGCACCACAAAAATACAAGCCAGTAATATTTGGGCGATTATGATAACTTGAAATTTCAGTAAACTCATGCCCCACGTGCCCCAGCTCTTTTCTCCCAGGGCAAACGTTTTGTGTCACCCCACATCATGAAATCACATATATAGTCTTGACTTGGTTCCTAAATGGGAACCTGTTAATTAAAATAAAAGAACTTCACATTCAAGGAAAATATAACTGCAAACTCCAGTTCTATATAGCCGATCATATCAGTTCATATTACAGGTCTGTGAGCAATGGCTTATGTGAGAATCCAACACGATCTGACCCTCAGGTTCCTGTGCACCACATGCAGCCAACACCAGCAAGACATAACATGGGCAATCTAGTATTCTTAGTCAGCCTCTTTTCATGTTTCATGATATACCTTTCAGCACCTAAAGCTTCATTCATTATGAACAATTGCTAAATATTTAAGAGCAATGTACTACTTCTTTTATTGTCCAAGATAGAAAATACCATATCAAAGTTCTTAGGATGAGTGTGTGTGTGTGAGTTAGTGTGTGTGTAAAGTTCAATGAGGAAAGTAACCACAGTTTCCTCATTGCCTCTGCCGCACCTCTTAAGTTTGTAAGAACCGTGACTGAAAAAGGGGAAGCAAATAATACCTCGTTGACAGTCTTTGAAAGCACTTTCCTCATGCATAAACAATCATGGGACCGATTTCAGACTCCTTCAGGATTAGCACCACATGGAGAACCACACCAGCCGAAAAACAAGCTTAACTGGACACATCTCATTATCCAATTCGAGAGCTGGACATAGGCCCGTGTTTGTACCATCACTGAAGCAACCTGATGTGAAAGACATCATATCAGTCATGGAAGGACACAACAATCTGTCTGTCTGCACTCTGTCAGCGCTCATAGAAAATCAATGAGCCAGTTAATTTCGTGCAATGGGACACCCACGTACATCAGTACCAGTAGTAGAGCTGACCTTGTAGCACATGGCCTATGGCAGCCTGCAAAATGATCAGAGTCAAGTACTGTTAGCAGCATACCGCTACTGGAACACACAGCTTGATATTTAAAACAAGTCCAGCTCTGCATATTCTGTTGCATGGAGGCCTGGCACATGATTGATGGTTGCTCTGGATAGAGGATATCTAAACACAAAACAGGCCATGGTGAACACGTGTTCAGGCTCAGAAAGAATAACTAACAGCCAGTGTGTTACAGAAAGGTGTGACAAAAATGTGTGAAACAGGTGCTAGCCATATTGTGAACCACATCACACCACTGTGCTAAAGCGGGGTTTTTAATATGACTTTGATAAAGCTGCCCTGTGTGGTTTGATGCCAAAAGCCTGTGTTCTTCTTTTTAGGAGGTTAATAAGTGGAGTGGACACTGAGTTGGTGCCACAGGCCTGGTCCATCCAACTTAAAAGAATCAATGAATCATACAAAATAAAATAGCTGCCATGCCTGAGTGAAAGCACCAGACTTGCATAAACAGACTGAATCAAAGATCTAGCTCACATCCTGTCTGGTCGTACAGTACAGGAACTCTGCTATTTTCTAATTAACAGTGTGACTCATTTCATCACTGGAGCATCATTCATCAGCCTACATGTTTTACATACCTACGGCTGGAGCATCATACTCATCACCCAGCAGTATTTCCGGAGCAGAGTATGCCAGAGATCCACAACTGGTTGTCAGCTTTTTCCCCGGCTGAAACTTGTTACTGAATCCAAAGTCAGTGAGCTTGACAAGCCCTTGTTTCTCGAAGAACACCACATTCTCTGGCTTGAGGTCCCTGTGCACCACGTGAAGCCGATGGCAGTAGGAGATAGCATGGACAATCTGGGCAAAATATTTTTAGCCAGCTCTTCATTCAGACCCTCCTCATGTTTCATGATGTAGTCAAACATATCCCCTCCATCTCCTAGCTCCAAGATGAGGTAAAGCTTGGTCTGAGTATCAATCACTTCATACAGGCGCACAATGTTGGGGTGCTGGACCAGCTTCATGCAGCGGACTTCCTGGAAAAGGTGGCCGTGGCCACGGTGTCCAGCTTCGTCTTGTCGATAACCTTCACTGCCACTTTCTCCCCAGTGAAGACGTGGCGCGCCAGCTTGACAACGGCAAAGTGGCCACGACCCAGCGTCTTGTCCAGGTCGTACAGGCCAGCAATCTTGCCATCGTAGCCCCGCTTGAAGCCTGCCATAGCTGGAGAGGGCGATGGGGAGAAGGGAGCCCCCACTGAGGGCAGGGGCTGATTGGCTGAGTCGTGTGGGTCCAGCTTAGTTCAGTTCATCGAAGGCTGAAGAAGAAACCCATGGCTCCAGCTTCCTAAATAATATAAGACACACAAAGTGACAACCATTTCAATAAACACAGATTACATTAATTATGTGCCAACATCTTACAGAGACCTGATCTGCCACAACATTCCAGATCAAGCTGTTGCACTCGATGGGTGAACTATACACAAGCTGACAGTATGCAACACACAAGACTCAGCATGACGAAGGCAGGCAGACTCTGTATTTACTTTGAGGACAAACACAATTATAGCTGATGGATAATGCTTCCAAAAGGTCAAACTTTTAATGTTAATATGTCAACCATTTTATCATTGCCATCTTGTTGCTGCTGTTTACATTCAACCTGACATAAATGTTAAAAATGCTATACAGATTTATTTCCTATGTGTATACATGTATATAAATAACTGCATATATTCTATATTTTTTCCATTATATTTTATTACATCCTATTCTATTCAGATATTAATTATTTGTATATTTATTATGCGGGTGTTGCATGAAGGGACAAAAAATGCTTTTCACTGTGCAACCTTGTGTTGTATAATTATAATAAATCATCTTGATAGCTTGATAAACACGGATTGCATTACATGGGCAAAGGTGATCATTAAGCTAAATGAGATGTAAATGAATCAAAATAAAATATAAAACATTTTTTTCATTTCCATCTGATTGTGATATCTGTCAGACATAAACCTGCCCCCTCCCATACTCTGAGTGAAATACTGAGCAGAATAATGCTGGATATATTACAAAATAAATGAAGTTTCATTATGAGTACTGAATGCAGATCTTCAGAACAATAACAATAAGGCTGCAACTAACAATTACTTTCATATTTAGTAAATCAGTATACGATTTTCTCAATCAATCGATTGTTTGTTTTAAAATGTCAAAAAAGGTGAAAAATGACAATCAGTGTCTCGCAAAGACCAAGATCCATCCTCAAATGTCTTGCTGAACTAACAATCCAAAGATATTTAGTTTACTATCATAAAGGAGTACAGAAAACATCAAATACTAAGATGCTGAAATCAGAGAAATTTGCCTTTCTTTCTTAAAATTTACTCACACAGATTATTCGATTACCAAACTAGTTGACGATTACTTTAATGACTGATTAATCGTTACAGGTCTAAATAAGATAGCCCATAAAATCTTAATAGTTAAATAGCAGCTTGCTGAACATTCAGAGGAGCCGTCGGGCTTGTTTTGACAGGATGGCTGCTGCACTGACGTTAGCTCATTTATCCTGATGTGCCGCCTCGTGCTGCCACGATGAACCGAGTCAAACTTTCCTAAAACTAGAATAAAGCGCTCCCAATAGTCGCATGTATAGTCAGCTGTCCTGCTACCACAGCTGAGTCTGACAGACCAGTCCTGTAGTCAGCTGCAGAACGGGCCCAGCGGCGGCACAAACACCTAACGCTAGCTTGACGTTACCAGGGGCTAGCTCGTTGTTCATTGATTGATCAACGTTAGCTTACTGGCTGACTAACGTAACCGCTTTCGGTCTCTAACGTTAGAAGGCTGCCCTCTACGTAATTCACAAACCCACCTGAAGATAATGTCAACAGGAACACATTTAAGCTGGCTGTATGACAGAACACTGGTCTACAGGTACACAGGTGCTGCTTTAGAATATTACACAGCTAGCCATAGTTAGCATGTAGCAAGCTAAAGTTACTACGGCTCGCTCAGCTCACCTCTCCAGCGTCTCTTCGGTAAACATAAAGCCCCGAGTCCGGTCTCTACCGGGTATCTTGAGTGCTTCGGGTGCTCTCTTCCGAAGCTTAACGCAAATTATCAGGGAAGACGAGGTGGTACCGCCTCTTCGAGGTGACCGCGGTACTCAGAAGGCGCCTATGCCCGGGGTTCATCCGTAAAACGAGGCATTGCATCGTTGGCAACGGCAGCCCTAATCGGAATCGTTGTATCCTCCCAGCCGAGGCGGTGGGGCTGTGATGCTGCATTCACGTGCTGAAAAAAGTGTCGGGAAATTTCATAACAGTTTTCATTTCGCCAACATTACCATACTTCATACACGTGTTCGAAAATATTTCACGTGTTCAAGAAATATGCATTACAAATGTTTAGTAAATCAGTGATGTCATGATAACAAAACCAAATTTTCCCCACTAAATCTACTATGCGGGGGACTCTTTTTTTTTTCTCATAACCACAACAGGAAGGAAAAAATGTTTTGTCATTTGACTAATTTGTTATTATTGTCCAACTAAAACGCGTTTCATTGCGATTGAGAGCTTGCATGTATATTCATAATTTAGGACCTCGGAGTCAGGTCCTTACGAGGAGCACTTGAAGGCAGCATAAGAGCATCACCAACCGCATTCAATTCTGACGTCAAACAAAGTCTTTTGATTGGGAAATGTTGCAGAAACAGTGTTTAATTTACATAACAATAAATAATAGGCTGCAGAATAAGTGTAGAATTGATGAAGGTGGGATGAATGGGGGAGTTTTAAGACGGTGTTTTTTGACATGCATAGCAGGACGTCCAATATGTCGCCCAAATGGACTATAATTGAATATGAGGCGACAACATCAGACAGCACTTGATGTGATTATCATCTTTAATATTTGTGTTTCATTCTGCAAGATTTACACAGTCTACCTTTTTATGAGATGCATCCATTGCCTGTTAGTGTTGCTTGGTCTCCCCAACAAACGGCGCACAGTGACATCTAGTGATGGACAAATCAGACATTGTTTTGGCCTTTACTTGACTTACATGAATATATTCTTGTTCTGACTGGATGTTTACATTGGCTTAGAAAGAAAAATGTGGACCGAGTTTGAAAGCATGTTAAGTTTCAACAATATTTCAACATTTTCTTTGAACTTGGTCCCGGGGGGGTTGTACTGTAGTTAGACTAGTGAACATTAACTAAAACATATAATTAAAAGGGTGTCATTTTATTTTAGACTAGTGTAGTACTGTGCACCCCATGTTTAAAAGACATAATGCCTAAATATACAGAATTTACAGAATTTAATTGACAGAAATCGGACCATTAGACCTTTTTCACAGCAGCCATTTTGACATAACATAGTAGAGCAAACAGTTGTGCATGCTGGCTCACTGGAAAGTCTGTGCGACACTAAATGGAACAGGCCACAATTAGCATCATTGGTAACACTTGTGTTTACCCTACTGTAAGATGGGTTACACTTAGCTGTAACTATAAATTTGCTTGTTACTAAATGACATTTCTTAAGGGCTGTGAATAAGGCAAGAGCATGGGGGCAGCTTCTGTGTAACTGTGTCACTTCTTACATCATATCACTCAACCAATCTTAATCATCACTCACATTTCATGCAACATGCATCATATTATGTAGTTCCTAATTTAAATGAAGGAGCAGAATACAATATATATAGGCTATAGTGTGTAGTTACATTAATTCAATCATGCAAATTCTGTCAATAAACCTGAGAAAAATAAAGTAATCTACAAAATAAATCTTCACAAAATAAATCTCATCTTACTCAACCATTTCATGTCATTATGGCTGCAGTGAAAAAGGTCTATAGGCCTTTTGTTGCAGCATAAATTTCGACTTGTTAAAGTTGGAAAAGCACAGGTGTAATTAATAACATTAAAAATAGCTATTGTCCCAGTTGCCGACAGGCCAGCATCTGTCAGCTATCACATATAATTTCATGCAGCCATAATTAATGTTATTAGTCTATTAAAGGGTGAAACATGAGTGGAGAGATATAACAAATGCAGAATCTCCCATACAGCCGTACTGAATGATATACAATTAAGCAAATGCTATCGACCTGGATTTAAGAGTAGCTGAGATAAGAAATTCTTTTGGCGTTTATGCTTTCAGTGGAGTTCAGCAGAGCACTGAAGCTGTTCTGGTAGTTTGTTGTGGACCCATTCCATATAGATCATTTTCACAGCTGCAATTTTGATATGAAATCGTAGTGGAAACAGGTGTTACCAGTGATACTAATTAAGGTTCTGTTCCAGTCAGGTCAGACAGAGTCAGGTTGCCGCTTTCGTACATGTTAACTCACTGGAAACGGGACTTCAATTAGTATCACCGGCAACACCTGTGTTTACCCTACTATTTCATATCAGTATGGCTGCTGTGAAAAGGTCTATTAACACTCTTTGTTATTTTTATCCTTCAATTTTTAACTATAGTGTGACAGACAAGAACAAGATGACTTGAGCTTTCAGTGTGTAAGTCAAGGCTTTAATATTAATGCATACTGACATTTCTAGCAGATATAATAATTGGGATATTATCATACTCACAGCAATAAAAAAAAAAAGGGGGGGGGGGGCAGTGGTGCATGCTTTTCTCTTTTCAAACTCAAGATGGGAGTGTTGCTTTGCAGTTGCCACACTGTGTCCTATACACTGTTCTCCAAACAAGAATTACAGTTGCTCATCTAGAGATTCATACAGGAGTTTGTTTGATGAAGAACATCTAAAATAGATGTTTTTTGTTATTTTTTGCTAAATGGTCAGTCTATTACCTCTTGATCACTTTGCTGTACGGCCCATCTATTCTGGGACTAATACCTTTATTTCACACTTTTCTTTTTCACTGACTGCACTAAGAACCTCAGAAAAAGGGGCATTTCAGGACTCACGAGAGGGTCACAATTCTTCACTTAAAGCTAATATAATGAACATAAATTATAGCATAAGCTTAGTCATAACTATTACATTGCATCATGTATATGGAGTCCCTTTCATTTTCTTATTTCATTTCATTTTGCACTCTGCAGACATGCTCAGCCTGCAGAGACCTTTATTATTAAAGGCTGAATGTCTCCATGGTATTTACATTCCTTACTGGCAGCATTAATGAAGGTCATCCATGTGTTTTTCCATCCGAGACAAGTCAAAATGTTTTCTGCCTATGGCGACAAACTCTGTCATTTAGATCTTTTAACTTATATTATATTTTGCTTGATTAGTATCATATTACTGATAGGAGCAATTTTGCCTGCAAGTACATTTTGTTGATGATACAAACATACTTTCACCCAGGTAAAATTGTAATAAGAGTATTTTTTAAATCATATATAGTATATTATATACAGTACACTGGTATAGTATATATGGTTACTTTTACTTTACAAAGGATCTCAATATTTCTTTTACAAGTGTATGAGATAAAAATCCACAAGGTGCAGTAATTATCAATTAATTTTAAGTTTTTTATTTTTAATTTAATTAATTAATTAATTAATTTGCTGAAAGGGAGAAAACAAGCACACAAAACTGGCCTCGTATAAAAACAAAAAAAGCTAAATCATACATAGGAGATATTGTATTGCTCTTTCTTGCTTTACTTGACAAGAGAATTGATGTAGGAGTTAATATCAATTAGGAGTAAGGTAAACTTCTGCTTTTCTATTGGTTCATTTCATGCTGTATATGTATATATAATATGAATTTGTACGAATGTAATCATTAGGAATTGCACATGTCACAATTAGAGAGGTCGAGTGTCATCGCGAGATCTGAGCACGGGATTTCCCTCGGCGGTAGGTGGAGACTGGACACAGCGGAGTGTATCCAGGCAGCTGCTCTCTCGCAGCCTTTCTGACAGCTAGGCTAGCTCGTAAACAACACCTAAAAAGCCCCGGCGGTGTCTCGGAGAATGTAATGACTGAACCCGCCTTTGTTTTTACTAATAGTCCCGGTATCCGCCGGTATTCTTCTTTTCATTTCCACTACATGTCTGGTGTTCCTGCTCAGGACCGTCTCTCGCACTGATGCTGCCTAAATGAGCTAACCTCTCAACTGTCTCAAAGACAAAAGCAACATTCTCACTGAGACCTGAGGTAAGAATTACTGCAAGACACAATGGTTTTTACTTGGTTTCTTTGGACCCTGAAGCGGTGGTATCGATCCAGTTGTTTCAGGCTGACTGTCACAGGGCTCTGCCTGTGTGCAGGTGTTGGTGTATCTCACAGACGAGTGTGTCCGACTGATACCTCGTAAGAAAGAAGCTTCCAGCTGACATAGTTCAACATACGCTCATAGCTGTGGAATAAATATACCAGACCTAACCTAGAAAATATATTATCCAGTTCATGTATATGTGCTTTGACTTATGAAGTGATCACTTCTAAAAAATATGATTAAAAACACTTCTGATGGCTTAATGATTAAATGAATGAATATTTGCCAATAGTGCAAAAACCTCCGGTGTCCAGATATATATTTTGAATGGATGTGATCTGATTTATTTTTATGATTTTAATATAGATTTACACATTGTCAGACACGTTCAGAACAACCTTAGACATGCAGTATGTTTTAACACGCGAGGTGTAAGCCGTGATGATGAGGTGGTTGTTAAATCAGTGTTAAAGCTGACCTCTAGTTTGGGACTATTTAAGGCAAACATCATTAACATTTTTTTTCTTTGAGAAAATGAATAATTCATCATCATTTATCCCACAGTATACCCCTTTGTTAGATTCATCATTTGATAATAGTAAGTGCTGTGTTTTCTGCGTATCTGTGCTTTAAAACAATGTAGTTAAAGGAATAATTTGAATTTTTTGGATTTGTGGTACTTATTGACTGTCAGTGTTTTGCCTACGATAGATGGCGGTCGGCACACCCCGGTTTCAAGACTGCTTCTCAAAACTGGGGGTGTGCCGCGAATACAGGTGTAGGAAGCTAAGAAATGTCCTGCTGTGGACAGGGTCAGCAGAAAAAACATATTTCAGCCACTTTCCAAAGAAAAACTCATCTAAAGAAATCATTATCGGTTTAAGTGTAAGCTATATTTAAAAGATTTTCTCCACTTCAACTGGTCATCAGAAAACCTTTTCTAAAAATCTTTTAAGCCAAATATTGTTGTCTCTAAAGCAACCAGAATCCTAACAGTAATTTTACCTTGCAGAACCCAGGAGTTGTTGGTCTACGGCTCTCTTGATTGGTTAGTTTGTTTTATTCTTATTTTATTCATTCCATAAATAAACAGAACTCCCTCTGAATAGCCAGTCTCAGGGATCAGGTACCGGTTGGTCGCAGGAACATCTCAGGTAAAATCAACATAAACTACAGCACACTGAAGTGAGTTACCGTGATTTTATTAGGACCGAATAACGCGTTTTGCCCATGGCTTCTTCAGGTTCGCTCATTTGATTCAGTTGATTGAATCTAAAGTTTTCTTGACCTAAAAACATAGAACATCTTTGTTTGGTACAGATTCATGCAAAAATCACACGCAATCATTTTAATGTTTTTCAATGAAAATGAGAATAATGATATAGAAATTCTCATTCCCTTTGATATGATGTTGTAAATCTTATCACAATTGCTATGTCAGTCAAAATAATCACAGTTATTATAGAGATATTTTTTCATAATTGTTCAGCCCTCATGTTTAAATAAAGGCACTTTCCAATCAAAAAAAGCTGTCTGGCGGCAAGGTAAGGTGGTGAAAATATTCTAAATAAAGTGTATTTTTAGGTGGCTAAAATACATATTTTTTCTGCTGACTCTGTCCGCAGCAGTTCATTGCTTAGCCTCCTCCAACAGTACTCCTACTGCTTCTCCAAACTGGTGGTATGCTGACGGCCATCTACTGTAGGTAATACACTGACTATGGCTAAGCACCTCCTACAGCCCCACTTTAAAAAATCCAAACTATCTCTTTAAACTCCAATCCACAAATAAAAAGATGAGTAAATTGAGTTTTAGTGGATACACCTGCCTACATCTTCCTCGCTTGATCAAAGTGCGTGTATCCGGCTCCCCCAGTGTCTGTCAGGAACGTACAATTTGAAGGTTTAGAGCACAAATGTGAGAATAATTGCTTATGCACATTGTGTAACTGAACACTTTGAGGAAAAAGAAAATAGGCTGATAGGTTTATCTTTGTTGACCATAACTCTCCTTGTCTGTTCCACAAAATGACACCAGTGCTGTGAAAATGAAAATACCATAATGCTGCTTGTGTGGTATTTATGGTCCATCAACTCGCAGATAGATGATACTTCACATCTCTGGAGTTTCTTTATTTTTCAGAGGGTTCTCTGACTCAAATGAGAGCCACAGTTATAGAAAACACCCTGAAATCTCCTGAAATTAGAATATTTCAGTTAATATTGATGTGGTTTATTTTAATCCCCCTGCCATTCAAATGTGGGTCTTGACCCCACATTTTAAAAAGACCTGTTTTACAAGCTGTTGGATAGTCACACAAGGCCAATAAGCATCTGTATCTAGTTTCTAATATGCTGGATTCTAGATTTCGATTGGCTGCACTGGCTCAGGTTAGGAGGTATTAGCTGTTAGTTAATTTAAAACTTGTCAGATCTTGATTACATCACCACTACATGCGATTTGATATCTTTTGTCAATTTCTTTTGTTTTCCCTGTGCTCTTTTATGTCGGAAATGAGTGGAGACGTTCAACAGGGTCTTGTGTTACAGACCCGGAGCTCTCCCCATTATACTGTCACTTTGATCTGCATTTCTGCTCTTGTCTCTGGAATAATTCAAAGCCATTCTTTGCAACTTTTCATGAAACTGAATCGCTGACTTGTGCAGGAAAAGATGAGTTTGGATCACCCTCTGTGAATACTCTTGCATTTTCAAGGGGGGAAATATGCTTGCAGTCTGTCTCTAAAATAACTGATATTCATGTATTTCCACGTCCCCTAACTGCCGAGCGGAATTGACTTGCATGGCTTTTCAAAAGTGTCACAGTGGATGCATTCACACACAGTATGGGGTTCAGTGCCTTTCTAGAAAACAGCTTATGCATTAGGGTAAGACTCAAAACAACTTCTGCAAAGGTGTACATAAATGCCTATGCAGAGATTTTTACCATGAAGGGCCTTTTTATAGGCGATCATAGTTCAAGAGGCTTGTGGAGGAGCTGATGTGAATGCGCCTCAAATCTTCAGTCCTGTGTGTCAGACAAATGCAAGGCTGGATTTCTAGCACAATGACCTCAATAAGGAACTAAAACAGGTGCATCTAATAACAGGCCGTGTCTATTTCTATGAGAAAGCGGCAGTGCAACAAGAGACTTTTTGTTTTAGTTTCTGAGTTTGACTTCGCACCCTCTAGGTGCACATGTGAGAGTTCAGAGCTGCTGGACATCTATTAGCCCCGTCTGGGACTCATTCACTGCGTGGGGGGACGGTCCTGGATGGTTCCCATAGAAAAGCTCAGGGAAGCAGCTGTGCCCTGATCATTAACTGAGGTGGGGAAGTTAACCAGATGTGCATTTGCAATATAAAGCATTTAGTCTTGATGGCTCATTGTTGGCCATTGTGGCTGTTGGGAGTAAAAAAAAAAACACCCAGAACAACTGCAGTTCTCACCAACTGTCAAGTACCAATGGGCGTTTTCAGCCCCCTGGCTGGGGGGGGGGCAGTAATGGGCCACTCATTGTTAAGTGCAAGACTATTAGGCAAAGACGATGCTGCATTAGAAAACTTAGAAAACACTGTGTAGGATTTAGTGGGTCTAGCTGTGAGGTTGAAGATTACAAATAACTGAATACTACGGAGCTTACCCTCCCCTTCCAAGCATGTAGATACTGTATAAATACTGTGAACCCACTGATTGGTTTGCCTGTTCTGGGCTACTGTAGAAACATGGCGGGGCAGCATAACCCAGCAACATGTAGACATGAACTAGGGAATCACAATATGGATTTTTTTCCAGCCAAGATCAAGTATTATAGCCAATAGGGTTGCGAATTGGCAAAAATCTCAATCTGGCAATATGTTACATATCACAATACAGGGATTATGATTCAATATATTGTGATATATTAATATACTGCAACTATGGTGATAGCAATTTTATTAATCTAATTTATATTAAAAACACACCAATCTGAGTTTAAAAAATTACTTTTACGGGTTTCAACATTAATGTCTTTATTCATCTGCCTGGTCTGTCAAGTTGGTCAGAAATTTACTTGCTCAAAGTCAATTTTTACTATTTTTACTACCCTGTACAAATTGTTTTATTTATTAGCGGTTCTTAAATAACAACAGACTAAAGTCTATTGTCATTTTTAATCTAGACCTGCAACATCTATAAAAAGTCAGAAAACAGTGAAAAATATCCATCGCAGTTTTTCAAGGTCCAAGTTGATGTCGTGAAATATCTTATTTTGTTAGTCTAAAACTCAAAGATAAGCTCCATATCCATATGTGAAAATTGATACAGTATCATAAAACATGTTGTGATACTCAAGTGTATCAGTATTTTCTTACAGCCCTAACAGCCAGTATCAGGTAATATATGCTGATATCCATATAGACTGCTATAGCTTTGATAAGCCAATATTGGACGATAATTTATTGGCCCCCCAATATTTATCTTGCTTCCATAATATAAATGCCTCATTCTAAGGTAATGGAAACACAATGATTCTTGTTCCAGGTGATTATACACTAAGGAAAATATACTTATAGATACTATAATCTGTCATATTCCGCCAGAGTTCCTAAACCTTTCACACTGGACCTTGAAGCAACACAAAGTCATGATTTGTGCTGCATTGGAAGTGTTGTTAACAGTATTTTCAGTTTTATTAGAGAAAAGACTTCAAGGATGAAGACTAGGTGGTTGGTTTAGCAAATGTACATCTGCTTAACTTCCCTAACA
The DNA here is from genome assembly GCA_034769285.1 of Lutjanus argentimaculatus. NCBI lineage: Eukaryota > Metazoa > Chordata > Actinopteri > Lutjaniformes > Lutjanidae > Lutjanus > Lutjanus argentimaculatus. The sequence continues at coordinate 6,123,840 of JAWZSL010000025.1, read as the reverse complement.
TTGTATGGAATACGACATTTCTGCATTAAAATGACTAGACCTCATCAAACTCTTCCTTTTTCTATTGTTTTGATGTGGGAGGAAGAAATTACATAGTGTGCATTTAAATCTATTTCAGGCTCGAGCAAAAATCTGTTATTTTTTGAAGACATTCAAAACCTCAGAAAATGTTAACTGAATTATATGATTGTTACAAAGCTGTTGTGAATTATTTAGGCTATAATTTGGAGTCGTTCTCAAAGTAATAATCCAGTGAAATGGTTTGCAAGCTTTTGGCCATTTGCACTGTCTAAAGATTCAGGTTTCTGACTGACTTAATATTTTATTTGGCCTGTCTGAGATGTCAGGGACAAGGACAACACAGTTGTCAGAGGCTTCATACAAATACAAACCTGTAAAGGTGGTGATACTTATTTTGTGGTATTTGTCTATTATTTGTGCAACTTCTTCAAACCTCGCTGACAGCCTGGTCTGTCAGTCATCACGGCCAAACCCACAGAACCTGACTTTAAATTCTAGTGGAGATCCCAAAGCTTCCAAAGATACCAGACCTATCAGGATAAAAGGTGAGAGGAAGCATATAAATCATTGCACAATACAATTGTAATAATTCCATATCTGATTAAAGCCACCGAAAGGGAAAATAAATTTCCCGTTTTTAAAAAAATACAGATTCCACTTTTAAACACAAGCATTTATTTGGATTTTTTATATCAGAACATCTCGTGCCTAGTACCAGATTACTTCAGTACCTGTAAAATTCTGTAAAAAATTATACTGCATCTGCCTTGAGGTAATCAGTAAGCAGTATGCAGGCTGGCCAGTTTTTCTCTACACAAAAGATTTAGGCCTCACAGTAGCTAGCAGGTAGTGCTGCAGTTGTCACATGTAAATGAGAACTTTGCTCACCAGCTGTTTGTCTTAAACTTTTGAGACTTTTAGGACATATTTAAAGTACAAAAAAAAAAAAAAAAACAACCTTAATTCACCATGTTAGATGTGAAAATATTTGGAAAGGAGTGAAATGTTGTTTAGAGTCTGAGTGTTTTCACATCTAACATAATGAATTAAGTGGTTATTATTATTTTGTTTATTTCGAGTTTGAATGAAGTGTTTTACCATTATAAAATTACTTTTTCTTAAATAGAGTCTGGTGACTTTGGCAGAACTTATAAATCTGCTGTTTCTGGTTAAACAAAGGGTATCCTACTCTTTAGAAAAGGGTCTGTCTCTGTAGCGATCCTTTCCATAATGTTGTCAGACACTTAGAATAACAATCTGAGCCTGTCAGTGACAAAAATAAGCACTTATTTTGACAGGCACAATTGGTGATAAGTATTATGTTAAAGCCCATTTTGCAGTCTGCAGCAGTCTCGCTCAATACTGGGCCAATCTCAAAAATTGCTGTCCCCATTAGTTACTTGGACACAAAAAACATGGAAATAGGGCCCAGGAACAATACTGAAATCACACAGTGAGACTTGCAAGGTTCAGAGCTGTGAAGCAGCTTGTTCTGTCAGCAGGTGTCATCAGACTAATATCAAACTATTGCCTTGACAGTCTGAGTGACATAAAGTCCATTGTTTGCTTATGTCTTCATGAGTCTGTGTGGGCATGAAACTATATGCACAGACAAACGTGCAAACGTGCCAATATTTGCAGACACTTCACGTGTTATAAACAGAACTGTGTGCACGTTCTGCATCCACATCCATTTTTGAAAATATCTGCCCTTTAATGGTGTTTATGCACCAGAGGATTCTCAACAAGAGCTTTTGCCTCTGACACTTTGTCCTACACAAATTTTAACAAGATGAAAATCCTCCTGAATTCTCAGGTTACCAAAGTTTCCAAAATGGACCAGGAGCAGCAACTTAAGAGCTTGAGCACTTGCAGATCTTGAAGAGTACATCCAGCCTTGGTATTCTATTTCTGTCCCTTTCTGGAATATTGCCTGTTGTCCTGGGGCAGTGCTGAAGTGCTGTGCTGCAGTGTTTTTAGAGGATGTCCTTCTCACTTTGTTCTTCTTTGTCTGTCTTGTCACTTCCACACAAACACACTGCACAGTCTGCAGATTGTCCACATCAGCCTCGGTTTCTCTCGTGTCCCCTGGGAGAGGAGACGGCACAATAGGACGGTCTTGGGCTTCTAGCTGCTGAATTTCAGAGGAGATAGTGGGCCGCTGTTAGCCAATGATATAGAGAAGGACGAAAATGTTATTAAGTGGTGGGCTATCAATCAGGCGAGTAATCAGTCTCAGTTTGTAATAGGCGAGTAGTCAGACATGTGATGTGTCTAACACCAACCAGGGGCTTTTTCTGACACTCACTGCCAGTCATTATGAAGCAGCCAGCCTGTTTTTCACCACTAGGCTGGATGGTATTGCACTGCATTTATGTAACAGCACAGTGTGTGTGTGTGTGTGTGTGTTGTGTGTATGCCTCTGTCCAAACATGTTTGAGAAAGAGATGCAAAGTGAGAGAAAGGGTATGAGACTTGTCTTTGTACAGCCAGATAATGGCTGCTGGGCCATTAATTCTCCCTAGTGCCACACTGAGCTCCAAGCAGCTTGATCCAACCTGACAGGCCACATTTGGTCCAGGAATAAAGATGACAGCATATGAGGACGCATCATCACGGCCAGAGGAGATCAGCAATCAAGTGGCCGAAGGGAAAGAAAAGCAGGTAGAGGGAGGAAGAAAGGAGAGAAAGTCAAGGACTGAAATGATACTGCCAATGTTCTTCTTTTCTTTTATTAATTCCTCATGTGAACAGGCAGTTCGGGGCTCTCTGAGTTGATATAAAAGATGAAGAAATGGGGGAAGAAATGTAGAGAAAGAGAGAAGGTTAACTCCAAAGAAGTGGGTTGCAAGGAATGATGACACCAGGGGCTGAATGAGCTTTCACAGCGCAGGGCTACCGCCGCCACTCCCCTCCCATAAACCCCTTAGCTGTGACTTTCCAGGATTCTCATTAAAATGCATTAGACTCTCCAGGCTGCCCCACGCCGCCTTCCACATCATCATTGGGGTGCTTATCATCTCCAGAGCAAACAGATATGCTAACCAGTAACACTGGGGAAGCCGAGCTTCAGTGTCAGCCTAAACGGCAGCGCTGAGAGAGCTGTGACTGACAGATGGTTTACGAGGGGGTGTGGTGGGCTTGAACCAGTTTTATTACAGATGAAGAGAAATGAAATGGTCAAGGAGACATGACAGTTACAGGTCAGTGAACTCACTCCTGAAGTCTAACAGAAAGCACCCACTTCAGAGAATTTTATACTGATATACAGTACATGCACAGCTAAATCATGACCTTTAAGGTGCTTTCACAGAAAGCTACTTTGCTGCAGCTATCCACTGCTCAGCGATGATGGTGTTCAGCATCAGCTGGGTGCAACTCTGAAGGCCTGAATATACTCCCAAACAGATGCCTACACAGACAGTTGCAGACACCATGGATGTGAAGTACAACGAACATCTGTAACCTTATCTTATCTTACACCGTGCCTCTAGTCAACCAAAGAAAATCCTGGGTGACTGAAATTCTACCTACTCTCCAAACAATCGATTGATCATTGGCAAAAAAAAAACTGCAGCATCATCTCTGAATTAAATAAAATGAGCGACAGTGCACTGAATGGCTCTACCTGGTAGCCTCAATAGTGCTAATCAAAGTTGCGCAGCATTACCAAGCAAATTAATTTCTTAATTGATTCCTAATTTCTTTGACCATTTGCCATATCATTACCTCCAGGGCATGTCTATCAAGTAAATTTACATACAGCAGCAACACACACGCCACTGATGAGGGTCACACTACCTTCCATACATAAACAAAGCTTAGCGCTAATGCAGCTCGCTCTGCAGTATAAACTTCCATAAAAAGCAACGTGAAAAAACAGTTACTGTCCTACAACCTGCTACTCTTTTCATTGACTTGGCTTCAAATGAGGCTTAATGTTCACACGGTTTCTCTTAACTGTTGCCCAGTCTTATAACATTTGTCCACCATTAGCAGCATGCTAGTGCCAGATTCAACAAGTGAACCTACACAGTAAACACTAAAACAACACACAAAAAGTGGCAAAACTTAGAGCTTTCCAGTTTGAAGTCATGTCACGAAGAGCTGGTATTATCCATCAGTGAGCTTGAAATGTTACCAACAGATGGTCATTAAAAAAAAGCAGTCCTGCAAAGCAAAATCCACACACATGTTGTCATCAAAAATAAACGTTTAATCCCCTCTGTTCTTCTGTCCTGTGAGGCTGGGGGTCGATGTCGCAATTTGTGCTGCTTCTCTGACATGGTGTCAATTAGTTTGAAGCCAGGAAAAGCTCAATAAATAGTCTTATCAGTCTGAAATAAAATACATCTGGTCTGCATATGTCCTGCACCCATCAATAACAGATTATAAGAAGTGCTTTCCTTATTAAAGTAACACCAGTGACTGTCTGACAAATGAGAATTTGATTGAACAAAAACACAATGATCAATCATTTGACCAACTGGCTGAATATTTTTAGACTATTCCACGATACATAAACTATATCTTGATGTACACATTTTCTCTCAATTAACATACTGTCAATTCAACAATATTGTAAGGATGACTAGATGTACTCTCACAAAATATCACCACAATGAGATTTTTGTTAAATAATTATTAGTAATGTGGATATAATGACTAAGTGGGTAAAGGAAAATAACAGAACAGCTAGAACAGTATGGTAAGCACTGTAATGCAGCCTATAAGAAAAGGAAAAGACATCACAATATAACAATATCCAAAATCTAGGACGAATCTAGTGTCATATCATGACATCAATATATCTTTATATTGCCCAACCCTACTTATTGTCATACATGAATGGAAATATTTATTGACAAGTTAGTCCTTAATATCAAGGAATTAGAGACTAACCACCATTGTAAACGTTTTTCTTGCACAAGGATTTCATGAAGGAGCAAAAGCTTCCAAAATTATAAATATTGGTTGTTTATTTCTTAAACTGCTTTATTGTCCAACTGGATTTCATATTATACTAGTGGTCAGCTATGTAGTAGGTGATATTATTATATAATATTATAATTATGCTAACAATATATAGCTTAATTAATACTAATATTACTAACATTAGATTATTTTAGCATTTTACGTTTTATTTAATTTTCTAATACCATACTAATACACTTATTTATACTGGTTACTTACTTACTGGATCATTTTTCACTGTGCTTCAAAATTTCTTTGTGTGCTGATTTTCACTGTCACAGTAGGGTTAGTTTATTGGCGTGAGGACTTACAGTATAGCCTTGCAAAGCCAACTATAATCTTTTAAGGTCTGATTTTATTCTGGAAAACACCCTGAGAATTGACGGAGCCATGCAGCTAGAAGCCATACCAATCAGAAAACTGTGCAGAGCGTTTATGATGGCATGACTCCAAGCCCTCAACTACCTAAATTCAGCTTACAGGTGTAAAATGAAGCATGAATTAATAATTTGCTGAATCGCGCTTCAAGTCTGACCTTTTCCTCACCTTAAACATGGTCTTTTTCTCACCTCAGATTTATTCTTAACTGTTTTCACTGGATGGTGTTTTTAGAATAGTCCCCATGTTTTTCCTGTTAATAGCAGAGTAGACAGCGGTGTGTTTGTCCAATCAGGATTAGAAAGGGGTCATATTGGTGCCTCAGCAAAGGACATCACATGCCTTTTTTAATGTCTGTGTGTAGGTCTGCAATGTCTTCAATCTGCAGTGTCTTCCAAACCTTGCCAGACTTAGATGGACAGACAGAGCCTTTTGAGTTATCAAAATTAAGTTTTTCTTTAGGTATGTTCTTGCTTTAGTCAGGGCTGTCAGGGTGAATTTCCCTTTTGGTTATTTAACCATTATTTTGTTTGTTTTGGCAGATTACTTAATTTATGATAAATGAAGTAATTTAGTGCAGTGATGTCATCTATGGATTTCACTTCACTGCCCAAATGGCAACTTTATGGTCTGAGAGAGCTAGCTGCTGGGTGCTAGTAATAGTTACACAATGTTGAACGGTCCAGGTTCCATACAGCAACAAAACTAACATAGCTTGCGCTGCAGTATACCGACATATAGCGGCATCAGAACTGCTACTCTCATTATTTCGTTGGCTTCAAATGAAACTGAACAGTACACAGTTTCTCTTGACTGTCCCTCAGTATTATAACATTAGTTGAACATCGCTACAGTCTCTGGTAGAAGCGGGTAGGCTGAGATTTTTTCGGGAATTGGGGATTCATAATGATAATAGGTCTTTTTTTTTAACATACATATAAAAATGTGTGTAATGACATGGGGACTGTGGAGTGACAGGAGCAGAATGGGATGTGAGTCTTTCTTCCATGGTTGGGACTGGGCAAGATTTTTTTTTTTTTTTTTGACAATGTCTAGGACGTAGACATATTTTTGTGGGAGTGGGATCAGACGGGTGAAAATCCACCCCTGTGTCACCCTCTAAGAGAAGCCACACAAGCTGCACAGCATGCTAACTCTGAGTTCAACAGGTTAACCCACAAAACAAACACTGAAAAGACAGAAAACATGGTCACACTCAGAGCTTCCACATTTGAAGCCCATCCACTTTTGAGCTTGAACTGTCATCGCCTGTCTTACATTTTTGTCAGTGTCTTTAAAGCATTGATTGATTCATTTAACAGTGAAGTGAAAAAACATGAACATTGCAGTCGTTGCGGTTGCTCGCCGTCCCCTTTGGTTGGCTCGTCAATATATGGCGGTATTTCCAATTTGCGAACAGCCCTAGCATAATCGCCTTTGGAGTTTGGAGAAGTGTGCTGCACTTGTATCTACAGTAATGTGGAAGCAGGACAGATTAGGCTGTCAGGAGCAAATGTGTAATGAAAGCAATGCTCTTTCAGCATTGTTCCAATGATGCAATATGTAGTGTCAGCATGTAACTCTAAGAGGTAGATTTTATGCAAAGGACAAGGTTATTGGATTCATTGATGACCTGTTTTTGCATTTTCATCCATTTGCCATACCTCATACCCCAAGCATTAATTCATCTGTGTGTGTTTAAACATTTTTTTAATTGAGACCAAAGGGACCTGTAATGTGCTTAATTTTACTTTGGGTTAGAGGCTTTAGAGGAAACTGAATGTCTCACTCAGAAAATATATTCTGTACATCACTGTATGTATGTACACTATTTCATGCATACTTTCAGGTAGCTGAGGGAAAAGTATTACATGAAGGCAGACTGCCTCAAGGTGTATTGGGCAGAGGAATCCAACTGCATAAGTGCTGATGTACAAAAAGGTTGTGTGTTTTCTAACTGCCTGCTAGCCTATGGTGCTGCTCACAGATCCACCAGTGTGTGAGGCACAGTAGTGTGCAGTGGAGCGTGCTCAGCTTTGCTTTTGAATTTTCATTTGAATGTTGAGAAAATTTGTGTCAAAACTAGTGCATAAATTTCATCATAATGAAATCAGCCCTCGACTAGCCCCAGCCCGTGCATTTATTAAATCTCTTGTAATTATTTGCCTGTTAGAAAATGATAGTCAGTACAAAGTCAAATGTTGATGTAACTAGGCTAACAGGGGGCTGTTGTTACTGGCTCACACAGCTGTTATTGTTCTGCAGCTGAGGCTGTTGTGTCTTCAGAGAAAGAAGATCTGGGTCCTGACTTGAGATCATTTATTTCAGTAGAGAAGTGCACATCATTAAGCAAGGTTAAGTGCTTTAATGAAGTAAGCCGTTAAAGCTCTATTAATCAATGTTTTTACATTAATATTAAATCAAGTGACTACAAGTAACGTGAAAGTGGTCACTTTTAGAGATGAACACAGACTTCTGCAGCCCTACAGAGCTTTTTAGCACCTTTTAGCTGTTTTCCTTGATTTTGAACAAATTTACAGCAGCAGGTTTTCTGCTAAAAATCTGATTAATTCATGTACACCACCTGCACAGCTCCTAATGGCACAGAGACAAAGTTGGCAAGTACTTTGTCCAGTAACAGTGCTGAAAACAGCATCTAAGTAGCAGAGAGCAAACTGTCTTCTCCAAAGTTATTGGACTGGGTTTTTTTTAAGTCTGTTAATTGGATTTTTTAAGGACAGGTAATGTACAAATTACAATGTCAGCACTCTATGAACACAGAGTGTCAAAGTGTCAAAAGGTAGTGTCCACTTAAGACAAAGTGCCAGGATTGAAAGACAAACAATTAAGGTAAAGTGGGGGTCAAAAACAGAAAATAGTTTGCACATTAAAAGTAATATTAAATAAGAAAGATGAAAAAGACAAGAGACACCAAAACAAGCAAGCAAACAAACAAAAGAGAAAGAACAAACTAGAAAAGGACACAACGGTGAGTCCAAAACATGTGAGCGTGATACACCAAGAATAGGACTCTATCACATCCTGTCAAGCACATGAGGTATATCAGTCAGTTCTCTTCTGTTGGGTTGACGATAATTTGTCAAGAAGTGGTTTCCAGATTTTCAGGAAGACATCTCCCTTATTGGCAAGTTTATATGGAAAACTTCCATATGAATCACGTGTCTAAGCTCCCCCAGCCATTGGTGGAGCTGGACTCAGATTTCCACTGCTGCAAAATGAGGCGTTTTGCTCATAGTGTGCAGAGTGAGATGGCCTGAGCAGCGTGATTATCTATGGTGTTGACTGGTAATCCAAATATGGAGAGAAAGGGGTCTGGTGTTTTACTATTGTTTTACTATGAGCTTTTGATTATAATCAAATATGAGAGATCAGAAGGTATGGAGCTCAGGACATAGCCACAGCTGGTGGACTGTTTTGACATATTGGTGAGCTGAAATCCTTATTAATGCTGCTATCAAAACATGGTTTTATAAGTTCATTATCATTGTATTTTTGCAAAACAGTGGCATAATGAGAGGCATTGCCTGCAGGACATTACTGAACATTAGCAGGTCTTAGTGACTCAGGAGTCACTCTGTCTCTCAAAAACAAGTGAACCAACGTGAACCAAAGGAAGCTTCTTGGTATCAATATTTTGCACAAAAACTGCAAGCAAAGGTAAATTGCTGACTAGGGGTGTCACAAGAATTGATACTTTGGTACCAAGTTGATGCCAAAATTTTGAAATCCTATCAGTACTTGTTTTTTTTACAGCACTACAGGTAGCAGAGGTACCGGAGGTACTATTTCCTATGGCATGCTTGCATGCACCCTCACCAAATGATGTTTTGTGAATACGACCCTATAGTTCATGCATATGCATAACCAGGTTTCCAGCAGGATTGGGAGCCGAGAGTGCATGTGCATGACAAAGACCTTTGTCAGCAGCACAGAGGGATGAACGGAATCATCATCACTTGTTGCTGTGCGACTTTCTATCTGAAATGACTTAAAGTCATGTTGTACCAAAATGTAAGCTACAATAAGTCTTATTGTATCAGCTTAACAGAAGTCTGTCTGTAAAATTCAGCCACAAAAGTGAGAAAAATTTGTCATCTCTCACTAGAAAGCCCATTCAGTCCCCTCGACCAGGGAAAACCTCTTGTAGCAGTATTAGTGTCTTATATCACTAATACAATTAAAATATGCCCGCATTACAGTAGTTAGGAATTAATGATGGGGATAGGGGAGCAAACTGGTCTACTGCTGCATGTAAACAAGAGTTTACAGTAACCAGGCAAACATTTTCTCTGATTATCTTCCTTAACTGAATTTCCTCAAATAACCTGATTTCTTGAGTGCATGTGTTTTTTAAATTCAGTCTTTATTTGGACAGGTTAATCTCATTGACATGCGGTCTCATCCTCAAGACAGACATGTTCCACATAGAGGCAGTGAGAGAGAGCGTGGAATTGTAGGCAAGCAACCAAGGTCAATTGTGTCAGAGAAGTAAATGTAGGCCCGCGTGATACTTCACGATTATGTTTAGCAGTAATGTGTGTGGAACTGCAGTTTCAGACCGTTCAGAGGCTCTGAATGGTGATGATGAGCGATTAACCTGTTACAGTATTAATGAATGGGGTCAAACTCACTCACACTGTGGTAGAACCACCGGGCTGGTAGTGGGAGATGTCTGGAGACATTTTGGGAGCTCAGAGGAGAATTTGCTCAGCTCAGATGGAAGAAGCGTCAGACTGGAGAGATCTGGACACAGAGTCAGTGGGTTACTTAATAGCATGCACACTCAGAAATAGAATATGGATATGAGATCATTCCCCAGTGTTAGCACAGCTCAGGAGACGGATCTCATCTAACATTTGATTATATTTGGAACTGCTGCGACCTTTTCGTAATTTGAACATTTTTATTCTCGGGCAGTAGCTCGGCTCACTCCTTCACACTCCTGACAAGATGCAAAAGCCACTTGTCCTCAAGGTCAGTTTAAATGAGTACATGTATACACATTAGGGCTGCAACTCACAATTATTTTTATTATTGATTAATCTGTGGATAATTTTCTAGATGAATAGTTTAATTATTTGGCATGTAAAATTTGAGAAAAAAAGGAAAAAGTGAAACATTTCCATCTGTTTCGCAAACTCCAAGGTGATGTCTTTAAATGCCTTGTTTTGTCAGTCCAAAACCCATAGTTATTATATTTTTTAGCCTTACACCCAAGGTTGTTCAGTGAAAGGAAAGTTTTAGTTTTACAGGTATTTAATTTACAATAGAATATGTTCGAATTATGGCTCAAACGATACTGGATTTTTGGGGCCAATACTGATACCCATATTAGGGAGTAAAAAAAATTCTATATAGAAATATTGGCTGCTATTCTTTTTTTAAAATATATATCTATCATATACTGAAACAGTAAACTTTCACTGGTATTCTTAAAACATAAAATATATTATATATAAACATAAATAGAACTTGAAATAAGAAATGATCAATTATACATAAAAATGCTGCCTATAAAACTAAGAACTTTTAAACAAATAAAAACAATCTGCATTGTTGTTCTGTAAGAAAAATAGTACAACATATAGGCAGATCCTGATATAGACTGATATAGTTGTGTGAGGCCAAAATCAGGCACGTAATGTTGGTCGGCCGATGTATAGGTGGGGCTCTAGGAAGAATATATGATAAAATAAAACAAAAATGATGTATAGTTGGTTATGTACATACATACATATGCACATATACACCCAGGAAATAATCCTGGGTCCATCCATTTTTTGAATTTCCATCAGGTTGAATGTAAAAAGCAGCAACAAGTTGGTGATGATAATACAGTCGACATCTTCGCATAAAAAGTTCAACATGTGGGAAACATTGTCCATGAACTTTGATTGTGTTTTTGCACAAAGCATCATCAGTGTAAACACAGAGTCCTCCCCTCCTCGTCCTGCTGGAGTGTTGCAGCCTGCTTGGAGGAAAAAAAGCATGAAAACGACACTGTCTTCTGTTTTTGCTTGAGAAATTACCTATCAAAATAGTTGTTGATAATATTGCTGTTGATCAGCTTATTGATTAGTCGACTAATCGTTGCAGCTCTGGCATGCATACACACACACACACGGACATTTGATTCAGGAAGGCCCCCACCCCATGTTTAAGGCTTCCTTGGGCTTGATTTGAACCTGCTTGATTTAAATAACCCGAGCAGAACCAGACAACAGCTCACAGTGTCCAGCTCTCTGTTTGTAGCCTGTTAAATGTGGTGATGCAAATGAGTGTGTCTTGTGCGTGCTGTGGTGTCTTGCAGGGGCTTTGACATTTCGGAGCTTTCCATTGCTTGGCTCGGGCAAATTGCAGAGGGCATTCACATGCGTCCCCTGTGGGAGCCTGTGTGCAGCGAGAGGGATTAAGCAGCACTGCTGGCACTGTTAGCCTCACGCTGCCCTTGTCCTTGTGGACTGAAGGAGCATGCAGGATGCCTGCCTAATGTCGGTCTCACTAGCAGCCTCCTCTTCACACTTCATTTCACTTTATTCTTGCTGCTGCGTCAGCATCAAGGCGATCCCACAGTATATGGTGTCTGTGGTGCTTTGATTCACATTGGCTGTCCATGACATTTTGTTGTGGGAAATAACATAAGCTTTCTTTATCGGCTTATTATGCAGCGAGTGATTTTTTAGAAACTGAAGACAAATCTTTTCTTGGTTGTCTTTCTGACCTGCATCACATTCTCTTTTGAATGTAGTGCTTTTATTTGCATAAACATTGAATTCCTCCTTGCTGTTTGCATACATACAGCTCTTTCTCTTGATCTTGATTTTGTCTTACAGCTTATTGAACAACACACATTCTTTTAAAGTAACATTAGCCAACCACTATATCCTTACTGTGTCCTGGATGGTAATGCCAAGGGCACTGAGTGTTGGTGTGTACCAAGTAAAATAACCCAGTCAGCTGCGTGCAGCTCTGTGCCTGGTCTGTCTGGATCTGTCATGTAAATGAGGCAGCAAAAAACACATCAGATAGAGGGAAAGGCGCTTTTTTTTTCTCTTTTTTTGTACATGTAGCATGCCTAATTTAAAAGCAGATCAAAAGCAGTCTTCATCTCTCTGACTTGTCCTACAGTTGTTTTCAAATCTCAAAAGCTTCGCTAGGTCCAGTGTAGAGCTGCAGCAATTAGTCAATTAATCACTTAGTCAGTTGCCAGAAAAATAATTGGCAACTATGTTTCCAGCTACTCAAATGTGAGGGCTTGCTGCTTCTTTCTCCTTTATATCATAGTAAACTGAATATCTTTTAAGTTTTGTACAAAACAAGACATTTGGCAGTTAAATAATAGGCAGGTTAATCAATAATGAAAATAATCCTCAGTTGCAACCAAGTGTGAATCAACAGTGACTTCACCTCCAGTTGGTTTGTGGACTACCATTTTGAAGCCACAAATTCGGTATTACAGGCTTTTCCATCTTGTTTTTTTGCAACCAGAACATGTGTAGTACCCATGAGAGTGTTGCGCTGGTGGGTGGCGCACTGCAACTAGGGCGGTTCTTGGCTTTTACTCATCCGTTCAGTAGGAAATAATGGCAGCCTGCCTTGCCTTAAAGTTTCTCGTATTACAACCAAACAGTACACTAACATGTTTCTTAAAGCATTTTAGGTGAGAAAAAGGCAATGTAGTAACAGCATATTGATCCATATTTGATCAACACTGTCTAGTTTGACAGCTTGATCTGAGTTTCATGAGCCCTGTGTGTGACTTGCCAATCACAAGGTAACCCTGCCCTAAAACATATTGTGCATTATCATCCGTTTCACTCTATATGGGACCATAATTTACAAAATGAACATCGTGATGTATTGAGGAAGACTTGTAACTAATTATTGAGAACATTAACTCATTAGGAAGCTGTTTACTGAGGTCATAAATTAAGGGAGAAGTAGGGTCATTTTGCCATAAGAGCACATACAGTTTAACCTTTTTCTTTCTTTCTTTCTTCTTTTTTTTGCAACCAGTGGAGTTGCCCCCTGCTGGCCATTAAAAAGAATGCAGGTTTAAGGCACCGTGCATTGACTTCACCTTTCAGACCTGGAAGCTCTGCCTTGTATTTAATGTACAGTCTATGATTGCAGCCTTAGTCCTGTGTATACTGTAGAAATTTTGCAGACATGTATGCGAACAAACAGGAACACTGATACAGGGATTTTAAAAATGTAAGTAATAATCATACTATTACAAAAATCTATCTCCACCATATATATGGTGTGTCATTTTAAATGTAAAATAGTAAAAAATAGAGAGTACAGTGTACATCTTTAGAGATGAACTATCTATACATTTTTTAGACAGCTCTTGACAGATTGTCCCCCTAGAGTTTTTAGAAGAGGACATCCACTGACATGTCCAATATTGTAATGCTGTGCAACAATAGGCTATAGGCCTTATTCACAGCAGACATTTTGACTTATCATAGTAGGAAAAGTACAGGAGTTACTGATAACACTAACGGTAACTCTGTTCCCAGTAAGCTGTGACAGTGATCCAGCATGAACAGTACCAGGACCCATCATACATTTTATTGTTTAGGCGTGCTCTTTTCTTACTGTGACATAAAATCAATTCCAGGACAAAGGCCTATATGAAGACATGTTAAAAAACCTTTAGCCTTACTTGCTCTTGCTCTTCCTGTTAGTCGCCCATGTGTTCTGTTTCACTGGACTGTGGGGAGCAAGTTTGACTCATCCGTGCTGCAGTATTGGACTCTGTATCACCCACATAACATGATGTCCTGCAGTGTGGCTGCTGTTGCTCCAGTTGGTAGTCCTCCTCTGGCTTTGGCTCAGCCACTCATATATTGACAACAAGGCTAAACAAAAGGCAAAGTTCCCAGCATGTTACATTGGTATCACTGGTTACACCTGTTTTTACCGTGCTATTTCATATCAATATGGCAGCCATAAAAAAGGTCTGGTCACCCTCCTTGGATTATATTATTGTGGCGCAACTCAACATCTCAACTGTTGCTCCTCTGGCATCTCTCCCCAGCTGTTTTGCATTAACGAGTGAGCGCTGATCATCCTCCATTCCAAACCAAAAGACTTACCTCAACAATTAGCCATGGGAAAATGTTTGTCAGCTGCAGCTTTTCTTAAGGCCTCGTTCAGGCTTTCAGCCCAAATCATTTTTTTTGGAATATCCAGATTGCATCCAAATTGATTTGAAAACAGTCTGAAATGTGTGCATTTACTGCCTACATTGTAACCACAGCAACCCATGCAAATAGGTTAGTTATGTCTAGACACACAAATCTAATCTGATCTCTTGCAAATAATGGTGTTGACTGTTTTAAAGATCTGATTTGAGAGATAAATCTGGTTTGCCTACAGTCCAAACAAAGCCTATGTTCTCCTTCATGAACACACAACTTGGTCTTAGGCTTCATCATCTGTTGTTTCTTTGTGAGGCTTACTCAACAAAAAATAGCCATGTCTCTTTGCTCCATAGCCCTAAAACCCTGCTAAGATATGCACACAAGAGCATCGGCGTCATATTTGAGAAGGAAAAATATCAAGCAGTTTCCTATTTTAAAGCCTTACACGTAAGTAACTGAGTCATGCTGTTGTTTATGTTCCTTATTTTGCCAGCTCAGACATCATCCTGAAAGGACCAGTGTGTAGGATTTATTTTAACATCCAGCAGTGACTTTGCAGATTGCAAACTTGTCACCTCACCCTCCCCTTCCAAGGGTGTGGGAGAACCTACGGTGGCCGTGAAACAAATGCAAAGGCAAAAAATGTGAAACGCCATATCTAGAGCCAGTGTTTGATTTGTCCCTTCTGGGCTATTGTAGAAACACGGTGTTGCAACATGGCAGCCTCCATGGAAGAGGAACCAAGCCATGTATAGATATAAATGTCTTTTTTATTTTCAGGTATTTACACACTAATGAAAATATACTTATGAATATTATATCTAATTTCTGCCAATAAATCCCTGTAAATCTTACACATTTGTCCTTTCTCATTTTTTCTATGACTAGTCTTCCTACATTATGCTCCTCACACAAATATTATGTATCCCTAAGGTTGATTAAACTCTTAAAATCTCTATCATGGCAATTTCTATATTTTAAGCATGCAAATTGCCACTGTGGGTGGTTAGTGAATTAGATGCACAATAATTACAGATTTCTGGGCCTCTAATCCCACAGTCAGCGACAGCTACTCAAACATAAAGTCACATTTAACATGCAAAGTGCTGGACTTGATAGCTTTTATAAAAATGTCACAAATAATATTTTTGTTTTGAACTTGAAGTAGACAATATGTGTAGCCTATATTTCAGTGTTTAGCAGTAAGACCTACTCTCTTTAATGCATTTTGTCTGTAAAGTTGACATTGTCTGGAGTAGCTGAACATAGCTGCATCTTGAGCCGCCCATTTTGTGCCTGCGTGTATTCACCGAGTTTGATCACAAAGAGTGACCCTGTTGCCAGTGACATATTGTACTTGCAGCAGGGATGTCAAAAATAGCCCAGGGTCTCTGCTCAGCTCTTGCAGAACAGAGACGGCACACAGAAGAAAACGGAGGAGGAGCGGAAAGAGAAAGAGAGCGCGACAACTAAGGAACAAAAAAGATTAAGTGCAAATTGAATAAAATGAAACAGTGTACAAGATAAAGGGGAGTTTTAGGGAAAAGTTGGAGCAGTAATAGAAATATAGTGAGTTATGGAATATTACTGACCCAAGAAAGAGTCAGACAGAAAGAAAAAAAATCATTTATCCACGTGTATCCGGTCTAGGCTTGTGTCAGAGTGTCTACTTGTATGAATTTCTGCAGTGTGAGTGTGTTCACCTAGACTCATGTCTTGGTTTAGTTTGACCTGATTTAGTTTACTTTCTGCCAGAAGGCCAGTTTCAGGGACGGAAAGAGTGGCTCTCCAAATCCCATTTTGTCACATACTGTGTGTCATACCAAATCACAGACTTGAGATCATCCCTCTCCTTCCTCTCAGCTGTGTGTAGGTGCGTTTTGATATGCGCATGCACCCCAAGCACTCGCAAAAGTGAGCAATAAAATGTCAAGTAATGAATTTGTGTGAAACCTTTTGTTGTAAGGTAGTGAGTTTTGCCCTCAGATGGGTATTTAGCATGCTAGTTGCCTCGTGTTTGCAGGCAGCTGCTGGCCGTTTACCATTGGTTTGATTTAGAGTCTCTCAATGACTCACTTGTTCTCTCAGTATGCAGATGAGTCGAGTTGAGAGCAATACTCTTGTTCTTTTCTCTGTGCCTCCTCACAGTGTAATTTGTCTTGACATATCCAGGGAGGGTGACGGGGGATGTAAGGTTAGGAAAATGTCTCATTTGTTCGCCAAGGTAAACATCCATAATTCCCAAAGGTGAGAGCTAAAACCTGCTCTGATGAATCACTGGATTGTATTGCTTACATAAAGAGCACTGCAGCATTATAGACTTGACTATTGATTTGTTAATTATATCAGTGCTCTTTTGTGTCTGCTGCAGTGGTAATCAGGTCTTCAGACTTTTTGTTGTGTTTTCAGATTGGCTTTATGATTAAACTTGTGTCTTTTCTTCTTTTCCCTTGTGGTCAACCCCTTGCTTCCCCCCTCTTTTGTCTCCCCTTCTCTCTTTCCTAAGTCATTGCCTGGCGGCGGATGTCTCGTCGCCTGCCTCTGAGGTCGGAGGCCAGTTGGAGCCGGGAGGAGGGTCCTCAGCAGCAGCAGTGATGCGGGCTTCAGTGGCAGGCTGCAGGATGAGCGTGGGCGCGCTCCTCAATGGGCTGCTAGTCTCCGTAGTTGCAGCTCTGCTTTGGAAGTATTCCAAGCTGAGCGAGCATGCTGCCTTGCTGGAGGAGGAGCTGCACATGACTCGGCAATCCCAGGAGCTCTCGCAGGCCCGTATCGACTACCATGTTGCCCTGCAGGCTCTTCAGGAACACGGCACACGCATGGTCTGCACGGGCAAGATGCACACCGACCGCATCTGCCGCTTTGATTACCTATGCTACTGCTCTGAGGCAGAGGAGTTTGTGTTTTTCCACTCCAATTCCTCTGTCATGTTGCCTAATCTGGGGTCGAGGCGCTTCCAGCCTGCCCTGCTGGACTTGTCCTCAGTGGAGGATCACAACACCCAGTACTTCAACTTTCTAGAACTCCCAGCTGCTACCTTAAAGTTTATGCCCAAACCGGTGTTTGTACCAGATGTGACACTGATCCTAAACCGGTTTAACCCAGACAACCTGATGCATGTGTTCCACGATGACCTGCTCCCAGCCTACTATACAATGAAACAGTATTCAGACTTAGATGATGAGGCTCGTTTGGTTTTTATGGAGGGCTGGGGTGAAGGCCCACACTTTGACCTTTACCGACTTCTCAGCAGTAAGCAGCCTCTGCTCAAAGAACAGCTGAGGAACTTTGGTAAGCTCATGTGTTTCACCAAATCTTATGTTGGCTTGTCCAAGATGACCACCTGGTACCAGTATGGTTTTGTCCAGCCACAGGGCCCAAAGCCAACATGTTGGTCTCAGGAAACGAGATCCGACAGTTTGCCAGAGCACTGATGGAGAAAATGAACATCACAAGGGTGGAGGAGGTGGATGGAGGAAGTGCTGAAGATGAGAAGGAGAAAGAGAAGAAAGATGAATACATTGTTGTGTTCAGTCGTTCAACAACAAGGCTGATACTTAATGAAGCAGAGCTGATCATGGCGCTGGCCCAGGAGTTCCAGATGAGAGTGGTCACGGTGTCCCTGGAGGAACAGTCTTTCCCCAGTATTGTCCAGGTGATTAGCGGTGCTACCATGTTAGTCAGCATGCATGGAGCTCAACTCATCACCTCACTTTTCCTCCCCAGGGGAGCTGCTGTGGTGGAGCTGTTCCCCTTCGCTGTGAACCCAGAACAGTACACCCCATATAAAACCCTTGCCTCCCTTCCAGGCATGGACCTTCACTATGTCTCCTGGAGGAACACAAAGGAGGAGAACACAGTCACCCACCCAGACAGACCCTGGGAACAAGGGGGCATTGCTCACCTGGAGAAGGAGGAGCAAGACCGAATTCTGGCAAGCAAAGATGTCCCCAGGCACCTGTGCTGCCGCAACCCAGAGTGGCTCTTCCGGATCTATCAGGACACTTTGGTCGACATCCCTTCCTTCCTGGAAGTCCTCAGAGAGGGCATGAAGACAAAGCCCAGCTTGAGGAAGTCAAAGCCAGCCAGCACAGTCCATCCGGGCCGGGTCAGAGAACCCCAGTGTCAGACCTCAGTACAAACCAGTAATGAGGCTAAACTCACAGTCTCCTGGCAGATCCCGTGGAATCTGAAATACCTGAAGGTCAGGGAGGTGAAGTACGAGGTGTGGATCCAGGAGCAGGGAGAGAACACCTACATGCCTTATATCCTTCCCCAGCAGAACTACACCTTTTCAGAAAACATTAAGCCCTTCACCACCTACCTGGTGTGGGTCAGGTGTATCTTCAACAAGAACCTCCTAGGCCCCTTTGCAGATGTTCTTATGTGCCGGACTTAGGCCAAACACCTTGCCAGTTTGTTGTGTGCAGTTTTACACAGAAATTGAGTCATGCTTGTTCCAGACAATCAAATCGGAAAAGTGGACTGTTTGATTACAGTCAGAAGTGTGATGTGGCATATCTCTACAATCCTAGAACAGGCTGTTGAACTCTTGCACAGTAATGTTTCCTTGGCCAGCACAGAGAATATGGACTTCAGGATGAACTGGATGAACTGCAAAGGACTTGAACTACAGGGTCAGAACTCAACGGCAACAGCCGTAAATGAATGGAAAGTATATTTCCTGTACCTAATTAAAGAAAGTGCTAAACCATGACTCTACTGAAAATACCAGAATTCAAATCAGCAGATTTATTTATGTGCAAAATAATATATAACATGTTTTTTAGTATAGTCAAAACACTGGTTCTTTACCTTTTACAGTATGCAATATAGCTTTTCTGTGGAGAGCAAGAGAGATTTTAGAATAGCAGGATTTTTTATGTTTTTTGACTTTGTCCAATGTCTGCTGTGTGTGTGATGCCTGTGTGGCTTACTTTACCTACCAGTTGTTTAATTACACATATTACTGTTATTTGCAGAACCTAGCCAAAACCAAAGCAACTTTTTTCCATAGTCTCAGCCAGTCATCCTTCATGCCATATTACTTTCTCATGTTATAGATCTCTCATACTTTAAATGTTTGCTAAGAACTCAAGAACTAAGAACCTCTACAGAATTCAAGCAACTGAATACCGCTTGCCTCACCCTCCCCTTCCAAGCTTTTAAGAGAATCTGGCCGCAAAACTTGCAAAAGGCCCTACCTAGACCCAGTGTTAAGTTTTTACATTCTGGGCTACGGTAGAAACACGGCTGTTCACAGTGGCCTCTGTGGAAGAGGACCTGGTCCCTCTGCAGATATGAACAGCTCATTCTAAGGCAGTGGTTCTCAAAGTTTTGATGACTGAGTGCCAATTTAGGAAGCCAGCACAGGATTTGTTATCGGTCTAATGGCATTTAACATAAAATTCCTTGAGCACTGAATGCATCTGAGGTTCGATGAAGTAAGAGTTGATCCATTTTTCCTGAAATCTCCATTTTTCCTCAACCATACAGTGTTTTTGTTTTTTTGTTTTTTTCCTGTGGTGGCTTTTCCATCTCACTTCCAAATTAAATTGCCAAGTTGTCAACCAAAATTGCTAACTTAGGCCAGCACCCTAGCACTGATGACAGAATGTAATTCCCATGACACTCATGAGGTGCCACTTACTTACATGCAACTAGGGTGACCAGACATCCGGAATAATTCAGGACAGTCCCGAATTATGAGCAGTTGTCCCAAATCCCAAATCTTGTCCTGTTTGTTTGGAAAATTAACTGCTATAGCAGCAGTTAATATGAACAAGCTAAAACGAAAGCTGAAGGCAAAAAAGGTGAGGACACCCACCTGACTTGTTGATGAAGTAAAATTCAAAATTGTGTTTCGTTTTCCAAGGGACAGACAATTGACCTCTTGAGCAAAAATAATTAATTTTAGTGTTGAGTATTGACTTTCATGTATTTTAATGTTCATGGACACCGAATGTAATGTCCTGGTGACCGCATTCCTACCCCCAAATCTCCTGTCCCAAATTTCACACGTTGTCATCTGCAACCAGTAGCTCTCTATAAGTTGTTATTCCTAATCTGACAGAGCAAAGTTTGATGTAGTAAACTAGTAGTAGGCCATTAAAATGAAATGCTTAAAATATAATGCACATTACGGAGTCACACAACATAGACCGCTACTGCCCCACGGGCCGCACTTTGAGAACCTCTGCAAGGTAATGAAAACACAAAAATTCTAACGTACGCCATTGTTTGATGAATATTACACAGTATTCAGCTCCTGCCATATTCAGTAGATCCCCGTAAAATTCTGCACACTAGACCTTTAAACTCTGTCTCTAAGGACACTGTGAAGGATTCATGTAAAAGAAGTGTCAACCGAGAGTTCTCATGAATGTCAATGTTTTTGACCCTGAAAGCAAAGACGTGTAATGTCAGAACACTTCACGGAGCATTTTGTGATGAAAGACACCGGTCTTAAACAGCAATATCTTGTTCCCTAGCGTGACAGCACACAAGTGTTTATTTCCAGTGCCCGCCACAAATAATTTACATCCGTTTTACTGCATAAATAAATGATTTTTCTCTAATTGGCACTAATTACAACTGTAATAATTATAATTTTCTGTGGAGAGTGAATCTATTACACCAGGCTATAATTAGTGTAAAGCAGTTTCCCTCCCGCAAGCATCGGCATGCTGCTGGACAGTCGGATTTTACTACCTTGTGTAAAAGCATTTTCATTATAAGATAACAAGGTATGTTGCAGCGTAGGATTCCACTGCCTTGTGTAATTAAAATTCCCAGCTATGTGTCTTTTTACTCCCCTCAGAGGCTTTCTAGCTGATAAGAAATCTAACGTTGGATTTTACAGCCAAAGCAGGCTGTTGAAGTTGTTTTGTGTCTTTTGCTAATGAAGTGCTGCTTGTTGGTCGCTAGTCTGCAAAGATGTATTTGTTTTTTTAGACACATGAATTGGAGGCACTAGATAAGAATACGGTATTAGACATGTAGCAAGAGACGGTTTATGGAATGGCACAAGGTAAATAAAACACTGCCACCAACATATTGTGTTATATTCTGCTATTGTAAAGATAATGTCATGTACTTTTTCCAGGACTTTATATCTACCACCAGTCCTCTAAACATTACATTACCGTCTTTGTAATGTTTTGACTGCTGGCTGCTATCAAGCTCCTTTTTCTTTTCTTTCTTTTTTTTACCTGAGACCTTACATTTGCCATAAAATTACTTTTTTCAGTTTTTGACTTCACTGATACCTTTTTTTCCAAAGTTCTGAGATGCAGTTCTGTTTGTCGATGCACGTTTTAAGAGATTATTTGAATCCATCGTCGTGTGTGCAGGATGTGACATTTTAGATATGTATGTGTTTGTATTGTTGGTTAGATTTCTGTGTGCCCCTGCCCCACCTCAGTGGAGACATCATACTGTATGTGCTGAGTGAAATGAGAGTGTACATGTCTCTGTTTTCTACATTAGCAAAAAGTTGGAGTTTTGTTTTCAGTAACTGTGATTGAATAAAGAAGCTTATTTCTTACAGAATTCATTTTGTTTTGCAGTTTTTTATCAGCAATAAAACAATAGCAATGCTTAACCCAGTGTCATATATAAAGTGGCTGAGCAGTAAGATAAAAAAGGAGAAACACAATTAAATAAATAAGCTGTTCTCAATACCTTTTATCTTCCCACCAAATGTTTCTGTTGGAAGAAGGAATATTTCTTGTTCCGTTGTGTTATGGTGGAGCTTTTCTCAGATCCAATTAAATAGTGCACTTTGCATCTTCTTGCTAAGAAAGGTTAGATTCATGTGGGTAGGAGTCTTCAGAGCAGCACAAGTGAAAAAAATGCCCAGGATGTTTACAAGTATAGTTTTTTTTAAATTGTATGACTAAGCTTGAGGAATAGTTTGACATTTTGGATTAAATACACTTACTTGCTTTCTTGCAGACAGATGAGATGGTTTATGCGACTCGTGTCTGTCCAGTAAATATGAATCCACAGACAGCAGCTGGTTAATCTAGCTCCTGATTCCATCCCAAGAAATGTTTTCACACTAGAAACGAACCTAACCGTGGTTCAATTTGATCTCGACTGAAACCACCTCTTTTGGTAGACCCGAGATTCTGCTGTGAGGTCTGGTCCGTGGTCTGGGGGAGGTTTCACACCTGTACCAAACAAGGTAGGCGCGAAAGCACCCTAAAGCTCACTAATTAACACGTTATATCTTGTCTGTTTAATCTGAACAAAACTGTATAAAAATAACTTCCTGGAGTCTCAGCTGGTTGCCTGGCAACCTCACAAAGGGTCAGGTTATGCTTGAAAAGAAGTAGTTTGTACGATGGGTTGTCTGACCTCGTCAGAATTTGAATGGATTTACGGATGTTCTGACCAGCCACACAGGAAGGCATGATTTAGAATACACACGGGGATAACAGTTGCATGTTCAGACAGTCTCTCCTGGAAGGCATTCACAGTATTGCATAGTGTTGTCACATAGAAAGAGACAGAAGTAGTTGTGTAACAAATGAAAAAGGGAAAAAAAACAGCTTGCGTTCTCTTCTCCACACAGCTGGCCAATCACGGTATGAAGTGGGGGTGAATGTCAGATTGTTGACTGCAGACATTAGAATGGCGTTGATCTTCTCATCTTGTTCCTGGCAAGAAAACAAGTGTATTTCCCCAGTATTTTGACCGATTCCTTTAACCATGCTATTTTTGAACAATCCCAAAAGCAATACAAGTACGTTACAACACAATGGTCAGCTTATGCCCAAAGGTCAAGGGCCCTGATAGCTCCACGGTTGTGTGTGCCTACTGAATTGTGCTAATTTAATTGAAAATTTGACATTATCAGTTGACAGGAAAAGGGCATTAAGATGGGTTTTACTTCATTACTTCACCCACTGAAGAGATGTTCTGCATCAAAATGCAATATTAAGACCCAATTTAAGAGCTAAGGTCCATGCTCATGTTGCAGTTTTACATATTGATGTCTTTTATCAAATGACCACAATGCAAATCTAGGTCCTTGTCAAAAATGCAGCATATAAAAAACTGTACACAATAATGGGGACGGGGACCCAGTAACCCATTTTTGCCCTGAGCACCCCTCGCAGTTTAACGCAGCCATGATTGATTCTTTTTTGTTTTTGCCACTCAGGTGAAGGGAGCTTGCACGATTATTTATCTCATGAATAACTTCTATATCTTAGAATAGTTGCGTTGCTTGGGGAAATGTTTAAAATAAATGCTGATGAACTGAAAGTCATTATATAATTATTTTGGCAGGATTTTAAAGCATTTATAACGTGTGCTCGGCTGGCTAAAAACATCCTTGAAGCATAGAGGAGAAAACTCAGCAGCGTTGACCTGAATGCACCATTCAGAGTATGTGAAAGTAGATGATCACAGATTGTGAGCCCAGGCCCGATGTTTACCATGATATGAAACCAAGCTTTAGTAACTAAATTGAGGGAAATGACTGTTAGTCTCAACATGACACCTTAATTCTGAACTGTAGGTTAGCAGCCAACTGGATGCAATCTATGATCACTACCTATAAGGAAATAATCTTTTCCCTTACAGACTGCCCACACTGAATGAGATGAAGGTCACCTAGTGAAGCAAAAGAATCTGCCTCTCCTGACCTAAGACACACTTGCGGTGTCCTCACAGACAGGACACGTCTGCAAACTGAACAGAGAAAAAAAGAGCCGTAAATCTACTGTGAGTGAAACAGTTTTAATCACCATCATCGTTTAATATCATTTAATAATTAATTTTGCCTAACCGCTTATTCTTGTTCAGGGTCACTTTGGGCTGGAGCCAATCCCAACAGAGTCTCCCGTCCAACTCACTCAAACATTATTAGACAGTGGGCTGAAACACAGAGATAGCTTGCAAACAGTGAGCCAGGAATCGAAACAAAGTTCTTTTGTGCTGTTTTTCTAATAGATATTTTCTGGTTTTGTAAAACTTGAGTGTTATTTTTAGAGTTTTGGCCATCATTTCTATTAGTTATAACACCAGTTTACACTCCAAAGTAATTGCTGAGATCTGAATTCATGGCAGCATCACTACAACAAAGTCTGGGCTGGGCAAAAAAAACATGAACAGTCTGACCATCAGACAGTAAACACATTTATCCAGATTATCTAAACCATTTTATTCAGAGGTAAAGTGAGCATACCTGAACTATACTTACTAATACTCAAGCAGAAAAACCATGGATGTGCACAAGCCATGACTATGGTAAGTGTGGTAGGTCAACATTTAACCATAGAGTCTGTCTGTAAACTCAGACTGCTCTTGTTTCTCACCTCATCTGACTTCTTCTCAACCATGTTGCTCTCTTCCCAGATCTCAGCAATGAAATCGAGCACAGTTTTGTTATTACTGATAGAAATGATGGCCAAAAGTAGAAGTAGTTTAACAGAAGTAGTTTCTTATGGTAGAAAATGTTTCTCATGGAAATCTGTGCAAACTAATAACAAGTGTGGATAAAGAAATTATAAGCAGATTGATCAACTTTGACAAAACGTTTCTCTACATAGTGTTTACATTCTGTACGTATGGTTTCTGTCAATTGATCCTTCACTAAGCCCCGACCTCCTTAGTTACTGTTGCTAAGCCTGCCAAACTTTCCATTCTTGCACTGCATTTTTGCAGTTTACAGCAACAACGGTGGCAGATAGAGCATCGAAATTGGAAGTAATTGTTGAAATACAAGGTCCTTGAATCTTTAGAGACGTAAACAAAAGCAGCTTCTCGTTTCTGTCTGATGACGGTGGATTTTGTCAGCTAAAATAAGAACTCACAAGCAGATTTAAAAAGTGTAGCTTGCTGATGTAAGCTACTACTAACTCCTTGAGTCGGCCGAAAAGTCCGTCTCCAGCAGATGTTTTAATGTTTCCATCTGACACATTTTAAAACAAGAACACTGTGAAAGTGTAAATTTTAAGTTACCTGACAGCTGCGCACATGGTAAACCGCCTAGCTTACATCTCAGCAAACATTGGTCGGATGGTGAAATACGGCAGGTATGTCTACATGATAGATGACAGAAATATACTCATTAATGTGGGAAAAGGAAGCGCAGGGACTCGATTAGTGCAGTGGTCTTGGAGACAGGTCACCCAGCTGGACAAGCCAAGCAACGATTGTGGATGACAGCCGGGATAAGGGCTAAGCTAAGTTGGGTTAGACCTGAGACAGCGAGCCAGAGTGAGATGCGTCGTCGTCGACCCACTTTGATTCTGCATCAGCCCACATCCTCCTTCTGAAACCCCACATAATAAATGCAGATGCAGAGGTACATATCTAACAAGTTTGGCTGGAGGTAAAGTTACTGAAGCTGTTAAGCAAGTGTTAGTTAGCCTAGCTAACGTTTGCAGCTTATGTTAGAGCAGATGAAGACAGAGTTTAATCCATTCACCACACGTGTGACATTGATTCCTAACACAAAAAAATAGAATAAAAGTTTAATCTATTATATTTGTACACATGGAGATGAAATTTGCTTTTGACTTTGACATTTTGACTTTCAAATTAATGTATTATCCATCATCATTCTCTTTCCACAGTCAGCAAAAATAAATATGCAATATCCACGGTTACATTTTCAAAATAAAGGTCTTCAGGCTTCAGGCACTAATACTACTTGGTCTGGAAAAAGATAGTGGTTTTAGTTAAAATAACTTCTTCCTTCAGACAATTACCACTGACTATTGGTCTCACACAGGAACTGAACCCCAATCTCTTATGTGAAAGCTCTGTGTACCTCCCACCCACCCCATCCTCATCCCTACACAGACTTCCTCACTTTATACTAAGTTTGTCCTCATTACTTTGAAAGTCCTGCTGACTGTCACAAAAAATATCGATAGTACACATACCTGTATATGAATATATTTATTAGATTCTGTGATTATTTCACAAACTGTCACGACACAGGGCTGTAAATTTCCCCTCTCTCACACAGGTTGACAAACCATGCACTCAGCCCATTAATTATTAACGAATGCATGGTTTGATGTGTCAGAGGACAGAACAGAGTTGTTCAGCTGCTTCTTTTATGTTTGATAGTAATATTCACATTTGTCTTAAT
Source organism: Lutjanus argentimaculatus (assembly GCA_034769285.1). Classification (NCBI taxonomy): domain Eukaryota; kingdom Metazoa; phylum Chordata; class Actinopteri; order Lutjaniformes; family Lutjanidae; genus Lutjanus; species Lutjanus argentimaculatus. The sequence continues at coordinate 6,097,182 of JAWZSL010000025.1, read as the reverse complement.
TTTTCCACACCTTCTTCAACATAACATTCTATTGAATTTCTATTAAAAGATACTTCTGAACAAAGTGACTCTTCCGAAGTTCCAAAGTAACACTTCTAAGTAGCGAGCTATCTACATTAGCCGTTACATTGCTGGTTATATCTGAAACATAGTCGCTCAGCCATGCTGACAATTTTTCCCAGTGGCCACTCGCGGTATTGCAGTGGAAAATTCCCCACCAGCCCAAAAATCATTTTTCCCCATAAGGCACCATTATAAGTGACATTTATTAAAGTGAGTTGTGACTCTTTCTATTATGGATTTTTTATCCATGGCGTCCCTTTCACCTGCCATCATACAGCAGTGGAGACCACAGTCTATGCTAATCAAACCATAAGTAAGCGAGACAGTGTGATGTTTTCATTTTCACTCAGGTTGGGTTACCCTTCATTTATATCCCATTATGTGTATACAGGGAGCCCCATATATATTATGGGGGTCAACATTTTTTACAGTCGAAGAAGCCCACGCCAACTACAGCCATCAGGGTCTCCAGGACGATGGGACAATTTGCACGGTCAGAGCTGAGCCTCAGCTCGGCCTCTAGCTCCTCTCTTCGGTTCCCATGGTGCTCTCTGTTCCCAGGGCTATTTTCTGCCAGCTTAACTGCAGAGACAAGATGCCGCCTGACAGGTGCAGATGGGCAGCGCTCGGCTAAGTGACAGTGGCCTTCCCCGGAGCAGGAGCCCACAGCAGCACTGAGAGATGGACTGTTGTGTAATGGAGTGTGTGTATGTGTGCGTGTGTGAGAGAGAAAATGGATGTGTAGGTTTAATAAGGGGCATAAAACAGCCACATAATCCACACGGTGGGTAAGGAGTTAAATCGACCTCATGTGACACGGTGAGCGGTGTAAGGATGAGCATGAGCTCAGCCTCAAATGAACTGTAGATCTGTTTTTACACCTGACAAGTATAATGGTGTGTTTTCATGAGCCTCGGGAGAGAAAATGTTCCTCATTTCCTTCTCAGGAGTTGAATATTTGAATAACTCCCCAGAGTACATTTATCATCATTAGGGATGGAATTACATGAAATCAGACTTCCAAGTATGTTTTTTTCCTCCTCCACCCTCCATCAGTGTTTTATTAGCTGTGGTGTTACACAGTGGAGAAATAAGAGGAAATGTGACAGTATGTGAATTCTCTGACGGGTTGGTATTTCTATTTTATTTTAAGTTCTCCTACGTTATGTTACTTGGAAACAGAGGTGTCAAAAGTACACACATTCTTTAGAGATACTTGTATAAAAATAATCTTTTTTTGTTTTTGTTTTTTTGCCTCTTTTTATTCTTTTACCTAGTTTTTCGTCTTGTTATGACCTTTTTGTAATGTTATTTTTTGGTCTTGTATGTCGTTTCCTCTTTTTGATGTCTTTTACTTGTTTTTTTGACTTGTTTGTTTAATCCTTTACGTCATTTTTTGGTCTTGCTACGACTTTTTCATCTTTTATGTTGTTTTGCTCTTATGATTGAAACCCGTGTCTTTGTCATGGATTTTGGTTCTTTTATAAATTTTTTACTGGTCTTCTGGAAATACGACAAAATCTGCTGGGTAGCCATCCACAAGTTTCTGGTTGTAATCTTTTGACCACTCCTCTTGACAGAATTGGTACAGTTCAACTACATTTTTTGGCTCTCTGACACAGACTTCTTTCTTCAGCCACAGGTTCTCAATGGGGTTTAAGTCAGGACCTGTGAAGGCTGGCCTAAAACCTTAATTCTAGCCTGATTTCACCATTTCTTTACCACTTTTGATGTGTGTTTGGGGTCGTTGTCTTGTTGGAACACCCCAACTGTCTGACTGATGATTTTATGTTTTCCTCAAGAATTTGGAGGTAATCCTCCTCTTCATTATTCCATTTTCTTTCTGTAAAGCACCAGTTCTACTGGCAGCAAAACAGCCCCAGAGCATAATAACACCACCACCATGCTGGACAATATGGATTGAGTTCTTGGGGTTAAAGGCCTCACCATCTCTACTTCAAACATATTTCTGGTCATTGTGGCCAATTTTAAGCTCAATTTCCGTTTCATCTAACGACAGAACTTTCCTCCAGCAGGCCTTTCTTTGTCCATGTATTCAGCAGCAAACTTCAGTTGAGCCTTGAGGTGCCTCTTCTGGAGCAAGGACTTCCTCCATTGCCCATGGCAATGTAAAACACTCTTGACTGTGAACACTGACATCTGTGTTCCCAGCCTCTGTGTTCTGTGTTCCTTCTAATTCATTGCAGACCTGTTTTTTGGTAAGTCTTGGTCGACTCTTGACCATCCTGACCAACTGTCTCTCAGCAGCAGGTGACATCTTGCGTTTTTGTCCTTATCTTGGCAGTGACACAACTGTGCCTCGCACTTTACTGTATATTTGTTTGCACAGTTGATTTTGGGATCTGCAGCTGCTTTGAAATTGCTTCAGCTGACTTCCCTGACTTGTTCAAGTCAGTGATTCGCTTTTTCAGATCTGTGCTGAGCTCCTCAGACTTCCCCATCATAGCGTTTGTGTCTGAGTCTAATGAGTGAATCAAATGGGCCCAGTTTAAATGAGCTCAGAGAAATCGTCATCTGTAGTCGATCGTAACCACTCACAAGATGTTAAGAGGCCCTGGCATTAAGAAAAATTCGATCAACGCAACTTTCTACATCACCAAAATTGATAATTTATTTTATTTTATTTGTTTATTTGAATGGGACAGTGCACATTGATGAACATGTTAAATCATGTAAAAATGCCGGAATGTAGTATGACGCTAAACACATCGCTGTATGTATATTTTTGATCCAGCAGATTTTATCATATTTCCAGAAGACCTGTAATAAATATATGAAAGAACCAAAATGCAGGAATTTGGTTTTGAGACAAAGACACGTGTTTCAATCATTCCATGATAGAAATTAGGAGTCACAGGAATCATTGGAAAGTCAAAACTGCCATGATATACATGATCTTTACAAGGGTATGTAAACTTTTGACCACAACCTAGATACCTGAAAATTCTACTTAAGTACAGTAACAAATTATTTGTATTTCATTACTTCCCACCTCTGCTTGGAAACAAAGATGAAAGAAACAGAAATTATATATACTGGGTATGTTCTGCAAAAGTATTTGATCTGTCAACTGAATGATAAACATTTTGTGGCTAATTCACAAAGACACATTTAATGCAAAGGCGTGATGGTGAGATTTCTTTGCAAGCTTCTCTCCAAACATCAGTCTTTGCTGTTTCCATTCTTTGAATCTCTATATATTTGCTAAATATCAGACTGAGTATCAGTCACCTCCCTGATTTACATTTGAGACGGCAGAGACAAAAATCCTCCTCGCTTTTGTCCAAGGATAATGCAGCCTCGCTGTGCGCCAGCAGTTCAAAACTAAATCACTTTTCATCTGGCATTTATGGAGCATGAGTGGATTCTAGACAGCTTTCCTCTCCGATTACATCAGACACCTGACCCTGCAGGCGTCCTGCAGGCTGCTAGCAGATGAAGAGAGAGCAGGCAGCAAACAAAACACAAAAAACAATGTTTGGAATATGAAAGCTAAACATCACGGGGACAGGTGACATGTTTCTTTTTATTTGAAATTTGTGATCATGGAAGATTGACACTCTTTCTTGTTGTTTAGTGGGTCCTTATGGGCCCCACTGTATGTTACACTCACAATAAGGACATGTTTGTGTTTTTTACAGTGTTATATTGTATTTGAATTGAATGTGAAGCTAATTTTAGGGTTTCCCCGGTGTATCGCAAGCCTGATGGCCCACCAGGCCTAAGATGACCCCCCCCACACACACACCCCACCCACCCACCCCACCCCACCTGGCCAAAGCATCAGGGAATTTTATTTTAAGGGGTTGTATTTTTAACCTGTTTATTAAACAACAGTTAGAGTGGGGTGGCTCAGTTGAAAAAAATGGTTGGAAAGCTCACCAGTGACATCAAAAACATAAATGCACTATAGAGAGGTGAATTCCCTCCCCTTCCAGTGTCCCTCATGGGACTTTTTTGGAGAAAATAAGTGATTCTTTGTAACTAGTAGCTCTACTATTGTTGTTGATTTTTTGTGTGTTGAATAAATGACTTATTGATACCAACAAATTATACAGTAATATTTTCAAATCTCAAATCATCAGTCTGTCACTGGCCCAGGCCAGGGCCCTATCAAAAAAGACACTTGGCCATCAGCCCCCATTAAAAGATATTTGAGATACTTTGCTGGAAGTATAGTGAATTTGTCGCTATTGTTAAGAGTGTTGGGGGGGGTATACAGTAGTTCCTCTTTTTCTTTTTCTTTCCTCAAACCCTTTGGACTGGTTTCTATTGAGAAAAAATAATGAGGTATAGTAATTATGTGATCGAGATTCAGGGGTGTCAGGGGGAGTGTTCCAGTTGAAAGAGTATTAAGAGTGCTGAGACGCAAGCTTCACCATCTTACAGCTTAAAGACATTTTGTCTGAGAAACAGGTCTTTTTTGTTTTTGGGATTCATCCCTAACCAACCTAAACTGAACTGAAGAAACAAGATGGAGCTCACCAGAGACCACCACAGGCAAGGACTGGGCGGAGGGACCCGCTAACTGCTAGCCTGTGGCTCGGTAAGCTAACCCACCCTCTGACTGTTTCTCAGTTCTTGAAAGCCACCACAGTTTTCCCACTTCTGCAAACCCGAGGTTATTGCTCGTATCAAATAATTAAAACTCCTAGGTTTGAATAGTCTGCAACACACTCTAGGTAGCAAAGTATAGGTACACTCACTGTATTTTTGTGGATTGTACTTGTACTGTGTGTGTGAAAGCTCTCCAGTTATTTATCCTCCAAACCCTTAAACTTGTCTCGGGGTCATAAAACTTAGGAATAAGTGCAAATGTTGAGATGTTTTTAAGATAAATTGTCATGTTTACCAAAACCATTAATTATTATTCTCTGGGGACCATGAACATCCACGAATATAATTGTTTGACAAGCCAACTACTTGGGAGTTACATGCTGTAAATATTTACACTTTTTGAACAATTTTTGAATCTTTATGCTAAGCTAGGCTAATCATCTCTCAGTTCCACTTCTGTACTTGCTGTAACAGACATTATAGTAGTAACAATCCTCTCATCTAACTCTCAATAAGAGTAAATAAAAACATTTCCCAGAATATTAAAGTATTCCTCTAAAACCAGCATTAAAAGCACATACTGTGTGTCCTTTCTTTTGCCACTGTTCTGCAGAGTGTTGCCCTCAAGTGTCCTCTTGTCAAATCTCTTATCTGTGCCCTTTACTCTGAACCTTTGTTGAACCTTTGCCTTTTCCAGGCCAACACTGTAAATACAGATGAACTGTCCCTGTTCACACATCAGCTCAAACATTTCAGGCACGGATAAATTTAACCAGGCCCTACAGTACCTCATCTCACACAGAGCCATGCACATACACAAAGAATGAAATGTTCAAGTATCTCTCTTGACCCTTTTCTTTACAATTTACCCTTCCTAAGTCCCACCTGTTTTGCTCTGTGCTCCAATAACAGTTGAGCAAGCTGGGAACCTTGGTCAGTTTTCGCATTTCCTGTTTCTTATGCTTAGACATGCTATGTGCAGGACTTAATGTTGTAAAGAAAACCAAATTTTGAAGATGGTTCAACAATGTTGCTGGGGGACCTGTGAAAAGCAACATGAGTTAGCTAATATTAGCGAAACACTAACTAGATGAGTAATTTACAGAAATCATTAGCTAGTTAGTTACATCTCATAGTTAATAGTGTCAAAATGCTTGCAAGGAACAAGACAAGGAAGCTAATCTATCAGTCCCGTCAATCATTAGCTAGATTATGAGCTAGCATTTTGCTAAAGATAGCTAAGTTATGACTATAAAGCCTGTCGCTTTTACAGGTCCCCTCATCTTTTAAGACATTTCAGTGCAGCAATATTACATATTATAGCTTCAAGCATCTTCAAAATTTGGTTTTCTTTTCAACATAGACGAGTCTAGCACATAGCATTTCAAAGCACAGGACACAGGAAAGGAGAAATTTGATCCAGGTTCTGCCTGAGACTTAAAATACAACTAGACAGGGCATTAGTGCTTAGTCTTGTTGCCAGTTCTTCCCGCTGGGCAGTCGTGGTATTGCAGCAAAAAAAAAAAAAAAAAAAAAAAACCCTGCCCGAACAGCATTTTCCCCTTTAGGTCACTATTATAAAGGAGACATCTGTAACACTGTTGACCTCGAACTTCAAACAAGGTCAGTTCTGATTCTTTCTATTATGAATTTCTGGTCATTTTTATTTTTGTAGAACTGTCCTTATGCCAAAAAAGGCTATTTAAATATCTTTGACGTCATCACAATGTAAAGTCTATGGGCCAAGCAGGAACGGGATCCAGGATCTAGAAAATTTTTTTGGCTTATGCGCCAGGTGAGCAACTTTCATTGGACTGAATCGGTGCCATCTTTTCATTCGCTATCTAGTTCATTACAATATATCTATGGGTTCTGCTGGGTATGCAGGTAGCTCAGCTGTTACTGGAGCACAGGGTGAAAAGAGGAGGGACATAGGAAGGGTCAAAGTCAATGCCTAACCCCTGTATAACCCTTCGTTCCACTATGCTTTGTTTCACAAGTCAAGATGATGCAAACATCCTCTTTGCCATGAGTGCAAATGACATGTCCTAGGTTTTTTACTCAGGTTAATAACTGCAATGGAAGCTCCAGCCTTAACAGAATTCACAGGATGTTTTTATCCCCGAGATCAACATCAAACTGCGTTGGCTGTCCTTTCACTGACAGCGGAGCAGCTCTTGTATTTACCTCTTGATGACACCGCTGATAATCTTTCCTCTCCTCTCTTTCTCACCTCTGGTCGGCTCGATCGCATCGTTAGTACAAATGTACATGAGTACAATTCGAGCTTGAACCCCATTAAGCGGACAGCAATGACCTACTGTATGTGAATTGAACTTTCAGGTGGATTTTTCCAGTAAGCTTTGTATTCAGACAATGCCACTGTACCCCCCGTCACGATCCACCAAAAGAGACTTGGACTCACTAATGGGTTTCTGGCTTTTCACAGAAACATCGTGCTGCTGTGAGGAGGGGTGTAAGGTTAATCTCTGTGTGTTTGAAGTCAGGGTTGTGCTTCATTGACTCTCTCCCTTTCTTCTCTCATCACTCTCCTCATTTCTTCTTCTCTTGCTCTCTCTCTCTCTCTATCTCTTTTGCTCACACACACATGCACATCAGTGCTTTGAACTGTGACTAAAGCTTTCTGGTGTCTCACTCTGTATTTTTTCTTTGCCCCTCTTTGATCTGTGTTAAAAGGTTAAGGTGACTTTGGGGGATTGGGCAGGGCAGGGAGTGTGTAAAGTTCATGTTCGCGGGTTTCTGTCCGTGCCACTGGCTGCATAATAAAAGCTCTCACCTCCTTAGCATAGAGCATGAATGCTTTCATTAGTGCGTGGCTATTTTTAAATGTTTCACACACATGTACCCATTATACTGCAGAGGATTTCTCACATTACAGGTGATCACTTGAAACAGGTTCCTCTGCAGAGACAAGACCATATTATGACGCATTCAGATTTCACAGAAGTGGTGACTTTACAATCCAGGACAGGGGTTTACATGTAAACAGGACGTAAATGCTGTGTACAGTTAGTACAGTTACTACTGCTACTGCTGCTGTAAAAGCACTATGTGTACACTACTAAAACAACTTCTAATATTACAGTTGTTACCATCACAGCCTGTAGTGTCTGGCTGCTGTGTCAAAGACCTTGGAGCAGCTGGTCCTGAAGCTAGAGGAGCACTATAGTCAACTACACTACAGTCAACTGCTTTGCAAAGGTGGAAAAGGCATTCAGCTTCACAATGAGCGTGAAGAAGAAAGACATAATGTATCAGCCTCCACCTGGCAAATGTTATAGTCCACCGCACATCACCATCGACGGCACCAACCTCAACGCAGTGGAGCACTTCACATATCTGGGCAGTGTCACATCCAGTGATGATACAACCAGCAAAAACCAAGACCACTGTTTCTAAAATGTTTTACAGTGCGTACAACCTCAGAAAATATTGAGTTCTCTAAGTATCACCTTAACATTTTGTGCTGCCTGGTTCTAGCAGGCTCATCCACCTCATTTTCAACATGGCTGCTCAAAATATTCTCAATGGGATCAGCACTTTTCTTCACAGGAGTTGCTGTTTGGATCCTTAATCGTAGTGCTTGTGAAGAATCCACTTTCAGTCTGTTTATTTTTACCTCTGCCATCACAGCTACTAATGCTTTTTTCATTAACTACATCTGCCAACCGTACCACCACGCAGAAGGAAGCACGCATGTCCACATGGATGAGAGGCTCGTCCCTGTGACAGTGTGGGATGCAAACATTAATGGCATCCTCCCTCGAATGAACTGTAACATTAGCACCACTGAGCTAGCCAGTGCAGTGATGCAGTTGGTAAGTGCGGGCTTGTTAGAAAGAAAGTAGTTCCTACATGAAACTGCTCACAACGAGGTCTGTGGATTATATCTAGTAACCAGGTCATGGTTTCTGGAAAGAGAAACTATGGTTGAGTTCTTCAGTTGTATTTCTTTGGTGCTTTGAGCACCGCAAGCCGAGTGCCATCTAGTTCCATTATATCCAAGAGAAGGCAAATATCTCAACAGGGAATATCTACAAACCAAAGCAGTCTAGATGGATAAATAGCACTACAGGTAAGACTGTATGTATGTATGTTTGATTTGGGGATTACATTCACCTTTTAGTTCTTCTATCTCTTACAAATACATTTTACAAGCTCAATATCTGACAACATTTACATGTTTTCATTTAAATTCTTCTGCAAAAATAAGCACATGTAAATTATATTCAGAAAATGTACCCAGGTGACCAACAGAGAAACCTTACGAGGATATAATTGACAGCTTTGTCACTAGATTTATCAGGTGAGCACTTCCCCCTTCATATAAGCCCCACGTAGTATCTCCACGAAGGCTCACCAGGAGGCTGTGGCCCCCTGATGCTCAGAGCAAACTTCCAACACCGGAGCTGCTGCATTAATGTCACAAGAAAACACGATGAAATGTCTTCCGTTTGATTCTGATTGGCTCATCACGCTGTTTCTGAGATTTCAACCTTGGCGCAGACAGATGGAGACAGTTTGTCATTTGCATCATTTCCCCACCAATCGTTTCCACACAAATTCCACCAGTCTACACGGGAATTAGAGAACACACAGATCCCCTGGCTCATTACTACTATGGCAGCGCACACCTGTGTGTGTGTGTGTGTGAGTTATTACGGTGATACACTGCTCATCATTGTTATAGCAATGCACCTAAGGGAGGATCTGTGTGTTCGGTCTGGTTAATGAGACAGCTTCCAACGAGCTCCAGCATCGCCTCTTCATAGGGATGGATGGATTTGGAGGAAGCTGCTCTGCTCCTCTCCACCTTTTCTTCCACCGTTTTTCTCAGATTATCTTCTAACATCATTTAGTCATCACTTTTCTGTCACGTCATCCTCTTCTCTTCATTTTCTCTGCTCTTTTTCCCCCCATCCAATCCGTCCTGAGCAACCTCCATCCTCTCTACATTTTACCCTCTGAGCCAGGGGAGCCGGTGCAGAAACATCAGCATAAATAAGGTATGAGGTGGTGTACCATTACCACATACACAAACACACACACACCATTGACATCCCCACTCTCCTCCATCAGAAGAAGGGGAGAGCAGGGCAAGGGTTCCCTGGGGAGGATGTTCATGTTTTCCTTGAAGGAGGGGCAGGAGACGCCAAAAAGCCCAGAAAAACAATTCCGAAGACTGGGAATTGATTCAGCTGGGTGGGGTGAGCTATGAACCCCCTTTTGAATAGATCATGCCGATTAGTAATAAATCTTTAAACTTGGGTAAAAATGAGGAAATGATAAATAATTATACAGGAATTAGTCTGAGTAATGAGTGCTGAAAAATTAATAGAACAATTAGTGGTCAGAGTTGTAATATTAAAATAAATATAGGATTTTCAGCAGCTTACAGTGTGCCCGGCTGTCAGGCAGCCATGAATATTTCACCTTATTGAAAGCACCCCAGATGAGTGTGACCTCTTCTGCTTGAATATTTTACTATATGGAATACAACCTCGCTCAGTTGTAATTCTCTGAATTTTTCACAAGATTGAATGCCTTCCTCAAACATCATGATGTGCTCGTAGGAAATGTGGTAAATATTTCACCTTTCTCAGCGGACCCTTAGAAGGAAATAAAAAGCTGAGAAATCGCACTGCTGATTACACCCCTGGGTGGCCAGAGTGTTATTACCTCAGCTTATTCGATGCATAAAATCACTTGGTTGCCTGCAAAATAAATGTCAGAAATCATGTGAGAAGGAGGAAGATACGGCTGTGGCTTTTAAAACAGCTTTAGAGGTCTATGACACTTCTGCCTGTGAGAGTTTTGTCTTTCAAGGCACACAGTGTGTTCATAAAAAGCTGAAGCTATGTCTAGGATTTACTATAGGAGAAAGTCTTGTTGTTCTTTTTGTGTGAAATGGAAAAAATGGAAACTTCCCTTTTGCCTGTTATTGACTAGGGAGGTGTGTTATATAGGAATACCTCAGCCAATTGTCTTCACATGCTGGGTAGTGTGTATCACTGGTCCCTGAGATTCATTACAAACTGTAGTTTTCTTTCTCATCACTGTATATTTAAAAGTGGACCACTTTGTGTGCATACTGCCTTAAGGCTCGTGTATGCCCCCTTTATGTGCGAAAATAGATGTCCATTTCCATTTCCATGATGACAAGGTGCTGGAAACATTCCTCAGAGATTTTGGCTGATATTGACATAATAGCATCACACAGTTGCTGCAGATTTGTCGGCTGCACATCCGTGATGCAACTCTCCCGTTCCACCACATCCCAAAGGTGCTCTATTGGATTGAGATCTGGTGACTGTGGAGGCCAATTGGAATACAGTGAACTCACTGTCATGTTCAAGAAAATAGTTTGAGATGATTTGCTTTGTGACATGGTGTGTTATCCTGCTGGAAGTAGCCATCTGAAGATGGGTATACTGTGGTCATAAAGGGATGGACACAGTCAGCAACAAATGGTAAATGGTAAATGGACCATATTTATATAGCACTTTTCTAGTCATAGACTACTCAAAGCGCTTTCACAACTACAAGTCACATATCACACACTAATGACACAGGTGGCTTATTCTACAAAGACCCAACCTGTGGGTTCAATCATCAACACAATGGACCCATCGAAGCATGGGGGGTTCAGTGTCTTGCCAAGAACACTTCGACATGTAGATCAGAGGAGCCGGGGATCGAACCACCAACCTTCCGATTGGGAGACGACCAGCTCTACCACTGAGCCACTCAGGTAGGCTGTGGTTTAAACGATGCACAGTTGGTACCAGGGGGCACAAAGTGTGCCAAGAAAATATCCCCCACACCATTACACCACTACCACCACCAGCCTGAACCGTTGATACAAGACAGAATTCTGACCCTACCATCTCAATGTCGCAGCAGAAATCGAGACTCATCAGACCAGGCAACATTTTTCCAATCTTCTATTGTCCAGTTTTGGTGAGCCTGTTCAAATTGTAGTCAGTAATCAGTTTCCTGTTCTTAGCTGACAGGAGTAACACCCAGTGTGGTCTTCTGCTGCTGTAGCCCATCTGCTTCAAATTTCGATATGTTGTGTGTTCAGAGATGGTCTCTTGCAGGCTTTGGTTGTAACAAGTGGTTATTTGAGTTACTGTTGCCTTTCTATCATGTCAAACCAATCCGGCCATTCTCCTCTGATCTCTGGAATCAAAAAAGCATTTTTGCCCAGAGAACTGCTGCTCACTGGATATTTTCTCTTTTTCAGACCATTCTCTGTAAACCATAGAGGTGGCTGTGTGTGAAAATCCCAGTAGATCAGCAGTTTCTGAAATACTCAGATCAGCCCGTCTCATCACCTTTCTTCCCCTCAGTTTGATCTTCAGCAGGTCGTCTTGACCATGTCCACACTGTTGTGTTAACCAGCAATTGAACAGATGCACCTAATATAGTAGCTAATAAAGTAACTGGTGAGTGCATACTTCCATGCAAGAGTAACTAAACCCCCAAACCACTTTTTTTCAGCTGAAAAGCAAGTCAGATCCAAAATCTTGGCATTTTTTGCAAAATATGTGAATTCTACATATTGTGTCATAAATATGTATTGGGGCTGCCCTCTAGTGGTTGAAACCTGGCTATTGCAATTGAATTTTGCTATTGGTTGATCTAGAGGCAGGTGACATGTATGGTGGCAACAATCGCCACTAAGCAATCTCCTCATCACTCAATGTTTTAAAAAAACAAAATAACATCTCTCAACTCAGCCCCTGGATGATGAGTTTATGATGAGTTTGGACAAAATTGCAAAGTTGCACAGAATTCACGGGGATCGGTTGAATTTGCATGAATTGTTGCAATTGCAACATCCCAACTTCCTGACTAATGCAGCTCCCATATATAAGGTGTCAGGTATATTTTGAAGAAACAAAAGGATTTTTATACATGCTAATGTTACGTATATAATAATAACAGTCGGGTGACCTTTTTCCCGTGGTAATAAGAATAAACATGGTTAACACTGAAATATTTGCAGCTTGGTTAGGTTTAGGAAAAGATCACAGTTTGGGTTCAAATAAAATGTTTCAGAAGTTACGTTACACAATATTATGTAACTTAAAACTTTCTAAGACTTTTGGTTTCACACAGGACATGAATCCTGGCATTCTGGGTGAAATTATTTTTGTTTGTTTTGAAAATTTGAATTTGGCAATTTCAGAGTGTAGAGTCTTGTAATATGTATGCAGATTGAAGAGAACAGGCTAATTTCAGCAATCACTCACTGTCAATGTCTGCCTTTCTGATATGTCCACTATTAACAGAACAAATGAAAAAGACAAAAAATTCAAGTACAATAAAAAAATGTCTCAATAAGACAAATGAATATAAATCAGGAACTAATCAGAAATGAAAAACTTGCTATGAATCCCTTTCAACGCCACAACGACTCACCAAACAGCACCTTTTTTGCTTGGTTTGATATTTGTCAAAAACTCTTTTGGAGCATTGCTCCCTTACATGTCCCTGCTGTGATGTCCTCATCATGTCCCCTGTGCCCACATCTCTCTCTCTCACCAAATCAACACAGTATATTTACACATCTTCTCTTCTGTGTGAGAGGTCTGTTCAGGTTGAAAGTGGTTTTACAGTACTTTTGGTTGTATTGTATTTTTTTTTTTTTTTTTGATAGTGTCATTTCAAACCTCTTGTGTTTGAGTAAAACACCAAACAAACTAGCAAATGTTCTCTCGCGTCCTGTAATGATTCCTGATATGTTCTGTGTCCATGCGGGAATATCATAATGGTGTCTCCCTCGAGGTGAAAGCAGCTCCCAGGCTGGCTGACTGAAGCAGAACTAAACAGCTCTCAGGCAGTATTTCTGAGACACATTCAGACAGTCCATCCTCAGAACTTCAACAGCCTCACCTGTTTCTGATATCTAAAGAGCAGAAGAGCAGAAGTAAATGTGACTTTAGGTTGCTTTCATGTAGATTGTCAAGATTGTTACACCTTCTTATGCTGGTGAAACAAAAGTATAAGATAGAAATGAGGGATGTGGATTTGGAGCTGCTGAAAGATCTTTTTTTCCCACTAAATCACATTTCTTACCCCCCAAAATAAACCAGTGGGGACATGTTGTGACTTCAGAGCAATAAATGCAACTGTGATCTGTCTCTTTTCCATTACTCTGAGCTCTGGCCTCACAATGGTGCTGATGGCTCACAAAATGCTCCAGGGCTGTTTCTTTTCTAACCTCGGGCTCCAAGAGAAAGAAAATGTCCTTATAACAAACAAGTTTATCTTGATCCAAAACCTCCTCAAAGACAAACCGTTTAGGGTGAAGGTGTTACAGTGTTGTTGATGCAGCAGCGGGCGTCTGTCATGCTGCTGAAGAGATTCCAATGAAAAGCGAGGCCACAACATACAGTAATGTGAATAGACAGGTTGAAAGCTCCGGTTTTGCTTCAGGGAACATGGTGGATGTTTTGCCACTACCTTGTGCACCATGCAACCAATGGTACTGATACTAACTTGACTTAATCTTATTTCCCCTCCAGTGATGCTGGAAGGAGATTACACTGACTGAACATCCAAAATGGATCCATTGTTCGAAGAAAAAGGAAACTGCTACATGACCACGTGGCCTAATGGATAAGGCGTCTGACTTCGGATCAGAAGATTGAGGGTTCGAGTCCCTTCGTGGTTAAATCCTTGAGCTTGATGTTGTGGATATTGCCATTACTGAGTGCATGATGCAAAAAGCCATTGAGTGGAAGCACATCAGTTTGAGTTCTGTTCCTGACTAATTCTGGAACAACTTTTGTGAAAAGTCACCAAAAACAGGTTGGTTAGCTCAGCTGGTTAGAGTGTGCTGCAAATACCACCAAGGTCATGGCTTCAATCCCTTTACTGGCCACGGATACTTAACTTCACAACTCAATGTTGTGTCTTGCTGTTCCTCATATAAAAACCGAGTGCTCTGCAATTAAAGCTATTTCCTCTCCACTAATCCCAAGCTGGCAGGTGATCACATCTCACTGAACATCCCAAATATTTCCTTTTTTTCTTTGTTCAGTCCTGGTTTAATTTCTGGAACTCTTTTTCTAAAACTCCAGCACAAACTGGCTGGTTAGCTCAGATGGTAAGAGCATGATGTTAATAATGCCAAGGTCATGGGTTCTGGTCTGTAATTTTGTTGAACAAACTGTATTACGTTACGTATGTGGTTAATGTAACACTAAACTTTAGATAATATTGACTGATTGACTAGTTTCACACGGGACATGAATCCTGGTCTCTTGGGTGAAAGCTCTGTATTTGTTTGACCCATCCAACCACCTCCTAACTACTCTGACTTTCTCGCTTTTGATACCATATCACCTGACATCTTTTTTTGTGGGTAGGCCAGCATATCACCTGCACACAAAACTGATCTTTGGCATATACACTGCCTGCAACTTCAAAGTCTACAGTCATATTATTTGATTGAAGAGAACAGGCTAATTTCAACAGTCACTGTCAATGTCCACAAAAAAATTTAAGCACAGTAAAAAATGCCTCAATACAACAAATTAATGTAAGTAAGAAACTAATTAGAAATGAAAAACATGATGAAAATCCCTCTCAACACCTAGATGGCTGTCCAGGGTGACCAGGTGTCCCACGCATTGGACTGCACAGCATTTAATCTCTTGTTCCACCATCCCACGTTTTGATTGTCTCTAGTTTTCAAAAGTCAAACCACTGCATTCTGGGCTTTTATCCAGTGGCTGTGAAGTAAGCAGGGAAGGATGTCAAGTGCGAGTCATCCTGTCACCATCTTTCCTGCCTCCCTCACCCAAGGGGAAAAACTGCAAGTCAGCCCAAAGTCATCAGCTATGCAGATTACGCAGGATATAATGGAAACTACCAGAAAGAAAAGGAAACAGTTACAAGAAAGACTAAGAAGCTGCGTATAATGTTGTCTATTGTGTGCTACATGAAAAGCACAGAGATGTTACATGCAAAAGGGCAGAATATAAATGTTTATTTTTTAAGTTATATAGACATTACATCAAAAATTTGGACCTCTCAGCAATGTTTTAGGGCTTCAACTAATGAATATTTGACAGTCATTTAGTCATCAATTATTGAAACAATACTCGATTTGTTGCCCCAAAAATATGACTCACATTTTGAATTTTTTCACTTGAGTTCGTGAGAAACAGTGACACACAGACGGTCATGTCTAGAAGGGAACCCCAGGCCCGTGAGAGTGAACAGTACAAATCTTATGTGAGTTTTGCAAATCAAAGGTTCCCTTCTAGACCAGACCAAGAGAGGAGCACAGCTCCAAAAATAGAAAATCAGTTCATGGCGGCCCATCTTTTAATTATGTCAGGTCACCACAAATAAATGAATGTATGGGAAACACTGACATGTGAGCCATATTGTTTCGTCTTGATTCAGGAATCCTGCATGCAGGTATAGACAGAATTGCCTTGGTTTTTAACTGCAAGCTAGCTCACAAGCTAGCTCACCGAGTCTGCATTGTCTACCTGTCCAACATGCTTCTTCTAAGCAAAATCCACCTTACAAATCTTGCAAGTAATCCTTTTCTTTGCCATGTTGACGGTGAAATGCTTACCTGTTGCTATTGCACATATGCACCTCTCAGCAGAGATAGGAAGGGACGGGAAGATGGCTCACTCACTACCTCCATCAGCTCTGGAAAAAAGATGTTTAGTTCAGCTCCACAGCGTTAAAAATAAGCGCAATGATGTAACCAACAAATTGTCGACAATTAAATTTGTTGGCGACTAATTTTGTCAGTGATTTATGTTGACTGCAACAACTTATTTTTGCATCCATAATTGATCATGTGTAAGACACTGTCCCACACAAACTTACTTACTCTTTGTCTCACATTTGGCTTGTTGGCATCTGGTCACTCTAGTCCAAACACTCCAGTCCATCTGCTTGCAGTATTTTCTGTTTGTTTTGTTTTGATATTTGTCCCAATAGTAAAAAAAAAAAAAAAAAACAAAAAAAAAAAAAACCCACCAAAATCCTGAAAAAGTCCTCATCATGTTTCTACCGCTGTCTCCACATCTTTGTCTCTCACCCAATCAACACACAACACACACATCTTTTGTTCTCTATGAGAGCCTGTTGAGGTTCAAAGTGGTTTTACAGTACTTTTGGTTGTATTGTACTTTTCTGATAGAATCATTTCAAACCTCTTGTGTTTCAGTTAAACACCAAACAAACTCTGGTAAATGTTCTCGTGTCCTGATATGTTCTGTGTCCTCGCTGGGAATAACATGATGGTGTCTCCCCCGAGGTGAAACCGGCTCCCAGCTGAGCTGACAGCTGACGTGGACAACTGGCTGACTGAAGCAGAACAAGACAGCTCTCAGGGAGTATTTCTGAGACACATTCAGGCAGTCCATCCTCAGAACTTCAACAGCCTCACCTGTTTCTGAAATCTAAAGAGCAGAAGAGCAGAAGTAAATGTGACTTTAGGTTGCTTTCATGTAGACTTGGTTTTGAGGTTT
The DNA here is from genome assembly GCA_034769285.1 of Lutjanus argentimaculatus. Lineage (NCBI taxonomy): Eukaryota > Metazoa > Chordata > Actinopteri > Lutjaniformes > Lutjanidae > Lutjanus > Lutjanus argentimaculatus. Next base: position 6,080,008 of record JAWZSL010000025.1, on the reverse strand, counting down.
TGACAAAAAGATTGTCACACCTTCTTAAGCTGGTGAAACAAAAATATAGGATAGAAATGAAAGATGTGGAGTTGGAGGCCTGAATGGAGCTGCTGACAGATCTTCTGTTTTCACTAAATCGCATTTCTTACCCCCCAAAAATAAACCAGTGAGGACATTTTTTGACTTCAGTGCAATAAATGCAACTGTGATCTGTCTCTTTTCCATTACTCTGAGTTCTGGCCTCACAATGGTGCTGATGGCTCACAAACTGCTCCAGGGCTGTTTCTTTTCTAACCTCAGGCTCCAAGAGAAAGAAAATGTCCTTATAACAAACAAGTTTATCTTGATCCAAAACCTCCTCAAAGACAAACTGTTTAGGGTGAAGGTGTTACAGTGTTGTTGATGCAGCAGCGGGCGTCTGTCATGCTGCTGAAGAGATTCCAATGAACAGCAAAGCCACAACATACGGTAATGTGAATAGACGGGTTGAAAGCTCCGGATTTGCTTCAGGGAACATGGTGGATGTTTTGCCACTACCTTGTGCACCATGCAACCACGGCGTAAATCTGAAAATTACTTTATAGGGTACTAATACTAACTTATTAAAGTTATTTTTGCTCTGCAGAGATAAATATTATGGAGGTATTATTTCCTCTAACTCTCACATGCAAGCAAGCCGTCTACCATTTAAGCTTATTTCCCCTCCAGTGACGCCAAGCTTGAAGGAGATCACACCTGACTGAACACCCAAAATGGAATCCATTGTTCTTTTTTCAGTCACTGATTAGTTCTGGAACAAATGTGTCACAAACTTTATGCTGAAGAAAAAAGAAGATGCTGTATCACCATGTGGCCTAAGGCAGAAGGTGTCTGTCTAAAAGGCTGAGGGTTCAAGTCCCTTCATGGTAAAAAGCTTGAGTCTGACTTGAAGGAATATAGTATATACATATTTGCCACGCACTTACAGGCGTTTTGCTGTACGAATTATTTCTTACCTGTGACAACATGCTACTGTGTGGCACTACGGGGTGCTGGTGTTGATGCTGCTGATGCTACTGCTGGGGAACTTAGGGTGTCATCGCTGGGGACCGTGATCGAACCCTCTTCGTTTATGGAAATTCTGGAACAAAAGGTTTATACCATAACAATGCATTCAACTGCGGCACAATACAAAATAGCAACACATTAACAAGCATAGTACTAGCTTGGCTTTTCAGATGTACATAAAGCACACACTGTTGACATGCTGACTTTACACAAGTTTAAGTAAAATAGGCTTAGTTGTTCGGAGTGAGTTTTTCAATTACTGACCAACTAAAACTAACCAGCTAAACTTTCAAGCAGAGTATGGAGATAATGTTGTTGGCTAACTAGCTAGCTAAAGCTATCTAGCTAGTTAGCTCACCAGGGGCCTGTACTACAAAGCAGGTTCAACATACCCAGGGTATCTGGCTTAACTAAACCTTAAGGCAATCAAGGACAAGCGGTCACATGAAGCTAGTTATAAACTCATTATACATCATTTTATTTAACAAACTAGAGACAATCCTGTGATGGGATCACTCCAGCCCTGACGCCTATCAATATGTTGATTTGCAACCCATGAGAGGGGCTGGGTATCGTTCAAAAACTTAAAATACCAGTACCAATACCAGTACCCTTGAAGTGATGCTGCTACCAATAGAGTACTCTATTTGATACCTTTTACATGGTGCAGCTGTCCACCTGGAGATTTTCCTCATGCTATACTATAGGTGCTTCATCATGTTAGTCATATTCACAGTTTTTCCTGCAATAATCATTTCACATTTTATAAATGTATTTTTATCAGACATCACAGGTGTGTAATACAGCCATACTTTATAACTTTTTGGTTGCAAAACCATACAAACAGTCCTTTTTTTCTAGATCTGGGTATACACAAAGGATCAAATCCAGATATCGTTTGCCTGGAGAAGTTTCAATACTACTTGGTACAAAGTTATTTCATTTGATACCTTAAAGGTATTGAGTACCGATGGCCAGCCCAACACATGTTATGAGTTGGACCACATTTGTTGATCTCAACTGCACACCTGTTAAGTTTCTTGACTGCATCTTGCACAGTTGTGATGCTATCAAAGTACTCAAAAAACACTTCTGTGGTAGTTCCAGCTGCATACACACACACACACACACACACACAAGGTGAAAACAACACCAGCCACACTCTTGCAGCTGGTATAGAGGTGTCTACACAGCAGTATTCTGGAAATTTCTTTTTGGGCTACTGTGGAATCACATCTTAATGGACTTCTAATTGATCAGGGGACATCCCTAGGCTTGTGCTGCTGTGCATATGTGCTACCATGGTTACCAAAATGATTTGCATAAATACATACACCACTTATCCAGACTGCTTATTAGAAAATCTTTTCCCTAACAACTCACAATCAAATGATGTTAAAGTAGTTTTTCATTCAAATTCATCACAGATCTACCATCATAAAATCCTGTGGTTGGTCCAGTAAGAAGCAGTTGTTGGTCTGTAGTTTGATTGCCAACTTTCACATCAGCCCAAGTGAACTGCACTGACCAGGTAAACACAGCAGAGTACTTCTGAACCGAAACAAGCAGGTTATGTGTGAAAACACCATTAAAAAAATCACATGAAAGAACTCAAGAAAAGAAAGGACTGAATTATATTAATGCTAATTATATTAATTATATTAATACTGTCGTCATCATGGTTAGCAGTGTTTTCATTATTGTGAAAACAAGTAACCATGACTTATCTTAAAGTGCATTAGGCACAAAGCAAGTTTTCATCATCAGACTATAAAAAAGAAGGGACTTGGGAGAGTTTCAACTCTCACACAATGTATGCTGGGAAGTCTGGTATATGCTGTTGTTAAGAAACTTAATTTAATGAGTTGATCGAACTCTGTGCAAGTAGATTCATGCAACTGATCATTTCAAATTAAAAGATGACAAATTAGAATAACTATACTATAGAACTATAAAGTTCTGACATGTTCTGAAAATCAATACAAGAAATTTTAAGTTTAATTAACCTAAATTAATAGAACTTGTATATTTATTGGGAAAAGACTAGTTGATTCCACTGAATTAAGTTCCTACCAGAGCGTCAGTCATTTCATAGAGATCTGTTCTTACCTTGACATTACAGGCTCTGTTTCTGTTTATTAGTGTAAAAAAAAAAAAGTTAATCACAAATAGATGTTTTTCATCTTGCTTGTAGTGTTATTTATCCATCTATATCATGTTTTATCGGCCATAGAGATGTTTGTCTGCTCTCAAATATAATGGCGCTAAATAGTACTTTCTAATGGAAAGAAAATAGTTCTGGCAGACTCTACTGCAGAAGGAAAATTGTTCTTACATGAAATTGCTCCCAACAAAGTCCATGAATTACCTTGAGTAACTGGGCCATGATTTCTGGAAAGAGACATTGATGTTGAACTTTACAAATGATTTTTTCTAGGCGCTTTGAGCACCACCAACCGAGTGACATTCAGTCCCATTATATTGGAGAGAAGGCAGACATCTCTACGGTCAATAGCTCGAAAATTCTGCAACTCACACCGCAATGATCTAGGTGGATACACAGTACAAAAGTCAAGAAAATATGTAGTTTTGATTTTGGCAGTGAACCATCCCTTTAAATCTACTTTAAACCCTTTAAATCTACCTTAAAGCTGATGACTATTTTCTGTCAGACAGGCTGGACCATTCAGTGTCTGTTGCAAAGCAACTGGGGTTGTATGAGCTGCTATGTGGACAAGGACACTGTTAAGTATTGCTGCATTAGTGCATTAGTCTGAAAATGTATTAGTGTGAATGTAAAGATATTAATGAAAGTACAGGCAAACATAGACATACATACATTTACTAAAGCAGACGTTATGAAAGAAGGCTGAGTTACTGTGGTGGAAGCAGATGTTCGAGTAGTTGCCAAGGCCACATTTCAAGTTGAGACCTCTTCAACCCATAATGGGTTTAAACACATGAATATCAATGTGAAATCGCTGCCAAATGCCAGTCCTTGGTTGTATATGTACAGACTGTTCTAAATGTTCTCATGCAGAATGAATACAATGCTTCCTGACCACAGTGTTTGGAATATTTCGCTGTACTGGAGGTAAAATTGGAATAATGGCCTGCTGCTTTGGCAGTGTTTAGCAGCTTAAAGGAAACAGTGAAGTCAGCGGCTGACAGGCTGCCATGCTACAGACACAGGATCAGTGCAGGAGTCAGGAGCATCAGCTGTGCCAGCCTAGTTGGCAGCTCTTCAAGCAACAATAGCCAGGACTTTGAGACCAAACCAGACAGGCCAGGGCGATTTCATGTCACTCAGCAGCCTGTTTTCCACAAGAGGAGACAGGTCTTATTTTCATTATTCATACCACTCAGGACTGTGATCTCTTTCTCTTAAAGTGTCTTATAGCAGGAACAAATGACACATTATCAAGGCTTGTAGTTACTGGCTGCCTTACTGAGGGACCAAAGGGTGGTGATTGCTTTGGCATGTTTTGCTAATGGCATTGCTTTAGATGAGGGGCAGGGACACATTTGACATTGATGAGGAAATGTGTTTCTGCCATCTGTGGAGATATTCTGAGACATACGTCAAGTCGTGGACTTAAGTCAAGCAATAAACCTTAAACTGTCATAACGACATGAAGCAGACTGTCAGTCAAGCGCAATGTGTTCAGGCTGCAGTAGGCTACAGTATTACACTATCAAACTCTGCTGACTGCAGCATTATTGTCATACACTGTTTACAGTTTATGATTGCTCTGTTCAATATTTATTTATAATACAGATTAAAGCAATGTTGTCTAACGATTTTACCTTGAAACCTACCTGGGTTGCCAGGTAGTATCTTAGTGCAAACTCTCTATAGCAACAAATGTCACACAAAACCCAAATATGTCACTGATTTTAGTGAAAGTGGGTCATATTTTGTGGAGAAAATGTCTGCTGGTTTTCATTCTGATGTCCTCCGTCTGCTCTGCCTCAACTGTCGGTGATTTACTGCGTTTCCTCATGGACTGAAAGCTTTAGTTGGTGCTAAACTAATTGCTAAATGCTGTCCCATTAGCTAGTGAGCTCAGTTAGCCATGCAGCTCGCTGACTCTGCCTGGACCAGACTGGGAAGTTGGAGTTAGTGTTCGTACACTGCTAGCACAGGAGATTTGTGCCTTTGCACTGGGAGGAGGAAGTTTTGAACACTATGACTTCTCTGTTCTACTTTATGATAAACTCCCTCTGTATGCTACCAGCCCTGCAACAAGCTGCAGACAAAGGTAGTGATTAACTGGTGAACATTTGGCAGATAAAGAGACAGATATTTCCCGCTTGACAGGAGTTGGTTGAGACCAAAAACAGAGCTAAAAGAGAGCAAATACTAGACTAATTTCAGGTTTTGACTGCACAATATCAACCCAGTAATAGTTTAATGCAACAGATGTAAGGTGTCAGGAGCAAAAAATGGGCAATAGGTGCGACAATTTATTTTTTTTTTCATTACATGTAGTGCAACAGTGGAAAGCAAAGAGGATTGATGGTTGTGAAATTAATGTTGTTGCTGTGAGGTCAAACTGTGAAACAAAGGAAAGGTCGGTGTCATTTCTTCTCCTTTTCTTAGGCTCATCCAAACATGAGACAGCCAGTATTACACACACTGGCACTGTTTGCTCACATTCTCATTCCCAGAAGTTGGTCCTAAGCACCTCCTTCCTTGTGAAATCATGTCCGTTATGAAAGATGAGAAGCTATGATTGGTCGGGGACGAACTTGTGGTCTGTCATGTCTCTTGGTCAAGTCACAGCAAGAATTCATGACTCTTTAACTGCCTAACTGGACCCGTAACAAACGGGTCTGAATCCGGCATTAAATTCATCAGGAGCACACAAACACTACTCTAAGTGAATGCTAACATTTCTCTGTGTCTGCTGAATGTGTAAATAGGCAACGCAACTGTTGCTAATTTTGCCTTATTAACTAGTGTCAAAATATTTTCATGTATTTTTTTAACTGCCCCCAAGTTGTCAATAAAAATTAATTAATGTGGCTTTAAATGGTGACTTCAATTGGAAAATCCCACTGAGCTGTTAGCAAAGGGTGGTGATGTAGGTGCCCTCCCCTCCCTCAACCTAGGGGTCGTCATGCTAGTTCAGTCACATGGGAAAACATTTTTAGAAGGGTTTAGGAAAATTGCTAAATCATTTTGATGCTAAAACATGCATACTTAAAGAAAGAAAAAGAAAAAAGACCTAATAATAACTTGTGCATTTACACAGACATGCACTGCATGAAATTAAAGCTGAAGCCAAATAAAGTGCACAACATTTTGACACGAAATTTGTCTCAGACCAGCCAGCGCTAAATATGTGAGACTGAATGGTACGGTAATTACTGAAACAGCCTCAGACGCAGTGGAACGAAAACAACCAGGAGCAGCCAGTTCAGTGCTGCTATCCAAGCTGTAGGTCAGCGCCTGCTGTCTGCCCTGCAGGCATGTGGTTAATATGTGGCAGGCAGGGGGCTAATGTGTCGGCTCCTGTCATATCGCTCACCTGTGAAGACCTGACAGGGCTCTGCTGCAGAGGGAGAGCAGCCGTCACCTCCACATGAATCTTCACAGCAGCCACGTCGTATCAAAGGACCACACGGTGTGCTCACATGAGTGTTGGAGAACACAATTCACACTGCAGTGTCTCAGTGAGGAGCTACAGCTGTTACTGAGAAAAGATGTGTAAAGATATAGATGGTACATTTTGAATTTTTAAATACCGCTCATTCTTGAGAAATGGGACAAAACGGTATTTTGAAGGGGCTTATATATTCCTTGTGAGTAGCCATTTTATTTTGTAAAGTTGCTCAGAGTTCTCTTAATGCAAATCAAAATACACATTTTTGATTTTTTGATTTGTAGAGTTTAGAAATTAAACAAATACAGGAAACCAAAACATTTCATATATTTCATATAAATCCTTAAAAAAATAATTTTTCACCAAAAAATTGGAATTGGAGTGCTGGAATTTGTTAGTGACCAAGCCAAAATGCAAAAGGACAAAGGCGTAAAAAGCTAAATTTCTTTTAATAGAGTAAAAAATGTTAACAAATGACAAACTGAGTTGGAGCCGAAATATAACTCAGCAAAAAACTGTTACAAAAATAGGGCCCAAAATGAAAAGGAGGTCAATTAAGCAATAAGGAAACTAAAGATTCAACATAACTGAACAGACTCGACCTATAAATGACAGGAGGGGTTATATACAGGTGAACTAGTCCTTTAACAAATACAAGGAGGGAGAGTGACTAACAACATTAAACATCTACCAAACATAATGAGAATTAAATATAAACTTATTCAAAAGAAATAAGAGGGATTAACGTTAACTTTAATCTCCTGTGGGATTTTTCCATCTTTGACTCCATCTTTGGCAGGTCTCAGGTCTTTTGCCAGAGACACCTGAGAACAAAGAAAAGAAAAGGTAAGTACATTGCAAATTAAATGACCATGTGGCAGAATGTTAACCAAATTGTGTGCACCCAACATAGAAAACAAACTATCCTAAATAAAATGTGTATTATGAAAACAAGACCATGTGTAGTGTCATTTATATGGAAAATGTATGAGTATAAAATGTGATTAAACAAAAATTATGGCAGAAAAAATGTGATGAAACAATACTATCACTGGTGGATGGCCACAGTATTATTATAAAATATAATATAATTTTTTTTTTTGGAAGGATATGATTGTCAACAATGGGTGATATACAGAATAATAACCACAAGCCTTTTGTCTAATTCCAAAGTCTACCCATCCTTCTAAACCACTCATTTAATCTTAAATTGTGGCACATTGCAGACAGTTTATACAGGCAAAGGCTCTTGGGTGGAGGCTCACTAATTTTGGGACAGGAAACAGCTGACCTCTCCAACTGGTTTCTATCAACGCAATACACTTGTCTGGCTCCCAGTCTGCACCTCCACCACAATTAGTTAATACTTTCCACACTGAGGGATAATGAGTGAGCGGTGAGAGGAGTGTGGGCTGAGAGAAATAACATTTTGTACCCCACTGTGCATCCTGTCGTCTCCGTGCTGAGTGTTTGGTCTTGTTTTTATCCTGCTCGGTGCGTCAGCGGCTCCCGAGCACTAAAGCTGTTATCAGGAGATTGAATGTCGAAGGAAGAGGCAGTTCTACAACTTTGTAGCAATTAGCAGTTAAAAAAAAAAGTGTGACTCCTGCAGTGCCTTCTGTGCCTGTATAGAACTTTGTGAAACTCTTTCTGACCTCCATGTTTTACCAAGCACTCACAACAATAGACTTTTTTCAGCAGCCATTTTGACAGGAAATAGTGTAAACACAGGTGTCACCAACGATACTAAATAAGGTTTCATTCCATTCAGGTAAAACAGAGTCAGGGTGCTGCTATTGTACATATTGGCTCCCTGGACAGGCTCTCCTACACTAAACAGAACAAATAATTGGTATTATTGGTGACACCTGTAATTGCTCTGCTATTTCACATCAATATGGCTGCTGTAAAAAAGGTCTATAGACCTTATGAGGAGCAGTGAGTGAATACTGGGCTTTTATGCCCTGGGTTTTGCCTGTAGGCTTATCTGACAATCTGATCTGTGGAACTAGTTGAAGGTTATGAACACATCAATATATAATAGTGTGAGTTCAGTAATCACAATAGAGTGTGAAAAAATATATAAAACTTTATATTTTCTGCTACACTAATCCATTGATAAACTAAACTCAGTTATTTTATTCTTAGATTAATCCTTAAAGATAGATGTTCGTAAATGCACCATTCAAAGCTAGAACCTCCTCCCCGGCTCAACGAACGAGAGTGAGGGTGAGAGACATAGACTGTGAATTATTAGAGTGAGCGCAAGTAGCGAGACCAAAACAGTGAATCAGAGATATAAAATGTTATATTCTGATTAGCTCACAGTGGTTACATTTTAAAGCACATATAAACGCGTCCACACCTCCACACAACACAGAATTTTGCATAAATGCAACCAAAGCAATCCTCAGTCTGCTCTGCCTGTGTGTATATGTGTGTAAAACACTTTCTGCAGCTCTCAGCAGAGGAGGAAAGAGACACAGAACTGTTTGTCGCCACATTTTTTATAGAGTTGCGACCCTTAAAAACCCGCACGGCTTATTGGCTCAACACTACTGTTTAAACAGGCTGCAGCTCTGAAAATACAGGCAGAGGGCAGGATCTCTACAGATACAGACACCTCACACTTCTAGTGAGTCATAAGTGATGATGTAGATTTCTTTAAAGCAAATATATAGTTAAAAAAAAATTCACATGACAGTGTGCAAACAATGTGACAGTATGAAAGGAGTTTCTTGTAGTGATGAATCTCCAGAGAATTATCACCTGAATCCAGCCAAATGTTTATATTATGGTAGAGATTAAAACAGAGCTAAAAGAGAGTGAATATTGGACTCACATTCATCACGTGACCACGTCTCCAAGTAAATGACAATCTTGCTGCGTAACTACTGCATGGGTAGATAGGCAACTCATCACATAAACTTTAAGAACCAGTATGTAGTGCCATCTAGCATTGTGCTTGCAGACTGCAAACACCTCGGTTCACCTTCCCCTTCCAAACATATACAAGAACCTACGATGGCCATGAAACTAACAAAAAATGTGCAGGGCCCTATCTAGAGCCAGTGTTTGGTTTCTCTGCTCTGGGCTACTGTAGAAACATGGCGGTCCAACATGGCAGCCACCATAGAAGAACATCTGTGCCTTCTGTAGATATGAACCGCACATTTTAAGGTAATGAAAACACAACAATTCTTAGTTTCAGGAGATTATCCACCAACAAAAAGACACTTATAAATATTATATTCATAACTTTTTTCTCCTGCACACAAGTACCCCATTTTTCACATTTGCAGTTTTTCTTACGCTTATATGATAATGAGAGAGGTGTGTCCATGTGTGTTGAGGGCAACAATTGGTTCAGGATGTGCGTGTGGTGACACTGAGACATCTATGTGGCTAAGTAGCTTACCTGACAATACTGATAGAAGACATGGAGCATCGGCCTTTTCTGCTTTTGCCACTCTTCTGGGCACCATGGATACATGGCTACAGCATGCCACAGTGACCCGACCCCAGATAAGCAGAAGGAAATGGATGGATGGATGGACATGGCCTCAGCCAACAGTAGCTGGTGCGACTAGTGTTGCTAAAAAGGTTAAACAGGGATGAGGACCAAAACTGTGAGCATAATAGGCATTTTGAACATCAAAGATTAATTATGTGAATAGATCAGAGCAACATCTGTCAACTTCCCTGTGAGCCCCATCAGCTTCTTCATTTGTCTGAAAGGTGTTAACCGTGGAACAGAAAGAGCTGTAATTGCCAGATAAGAACATATCCTGTTAAAGACTGTTAATCAAAACTTGTTAGCAAGTCCCCTATCACACCCTCAAATACTCTGACACTGGCAGAACAGCAGCCGTATTCAAAATCAGGATTTAGTGCTCAAACGTGGAGCTCAGAGCGGCTGAAAGGGAAACAGATAAGACAGGAGAAAGGGAACAGAAAAAAAGAGAACAGCCGAGGCTCGAGGCGTTGACCTATCTCTGATCCACTTTGCCTGCTCCATGGTTAGAAGTTGAGAGGCAGCTGAGCTCTCCGCTACGGCTTTATCTACGGCTCGCTGTCGCCTGCTGTGAGAACATCATTATTAGCTGATGGGCACGAGCAGAAAGTGTGTAAATATTCTTTTAATCGCTGGCGGCCTGCAGCAGTCGTCACTACGGCTCAAAGTGTGATGCATGAATGGAGCAGTAATTAGGGAGAGGGGGACTGGGGTTCATATCAAGATGAACATGCCGGCTGTAGAGCTCAATTCTCTGGATTAGGCTGTGTGAGTTATATTCTGCAGCTCTGACAGTTTCACTTCCTTCACTTACATCAGGGAACTGCAGTGAAAGTTTTCTACCAAATGTGCTGGCCATCTAATGTAGAATAACCAACATGATTTCAGTCACAACTACATCTTCAGTTTTTGCCGCTCAAATTAGAAATGTTGTGTTTTCACCCAGCCCTGACAGCTATCTGATGAAACCGAGTGGCAACCTCTGGGGCTGAAAAATGAAGCCAATGCAGCTGTGACAAAAAACTGCTGTTCCTCAAATGGCCACTTGAAGCTGCCTCCAAAAACAGGTCAATCCTCATAGAGTCCCATATTAAAATGCAGAATGGTGAAGCACCTGCTGCAATGCCACCACAACTGCCAGATGCAACCACCAGAGATTATTTAATAGTTCTGCCAACATTAACATGATCGCCACATATGTCATCCCGAGCTGAAACAAGATTTTAAATTGAAGCAGTTGTTGATCACTTGCGACCCCCAGTGGCAGGTTAAGAAGAGTAACAAAAAATAGAATTACTGCCTCACAGATGTTTGTCTCCACCAGTCAATCATGTCACAGTTTACATCCATGCCTGTCCAGACTCATATAATGTCTGTAGTGAAGAAGGAATTTAATATGGAACTTATCACTATATTGACCTGTAACTTTGAGGGAATCTAATAAAAGGCATTTTTTTAGCAAAATCTGAAGTTCTCACTCCACATGTGACTTAGAGATTTTTACAGAGGAGTACAGAAGACTGATAGAGAGGTGAACATTATGTTGTCACAGGAAAATGACCTTTGACCTTTTGGATATATACATAAAAAGACTGTTTAAAGCCTGGTACAAGAAATAGTTTTGGTCTCCTTAGCTGATTTTCCTGTTCATGACAACTGTACACGGGATGAATTTTCACACAAGTCACCCATTCAAATTATATTAAGTCTTAAAGTTATGCATAATAGACCTTTTTCACAGCAGCCATATTGAAATGAAACAGTCGGGTAAACACAGGTGTTACCAGTGAAATTACTATCTAGTGAAACCACACATGCACAATAGCAGCACCCTGACTCTGTTGACCTGAAATGAACAGAAACTTTTTTGGGTTGCAAAAGCGTTCCGAAGAATAATGAGAAAAATAAGGAAATACAGGACACAGAGTCTCTGCAGATGCAACCACTACCACATACTTCTAATGGATCATAAGTAATAATTAAAGGAAATGCTGCAAATTATGCCCTCAATTAGTATCATTTGTAACACATATGTCTTTACCCTGCTATTCCATGTTAGAATGGCTGCTCTGAAAAAGGTTTATTAAAAGGCATACCTGCTTTGAGGGACAGGTGGATTCTGTCATAGATGGCTGGGTAGCCACTTCATTCTCCTCTTTGCCCATTTTTGGATTAGCGTGGAGTTAGCTGAGTCAGGCACTGCCAAGATGGCGACAGCCAGAGCCACCACACTGTGAGCTTTACAATGTCTCTTCAAACACCTACGGGTGAAACCCAGACGGTGCGTTCGTCCAGGCCTTCATAACATTTATCATGAGAAGAATGTTGAAAATACAAACTCACCAGGTGAGAGGCTGAGACAATCTTGTTAGCAACTTGAAAGGATGAAAATCAGTCAGGAGTAAAGTTGTAAAAAATGTTACTTACTGCGACAGAGAATACATCTTCCATTACATTACAAGTGTCTGTTCCAGCCATCCATCCATCTTCAACCACTTATCTGAGGTTGGGTTGCAGAGGTAACAGTTCCAGCAGGGGACCAGCTCTGACTGGGGGATCCTGAGGCGTTCCCTGACCAGCATGGAGACATTGTCCCTCCACCCAGTCCTCAGTCTGCCCCGTGGCCTCCTCCCTACTGGACGTGCCTAGAACATCTTGCTAGGGAGGCGACCGGGTGGCATCCTTACTAGATGCATGAACCACCTCAACTGGTTCTTTTTACACAAAGAGGCAGCAACCCTACTCCGAGTCCCTCACGGATGACCAAGGTTCTCACCTTATCTTATTATATAAGTGAGATGCCAGCCACCCTCCTGAGAAAACCCGCTTGTTTTTCGGTCACGACATAAGTCTGTCTTACGGCCTGTAAAACAGTGACGCATAATTGCGTAAAATGTCAGTTTACGGCTCTCTGCAGTAAATGATTTAATATTTATGACTGAACTTGTAAACAGTGTACATACTCTGGATGCCAACATAAGAAAGAGATGAAGGCCTTACCCGAAACCCTGGTGAGCTCGGCTAACTTTCTGATGTTTGCTATACTTGTTCCCTGCAGCGCTGCACTTCTTTGCCCTTGTTCTTCACCACTGGTGTCCACCCTCATGCTGGCTTTTATTATGCAAGACCCTCTCTATTGAGATGAGCAACCAATCTGTGACAACCTGTAACTGTGACAATGTCTGACTTCTGTCAGTGCAAGACCCTGGAAGACTTTTTTGCAGAGACTTCTGTCTTAAAAACAACCTAACCTTCTTCTTCATTAGCTTCCACTTCAGCTCGTGTTGTGTGATGCACAACTATACAGGAGTAGCAATGTTTGGAAATTAAAAATTAAAAAGTTTGAATCATAAAGAAGAAAAATACTATGTTGTTGTTCAGTTCCAAAATACATAAATGTTTAATGCATTTGTAGATCCACTGAGATCTGTACACATGTAATGTAGAGTAGACTGTCTGAACAAAGAAAAAAATCCACTTATTTTCCTTAAGACATCTCAGACTTTTCATCATCTGTTTTGTAAATGGATGGCTCATAAATTGTGAATGTTTTCAGGCTGTATGTGTAGCGCTTCACACTAAAAACTGAGAAAATTCTGTTTGTTATTTATAGGCTATGGTTTTACTGGTCTGGCCCACTTGAGATGGAATTGGCCAGTCTGTGGACTAAAATGAGTTTGACACCCCTGGTTTACTGGTTGCAGGTCAGCAGGTAAAAACACATCCAGACTCTGATGAACACCGCGAGCACTCATGAACCTGAAAGTCACTTTGGAGAAATGTGCCTGCAGTAATAGAACTGCAAATGAAGCTAATGCAAAATATGATATCATCCTAATCAGGGAGGAAAAATATCCTCATTACCCGCGTGGCCTCGTTTCCCGGAGAGCGGGCGTGTGATTCACATGTTCACATCACAGCCTCAAGGTAGCAACAGCAGACCTGTGGCTCGCCACGGCCTCGCATAATAGTCCATTCTCTCTGCTCTGCGCCAGATAATGACCTTCACCATACCGCTCCGTGATGAAAGCCATTACAGATGAGTCATGGGTGAGTGGCTGTTTGTGTTGGACCTCTTTCTCTCTCCGTCTCCTCCGCTCCCTCTTTCCCTCTCTGACACACATGATACACATAAAAATGTGCAAATGCATGTAACAAGGACACATTAGTTTAATATAACCAATGGTACTACTGAGCTTAAGAAGGAGAAGAAGAAATTAGTGTACACAATTCAAGTAATCCCCAGTGGTGGAAAGAGTATTGAAAATCTGTACTCAAATGCAAGTACAGTTACATTCCCAAAATATTACCCAATTCAGAGTAAAGTACTGGTGTGAGGAAAATACTTAAGTAAAAACACAAAGTACTTTTTTTTTAAATTAAAGTTTAAATCAATTGAAAATCAGTAATTTATAAGATATAAACACATGCTTTTTAATTTGTCTGTTTTGGCCATGGGTGTGGCCAACAGAGTACATCGGACAGCAAAGATGTTTTGTGGCAGAGAGTAAAATGATCAGATTGATCAAGATGAATAGTTCTTGTCTTCATCAGGATGTGTGTTTTGTACTTATGAGAGTCTTAACTATATTATAGTAAGCTTTTATATGATTATGTCAGTTTTAAGCCTTTCAGAACCTTTTCAGTCATTTCCTGTGTTTCAAGAAACAGAGCCCTGACCGAGGCAGAGCAGGTTTTAATCTGTGTGACCACATGATCGGCCTGTATCTTATGTGAAGTTGCACAAAGAAGTGGACTCTCTGCACTATTCTGCCACAGACAGCCGGATCCAGTAAGAAGTCGACCACAAGGCCTTTTGGGAGAGTTGTGGAGGAACGGTCGCAGTCTGCTCTTTATTCAAAAATGGTGCAAGAGAGAAGGATGCAATGGGAAGATGTTTGTGAAGTAGGTACACACTTTACACACTTTACACAGACCGAAAAGTGCTTCTTGATGTAGATTTCATGACATGTCACCTTGTTCATGTCATGTGTTTTGACTCTCTGCAGTTAAGATTTACCCACTATGCAGAGTTTTGAATTAAATAAAGTACTACTTTATCATTAATGTTTCTTAAAATAACAAATGATATCATTTGCTTTAGATTTATTTCCAGTGTTCATCAAATGAAAAAATGAAATAGAAATGCAGAGCAAATGAAAATTTATCATTACAAAACTGATGCCTTGTTTTTTGTGGAAAATATTGTCCAGATGTCCACTACAAGGGACATGTTATAAAACTTGAACTTGGAGTAAAAAAAAAATCTTCACGAGGAGTTTCTTACATCACAATTACTTGAATTATGTGGGCGAAAAAATCTAAATATTAAAACCTTTTTTCTTTTCGGTGTCATAAAATGATTCAAATTAAATACTTCTGTAAAAATGTACTACATTTGGAAATTATTTTTTCATGAATAATAACAAGCAACAATATCTGTATCCACTGCATCATTACTGCTTCTCCAAATAATATATTCAGATGCATCCCTGTTACTTTTTACAACTGAAAGTTACATGTAGTGGGGTTATTTAAAGCCTTATTTATTATTTGTTTGATTTTTAATTTCTATACTGCACCATATTTTTCTATACTAGTAGGTCAACAAAATGAATAACAATACTAAAGGCACTTTCAGACAGTGGTGGACTGTGTGTGTTCATTACTGCTGCCACAGCCATGACCTGCCATTCATTTTCTGCTGCTAAGTTAAACTTTTTAATTAAGCTTTCCTACCTGGCTCACTCAAAGACCACTGAAACCACAGAAATCACACCAGAAAAAAAAAAAAAAAATTATAAATTATGCAGGCACTGATTTCACTGGTATCACACCAATTTACCAGCTGTGAACAAACGATCAAGGTCTCGGATAAAAACAAAATTTTCATGCGAGACACATGCTCAGTTTGAACGACACAGAAAAAGTCGGACAGGATTTTTTTTTTTAGGGGATAACCGCAGAATTTCTGTTTCTCACAGCCAATACCGATAAGATAACAGAAAATTTAACATTTTTCGTATTGAAAAAAAATATCATATAGCCTGTAGATTGAGCACTACTGAAGGTAAGTTATTGAACTTAAGTTTATTTAAAAACTTAACAACCATACTTTGGCTTTCATAGAGCAGAATTCAAAAGCTTTGACATCATCTGTCAAATTTTTTATTATATTAGTTATTTATTGCCAATACTAATATAGACCGATAAAGCACAATAGACCAGTTTTCACTGATAATTATCAGCTCTGATATCTATCGTGCATCCCTTACTGTAACTCTCACTTAAACTCCCGCTTCAGTGTCACAACTGCAGATTATCCAGAACTCAGAAGTCAGATTACTGACTGAAGGTCCTGTCAGATCACTCCAATTTTAGCATCACTGCACTGGTTGGCAATCTAATTTTAGAGTACATTTTAATATTTTATTAATTACCTACAAGACCTTTCATGGTCTGGTTCCACACTATATTAACGAACTTTAAACCCTCAACAGCCCTAGTTAGACCCCTAAGATCAGCTGATCAAAAACCAGAATGAAAACCAGGGCTGAGCGTGTGTCTTCAGTTACAGCCCTCGGCTGTGGATCAGCCCTCAGACTCCACTGCAGCTTTTAAATGTCTCCTTAACACTTTAACAAGACGGCCCATTCCTGCATTATTTTCATATTTCATCTTTATATTAATCATTTATTGTGTTTTGTTTTTAATTTACTGTCTCTACACACAGAATGTTAATTGTGCTGCGTTAGTATCATCATTTAAGTATTTTCTATATGCACTTATTTAGCACTTTTATTATTTTTATTATTTAAGAGTTTGTTTTACTGGTATTTTATTGGTCTTATATGAGATATTCGGCCTCATGCAAAAAGTGACTTAGCAATAAATTCTCTTATTTTTGTTTGCATCCACGAGTTCTTCTTATTAATCAGAGGTCAGAGAAAGTTTTATGAGTGGTGGAGAGCACTGTAATCTAGAAGCGAAAAAAAATTTCTTGTTTTCAGAGTCCGCTGATTGTCAAGATAAAAAAAAAATTAATATTTGAAATATATGTTTTAAAAAATGGTGGTAAACAAAACATGATCAAGTGCCCTCTATGGTGCCCCTCTAGTGTAGAAAGCTCGGTGCAGCGCCGTGTAGGCTGCCCCGTACACCACACTTTTATTACAGATGTGTGTAATTGTTGTACTTTAAATCAAATAATAATACATTTTTAATGTAAACTGGGGATTGGAACTGTTTCACCATAAATGCATCACAACTTTCAGCGTGCTGGTGACCCAACACATGGAGCTGGTTCCCTTTTTATTCTATTTGCCCCTGCCCCTCAGAAAGCCTGAGTCAGCCACTGTAGTTGTCGTACTTTAGGTGACAAAATAAAACTATTTACATGAGGGTTTGGAACTGTTTCACCATAAATGCATCATGACTTTTGACATGATGGTGCCCCACTGCATACAGCTGGTGCCCTTGTTATTTTCTTTCTCCCTGCTCCTCAGATAGCCACCACTGGCTTGTCCCTTTGTGCTACTCACAAAGCAAACTGTACAAATGTATGAATAAATTACATGAAAATGAAAACAATTTTTATGAGTGTTGAGGATAAATCTAGGGGTCTGAATGTAATTATGATTCCTGAAAAAGAAACTTGGTGTCCATGTTGGTACACAGCAGCTCTACTATAATTTTTTTAATTATTAAATTAAATACAATGTCTCTCTTTTCTACTTTATTCAACAAAAAATGTACATATTGTGTTGGGAGCATAACAAAAGTACATAATAAATAGAGCTTTAACAACACCAAAAATAACATAAATATATATTTAAAAAATGAGAAGTACAAACAAAATAAATTAATGTAATGAGAGACAAATAAAAAAGGTGAGAATAATACAAAATGGAATAACAAACTTTCAATAAATAAATGAATGAATGAATAAATAATGACAGCTATTAGAACAGATCAATTAATTTGACTTTTTGGGGGGTTCATCAAATATATTATTGTAATATTCTAAAAACTTGTTGAAATTTCCAAATAAAATGTAAAAAAGTGCCAACACACGCACGCACGTGCGCCAGCAGTCGTCATGGAAACAGAATGATGGCCAGGTATATAAGGGCCTGCAGACCGTTCTACTGTCCCCTTTTCACTTGGATTTTGGCGAGTTGACCTGTTGACCTGCTGCAAACCCCGAACAGTGGAAAGATCTCAAACCCTGCTGGAGAATCTCTCTCAGAAGGATTTAACTGGAAAGCGGATCTTGTTGGAAAAACCCAACTCTTGGATCTTACTGGATTATTGTGGACAACTGCAGAGCCTGAAGATGGCCCCCGGAGGACCACCGTTGGACGACGAGGGACACCTGCTGCGCTGGGAGGATGCCCAAGACGTTCAAGGTAAGACAGTTTTTAGATTTAACGTTATTTGATTGTTTTACTTCTAACTAACGTTAATTAACTGTTAAAACCATTACAAGCTTTATCAGCACATCAGTCAGTGTAATTGGTTGAATTTTAAGTTGGACAGTTCACGTCATGTTAATGGGCCTGTTGAATTTGGTGAAAACAGACTTTCCGTCGATGATTTCTTGGTGTGAAATGATCATTTCTGGATGGAATGTCCGAAATGTCCCGGGACAGGTGTGGAGTGTGTTAATTATTACTGTGGTTGTTTGAAAACTTTATTATTTTGGTTTGAAGGCACAAATTATCAAAATTTTGCATCGAAATTAGAGAAATAAAGATGGCGACTGGGTCGAATTTTAAAAAATATTAAAATATGTTTTGCTTGCGCTCCCAAGGAGACGATGGAACTTTTAGCTCCGGGCGTCAGGACGTCAGGACGCACGGGTGGAATCAAAACAGGACGCGTTCTGTGTGTCCCTGAAAAGTTCCCCGCGTGGAAATGTGTCCAATGTGTTGAATTAAGTTTTTTATGAACTTAAAACTGCTCTGTGTGTCCCGGTGGCTGAGAACTTGAAGGCAGTGTTGCTGGTTGCTATGTGATTTAATCAGTGTACCCGTGGTGCACTGTGCGTCATGACGCATGTACTGCAACGCACGTCATGTCTGGTAGTTATATGATGTTTACTCAGTCCGGTCTATGTTATCTTATTCCCCCTGTTGTACATTTTTCTGTTGGTTGCATTTCTCAACCCTGAAAAGTGGACAGAGTTGTGCGTAAAAGTGCGCGGCTGCTGGTCCAGCAGGTATATAGCTTGGTTCACGTTTTAAGGAAGCCCTACAGCGTTTGTTATTATTGTGACTGTAATTACTGTACACATATTTTTGGGTTATTTTTATTACTCAAGTGTTGTGTTCATTTTGTGTGTCTTACTAAGTGATACAGTGTGCTGGGTACATTTTATATTTAGTAGCAATATTTTCACAGCATTATTATACACTTGCAGAATGAAATCACTGGTAAATACATTATTGTTTCATTGCCATTTATAGCACTTTAAATATTATTTCACTCATATATTTTCATGTGCAATATTTAGGTAGAGTCCTCATTCCATTCATACCTGCCATTGTTTTCTATCCTGAAATCCTCAGATCCACATGAGCTTTGATCAGGGCTGTGCAATATATTGATATTATATCATATTGTGATATGAAACTAGGTATCGTGATAGATTCTGGATGTTGTTATATCATGATATGGAATAAGAAGGGGTGGAAGTAACTAATTGCAAATACTCAAGTTACTGTAATTAAGTAGTTTTTTGGGGTACTTGTACTTTTATGAGTAGATTCATGAGTAGATTTTCAAGACCGTGTTTTTACTTGTACTTAAGTATTCATTACACCATGTAATCTACTTAATTACTTTCAAAATCATAATTTGAGTACTGAGTATAAGTTGAACTAATGTCCAAACCTTTCATCTGCATTTTTGTTGGACCATTTTCATGGAGTTCATGCTAATTACAAAGCAACATATCTGAAATTTCTCTGAATTTACCCACAAGTTATCCCTAAATCTCATGACAATTCGCAAGTGTCGTTTTTATGCACGTAGGTGGAAATTTATCAAATTATTTTCTTTGAAATTAACTGCAAATTTAACATGCTACTTGGTAATCACCACCCACTACATGAAAAAGGTACTCGCTAGTTATCAAATAAATAACCATGAAATTTGTGGGTAATTTCTAAGAAACTGCAAATATATTACTTGGTATTTACAAACTATTTACCATGAATTTATGTGACCAAAGTAACTAATACTCTGAGCAGTTTTTAAGACGAGTACTTTGTACTTTTACTTAAGTATTTTTCTAACACCAGTACTTTTACTTGTAATTAAGTAATATTTTAGTGATGTAATGGTTGTACTTGAGTACAGATTGTCAGAGCTCTTTCCACCACTGGGAATAAGTGTTGTCTTTTCTTGTGTTTTTAAAGACTTTGATTGTTGCCTTTGCATCAATGCACAATTATTTTTAATAATTTATTTTTTTTAATTCCTGGTTTAATATGTATATCAGTACTGTATATATTGATTTGTCTTGTTTTATTAAATATTTTTCCTGTTCTATTGTGGCTTTAATTATCTGTATATATGTGTTTGGCATGATGGGACTGAACTTTTTCATTGTGCAGCCCTGTGTTGATAATAAATTACGTTTATACTTTGATTTAATCTAAAATATTTAATGTTTTGACAAATATTCAAAATTTGACCTTTCTTTTATCTGTGTTCCCCTCAGGTGGAATGCATTTCATCTTCGAACGTCTGGGCGGCGTCCTCCCAGATGTCGGCATCCCTTCTGATGAGGAGAGTGAGGATGAGGACTGGGACTGGGTAGGTATTCCAGGTGGGTTGGATTTGCTTTTTGCCCCAGTCTTCGGCCCACTCTCCTCTGACGAAGAGGAAGAAGAGACGGAAGACGAGGAGACGGATGAGGAGGAGGATGAAGACCCCGAGGATGAAGATGCCTGGGGCGATGAGGAGGAAGACAGCGAGGATTCCGGGGACTGGTCCACGTCCGAGGACGAAGAGGACTCTGAGGACTTTGAGGACGACCCTGAAGACCCTCTCGTCCAGCTGTTCCCACCCAGGGACTTTTGGTTTGAATGGCAGCACCAGGACCCTCCTGCTCCTGCTCCTCCACCTCCTCCTCCCGAAGATCTCCCCTCAGGCTCTGCTCCCTCAACCTCCGGCCTCAGCTTGCCCATGAAGAGGACCCGAGAAGAGGACGACACCGACCAGGTAGGTATGAAGAGGCAGAGGTGGACCAGCGAGGAGGACAGCGACTCGGATTAGGACCGACGGCCTGTTTGGTGGAGGACTGGAAAACTGACGCCTCAGTAAACTTCACACATGGAGCAATTTCATCCAAAACACTTTCTAATTTGGCCAGACCAACACAGTGGACGTTCAAGTTTCAACAAGTTAAATTTAAGCTTTTTAGAACCATTAGGAAGACAATTTAAGACCTATGTCAGAGTCACACTTGCAAAAAAGTATGTTAATTAATCTTGTATTAATTAATGAATAACTATTTAATATCAGACAATCCAAATTGTGTAATGTAAGACATCTTGTCCACACTTGAAGGTCATTAGTGGTAATTGGCTCCATGTTAAGATGTAGATGCTGATACCAGAGTTAAGTTAACGTATGACTGAAAATGTTTTATGTTTTTACATGTTTAATACAGGATTTTTGCAGGTTTCAACAAATTGATCTTTTTAAAACCTTTTAAAAACCTAATTCACATTCATACTTGCAAAAAAGTATGCCAATTAATCTTTTATTAATTAATTAATTAATTAATAATTAATCTCTTAATAAAATCTGATAGTTCAAACTGTATAACATCCACTCTTGAAGGTCAGGTTCCATGTTGGTTTTGTATTGTATTGTATTTAAGATATTTTAAGATGATTTCAGGATTCATATAATTGGATTGTTGACTTTAAGAATTCTTCAGGACCTGCAGAAACCCTGTCAGTAGATCAGGCTGTCACGGTATGTGTAAATTCAAAGGAACAGGTAAAACACAACATGAAAGAAATCACAAAGAAACACTGGGACAAAAACTGGAACCTTTCACTCCAAGGATGAGGACAAACTGGCAAAGAAAGGATGGAAACACGCAAGCTAAATGCACAAAGAGGAAAAAGCAAGAACAAGTGGAACTAATCAGTCATCAAAAAAGGAGGAAAAACAAGACCAAGACGGGAAGTGAAGTCAACAAAAACACGAGGGAGAATTCCTACAAAATAAAACAGAAACCTAAATCTTTTTTTAGTCTTACTGTCATGCTGTCATGTGTTTTTCTTGAAGGTGTTCATGGTTACCAGACAAAGGTGAGTAATACTCCTGCAAGTCTTCATCTCACTCAGCAGTAATTCAAAGTTGATTTATTTTGCTCTCCCTGTTGCTCTGTCTATCTTTAGACACCCTGCATCAACATCCCCACAAGAAGCGAGGCTCTGCATCCAGGATTTCCATGACGACCAAGAGGATACAGACCGGATGAGAGGGATGGATGACGGCAGGAGCAGCTGGAGGGCGGTGGTCACCTTTCTTTCAGCAGGCTGAGTGAGTAATCTCTTCACAGAGACTACAACAACACCAACAGTGACAAAAAGCTAAAGTTATCTTTACATATGTGGATTATATACATTACACAAACCTTCTCTAATATTATTCAATCTGGCTGCCAACAATACAAAAGTACTCATCACTTGTTTTTCTGTCTCACAGGGCAGGGCCGACTCCTCCGTGCTTTATGTGCTCCTGGAGCAGCTGAGAGTGGATGTCAACCAGCGAGTCATCCCAGTAAGACCACTGACCCGCTCTCGACAGCATACCTGCTTCCAGGTGCCAAAGCACTGTCTGAAGATCCAGTGAGTACGAGCCCCCTGCCTCTGCCCCTCCACCCCTCACACCGCCCTCTTCACCCGGCAGCTGAGACGATGAGGAGCCAGTCACGAAAGAGACAGACAGTTCAGGCTGAAGGAGAAAATACTGAATTTGTATTTAGCAGAGGTGGAAAAGAAAAGTAGGAGAACAGATGCTTGTGTAAAAAAAAAGTCTCTGGTAAAAGTAGAAGCACTGATTCAACTTTTTACTCAAGTAAAAGTCAAAGTATAAAACAAGTCGCCCTGGCTGTTTCTGTGCGAAACTAACTGAACCTTACGTCATATTAATATATTTCAAACTATTAAACTTAAACCATTTTAACTTAAATTAAAATGAAAATGAAAGTAGTAGTACAAATCAGTTTTTCAATGTCAGCAACAGAATGTGAAAAATTATAACCAACATGAGAACACACTTCAAGTCTAATTTTAGGGCTGCGCGATGTGGTTTTTAAGTAATATCTCAAAATCTTTTGGTTACCTGGTGATACATAATATATATCTCGATCCAGACATTTTCTCTAAAATAACTATAATTTTCAAATAATTCAAACGTGTGATGAACTTTTAGAACGTGATGCATTGCTGTAGATTAAACTAAAATTAGCACGACCTTAAACATCTACAGCAATAAAATGCAACGTGCACTTTAATGCAGCAGTAATATTAATCCAGAAACTTCAGATATAAGAGCGAATCACTGATAGCTGGCTAGTTGATATGGACAAAATCAAATATCACATTTTTTTTTTTCACATACCTTGATATTAATATTGTGGTAATACTGTAAGGATAACTGTTGGTGCTTTCACAAAATAAAAATTAAATTAAATTAAATTAAATTAAATTAAATAATCATTGATTTTACCTTCAAATGCCTTAAAACTAAAGTAACGAGCCTGTTTTGAAAATGTAAAATAAAAAGTTTTTAAAAAAAAAAATACTCAAGTAAAGTACAGATACCTAAAAAACTCTTAAGTACAGTAACAAAATTTAGTGCTTAGTTACTTCCCACCTCTGGTATTTAGTTTGTCACATTAAATAGTCTGTACAGGATGTTTACTGATTATCTTCTGAATAGTAAAGAGAATAACAGTAAAAGTAAGATAAGTTAAGTAAAATAAGTAAACTAAAATACACAAAATAGGAAAAGGTAGTAGTGGCAATAATGTTGAAAGTATGACAGTGATATTAAAGTAAAAGTAATATAATATGTGATATTGTAGTGTATAAAATAATAAATATAAGACAAACTTTCTAAATATTTTTTTAGTATTATTCAACAATATTATAACTTTTAATATATAATTAACATAGTTCTGTTGTTTGACATGTTAAATCAAATAAATATTGTGTCAAATATAATTCAGTGTGTTTTGGTGTTCCTTTAAAACATTACTGTCACTGTTACGTGTTACTGTAAGTGTGACCTTAAACTTTGGGATTCTGAATTGTGAATAGTGTGTTGCCTCTCTGTAACGCACCCAGTTTTGGACCTTTACACTCACACAATACATTCTTAATTATGGTGCACGAGGCAGCAGGACCCTCAGGAAACTAACAGCAGTGTTTGAATTTGCATCCCTGGAGGTTATTTTGAATCCCTTTTTTTTTTTTTTTTAACAGGCTTTCTTACAAGGTTCAGCCTCATCACCTCCACAAATAAAGGTCCAAAAATGTCTTTTTGTGTCATTTAATAGATGAGTTAAGTTTTATTTGTAATTGTTTCATGTACTTTATTTGATAATTAAGTAAAGGAAAACTGTTCAAATGTAAATGTTGCCTTGAAGTAACCAGGGGTGTAGTGGTAAATACAGAGGTGATAAACTGTGGAAAAAGTGTAGTTTAATGATCTTGTTTCCCCTCATAGATGAAAACATTTGGTATGAAAACAGATGATTAAACTCTCAGCCTCATTTCAAAGAGGTGGATAAACTGAGTTTACCCCCGACTGCACCATCTCATTATGGATTCCCACCATGATATTTTTGGCATTATGTATTTAAGTTTAGTAATACACTGTTAAACCAATATAAAACAAATATAAGGGTGTAAATGAATTGATAACTATTTCATTTTACTTTAAGCACTGAGCCAAAGAGACACACCAGGGAACTGAAAACACTGTGACTCACTGTCTCGTTCTGAGGAGGGTTCTGATAGTTTGATTTGATAGATTGTTGATGTAATTTTTTCTGAAATATGTTGACACACTTAAACACAGTCATTCCTATAGGCTGTTCCACAGTGGTACAACTTTTTGAAGGTAATATCCAAACAAACAAATGTATGAAAACTAGAAAATTACAACTGGTGAGACAACTGAGTATTGTCAGAAATTTTATTCAGATTTTAAAGAATAACTGTTTTTAATTCCTCACTATTATGGCACGGTGTTGCTTTAATGCAACACACTCTAAAGTGTAAAAACATTCTTAAAAATTTCTTTAAGTCATGTTTACTTGGTCTATTTTGTGACCAAAAACTAGAATTTTCTTTTTACAAGCTGGCATCATAATGCATACCACAGAGGTTTAGTGGTATGTATCACATTTAATACTTTTTATATAATAAAGTTATACAAAATACTGCCCATCTCTGACTGCAGGATTGATAAATCATTGTAAGTTTACAGCATAAACAGCAGATGATCAGTGTGATTTGAATGGCCGTTATTGGAGACTGCACTTCACTAAGCATGTGTCTCAGGCTCAGAATGGACTTCTGATAAACACTGATAAAACACTTGAAAAATGTTTTCTGTGTGGATTTCCCTGCAGACTCATGAGCTTGGTCCAGTGTTTGAACAGGTTTACACAGCAGACTTGACATCCTCTCTGGGCTGCCTGAAGCGGGGCCTTTGAGACAAAATTGGCCCTCAATAAAGTTTGACTTCACCATGTTTGTAGAAGAAAAAATTAAAAACTAATTTAAAAAATATATAATATATGTCACTGTTTACACAGTTTTAATTTTTGTGAGTTAAAATGCTATTTAAGGCATCCCTAATTATTAATTATTCTAATCTGATCACAGGGGGTGGAGTGATGTGCAGGAATTCAGTCAATAAAAGAAACTTAGTACTCTAGTACTATTTTGCATCTTAAAGGGACAGTGTACCCCAAAAACAAAAATATATATTTTACCTCTGGGCTGTAGTGTTCAGTGTCCATACAGATGTTTTTGGTGTGAGTTGCAGAGTTTTGGAGATATCAGCCATAGAGATGTCTGCCTTCTATCCAATATAATGGGACTATATGCTACTCGGCTCGTGGTGCTCAAAGCTCCCAAAAAAATACATTTGAAAAACTCTTTCCAGAAATCATGACCTGGTTACTAATGATAATCCACAGACCTTGTTGTAAGCAGTTTCATGTAGGAACAACTTTCCTTCTGTGGTAGAATCTACCAGAACTTCTTTCTTTCTACTAGAAAGAAACTAGTTCCTCCATAAAACTGCTCACAACAAGGTCTGTGGATTATGTTGAGTAACCGGGTCATGATTTTTGGAAAGAGACACTGGTTTTGAATTTTTCAAATGTATTTTTTTGTTGTTGTTGCTTTGAACACCACAGGCCAAGTGCCATTTAGTCCCATTATATTGGATAGAAGGCAGACATCTCGGCCGATATCTCCAAAACTCTGCAACTCACACCAGAAAAATCTGAATGGATAAATAGCACTACAGGTCAGGGGGAAAATATATACTTTTGATTTTGGAGTGAAGTGTCCCTTTAACAATACGATACAGTAGGCGTGCGCTTTTGGCCCGTGGCCCACCATTAAGCTTTGGCCCTCCGAGGCAAAAAGTTTGGGCACTCCTGGTGGAGAATTTAGTGGCATCTAGTGGTGGCTCCCCTCACTCTCCCTTTCCAAGCATGTAAGAGAACCTGCCGTGACGGCAAACGTTGAAGATGACTATTATATTCCATTCCTGACATATTCTGCCAATAAATCTCCCTAAATCTCACACACTGGACCTTTAAATATGTTCTATAAATAATTTTAACTCTGACCTATTTATTGATTCATTGATTTTACTTCCCTTGCCCACTGTAGTTGGGTAATATGCTTATCATGAATTTAAGAAAGCGTGTAGTGACACTGCAGGCTTGAAATCACAACAGTTCACAACATAAACAGCAGATTTTTGGGATTTGTCTGTGGTGAGTCGGTGTGGGTTGATATTTGTGATAAAATGATAGTCAAAAACACAAAATGCAAAAAAATTCTTTCTTTGTGGACCGTCCTGTAGACTCATGAGCTTGGTCCAGTGCTCGATCAGGTTTACACAGCAGGCTTGACATCCTCTCCGGGCCTTTTCCTGAGGTCTAGTATAATAAGTTCTTGCCACCAGTTCATATTTCATTATATTTGAAATTACAATCCTGTTACTGAGTTCACTCATCCACAATGCAAACCTTCCCTCTCATCTTAGCAGCTTTCTTTTTTTAGCCTTTAACACAAACCCCTGCTATTCTGAACCTCTATCCTTCAGCAGCACAGACTTTATAATGTATGTATGAATGCATTAAGTCCAATATAATCCAGATGGGGCTTAATGAGCTGGACCAAAAATGTGCTCAAATAGAAGCAGAGAAATTAATGCAATCTAAAGCCAGTGGCGGGCGGCACACTTTGGTGGTTTGACACATGAAAAAAAAAAAAGTCAAAACATTTAATGTAAGAGAGATCAAGAGGGGATAAAGAGAGGATCACACATTTGAACCGTTTCTCATTAGAGCCATTTATTCAGTGATGAAAGAGGAGCCATAGAAAATGTCATTAATCCACACAAGCTACCAATATGGCTGGAATTGTAATTCAAGGCATAAAACAGCTTCAAGTGAAATCACATGCTTTTTCACATGAACTCAAAAACCAGAAGAATGTTTTGTGACGGTTCAGCTTTCGAAACGTGTCGCTCAGATTGAAAAGCCTCAGCTCTTTCCCTTCTCTAACGACACTTGATTTTCAACCAATTTTCATCCCTTTTCTTTCATCTTGTGCTTCTATACACTGCTGTGCATTTTAACAATGTGCGAGGACAGCCACTTTGAAAAAATATAAATAATTATATATATATTTATATATATTTGGTCCATTTTTATCAAAAGGCTTCCAGGATCCGGTCCAGAAGCTATTTGCTGACAGCCATTTTTAATCCCTCGATTAAAAGCAGAAAAGCTTATCTCATAAAAACAGACATCCGAATCAATCACTCGATCTGCTGTTGGCTCTCTGTGAAATATGAAAAAGAAAAAAAAAAAAAGATAGACTGTCTTCTTTCCACTAAATTGTTTGGAAAAATCAGCACTTGGCGGCTGCGGCGGAGCGGGGGAATAATTTGTCTCACATTTCCCTTCTGTTAGGCGACATTTGGTGCGATGTTGGAAGACAGAATGAAAAACATGAATATGTTTGGAGAGACAAGCATCCCTTATCAACAGACTGAGCTACAGGGGCATTTCATTTGGTGCAGATGATCAAACAATTAGCATGCATTAGACACTTTGAACACAAGGGCCTGTGTGTGTTTGCTGCTGCTGCTTTATGCCGGTCCAACAAACTCAATGACACACTTAATACCTGCAGGCTTTGATTCTGTTTCCAGAGCAGAATCATTTTGTCCTCTGTGTGCACTTTGATGCTGAGATGGTGATGTTGATGATTTAATGGTTTAACTGCAGTCTGTAGTGTTTTTTCCTCATACACAAACCGATCAGCTGTGTAGATTACTGCACGTCTGAGTCACTGAGTTTATAACTTCTTTGTAATGGATTTATTAAATCACCAGCTAATACTTTATAGATCAGTTACTGTGAGCCCTTGATAAGGACAACTTTTGGATTGCCTTGTCATGGCGGATATTTAATCTCTTTCAGCAGGACAGATGCTTTGTCTCTTTCTCTCTAGTTCATTATAAAGACTCCTCCAATGGACTGTAAGACTGCTGAATTTGTGCGAAAGACTTTTGTTAATGGCTTATGAGACAATGAGGAACCAGTGACCCTTTATTAACATTTGTAACAGCAGAGTGACAGTTTATTTCCTTTATTAATGACTTATTAACATGTAAACAGCAGACTTAATGGCTTACTGAGAAATTCATGAAGATTTATTTATGTCTTGGCTCTAAATGAAACCAGCCAGAGATTTTTCACAACCCAAAAGTTGTCCTTATTAGAGGTGCTATGTGGAACTGCAGTCAGCATCCTGTTGCTTACATGACATGACATACATGAGACTGACTGGCATCATGTTGATAGATGAGGAAAAAAAATTTAGGGCTTGTGTTGCAGCGGGTGCTTATTAGCGCACTTCACTCCTAAGCTAATGTTAGCTAGTGCTGCACACTGTTGGCGCTGTAGGGGAGCTCAAGAGAGGCGAGGCACTTGGGAAGTGCAGAAACATCTTTTGGATTTTGTTGGGAAAACTGTCCGGAGTCCATTACCACAAGCTGTTGGGGTCAGGTCCCCTAAGGGAGTTGCGAGACAGTTTCTGGTGGTTCCCAGATGGTTGTGGAGAAAAAATGTAGCGACGCCTGCGAGCTAGTTTAGGCAGTCAACTAAAGCTGCACCTCACTCCCTGCCTCACTCCCTGCAGTACATACCAAACGCACCCTTCCAATCTGGCGCTCTATTTAAACTGCTAAACCTCCCATACCTCAGTCTGCCTGTCAATGCCTTTGCTACCTTGCAACAGCGTCACTGCCTGCTCATTCAGACCCACCACCTCCCCAGCATCCACCTGTGGGCTCCGACAGGGGGTCCAAGATACGTGTTCATCACTCCTATATATCACCATGTAAACATAATCTGCGAGGAGTGATGAGGTCGGAGCCTAGATGCCAAACTCTAACTATGCTTTGCTGCTGCAGAAAACATTCTTAAATGTGAGCTGTCTGACTGAAATACAATAATAACATTCAACATGAGGGACAAGCTCTGTATTTGAAAAATACAGCTGGCCTGAACATGTAACAGCTACCTCACTAACGGTTAAAACTAAAGACCACAAACACTAACAATAAGTAACACTTGCATTTTGTGACAAAAAACATGGTGGCATAGTGGGAAAGGAGGCTGTATTTGAGACTATGGAAAGGTTTTGACATTACATCAAACCACTGTTACAGACAACTGAGAAAATAGGGGAAAGTCTCATTTTTCTAAGTTATGTTACAGTCCGTTCACACATTGGCAGTACAAAATGATAAAAAATGTAAATTGCTTCACATAGTACCTATCATGGCTTAAAAACTGATTGATGAAATTATTAGTAAATGACTTTAGTCAGAACTTGTGAACCTGTTAGAGGAAGCACCTTAGTGGAAAGTTGGTCTTAGACTCCTATGCTCTCTTAAAAGAAATCTACACCCAGGAAGAATCTGACAAAGTTTATAGGTTTTGGTATCATGATAGCTTCCACCTTCTTTGCATTGACCTGCAACACAGCTGCTTCTCGTCTCATTTTAATCATCATCATTAAGTCTATGAGGCCGATTGGGACGAGGCTGACAGCATCCTCACGCACGGACACAAAGAGAGCTAACCAGTGTTAGTGTTACAAACATCCACCTGTGGAAACACTGAACACGGTGGGCCAGTTTGCTAGTCAGCTACAGATCATTTAACAGCTTAAAATTTAAAACTGAAATATTTTGGCCCGTGTTCTTCAGCACTGCTGTGAACAAACACAGTGTGTGTGCTTGGCTTGTACACTATAGCTAACAGCAAAGTTTTACACTTTGTTCTGGCAAGTGCTATCAATGAGACACACAAACTGGCTCATCCACTCAGAAGCTTGGAGGCAAAAGGAGAATTTCTGATCTTTAGGTAATAAAAACAATGTCACTTAGACTTTTTTGACTAAAAATGGATAACTTTTGTGATTTGAGATGGACTAAAAGATATAAAATCACCACTGCTGGGTATTAAAAGTCTGTAACAGATTGGTCCGTAGACCCTGAGACTGTGGATCTTGTATTTGTTGTAACCTCTTATGAAAGGGTGTTTTCTGACATCCAAGCTTGTCTGCTCTGCTCCCGAATTAGCTGAACCATTTAATCTCTTTAGGTTTTCTCTTCGGCTGCAGAGCGATCTCCCTTTGATTACACTGAACAAATGTCATCTCGACAATCACAGTGTGACAAATAATGTTGTTTGGTTTCTATTTCTGTTTGGTGCCGCCAGCTCAGTTATAGGTCCCTCTTGAGCTGCAGTTTCTTGTCCCTGATGTGCTGGAGGAGAATCTTCCCTCTCTGCTCCACAGTGCGGATGAGAGGCCTGAGACCGCTGGCCCCGACCTTGGCTGTCCCAGAATTCCTTGTCAGTGTAAAGGGAGCGTAGAAGGAGACTCTCCAGGCAGCCCGACTGGAGCACAGACACGGCTTTCTCTGGAAACCTGATGACAAGGGACAGCATCAAATTTGATGTCTTGTAGCTTCCACAGGCTTTTTTAAAGGCTAGTAAACAAGATGGCCAATGTGTAAAGCCTCTGCAGCCGCCCAGCGAGGCTGTGATGTTCTCTACAGACCACAATTTATGACTGCTTAACAGAAAACAACTGTTTTGGGTAACTCTTTATTTGAAGGGGTGTGCTTTGCATAAGACTACATGACACCATCATAACCATGACATCTGGCATGAACATGAAGGAGTCTTTATGAATGTTTATGACTGGTGTCATTAAGTGTAACTCTGTCAAGTGTGTCAACTTGACAGAAACCAAAACAACATAACATGTCATAAAAAGCAACTGGGGAAAAAAATGAAGGGAAACTGCAGCAAATGCACAAACAATGATCTTTTTTTTAATAACAAATTAAAGTCAATGTAAACACTTAAACAGCAAATAAACTAACTTAAAAAACAAAATCAGTCGACCACACTAAAAGACACTAACTGTACAAAGCAATAAACACCCTTTCTCCATAACAGAACCATGGGAGGAAGGGAGGGAGGCTAGCAGATAACACAAAGAAAAACACACCAATACTCTCCCTCTGAAAAGGGAGTAAGGTGGCCAAACTTGGCCCATGCTAGCACCATTCTAACAACAAACAGTCTAACCTGCCATCAGAAGGATTAAACCACACACACACACACTGACGTCTGCCAAATGGTCCACTGGCCCTGGCTCTCAGCTCTCTCTCTGCTTTTAAACTCCCTGATTACTGATTGATCACAGCTGCTGCCAATCACTGCAGCAGCTGCGAGAAGGAGAGGTGACTGGAGAGACACAGGAGAGCAAGAAATACTTAAAACACTGTGCTGCCCTTCATTCTTTGTCAAAAATTAGTTAGAATCATTATGTAAATACAGAAATAGTTCCACACACCAGAAACTGCTCCTTAACAGTATCACCACATGTGATGCTTCGGGCACCAGCCCTTCATCAGACATGTCTGATGTGCCCGGAACGTCATGTGTGGCGATACTGCTAAGGAGCAGTTTCTGGTGTGTGGGACCTATTTCTGTATTTGTTCTTCTGTCCAGCACCCAGTATTTATCGGTTTTGGATGAGCTGCTGTTTTTTGAGTCTTTAGTCAGAATCATTATGTGACATTAAAGACACACTCGCCATGTGGACAAATATCATCTCTCAAATGTGTTTTATTTTGGATAAAATAGAGGGTCAAAATTACAGTATGCAAAAAGCTGTACAGAAACCAAGGCAAACCACTGTAACTTCAGTTACTGTACTCTAACATGTGAAATATATGCAAGAAAATAATGACAACTTTGTGCATTATTCTTCTATATATAACACCAGTATGGAAAAATATTAAAGTAAGACCACAGAGTCATAACTCTCAGACTCACCACTGCAACCACTCTGATCCCAGGTAAGAAAATGCTCATATAGTCTCATATTTTATCAGAAAAGTTTGATGATATCTAATATTCTATTCTATTCTATTTTATTGCAACATATTGCCTTTCAGATTTAAAATTATTTATTTTATTTTATTTACTTATTTTATTTTATTTAAGTGATTGACATAACAAAGACATTTTTGTCTTGATTAATGTCAAGTTGTCATAACAAAGACATCTCAAACAATGTCAACTTTGCATTAAAAAAGACATTTGACAGAATGGCACTTAAAGGGATAGGAAAGGGAAAATTCAGTCTTTATCTACTCCTGCTGATTGAAGTTCGAGTTTAGTTTTTTTTAGTTCAGAAAACACCGCTGGAGTTTAACAGGAAAACAGTGTTGCAGAAACTCCCAAACAATGTAAATGAATAGTATATAACAGTATGTAAGTCAATGTATAATTTTTGTTTGTTGTTCATTTTGGGGAGATGCCAGCCTGATGCGCAACCAGAACTGTCCTTTGACATGGCATTAGAAACAAAACATTGTGCCACGGTTGCTGAATTCAAGCAAAAATCGACCCTCAATCAAAAAGCAACGTGTTCTAAACTGCTTCATGTTTTATCAGTTCTTTTCAACATGTACTCTTCAGGTTTTGTTTGCCATTAGTGTTTACACACAATGGATTTTTAAGCGCTTGGGTTGGATATTTCTTACCACAATTGATCTTGAGATTGACTGACTTGTCTTTTCATGTGCACAGACTGTGTACCTTTGGCTTTTTAACCAAATATTGCTGTTGGTCACCTTTTGTACTGATGATTCAACCAGGAGACTTTTATGTCCATTCCAACCTTGGAAGTCCTCCAATATCCAGTAACCTGACCTTATCTATGCAGAAAATAACTTTCACTTGCAGAACACTGGATGTCTAAAATTACTCACTCTGCAGCTATAACTTCAGAGAACAAGCAGTTTGCTTCAAGTATTCAAAAGCAGTATTCCCTCCGAGGTTAGCATGACTCAGACCTGCTGCTTGTAAATGATTTCCTCCATCATGTATGGTAATTGTTAATGGCTCCTTTTCAGTTTATACAAACAACATATCAAATTTTGAAACATACTATTAAGCAAAGTTCATAAAAATGCACCTCAAGGAGTTGATAGATTGAGAAGCAATTGAAATGAGTAACTCTCTGCCTCTGGAAAATAACCAATTTCATTTTGTTTTGCTCCATATTCTTCAGTGATGAGAAATAATGCAAGACTTTTACATTCTATTTCCCTTCAGTTTCACATCCAGGCTTAAGATATTTAAGAGCATTTTATAGAGTGGCTTAGTAATCCTAAGTGACAGACAAAAGGGAATTTCTATCAGACCTGATTCATTCAGCATATTGAATAGCAGGCTAATTGAATGCACACTAATCTAATCAGACAGACATTGTAACAAAACCCTAACAAGCTTCCAGTGGACGTTTCTGTGCTGCTGATTTGAGTGCTGTTCACCAGGGAAATATGTTGTTAGATGTTCTTTATTTTCTCCTGAAACATTTCCTCACATCAGTGTTGGCACCTGCTGTGAGCCCAAATAAGTCTGAGATTCAGTGTGGTGTCATTTATCAAGCCTGGGTGCCAGAATGGAGCGAAAAACAACTCATATTTTCAGCGTCCTGCTGTAAAATAATGTGTTTTGTACTCACTCGTCAATGCCCTCAACCAGCCTGAAGTTGAGGTTGTCACTGGACTGCTCTGGCCTGCCAGCGTTGTCTATGAACACCAGCCTGGAGGGATCGGCCTTCCTCACCTGAACACAAATACACGCACAAATACAGGTTACACATAAGCACAAAAATGCAGTTTAAGGATGAATTTTGCTGTTTTTGAGAGGGTTTCGATTGTAATGCTTTTGGTCTTGTTTTGGCAGGATGATGTGTGAAATAAAGTGCACAGAATAACATCCAAATTTAAATAGAAACCTTTTTCATAGCTGCCATTCTGACATAAAATAGTAGGGGAAACACATGTGTTACCAATGATATTAATTAAGGTTCTGTTTCCTCAGGGTACCTTCATCAGTTTTCTCCTTCCCTGTTTCTCTTGGGCTTCTTAAAAATGTTCTATGGTAGGCTCATCTATGTTGAAAAGAAAAACACATTTTGAAGATGGTTAAAAGATTAGGTTACTGGGGGATCTTTAAAAGTGATATACAGTAAACACATATTATAGTTAATGTTAGGCAAAACACCTAGCATTTAACATCTAGCCTACATGTTAATCTACACATCAATCACTAGCTAGCTAGTTAGCTAGCCAGCATCTTTTAACCATCTTCAAAATTTATTTTTAAGTTTCTTTTCAACATAGAGCGTCTAGCATGTGGCATATCTAAGTCCAGGGAACAGGAAAGGAGAAAGTTTACAGAAGTTCTGCTTGGTACCAAACTGTTTTTGGAAACACAGAACAAAAAGGGGTGGGACTGTGCATGTTGGCTCACTGGAAAGACTCTGCTACACTATAAAATCATATACAGTAGTTTATTGTAATTTTGTTAGTTGTGGAGGAGAAATTCTAATTAGTGTGCACAAATGAAAAAATACTGAGCTCTAATTAATAATTTCTGCACATGAAAGAGCAGAACATGTAGTTAAAAGACAGGTGACTTGTTCTTGTTAACATACAGTTAATTTAAGGCATGTCAAATTAACACAACGTTGTTCACAGGCCGTCAGGGTAAATATATCTTTGTATTTGAGCTTGAGATTACAACTACACTGCTCAAATCCCAGCAGCTTATTTAGATGAGATCTCACATCTTTTACGCTTTATTTTGCACTGCATTTATTATTATTTCTTAACACTCTGGATGTTCCTCCCTTACTGAGCACAGTATCCATAACAACCTGAAACTTCAGTTCCTCCTGCTAACAGGCGATTAATGAAATTGATAGACCATGAACTATCTAATCTAATCTAAATGAGTCGCAGGGGTTTATTGGAGTTTTGTTATGAGATTGGACAGAGAAATGTGGCAACACTTGATCTATTAAACTTGCACTAATCAATACCTTTATATTAAGAATGGATCGCTCTTAGGGACAAACTCACAGAGAATGATCCTGCAGCTTTAAAGGGACAATTCACCCCCAAATATGCATATTTCATTTTGGGGTGAACTGTCCCTTTAGATATTATCAGATAAATAAAAATGAAATATAATTCATTGTAATTTTGCTTTGTTATGGAGGAAGAAAATCTAATTTGTGTGCCTTCTCGAAAATAAAATGGGGCTAAGTGGCAGTTGGCTTGTGGTGCTCAAAACACCAAGTTAATGTGAAAAAATTAAAAACCATTTTCCAAAAATCATGACCTGGTTAATCAAGATGATCCACAGACCCTGTTGTGAGCAACACGAATGCTTTGAGGGAATTTTTTCAAACCTGGCACAAATGTTCACTTGGAGTCCTAATAAACTGATTAGATTTTGGTGGTAAAAGCTCAAAGGCCAAGGTCACGGTGACCTCACATTTTTGACAAAAAATTACAGAAAATTACAGACAGCATATTTCTCACTGGGAATTATTCACTGGAATCACACATGTAAAGTGAGAACTTCCATTTTGCCAAAAAATACACTGAATACTTTTTATTAAATTTCTTCAAGGTTAGAGGTCTATATAGTGGCAAGATCCATATTAAATTCCTTCAAAGTCTTCACTACATACATTAAATGAGTCTGGACAGACATGGATGCAAACTGTGACTTGCCTGGTTGGTGAAGACAAACAACTGCAACTCTATTTTTTGTCTGCTCTGTTTTAGACGACCATTGACAGCTGACTTCTCACTCTTCTTAAATGGCTTCTAGGGGGCATAAGTGCTTCAATTTCAAATTTTGTTTCAGCCCTGGACAACGTATTTGGGGGTCATGTTAATGTTGGCGGAACTTTGCAAATCTCAGCTGGTTGCATCTGGCAGTTGTGGTGGCATTGCAGTAGGTGCTTCACCATCTGTTGCCTCGTGCAGATCTGCACTCTGCTGAGCGCACTCTAGTTGGAAATGTTGTACAGCCAGGATAAATATCCTTCAGTAAAATACATTACAGTATCATGAAACTGTCTGAGAAAATTATAACTAAAACTCTGACTAAAATTAGACTAAACCTGAGTCTGAGTTCCACTGACTAGATCTTGACTAAAAGAAGGGAAAAACAAAAAAGTTAAATATGACTTTAACTGGTTACAATTTTCAGAAAGTGAGTAAGACTAACACTAAATTAAGAATTCTTGTCAAAGTTAACACCTGTGAATGTCAACAAGTGTTGAAAAACACTTTGAATTGTCAGTAGACTAGAAAAACTCTATAAATGCATAAATCCAAGTATCTGCTATCCTGTGGTCTGAACATGAAGCGCATGACAAAGTCAGCTTGGAATAAGATGATTGAATAACAACTTTATACCTGTATGACAACGGCAGCCATACAATACACAACACAACAATATGTTTGCTGAGGTTTCAGCAGTGATGTTGGAACCTTGAAGTGAAGCTCCTCTGCTGTTTCACACACAAATAGCTTCATCTATTTTTACATATAGCAAACAATACAAATCACATGTAATCAGCACCTGCCAGCCTGAGAGC